>CM031240.1:565267201-566484701 GCA_018340775.1 Taxus wallichiana var. yunnanensis
TAGGATTTGCAATAATTTACATCTCTTTTTAATTTAAAATCCACATAGGATAGTTATTAGGTTATAGGCTAAAATGTAGCCCGTAGTATTTTTAATTAATAGGTTCTTTAGTAAGTTTTTCCAACTTACGTTCATAACCAGCATAATGCAAGATGTTTTGTCCCATGCTTGACATATACCTTGCCAAATTTATATCGAACCCCCTTCTTATCCTACGCTTTCCAGCGTCACACTCGTATGTGTTTTGAAATCGAATCTTTCCATTGGCAGCATGGTGTCGAGTATTTATACCTGTAACCAGGTTCTAAAATTTATAACAACCTCCAGTCTGGTTCCAGACTTCGTTCTAATTAGAAAGTAAATCGACAAAGTGATCACAAAGAAGGCCACAACGCATACCTTGGATCAATGGAATTGATTCAAGGTGTGTTGTCAACAACAATATGAGTTCATCAAATACAAAAGCAAGTCTCATTGTTTCACACTTTACAAAACACAAGCTATAATGACCTCTGTCCCAAGCAAACAAGTTACGTGAGTAACACATTCTTTTTAAGATTAAAAGATATATCTTAACATAATTATCCTCATTTCCACAGTTACAACATCTCGAAAAGAGGTTATCATAGTAGCTTCTAAAAATCAAGACGTTACAAGAAAAGATAACAAATGATGTGGCATTCAAATTTGAAAAAGAGAGGAAAAAGGACATAAACGCCCAAAAGGGATAGTAGCACCTGGGTGCTCTTGTCCCTAATGGGTGGTAATATCTGGGATTTTTAGAGGATAAAACATGAAATAAATATTTGGGCCATGTGTTGTCCAATGTCTAAAAGTAAAGTGACCATTCAAGAAAAGTAAATGACAAAAGTATCAAAAGGGATAAAGAAATGTAAAAGCAAAACAAGTGTTGTTAATATCTAGTTTTCTTACTTAGGAATCATGCATATAATATCATACATGGAGGCGTGATATAAGTAGTAAGTGCATGATTTCATGACTAAAAATCCTAATAAAAGCATGATGTAATAGTGGTTTTGTGTAATTTTTATTTTCTACACATGATGATAAGTGTTACCCTACCCCTTTACCTAGACTCCATATACATCTAGGGGCATTTTTTTCTACTTCTAGGTGCTATTTTTTTTTAATTAAGGGAAAATAGTTTTGAAGGGACTATACCCTGTATACAAAAGGGCTCAAAAGCCAAATAGCAAAGATGAGAGAAGCAGCCCAAAGAAGGGCAAAACAGCCAACCAAGGAAGGCTCAATAGCCAAATATTACAATATAGGTGAAAAAAGGATCTAAACGTACATAGATCCAGAAAAGAAGGCAAGATCAAAAAGGAACCAAAAGAGAAACAACATAAGGAGCCCCACCACAAAACAGCTCCAGAACCACCCGATGACAGCCACATCACAACCAAAAAATAGCATCACAACAGCCCTTTACTTGATGGCTCTGTCAATTTTGGTCTTGATAGCCTGCAGTGACATGAAGAAGGCAATGGCAGTGGCCTGAGAGGAGTCTTGTAAATCAGCTTGGGCAATTGCAATGTCCCTTTTCTCTTTAGGGCCCCATATGTCCTCATTGATCCCACTTAAACTGCAAACACTGTGGACATGTTGCTCAATGAAATTATAGATGCTTTTGAGGGAAGACAATATGCAGTCATTTCAGCTTTTAGCATTCCCCAATCTGCCATCTAGGGACTATAGTTTCTTGAATACTTCACCAATAACCCTCTCTTCCTCCTCACTTTGAAGGATCCTTTTACCCTTCACTCTTTCCATGTTTTTTATAGCCCCTTTGAGCTCTTGCAGCTCCTTTTCTAATCTGACCACCCTATCCAGTAATTCCTCCTCTTTGGGCTCCTCCATCGGCCTGCTGATATGCAGGAGGTTTTCAGCTAGTTCTAAGTCCTTGTGGCTCCTTAGGACTCATTGGGAAGCAGGGATTTTGGCTTTGAGGCTCTTTCTTTTCTTGCTGGAGACCGCCTCTTCATTCTTTCTTTTTAGCAGGGGGGAGTGGGAGCAGTGTGGGCAGGTGGAGGTATGGAAGAGGGAGGTGGGATAGGATTCACGGGAGGGCAGCTGGAGAAATGTCGGTGAATCAAGAGGATAAGGCCCTGGTGCAAAGGGACAGCCCTAGAGTGGCTTTGAACTTCCCTTATAGATTTCTCCAGAGAGTTAATCAGATAATGAGGAAAGCTGATAATGTTATTTCTACGAAAATGATTCAGAAAAATCAGATGTTTTTGAGGTATAGTAACATATCTTCCTTCAAGGGTAATATACCTTACCACCATTTTGGCTAGTTCAGCAAACGGTTCAGGGATCGACTCCACCTTGAGGCCAATAGTCACGAACTC
Source organism: Taxus wallichiana var. yunnanensis (assembly GCA_018340775.1). Lineage (NCBI taxonomy): Eukaryota > Viridiplantae > Streptophyta > Pinopsida > Cupressales > Taxaceae > Taxus > Taxus wallichiana. The sequence goes on from CM031240.1 coordinate 565,269,574, forward strand.
AAGATTCTCTCCCTCTTCCAGAAACTTCTAGGTGTTATTATTCTATTATAGTTCATTTCTACTTCTTCATTATTCTTGATTACATATAATGTGTACATGTTATATTTTGAGCTAACATGAATAACACATGTCTCTTGTGTAGTGATGACATCACTTGTGTCACATATTTTCACCTATATTGGCTATTGTATCATGTTATCATGTTTTAAAAATATTTTTTCATGTATACCGGTTGTGTGTGATTTTATTGTTTATGTATTTTTATTGTTTATGGCCTATGTGCCTTGATTTTCTTATGACACTATGGGTGTCCCATGTTTGTGACATTATGCATAGCTTGTTTTCTCGGATTAATCTTATCTCGCAAGCCTACAAGCCTTGACTATCTTGTGACATTGTGGGTGTCCCATGGTTGCAGTTAATTTATGCATTTTGTGTGACATTGTTTGCATACTTACATCTACTTTCATGATTGTTAGTTTTTCTTCTCTTACAAGTATTTGTACTATGGTTTTTATCTATCGTTATCATTACTTTTATTACTTGCCATGGTTTCCACCATACACAAACACCTTCCTTTTTGTAGGTACAAGTTCTTTAAGGTCATCACATATTCAACATCTTACACTATGTTGTATAATTTTTTTCAAACATCTAATGCATGGTCACACATCGTTTCTTTAGAGCTAAGCTCTCAACATGGTTTTTTCACATGTAGCAAAAGAGGGGGAATTCATATGGGTATATTCTACACTTATAATAGATACAAACATGATTATGGGGTATAATACATATACAAATAGGGTAAAGTTACTTAGATATCTAGACAAATATATAAATTCAAACAAAAATACACATGTTCAAAAACATACAAATTGGTCAATAATGTACATACACTCTTGACCATACCACACATTTTTTTCATGGGTAGTTACATCAACTTTCTTAGTAGATTCATATTTTTAGCTACAATTTTAGGTTTTTGGCACATTTTCAAACTCAGTTCATATTAGTAAAAGGGGCATGAAGCACTTTATTCCTTCATCATGACATTCAATTATTATTAAATTTTTAGGAATATTGGTAGCATAAGTCTCCTTCCTTCATCAAAATTTTATTGCATTATAGTTTTCATTCAATTATGTAGAATATGGGAAGAATATGGGTGAACTCATTCTTTTTTCTATTGTGTCCTTATTTATAGAATCAAGCCTAGATCCATCTATAGTAGTGGGGTTATGGAAGGTATTAAAGTGGCAAGTTATTTGTAAGCATACTTTCCTTTCCTCTTACACTCAAAGGGGAAGATATTAGAGTTGTTGAATAACTTTGATACTCAGTATTCTTCCTTAGCAGAATGTTTCGCACTTCATTCTTTTTTTTCTCTCCTCAGTATTTCATGTTGGGTTATATGTACCTAACACTCTATTTTCTCCTTGGAAAAATTGGGAATTGATCACCCCAATCCTTAAAAAAAATTCATCAAATTTAGAGAAGCAAATATTCAAGCACAAGCAAAGCACGGGAATTTCTCTCTTCATAGACCAAATAAGCATATTTGTTCCTTGTTTATATCTCTTTTATTTCATTATTATGCTAATGAAAATCTTTCATGTTACACTTTACATTTGAGTTAAATATTTTTTTATCATGGTCATTGACTACACTCCATATTACAGGTTTCATCATGGAGCCTACCAACACCAAGAATAATGGGATTTTGTAAAAAAACGTTCGATCAAAGAAAAGTGTGTCTACACACTCAAGTATATTTTCCTTTAAGCATGTAATTTCATTTCATACTTAAAGGGGGAATGTAGACACTAAAATTTGGCAATTCACTTTGACTTTGACAATGCACTCTTGCTAAGATAAATACAACCTTCCCATTCCCACTTATCACATTTTAAGGTCTCTTGTTTAGCTTGTTTATCCTTGCATACTAACATGTCATCAAATTCTAAGAGTACAATGAAAAATATATATAAAAAAACATAAAATAACAACTTCCAAACTTTATATTTCATGTTTTCCTTCCTTACTCAAGCTTGTAAATTTTGGTCAAGAAAGTATATCCGGTCATTACCAACTTATATGGTTTTGTACCGACATGTCTTCCAACTTTTCTATCAAATTCATATTTTAGGGTCTTCTAATATCTTTGGATATACCTTTCTTTGATAAATCATATACATACTCATATATAAGCAAGTAAACACTACCTCATTTGATAATTTGAAAATCATATGATACTAAATTTATACATGCACTTCCAACACTTGGAAAAGGTACATAAGCCTCCCTTATCTCACAATAGGTCATCTAAAATCATTAGGAAACAATATCTATAGGTCTAAAGCTTCTTACAAGGTTAAGACAAAAATATCTCTCATCTACAAGAACTCAAACATCCCTTTCCCAAGTATCTTAGCAAGAGCCAACTCAACTCAAGCATTTTCAAAGGTGGTTATCAAATCTAGTTGCATTTATTCAAATATCACATACTAGGTAGAGAATGTCATGTGATTTGAGGCCTCTTCAAATTAGTGCCAACATTGGTGGTGCACAAGGGTGCCCACAACCCAACTAATATTTTTTTTTGTAGGACTTCTCATCCATAATATGGGTTTGAGATTAATATGAGAGTATTTAGAGAACTTTAGCAAAAGATGACCGAAAACTAGGATTTGACAATGATAGATAGTTTCAGATAACTAATAGTGTGTAAAAGTTACATATCCCATAACCAAGTAGGTTTAAGACTATACTGAGACACTCCTATCGAGTTGTACGGTCCTACCCCAAGTTAGTTTCCAATTACGTTCTCCATAATAGAGCATCGTTAGGTTTAGATCTCTATGTTTTAGTAGTGCATCCTCCCATAAATTCCTAGAATCATTTGTAATCAACTAAGTGCACTCATTCCTTTATTTTTCAATTTCATATCCTATTTATCATATCAAGTATAAAAGTGTTATTCTAATTTTGGTAATTAATGTCTGAAGTTAATTAATCAAAATAATTCACTGTTTCTAATTCTCACATCCCTTAGTGTATTCATTTCACTATAATAAATTAGGTTTCATGTTAAATCTAATTAGGGTTTAAATAGGTTCTCACCTTAACATATTTCATCGGTCACTACTCACACAAATGGGTTTTTTTCCCACTATGATTAATAATAATACTACTATTGTTTGAGGCTTTGAGAACATTACATGATCTACATTGGGCATTATCACTTTAGATATCCTTATTGGGCCTAAGTTGTTACCTACTAATTTTCACATCATGGACAATATTATTCATTGTAATCTACTCTTGGGATGCCCTTGGATTCATGATATACAAGATGTCTCATTTTTTTTCCATTGTTGTTTCAAATTTATACAAAATGGTGCTAAATATATTATAGTTTTCGATTCCAAGCCTTTCCAAGATTGTAAAATTGATATGTCAAACACACGTATGCATTTTTCACTCCTCCATTACAACCAATTCCTATGGATAAATTAGACACATATGTTGTTGGTGAAACTAGTTACATCTTTGATTCCTTTACACCTCCATTTGATGAGCCACCTGCAAATGCATTTAATCAAGTGCCTCCATCTTCTATTGATATCCTAAAACTAGTTGTTACCCCTAACCTTTTGGATGATTTTATTCAACAACCTAATGCAACTGATTATTTTATTGATCACGAAAATGATCCCATTGAAATTACAAATGATAACTTACAAAATCTCAATTTTAATCCAATTGATGAGGATGAGTCTATGTTTTATTCTCTCTTTGTTTCCATTAGACATGGGCATTATCACTTTAAATCTGTTATATCTAATAATGTTGTTACTATTGATCACATTATCTCTAAGAGTACTAGATTTGATCCATTCCAACATGTAGTCAACACATTTGATACCATACCACCTATTAATTATATCGCAATACCTTCCCACCTCGAAGCACCATAGAAACTCTTATCTCTTTTACTTGATCAAGCTTTCTTTACCTTGCCTTTTAAACATCATCGATCAACTAAAAATATTTCTCAACAATCCAAAAACCCTTTTTATGACTATCATCATGCTTTTATACATGATGTATATCATTCTTGGACCTTAATAGACATAATCAATAATCTCAAGGTGCATGGACATATCACTATTTTCCATGAATCATTATCACCTCTCAAGTAATCACATTCCGATTATATATCAACATCAAGTCAGAGCCACACTTTGACACTTTCACTAGCACATTATACATTCATGATCGGTATTAACAACACGTAATGCTCAATCTCAATACAAACAAAAACATATATACTTATGAGGCTTTGCATACTTTTTGGTTTATGCCATCCGATATTACACATGTTCTCACTCCTACTAATTTCCAAGGTTATGTTATGTTCATGATCGCTTTTGGTCTATGCGTTATCACCTCCAATATTTGGGTCACTCTTGATCCCCAACCTATATTTTTATCTTTTGGAAAATATTGGTTACGATGTATAACTGGTACTCTTGATGAATATAACACAAATATCACCTTTCCCCTACTCATTGGCATGGTTTCTATTTAAAACAAAAATTTCTTGTATTATCAACCTAATATGACACACTAGACTCATGTTATGAGGGGAAAAGGAGTTCCTTACACTAACAAAGAATATCTTATGGCAATGCATCACTTCACATTTAATATATTGTTCATAGACTCTCTTTTCGTAAGCTTCACCACATGATCGACCCAGAGCCTATCGGGTTTAACCATGAAAACAATGATCTTCTCAAAAACACTTGGTATCTTATGTGTTACCCTCTCCCTATACATAGCTCAACATTCAAAAATTAAAAAATGTTGACATAGTTATAAAATAAAAAAACATTTAGATATTTGTAAATATACAAAATTGGGACCTATACACATTGTTTGTGTTGTTATCACTTTACATTATACATGTTGTTTGTCACTTTGGTTTGATAGATAATATGTCTATTTACTATTTACACACATGTGTTCACGTGGTATATTGAGCTTGATGCACGACATACACAGTAACAATATACAATGACAAAGTTAGTCGACCCTTTACACAAAACTCATATACATTTGGGGGCATCTATTCTACAAAGATACACAAGTGTTATTATTTCATTATATATTTTTTTCTATTTCCTCATTATGCCTGATTTGACAGAGGGGGTAGGATGAAGACCTAGAGGGAATTTGTGTGCATCAAGGAGTTGTACTCAACCGAGATAGAGTAGCTTCAAGATTCAATAAGTATGAACTCAACCATGAGAGCAATGTGCATGTAATAAGGGAAATAAGACTCCAAATGGAATGGAATGCTCATAGATCAAGGAGAAGGATGTACATATAGAAAGTGTTGAGTAGCTCCCATGCAACATAATGATGTCTCCATGATGGAGAAGAGGAGTTACTTTCTAAAAGGGGAATGTAACTCATATGACACATACTTACACATATGAAAAATTCCATGAGGGAATATATCATAACTAATATGACACCTATGATTCATGCTCCCACCTAAGTGATATGACTCACCTGGTGATGTGGCAATACACCTCACATCAACACCCCCCTTCATCGTAACTTAGGATGAGGTAATTCAAGGTATTAAAACACATAGAGAATGAAAAATAGGTCTTAGAAAATCAACCCGATGAAGAAACCATGAAAAAAAAGAAACTTTGGAAAAGTGGAGTGAAAGGAGAAACCCAGGGGAAAAAACTCCCCCAAAAGAGAGACAAACTCACTCAAGAAGACTAGAGAAGAAATGGGTCCTGACAACATGGCCTGATAAGGTACCCAAATATAATCATACTCCGAGTAGAGAGAGAAAGAAGAGAGAATAAGAAGGCCCTCCAACAATTTTGTCAATGACGTGGTCCTCCACACTCGAGACTGAAGAGAATCTACCTACATCGAACAATGTTCCCCCTTGGAAGGATAGAAAATGAGCATTAGAATTTGTCCCACTCCACGAACAAAGAATAATATCGTAGTACTCTAAAATTTGACTCTAATCTAAACCTAGAAGGTGACATATGTCTAGAAAAAGAGTGCACATGAGACAAAGGTGATGCCACGGTAGTGTCCATGTTAGAAAGAAAAGAAGGAAGGTGGGTGCCCAATGACCCTCAGAAAGGGATCCATAAGAAGAGGTGGATCGTGAAGAATCTCTGAAATGGTGAAAGTGACAAGTGTCCCTAGGGAATCACTCTCAATGCAAGAGATAGATAGGTCCTCCAAGATGTGTGATGGCTCAAACAGAGCATGTAATGCAACACATGAAGTAGGAGGAGAAGACTATTGTGGAGAGTTGTTGGAAGGCCAAGGTGAAGCAACATGGCACTCAATAGAAGCAACAAGTGTAGGGAGAGTTTTGTCAACTGAGAAATCAAGATGTGAGGGAGCACAAGGGGAAATGGTCACATTTGTCTCAGAGAAAGGGTCTCCAATGGAACACAAGTGCGAAGAGTGAATGGAAGCATGAACATGGTCAACAATGAGCTCTATAGTGGCAACAAAGTAGTGTGAGTGGTCTCAAAAGAAAGGTCCTGATGTGGATGGTCAACAAGGGACTCCCAAGAAGCAACAGAACAGAGGAACACTCAACAGTGGAAGGGATGTGAGAAGGGGGAGAATCCATGGTGGAACAAGAGTGGCTTAAGGAAGTATCGTTCTTAGATGGTGAAGAAATATCGTCATGCAACTATCGAATAATGGACCAGAAGTGAAAGGGAACTCGGTGTGCTGGAAATTACATCAAATATCCCTAGAAACTGTAATACCAAGAAGGCCATAGACCTCATTAGTGCAGTTAAACCACTCATCCTTTTGCAGAGGCTCGAGAACGAGACCATGGAGGTAGGGCAACAAACCATGCACGGTAATATCTACGATGTCTTCCTTCCATGTCAAATAGTTCTTAAAATCGAGCATAACAACATAATGATGGAACTCCATAGTGCGGATAAACCCCCAAAAATATCCTAGATGGCACTTTATAACTTAGTGTAAAAGTACAAGCCCAAACAAGTAGTGCAATGACCCCCCTGAATGTGGCACTTTATAAAGTAGTGTGTTTATAAAAATGATAATCCCATCATGTAGTGTGTAAAAATCATGCAATTTTGACTAAATAAGTGCTCAAAACCAAGCAACTGGTCAAAAGTTATAGTCAAAAATGATTCCCGCAACTGATGGAAAAAGTCAATAAACCCTGCAAACGGATTAAAAAAAGCCCGAAACATGTGCAAAGAGGCTCGTATTTGTACTCGTTGGAAATGGAATCAAATTTAAGATAGGGTTTGTTTTTACTACGAAGGGGTATTAGCCTCCTACCAACCTGCACCTCATCCTCTGTCTTCAACACTCATAGGAAGGACTATACAATAACAGGAAAAAATAACCCAAAAATATTACAATGCCAAGAAGGAAATGTTTTTCACCTTAAAACATTTTTATCCCGTAAAATTGGAAAGGGTAATTTTATGGGTAACCATATCAAATTTTTGTTTTGGTCCTCGTCGGACCCTCTCTGCGTTCGAACGTTGCAGAAACCCTTTCCCGAAATCTGGTTTTCCTGGACTTAGCCATTTTTGGTCTTTTTGGGTTAGGCACACTTTTTTGTGCAACACAGGGTAAACCTGTGCCCCTACATATCCTTTGGCACACCCTTTGGCATGTCGACACCCATTTTGGTGCGCCTCATCATGTTGCGCCTTTCTTGCATACGCCAAGGCGCATGCGCCTTTGTGTCAATAATATTTGTGTTGCGCCACGTTTTGGTGCGCCAAAGGGCACACGTATTTCCGTGTTGATAGCACTTTTGCGTGCCAAGGGCACACATAACTTCATGTTAACATGTGTTTTTATGTGCCAAAGGACGCAAGTTTTCCAAAGTCGACAGTGTTTTGATGCACCACCTCAAAAAGTGGTTGGCACATTTATTACAACTTTGCCTATATATAGGCGCATCCGCCCTGTCACTTTCACTAGTCAGAAAACACATGATTGTTCTTTTTCCTCTCTGCACTGTCAAAGATGCCTGCATCATTCTCGTATCGCGTCGTGGACCTAGTTTCACCTCTCACATTATATATATTCCTGGTAAGTGGTCCTTATTGCTCTCATGTTTTATGTTTTGGTTATTGGTTGTTTGTTTGTGGGGTTGGATAGAATGATCTGTGAAACCATGAAACCTCCCTTTGTTGTTTTTGCTGTCCTCCCCCATGCACTTCTTCCTCTTTCAGATCTCGCTGGTAAAGAAGAATCTGCCTCTGAAAAAATCACTTGGATCTCTTTGTTTTAGCCTATTCATCATCCAAGGAACCCTGCAGAGGAGGCTTAAACACATGTAACCACTCCAGACGAAGAACAAAGACTTAAAATTGATAGGCTACTCTTTTTCCTCTTTGCGCACAAATCACCACCCTTGCAACATGAAGTACAGTCATGCCAACGGCGCATCCACCATGCCTGCTGCATAAAAAATAGTTGCGCCCTCAAAGCGCACTTTCCTTGCTTGCAACACCCGCTAACCCTACGCCCTCTTGGTGCACCAAAATCATGTGTAACATTGCAAAAACTTGCGCCATTGGTGCACCTTGCATCCATGCAACACCAACCTTACTTGTGCCAAGTACAAAACTGTTAACGGCGCAGGCGCATCCCTTATTACAACAACATCATGTCATGCAGACCTTCCATGCGCCGCACCAAGTTCCCCTATGGCACATGAAAAAATGATGTTACACGCATTAAACCTACGCCCTTTGGTGCATCCTATACCCGTGTAACATGAAAAATATCAGCCCGTTATAAAATGCATATATATGGCACAGTGCACTTCCGCTTGCAACAACAAAAATGTCATCTCGCAAAGTGTCCATGCGCCCGCGCCTTTGTGCACCGATTTGTCCTCGCAGCACCCCCTTTTCTATGCATCATACTATTTAACCCTGCAACCTGTAGTGTTCATGCACCCTGCACCCTGAGGCCTTAAAATTGCTAACTCTTCCTTCTGCCAACGCTTTAATGGAAGATCAAACAACTAATATGACTTTCCTGCGTTGGGTTTCACTTCTTCTTCTTGCAGATCAACAATTGAGTTCAGAACTACATATGTCAACATCAAGTAAGAGACCAACCAAGTCTAAGGGCAAAGCCAAGCTCACAGAGGAAGAAATGAAGTACAAATATCAGAGGGTCAGGATGCCCGAATCCTAGGCAGAGTGTGACCTGGATATAAGAGACTCAGAACTTGGTCACATTGATATGGAGGATTTCTGGGCCAGAACCCGGAGGGTCACAAGAAGTCCCTGGATGGACAAACTGGTAGGCAGTGGACTACATTTTGTTGGGGGATCCCAGTCAGTGCTGTGAATAATGAATTCATGATGGTAGTAGCCCGCTGCTACAACAAAGACACAAGGTGTGTCCAGAATGAAAAAGGTGAGGTCGTGATCAACCTCACTGCCCGAAACTTTGAAATAATGCTCGGCATTCCTCACCACCGGCACTTTGTGGCCGTAAGCCAGGAAGATTGCACCAAGGCTTGGGATGATAATGAAGACCAGTGCATGTAATTAATGAATGAGGTATACCTGAAAAACAAGAAGGTGGTGACAAGATGGCCACAAGTCATTCATCGCAGCGATTTCTCAAAGGAACTCAGTGATACCATCACGTACTTGAGTAGAGTATTTGGGCTTCCTGATGCCCACTTCTTTCATAAATGGATGCTGAGATACTTGGAGACAATGAACAAGAATGTGTCAGATCAACGCTTCGAGTGGGCGAAGATCATAAACAGCACTATATCTGAGCAGCTCCAACAACTTACCACAATGGGGAAGTTCTATATGAACTCCTACGTAGTTTACACTGCAGCCTCAGAGAGAGATTACCTAGCATTGATGTGGTGCGGGTTTGGCCCTGTGTAAAAATATATGAATACTATCCACACCTAAAGCTGAAAACAATATCTCTCGCTTACAAAGATTAACGATGCCTTCTTCTACGGCATCGTCACCTTTTTTGAGGCCAAACATGACTCACGGCATTTGCGACCAAGAGCATTGTTGCAGCAACAGAGAAATGGGGGCCTTGTTCACTCAATTCCCCACCTTCACTTATCTGAGGGCAGCCAACTTCTTGGGAGAACCAACCAAATTGCCAAGATATGCCGGCCCCAAGCTGATCTTGTTGGAGCTATCAAGACAGCTCATAACCTACCACGAGAAGTGCTTAAAGAGAAAGAAGGGTGGAACTCCTTTCCCCCTCACAGTGGGCAGGTACACTTGTCTCTCTCACCAAAAGCATGGGATATGTTTGCAGAAATGGAGCTACTAAATCTAAAGCATAACTTCCTAACATGGCCCACTTTCGACCCAAGGAATTGTCTACCCAGGGCCAAACTCAATCCGATCCACATTCCACAGATCGAGGATATTTATATCGACCTGTATCATGAGGTTGAGCTTAGAAGGAAAGACCATTCCCACTTAGCCTTGGCTGAAATCATCCAGTACGGTGTAGCCATCATCCCAAAAGGTTATCAAACTACTGATCAAGAAGTTGATCAAGTATATCTTGACACGGGTGGGGACGACTGGCCTTTCACTGTAATTGACAGAACCAAAGCGCCTCAGACAATAGAAGAAAGGGTCAAAGAAACTCTGTGGAGAACAGAGCACTGGTGCAGAATGAATGGCCTCATCTACCTCGGAGTTGATTTCACCACATCTCCATTGGGCAATGCACCTTCCAGCCAAAACATCTACCAAAGAGCAAAGGGAAAGACAAGGAGGGTGAGTCAAGCTCCACCCAAGAGGAAGCTCCTGAAAGTCCTCCTTCCGCTTCACAAGAATGGGTTGTAATCCCAGAAAGCCTAGAAAAAGAAGCAGCGAAGATGTTCCGATAGGCACATCCACTCAGGATGGTTGCCACTACAGAACTATTGAAGTCCCTTCTATCTCTTCTCCCTCTCCTCCTTTCCCTCCTCGAGTGACCCAAGTGACCATTCCTTTAGTCGTGTCCTCTCCCCCATCTTCTACTATTCCCCCTTCCTCATCATCCATCTTCTCTTCTCTCGCGGAGCTTTCCCCCACCATTTCTTCCTCATTTCTCAACTCCTTCCATTCCCATGCCTACCTCCCCTACAAAGATCTCTTCCCCCGTGAGCACTTCCTCAGCCTCCCTCTCAATGCTTCCTCCAAGTGTCTCCACGCATTTTCCTTCTACTACTGTAGCTACTCCCTTTTCTATTTCCGGCCCCTCTCCCATAAGTCCAAAGATGGATCTCTCAAAGACTCGAGCCAACAAAAGAGAAAATTTCCCATCGCACCGATGGACTTCTTTGTCATCCCATCAAAGGGGGCCAAGAAGCAAAATCCTATAACCCGCTTCTCTCAAAGTGCGTCAGAGAGAGAGTAATGGAGATAACATACCCCAACCCTTTAAAGGATAAAAAGGATCTGTCTTCGACAGATTACATAGTGACCCAAGTCACAATGGGGACATCTTCAGAAAGCCTTCAAGGAGAGGCCCTATCTGCAGTTGACGCCCTTTGCAAGAAGCTCCAGGAAGTAAAGGAAGAGAAAAGGTTGTTAAAGGAGCAAAATAAACATCTTCTCCATGCCTTGCAGAAAATGGGAAGTGCGCCTCCTATAACTGCCACTGAAACTCTTGAGCCTTTGAGCCAAGATAAGATTAATGAATATGCCAAAATCGGCGAGCAGGGCATGGCAGTTTCCACCTGGAGGAATCAAATCCTCGAAGAAAGTGAGGGAGTGATTGCCAAGTTCACCGGATTATATCAGAATATCAATCGGAAGAACAAAGAGCTCCAGCGATAGCAGACCCATCTCGAAATAGTTGACCATGCTAGATGCAAAGATGAGACCTTTCAGAAAATGCTCGACTATTCACGAAGATCTGGTCAAGTTTGGTGTCTTTGGACATCCCATAGCCCTCAACAAAATCCTTTCTACTCTGGATTACCAGGTTAATCAGCTGGAGTTTGTCCTTGAGAAGATTAACAAGATAAAGGAGGAAGCCCTAGATGTAATGCATTAGATGGAGCAAATTGTCTTAAGAATGTCTCCGGGTTTTCTCACTCCTTCTTTTTCCTTAAGAAAGGTGGATTAAACTATTTGGATCTTCAAGGAGATCATTTTGCAGGGGCTAGGACCAGAGGTCACTTTCGTCGCAGAATCCATCAACAACCTGCTGGCTTGTCGTGACTTCATTGGGTACCTGATAGAGGCGTAAAAACAATTATTCCAAACTCCCTGAAAAGCTCACGAGACGAGTGGGATACTTGAAGCTATCGCTGATCAACACAAGGATCCTTCCCAGGATCAACTTCAACCCATTATCAGCAAGTTCATGGAATACTATGCCCAGTTCCACATCTTGTCACCCGAACAGCAGCAAAAGAAAGATACACCCTTTCAACCGCGGACGACGACGATGAATAGTTTCCTTCTTCCCGACTTTCTCCTTGTAATTATCTAAAGTGTCTTGACACAAACGATGACATCATCCATGTTGCACCATGGGATGATGTCATCCACAAAGTTGTCAAAAGTCAACAACTGACTTTGGAATCTCTTGTAAGATATTTTTTTAATTAAGTGGGTGGTTTTCTTTTGTCTTCTTTTCTTCTCTCCTTCTATATATACTTGAATACTTGTTGTATTCAGGGGATATTTTTCGATAAGAAATAGAAGTGAGAATAAAAGGCTTTGTACTTTTGTAATGTATGAAAACATTAATACAAATATTGAGACTTTGTGCTTTGAATATGTGTGTTATGGGCATCCGATCTTTCTTATGTCGATCTATGCATTTATTCTGTTGGATCTATCTCTACTTTTTTGTCATTTGTTCATCAAGATTGCTTTGTTTTTCTATGCAAGTAGGTTCGGCTCACTTTACCACCCAAAACATAGACCCTCCGACCTTTCTACTTTGGAATTCATTTATTTTCTCCCTTCGATCCATTTTCTTCCTTTCCTTCCTTCATTCCTTTCTGTTCTTTTTCGAACTACTCTACTGGGATGAGATCCCAAACCCCCTAAAGGTAGAATACTATAAGACTTGCATAGATTCCTGCTGGTAGAATAGCAATAAACCGGGCCACTGACTCAAAGAGGGGCTATGCCCTGCACACTGTTGGCTCATTTATCCATAGATCTTTCCATTCAACAGATTTTCAAACCAATAGTTTTGGCGACTCTACTGGGGAATCAAAGAGATCTATCAGATCTATGATGGTGGTGTGTTTAAAAAAATCAATGAAAATCAAAAAAATCATTACCTGTTTGCAAATTTGAACTTTTGCTTAAAATCCAAAATTTTTACAAAATACTCCAAAATTGAAAATTTTCTTCTGAGATCCATAGATCTGGCCTAGTTGGAGATCTTTAGTTCACCGAGTTTTTATAAAAATCAGTATTTTTCCATAGATCCGAGTTTTTGACAGCTTTACCAAAAATTTCAAACTCTTTAAAAAGTCGACTCTAGATTCAAAATCAGCTTACTAAGCTTTACCATCGCTTTTATCCTCGTTGTTCTTTGTCATTAAACTACAATCGGTTTTCAAAAGAGGGATAAAATTTAAATATTTAGAAAGGTACATGCTGGTGGTTTTTGTCAAAAAAATCAGAAAATCAGCAAATACAACCAAAAAGAGTGTTTAAATTTGATCCACAATATTACGATCTGGAAGGTACACCGGTGGGTGAACCATTTACTCACAAAGAAGAGAGCTCGTGGAGAAGTCAATCTTATCTTTGACCTGCTTCAAAGGCACAACTTCAGTATAACACCGGCTCGCTTCTCATCACTGAGTTTAGCCAACCGGTCATCCAGGAGTGTCTCACCTCCACGAAGGAAGCATCTCTCATCAAGAACATCTACATCACTTTGTAGTGCCTTGCTGCTCAGCGGAACTGTGCTTCCAGCCCACGTTCTTTTTCCACCCGTCCCGGATGGCGCATTTCCATGGGGAAATGCTATGGGCCCCCTGGCTTTGCTACATCCTGTTCACGCGCTTCCACATGGAAACCAAAAGAATTTTCCCAAATTTTATGGGAGTGAAAACCAAAGCATAGATTCACACATATCTGCATTCATCATGTCATGCAGTATCCTAGATGTGACCCATGAAGATGTGTCAGTTCACCTTTTTCTGGAAACTTTACAAGGGCCTCGTAGCAGAATGGTTTTAGCATTTTCCGGCTGGATCTATTACCAGTTGGGCCACCTTGCGGGATGCTTTTGAAGATAGGTACAAGCCTTCGGAAGATGCATTTGTGTTGTTATCATAGATCACTCACCTAAAGAAGGAGGCCAATGAGACCATGCACAATTTTATCGCCAGGTTCAATGCATTAATCAACCGTGTGCCTGTTGCCATGCTTCCAACACTCGGAAAATCAGAAGTGTTTCTTCGTAAATGCTATGAGCTCGAAAGTAAGTTTCTTACTCCTGCAAGAACAAGTAGCTACCTTGATTCTCACCCAGGCTGCTACCATCCGAATCGAAGATAACTTGCTAATATCTGGTGAATTAAAAAGGGAATCATCCAAGCTTAAATCTTCGGGCCCTTCTCCCACTACTTCGTCTGATCCGGCATTTCAAAAGATGGCGAACGACTTGCTCGCATTAAAGAAGCAGTTAGCCCAAGCTTCCCCCAGTTCCTCATACCGGGATATCCCACGAGGAATTTCATTTCCAACAATGTTCCACAAAGGCCGCGCTTGCTTGCAACTGCTCCGTGGTTGGTGCTTGAGGCTCCTCCGGTCAACACTTTAGCCGAAATCGAAGAAGAAGAGAAAAATTATGAAGAACCTTCGTCTCAAGGTAAAGATGATCAAGATGTTGGTGAACCGACTGGCAACTCTACTATCGGGTATATGGAATTTGATGAGGAAGAATCTAACGAAGAAGAGGGTACCCAAGGATATGCAAGCGGACAATCATATGTTGTTTTTACCCGTTCGCAAGGAAAAGAAGTAGAGGTCACTACCAATGTGCAGAAAGAGAAGGCTGCATCATCCACGCCCCCAACTATTGCTAAAAGAGGTAATCCTCTTCCTGCTCAACCCCCTGTTAAGTCTTTTATGAAGAAATATTTTCCTCCTATCTCTCCTCCAAATCAGCCTTCTTCTATTCCCATGAAGACCAATAATCCTACCCTACCATCGCGAAATGAGGGACTCATTCCTCCATCAACACAACCGTTGGCCGCTTTTGACATAATTGACCATGCTAAAAAGACCAAGATTCAAATGTCTAAAGCCGAGTACCTTCACTCAAACCCCGAACAGCTTGTAAGGTTGATCAAAACATCCAAAGTCGCTCTCATAATTAATCAGGTTTCCCCAAAAGGAATCCTTTCCACCCCTCCTTCATCCCGCATAAATGTTGCCTCGACTTCCACATCAGGAAAGATAGAACCTTTCTACCTCTCCCTCCTAATCAATGGCCACAAACTAAGCAACTGCATAATTGATTCTGGAGCTTCTGATAATGTCATGCTTTGGCAAAATTCACCCATGCTCTGGGCCTCACCCTTACCAAACCTTTTGGCCGATGTTATTCTTTGGAAACCAAGCAAGTTCCGCCTGATCACCAAATCAAAGACACACAATTTACGTTTCCAACATTCCCAAAAAAAGGGTAAAGATGACCGTCCTTGTTGCCGATATTCCGGCAGCATATGGAATTCTACTAGGAAGGAGATTTTGCAGTGAAGTTGGTGGGGAGATTCATATGGACTGGTCTAAGGCTAGAATCCCCGTCAAAGGTGTAATGCAAACATTGGAGCCTGAATCGCAAAAGAAGTACCTGGTTACTAACTCCGATGACCCCAAAGCCCAAATTCTCTTCGAATCATCAGGGATGGGAAACTATTTCTTGTCTACCGAGTCTGACAAGGGGGATGTCCTCGTCCAAGTAGAGGATCTTAACAAGATCTGGACTTTGCAGTTCGACGGCAGCTGCGCGACTAGTGGGTGTGGCGCTGGTGCCGTGCTTATATCTCCCGAAGAAGAGATTATTCCTCTCTCTTTCAAGTTACAGTTTTTCAACACGAATAATACTGTTGAGTATGAATCCCTGCTACTTGGCATGCAAGCCGCGAAGGAAAGAGGGATCAAGAATCTTAAGGTACAAGGTGATGCAGAGCTGGTCGTAAATCAAGTTAAGAGGATATACCAAGTGAAGAATGAAAGGCTCAGGCATTACCACAACGCGGTGTGGGAAAACATCGAGGAGTTTGATGCTTTTTCAATAAAATCCATCCCAAGAGCTCAGAATGACATGGCCGATTCATTGGCCATTTCAGCATCCCTCATGCTCCCTCACCCAGGTTTAAAAACAGAAAAATATACCATTGAGGTGGTTTTCGCCCAAGCGTGCTGGATAATTTTTAACATTGGCAGGTATTCAATGATGACAATCAACTCATTTCCTTTCTAGAAAAGGCTGAGAATTTTAGTGAGCTTCATTTTGAAGGATCCACTTCTGCATGCCGTGAATCTGTTACGGATCAGGACAAAGAATCAAAAGGGAACAACGGCATATGTCAGCTCAAAGGAAATAAAATCCCAAAAGGCCTGGTCTCCCTAGAGTGGTTGTTCGACAGAATGATCACTTTGTTAAAAAGAAAAGGCAAGATGATCCTAATTCCTCCCCAGAAACCGAACCGGTCAATTTAGGTTCGGTAGAACATCCGCAGTTTGTGAACATTAGAAAATGTTGCACACTTGAAGAGAAGCGGAAGTTTGTCAAATTGCTGAAGAAATACATGGATGTATTGGCATGTTCCTATGCCGATCTAAATTCTTTCAAGCTAAAGGACGTCCTAGCATGATATCCTGTTGAAAGAAGATGTCAAACCTTTTCACCAGAAGCAAAGACATTATAACCCTAAGATCTCAGGTACTATCCAGGCTGAAATTTAGAAAATGCTGGACGCACGAATTATTTTTCCTATCCATCACAAAGACAGGTTACAAACATTGTGCCAAGTATGCAAGAAGAATGGCGAGATACGCATATGTGTAGATTTTGAAACCTAAATCAGGCGTCCCTGAAGGACAACTACCCGCTTCCCATAATGGATCGTGTTCTCGGGGTAATCGGATCGTAAATGTTGTCCATGCTTGATGGTTTTTCAGGCTACAATCAGATTGAAGTCTCACCAAGACATATTTAAAACAGCATTCACTACTCCATGGGGTACATTTGCTTACAGCAGGATGCCTTTTGGCCTGACCAATGCTGGTGCCACTTTCCAGCTGAGCGATGGACTTTGTGTTCAAAGGTATGATGGGGAAGGTCATCATAGTCTACTTAGATGACTTAACTGTGTTCTCCAAATAGTGAAATTATCATTGTGATCATTTGGAGCAAGTATTGATTAGATACCGAGAGCACGGGATCTCCCTGAATCTAAAAATTCCATTTTCGAGTCACGAAGGAAAATTATTGGGACATGTTGTTACCAAATAAGGGACAAAGATAAATACCGAAATATTTAATGCTATTCAGAGCCTTACTTTACCTACAAGCAAGACCGGCATTCACTCTTTTTTCGGAAAAGAGAATTTTCTCAGGCGCTTTGTTCCCAACTTTGCTAAAAAGAATCGTCATATATTAGACATGATGAAAGGGTCGCCAACTTTCCGATGGAGCGAAGAAGGGAAGAAGTCATTTGAGGAAATAAAAGCCTCCATCGCTCACGTGCCAGTCCTGGTATGTCCCAATTTCTCCAAGGATTTTATCATGTATAGCTATGCATCTGAGCATACTGTATCTGCCATCTTGATGCAAAAGAATTCTGAGGATGTTGAATCCCCAATTGCGTTCATGAGCTCTCCCCTCAAGCCTCACGAATTAAAAATGTCTCAGTTGGAAAAGCATGCCTTTTTCATTGTCAAAGCAGTCAAGAACTTCAGGTATTACATTTTAAACTCTCATACAGTGGTGCTGGTCCCTGACATGGTAGTCAAGTCAATTTTAACTCAACAAGAGTTAGGAAGCTTGTGGGGGAATTGGATTGCGAAAGTCCAGGAGTATGATCTAGATATAAAACCAACCAAGCTGGTAAGAGGAAAGGGCCTATGTCAGCTTATGGCTGAAAAAAATTATTCAGAAGACCCTGAGGAAAAGGATGATTGCACTAATGGAGCACAAAGCAAGCTAGAGAAACTGATTCACTGCCTATGGTCCTATTTGTCGCAACCAAATGACAAGTGGTATTTCGATATTGCTTTATTTCTCACCTATGGTGAATGTCTAGCCCATCCGACTATAAAGGAGAAGCACGCTTGTAAAGCTCGAGCAGCCAGATATATCATCTGGGATGACGGTTTATACAAACGTGGAATAGATGGCATCTTCTTGCGATGTGTTGACAAGCCACAAAAGTGAAGTTACTTGAGATTTTTCATGATTCAGCCTGTGGGGGCCATTTCTCCTATTCACTGTGATGCCACACAAGATCATCCGGGCTAGTATTATTGGGTCGACGCTTTTCCAAGATACAACTACTGGTAGAAACTGTGAGCCTTGCCAGCAATTTGTCGCCAAGCCCAAATTGGTTGTTTTTCCCCTCGGGCCGGTTGTTGTCGGCGAACCATTCAAGCAGTGGGGAATTGATTTTATTAGTGCACTCAATCCCCAATCGAGTGCCGGACATAGTTATGTCTTGATGCCGAGCAATAGATTATTTCACAAAATGGGTAGAAGCCATACCTATCAAACATGCCACTTCCAAGGTTGTCTGTAGTTTTATCAAACAAAATATCATTTTCAGGTTTGGCGTTC
Organism: Taxus wallichiana var. yunnanensis; assembly: GCA_018340775.1. Classification (NCBI taxonomy): domain Eukaryota; kingdom Viridiplantae; phylum Streptophyta; class Pinopsida; order Cupressales; family Taxaceae; genus Taxus; species Taxus wallichiana. The sequence goes on from CM031240.1 coordinate 565,288,459, forward strand.
CAAATAAGATTGTTGTTGATAATGCTTCCAACTTCTCTTCATGGGAAGTTGTTCATTTTTTCTATGAATACGGAATAACTTTGGCTCACGCCTCGATTATTACCCTCGGGAAATGGTTAGGCGTAATCCAGAATAAAAACCTAGTAACCATCATACGAAAGCTAGTGGATGAGAATCAACGAATGTGGCACATGTCATTATACGATGCTTTGTGGGTGGACCGCATCACTCCCAAGAGATCTCTAGGTATGTCACCTTTTTAGGTGCTTTATATGACATCGATGCCGAGCTTCCCATTTCTGTTGAACTCCCCGCTCTGCGCTTGGCACGAGCAATCAAAGATGAGAATTTCTAAAATTCTCTTGAGAAGAGAATCATGTATCTAGCGAGCTCGAAGAAAAGAGAGTAAGAGTGGTCAACAGGGATCACCGAACATCGAATCGGGTAAAAATATTGTTTGATAAGAAAGATAAGAAAAGAAATTTCCGGTAGGAGACCTCATCATTTTGTGGGAAAACGAAGAGAGCCAAAGGGCATGCACGGAAAATTTGATTCCCTGTGGAGAGGGCCTTTCAAGATCAAGCAGCTCAATGGAGAGAATACTTTCTATCTCTCGTATCTGGACGGAACTGGACTCCCGCTTCCCTATAGCGGGCAGCATCTGAAAATCTTCAGGAAGTAGAGCTTGCTCTCTTCTTTGTACAGTTTGCTTCAGTTGTGTGTTTGTTTTTGTTGTGTGTTTGCTTTTGTTGGTTGTGTGTTTCCTTTTTGGTCGCCCTTGTTTTTGACTCTGTTACCCAATGGATAGGCATGTGTAGATCTGGGATTCTCTACCCCTAATTTCCATTCAGAGATAGTCCCCAGAAAGAGCTTATTTATCCCGTAAAATTGGCAAGGGTAATTTTACAGGTAACCATACCAAAATTTTGTTCTGGTCCCTCATCGTGGACCCTCTACGTCGAACATAGCAAAACCCTTTCCCAGGAAATCTGATTTTCCAGACTTAGCCATTTTTGGTCTTTTTGGGTTAGGCGCACCTATTGTTTGTGCAACACAGGGTAAATCTGCGCCCCCTACATATCCTTTGGCACACCCTTTGGCGTGTCGACACCCATTTTGGTGTGCCTCACCATGTTGCACCTTTCTTGCATGCACCAAGGTGCATGCACCTTTGTGTCAACAATATTTTTGTTGCACCACATTTTGGTGTGCTAAAGGGTGCATGTATTTCCGTGTTGACAACACTTTTGGTGCACCAAGGGCGCACATAACTTCATGTTAACATGTGTTTTGATGCGCCAAAGGGCGCAAGCTTTCCAGTGTCGACAGGCGTTTTGATGCGCCACTTCAAAAAGTGGTTGGCACATTTATTACAACTTTGCCTATATATAGGCGCATCCGCCTGTCACTCTCACCAACTCGAGAAAACACACGATTGTTCTTTTTCCTCTCGCACTGTCAAGACACTGCTCGTTCTTATATCGTGTCGTGGACCTAGTTTCACCTCTCACATTATATATATTCCTGGTAAGTGGTCCTTATTGCTCTCATGTTTTATGTTTTGGTTATTGGCTGTTTGTTTGTGGGGTTGGATAGAATGATCTGTGAAACCATGAAACCTCCCTTTGCTATTTTTTTGTCCTCCCCCATGCACTTCTCCCTCTTTCCAGATCTGCTGGTAAAGAAGACTCTGCCTCTGAAAAAATCGCTTGGATCTCTTTGTTTTAGCCTATTCATCATCCAAGGAACCCTACAAAAGAGGCTTAAACACATGTAACCCCTCCAGAGGAAGAACAAAGACTTAAAAATTGATAGACTGCTCTTTTTCCTCTTTGGCGCAGTCACCACCCTTGCAACATGAAGTACAGTCACGCCAACGGTGCATCCACCATGCTTGCTGCATAAAAAATAGTTGCGCCCTCAAAGTGCACTTTCCTTGCTTGCAACACCCGCTAACCCTGCGCCTCTTGGCACACCAAACTCATGTGTAACATTGCAAAAACTTGTGCCATTGGCACACCTTGCATCCATGCAACACCAACCTTACTTGCGCCAAGTACAAAACTGTTAATGGCGCAGTGCATCCCTTATTACAACAACATCATGTCATGCAGACCTTCCACGTCTTTGCACTAAGTTCCCCTGTGGCACACGAAAAATGATGTTACACGTATTAAACTCCGCACCCTTTAGTGCATCCTATACTCATGTAACATGAAAAATATCAGCGCTGTTATAAAATGCTTGTATATGGTGTAGGCGTACTTCCGCTTAGAAGAACAAAAATTTCATTTGTAGTGTCCATGCGCCCTGCGCCCTTTGGCGCGCTGATTTTCCGTTGCAAAGCACCCCTTTTCTCTGCGCCATACTATTTAACCCTGTAACCTGCAGTGTTCATGTGCCCTGCGCCCTGAGGCCTTAAAATTGCTAACTCTTTCCTTCACAACGCTTTAATGGAAGATCAAACAATGACTAATATGACTTTCTTGCGTTGGGTTTCACTTCTTCTTCTTGCGGATCAGCAATCGAGTTCGTAACTACATATGTCAACATCAAGCAAGAGACCAACCAAGTCTAAGGGCAAAGCCAAGCTCACAGAGGAAGAAATGAAGTACAAATATCAGAGGGTCAGGATGCCCGAATCCCAGGCAGAGTGTGACCTGGATATAAGAGACTCAGAACTTGGTCACATTGATATGGAGGATTTCTGGCTAGAACCCGGAGGGTCACAGGAAGTCCCTGGATGGACAAACTGGTAGGCAGTGGACTACATTTTGCTGGGGGGATCCCAGTCAGTGCTGTGAATAATGAGTTCATGATGGTAGTAGCCCGCTGCTACAACAAAGACACAAGGTGTGTCCAGAATGAGAAAGGTGAGGTCGTGATCAACCTCACTGCCCGGCACTTTGAAATAATGCTCGGCATTCCTCACCACCGGCACTTTGTGGCCGTAAGCCAGGAAGATTGCACCAAGGCTTGGGATGATAATGAAGACCAGTGCATGCAATTAATGAATGAGGTATACCTGAAAAATAAGAAGGTGGTGAGCAGATGGCCACAAGTCATTCATCACAGCAATTTCTTAGAGGAACTCAGTGATACATCACATTCCCGGGCATAGTATTTAGGCTTCCCGATGCCCACTACTTTCATAAATGGATGCTTTGAGATACTTGGAGACAATGAACAAGAATGTCTCATATCAACGCTTCAAGTCTACGGAGATCATAAACAACACTATATCCGAGAAGCTCCAATAACTTACCACAACGGGGAAGTTCTATATGAACTCCTACGTAGTTTATGCTGCAGCCTCGAGAGAGATATTACCCAAGATTGACGTGGTGGGGGTTTTGCCCTGTGTAAAAATATATGAATACTATCCACGACTAAAGCTGGAAAACAATATCTCTCGTTTACAAAGATTAACGATGCCTTCTTCTACGGCATCGCGCGCCTTTGAGGCCAAACATGACTCACGTTAAATGCGACCAAGAGCATTGTTACAGAAGAACAGAGAAATGGGGGCCTTGTTCACTCAATTCCCCACCTTCACTTATCTCGAGGGCAGCCAACTTCTTGGGAGAACCAACCAAATTGCCAAGATATGCCGGCCCCAAGTGATCCTCTTGGAGTCATGTCAAGACAAACTCTCATAACCTACCATGAGAAGTGCTTGAAGAGAAAGAAGGGTGGAACTCCTTTCCCCCTCACAAGGCGGTACACTTGTCTCTCTCACCAAAAAGCATGAGATATGTTTGCGAAACTGGAGCTGCTAAATCTAAAGCATAACTTCCTGATAAGGCCCACTTTCGACCCAAGGAATTGTCTACCCAGGGCCAAACTCATTCCGATCCACATTCCATAGATCGAGGATATTTATATCGACCTGTATCATGAGGTTGAGCTCAGAAGGAAAGACCATTCCCACTTAGCCTTGGCTGAAATCATCCAGTACGGTGTAGCCATCGTCCCAAAAGGTTATCAAACTACTGATCAAGAAGTTGATCAAGTATATCTTGACATGGGTGGGGACGACTGGCCTTTCTTGTAATTGATAGAACCAAAGCGCCTCAGACAATAGAAGAAAGGGTCAAAGAAACTCTGTGGAGAACAGAGCACTGGTGCAGAATGAATGGCCTCATCTACCTCGGAGTTGATTTCACCACATCTCCATTGGGCAATGCACCTTCCAGGCCAAAACATCTACCAAAGAGCAAAGGGAAAGACAAGGAGGGTGAGTCAAGCTCCACCCAAGAGGAAGCTCCTGAAAGTCCTCCTTCCGCTTCACAAGAATGGGTTGTAATCCCGAAATCCTAGAAAAAGAAGCAGCGGAAGATGTTCCGATAGACACATCCACTCAGGATGCTGCCACTACTGTAACTATTGAAGTCCCTTCTATCTCTTCTCCCTCTCCTCCTTCCCCTCCTTGAGTGACCCAAGCGACCATTCCTTTGGTCATGTCCTCTCCCCCATCTTCTACTGTTCCCCCTTCCTCATCATCCATCTTCTCTTCTCTCGCGGAGCTGTCCCCCACCATTTCTTCCCTCATTTCTCAGCTCCCTTCCATTCCCATGCCTACCTCCCCTGCAAGATATCTCTTCCCCGTGAGCACTTCCTCGGCCTCCCTCTCAATGCCGCCTCCAAGTGTCTCCACGCATTTTCCTTCTACTACTGTAGCTACTCCCTTTTCTATTTCTCGGCCCCTCTCCCGTAAGTCCAAAGCATGGATCTCTCAAAGACCTAAGCCAACAAAAGAGAAAATTTCCCATTGCACCGATGGACTTCTTCGTCATCCCATCAAAGGGGGACAAGAAGCAAAAGCCTATAACCCGCTTCTCTCAAAGTACATCAGGGAGAGAGAGTAATGGAAATAACATACTCCAACCCTTTAAAGGATAAAAAGGATTTTTCTTCGACATATTACATAGTGACCCAAGTCACAATGGGGACATCTTCAGAAAGCCTTCAAGGAGAGGCCCTATCTGCAGTTGACGCCCTTTGCAAGAAGCTCTAGGAAGTAAAGGAAGAGAAAAGGATGTTAAAGGAGCAAAATAAACATCTTCTCCACACCTTGTAGAAAATGGGAAGTGTGCCTCCTATAACTACCGCCAAACTCCTGAGCCTTTGAGCCAAGATAAGATTAATGAATATGCCAAAATCGGCGAGCAAGGCATGGCGCTTTCTACGGGAGGAATCAAATCCTTGAAGAAAGTGAGGGAGTGATTGCCAAGTTCACCGGATTATATCAGAATATCAATCGGAAGAACAAAGAGCTCCAGGCGATAGCAGGACCCATTTCCAAAGAGTTGGACCATGCAAGGATGCAGCATGAGACCTTTCAGAAAATACTCGACTTTTCAGTCAAAGATTTAGTCAAGTTTGGCGTCTTTGGACATCCCATAGCCCTCAACAAAATCCTTTCTACTCTGGATTACCAGGTTAATCAGCTAGAGTTTTTCCTGGAGAAGATTGACAAGATAAAGGAGGAAGCCCTAGATGTAATGCATGAGATGGAGCAAATTGTCTTAAGAATGTCTCCAGGTTTGCTCACTCCGTTTTCCTTAAGAAAGGTGGATGAAACTATTCAGATGTTCAAGGAGATCATTTCGCAGGGGCTAGGACCGAGAGGTCACTTTGTCGTAGAATCCATCAACAACCTGCTTTGGCTTATCGTGACTTCATTGGGTACACGATAGAGGCGAGAAAACAATTATTCCAAACTCCCGAAAAGCTCACGAGACGAGCATGGATCTCTCAAAGACTGAGCCAACAAAAGAGGAAAGTTCCCATCGCATTGATGGACTTCTCCATCATCCCATCAAAGGGGGCTAAGAAGCAAAAGCCTATAACCCGCTTCTCTCAAAGTGCCTCGGGAGAGAGTAATGGAGATAGCATACCCCAACCCTTTAAAGGATAAAAAGGATCTGTCTTTGACAGATTACATAGTGACCCAAGTCACAATGGGGACATCTTCAGAAATCCTTCAAGGAGAGGCCCTATCTGCGAACGCCCTTTGCAAGAAGCTCCAGAAGCAAAGAAAGAAAAAGCCTATTAAAGGAGCAAAATAAACTTCTTCTCCATGCCTTGTAGAAAATAGGCAGTGTGCCTCCTACAACTGCCGCCGAAACTCCTGAGCCTTTGATCCAGGATAAGATTAATGAATATGCCAAAATCGGCGAGTAGGGCATGGCATTTTCCATCTAGAGGAACCAAATCCTCAAAGAAAGTGAGGGAGTGATCACCAAGTTCACCAAATTATATCAGAATATCAATCGGAAGAACAAAGAGCTCCAGGTGATAGTAGGACCCATCTCCAAAGAGCAGGACCATGCTAGGATGCGGCATGAGACCTTTCGAGAAAATACTCATTGTTCGGTCGAAGATCCGGTCAAGTTTGGCATCTTTGGACATCCCATAGCCCTCAACAAAAATTTTCTACTCGGATTACCGGGTTGATCAGTGGAGTTTGTCCCGGAGAAGATTGACAACATAAAGGAGGAAGCCCCGGATGTAATGCATCGATGGAGAAAATTGTCTTGAGAATGTCTCCAGTTTTCTCACTCCTTCTTTCACCTTAAGAAAGTTGGATGAAACTATTCGGATCTTCAAGAGATCGTTTCACGTGGGCCGGGACAAGAGGTCACTTTCGACGCCGAATCCATCAACAACCTCGGCTTGTCGTGACTTCATTGGGTGCACTGATAGAGGTAGAAAATGATTATTTCAAACTCTCTAAAAATCTCACGGATCAGATCAAGGTTCTAAGTTGATGTTTAGGGCATCCAGTGTGATTGCACAACATTGAAACCTCTCTCCAAGTGTGGGACTTGCAAGATGAGAGAGGAATCTCTAGATTAGAGGTTGGTTCCTCAAACTCCTCTGATTAAATCTATATTTTGCACAACTGCAGAGGTTCAGATCCTAATTTTATCCTAATTTGCGAGGAGACAGGGATAGAAGATGCAAAAATTGAAACTAAACTGAATGGTGATGCACCAAAGGAGTGGTGAGCACTTCTTGTTCACACAAGTTGACACAAATTCATGAAATGCAACATGGAAAACCATACACAAGCTGATAGAATGCAATTAGAGGTCTGAAATGAAGTAAAAAACAATACAAACAAGGACTGAGAACTGATCACAGAGTTTGCACTGTCATTTCCATTGCCAAAATCCCTTGTATTACACCACCAAAGAGGTATAAACCTATTACAATCCTTGAAAAGGCCTGATACTTACAAAATTCACTTGTTTTTAGGTGAAAGAAGAAGTCTAATGTTCAAAAAAGTGTTCAACCCTCAAAAATGAGCCAAAACTGGCTTTTACAGTCCATGGGTCGAGCCCAGGAGAGAGAAAACATGCAAAACGCATGGGAGCCATCCCTCATTGAATGAAACTACATTAAAACAGCATGGAGGTCCTTACAAACCCATGCTCTGACATTTTTGACCATGCTGGAGAGAAAAGCGACCCATTTTGCATTAAAATTGGTTGTTGAAACGTCTTTTCTGGCCATCACCACGTACCAGAAGCATTTTTTAATTTTCTCCCTCCAAACTAAACCAAAATTCAAAATTGACCATGGAATCATGTAGATAATTTCATAAGCTTTCCATTGATATAAAGAACGTGCAAATCCGAGCTCTGGATCGAAAGTTATGGAGGTCTGAAGTTTTAGGGCAAAAACGGCCCAAAAAATGGATCGGCGGGCAAAAATTTGAAATTTTGACCCTTTTTGCATTTGGAAATTTTTTTCAAAAATCCCCACGCTCCACCACTCAGGTGCCACGTGGCATGATTTGATTGGGCGCGGGCACCTCCTGCCACTTTCCCTTCATTTTTACCTTTGGAAATTTTTGCCAAAAAACCCCGCCGGGCCCCCGAGCTGGACACGTGTCGGTCCTCCATTGGCCGACGGGTTTCTCCTCCCGATTTCTCCTTTTGAAATTTTGCATTTTTTACCTTGGAAAAAAATTCATTTTTTCCCCGCGCCCCGCCACTCCGGACACGTGGCACGTCCCGATTGGACGGAAGGGGCCGCGGGGAAAACCTTTCCCTTTGAAACTTTTTGGCTACTTAGCCAAAATTTAAAAATCCCTCCGAGCTCCGAACTCCGGCCTCGAGAGCCGACACGTGTCATGTCCCCATTGACCATGGGCCTTCCTTCAAAATTTTTCCTTTGAAAATTTCGGCCAACACTTAGCAAATTTTCAAGTCATTTTCCCCCTGACACGTGGCGTTTCCTGATTCATTGGCGGGCCAGGTGGGGAAAATTTTCCATCTGAGATTTTTGGCAAAACACTTGGTAAATTTCCCAAATTCTCCTCCGAACCCCGCCACTTCTTGGACACGTGGCACGTTCCTATTGGCTCATGGGCTTCCAAGGAGAAAATTTCCCAACAAAACTCCGCCGGCCATAACTTGAAAAATATGAGGAGTTAGGAGGAAAACTTTACCTTTCTGGAAAGCTGAGAAAGAGCTCTATCCATTGGTGCCACTTCCAGAAAGATTTGAGTGCCTAAAAACCAAAAATGGGGACTGAGGCACAAGAGAGGCAAGAACACAAGTAGTTAGCCACCAAAATGAGCAGGGGGCACATTTTGGCTAACAATTTTGGTGACTCAGAGGGGTCATCTACCTGCTAGATGAAAGTACCAGTTGCCTGAAGTAGTCCATTGGGCATGGAGTCATTAAATTTTCTATTTGGAACCTCAACCGACTTAGAATGTTGCAAGGAGGAAGATGGAAAATCACCTGATTGAAACAAGGACTGCAAAACATCTCCAGGGACAGCAAGTTGTGCCAAAGCACTTAGGGAAAGCAAAACTAACCTACAACAAAACAATGTGCACAAGCACTTGAAGGAAAGGAAAACTAAGCTAATATTTACAAGGTAGAGAATTTCCCTTTAGAAACAATGCTTGAGATAGATTCCATTGACTGGAATCTGCAGTTCTTCACCATCCAATGAAGCCAATTGGAAAGCATTGTTGTTCTTGCACTTCGTGACCATGTATGGGCCACTCCAAATGGCATCAAATTTTGAATGCCTTCCCGGTTTTTCTCTATCTGCATCCCATTTTAACACTAGATCTCCAACCTAGAAAGATCTACTCTTGGCCTTCCTGTCAAAGGTCTTCTTGATCAAGGCTTGATCCTTCTCCATTGCTTGGGATGCCTGATCTCTTATCTCTTGAGCTCCATCAACTCTGCATATCTCACCTCCATGGGCTCAAACTCCAACAGCTCCAACTGTTTCATGAGTTCCAATGTTGGCAACTCAAGTGACATGGGCAAGATTGCTTCTCTTCCATAGACAAGCCTGAATGGAGAATTACCTGTGGATCTCTTGGGGGTTATCCTATCAGCCCATAAGGCTGATTTCAGCTTGGTATGCCAAGACCTCTGATTCTCATCAAGAGTTCTCCTAATGATCCTCAACAAGTTCTTGTTTGTAGACTCAGCCTGGCCATTACCTTGAGGGTAATAGTTTGATGAAGTACTTAGGTAGATCCCGTTCTTGACAGCCCACTCAGTCACCTTGGATCCAATGAATGCTAATGCATTATCTGAGATTATCGTAGCAGGTATGCCAAATCTAGTTACTATGCCCTCATAGAAGTCTAAGATGCTAGACTCATTTGCTTCTTTGAGTGCTACTACTTCAGTCCATTTGGTGAAGTAGTCCGTGGCTGTCAAAATCCATTTGTGCCCTTGACTTGAATTGGGATTAATGACTCCAATGAAGTCCAAACCCCATTGCATGAACGGCTGGTCAACTGAGATTGGATGCAATGGAAGGGCAGCAAGTCTTTCTTTTCCTGTGAAGAATGCACAATTCTTACACCTCTTGATCCATGCAAAGCAATCACTAAAAATCTTGGGCCAATAATAACCAGCCTTCATAATTTTTAGAGCTATCACTCTCGGTGCAAAATGACCACCAGCTGGTCCACCATGGAACTCTTCCAACACCCTATGAATCTGATTTGTGCTAATGCATCTCAAAGAACACTCCATTCACATCTTTCTTGAACAAAACTCCATCAACAATGGCATATGGGACAGCCTGCAATCTGAAGTGTCTTCTTTGGGTCTTGTTCATCTCCTGGAGGGCATAGGCCTGTGCTTAGGAAATGTATTATACTTTGGGTCCAGCAAGGAGTAGGGACAACATTATTTTCTTCTTGAGTGCCACTTGGCTCATGGCTGTCTTGAACTGTCAAAACAACCTCTTCTTCATTGCATACTTCTTTTTTCTTCCCCAAAATCAGCTGCTCACACAATCCTTTTCCTCTTACCAGCTTGGTGATCTTGATCTCAATGTCATATTCCATGACACGAGTGATCCAACCTACCCTTTTCTCATTCAAATCCCTGTTGAGGAGGAAGTCTTTAACCCCAACATGAGAGACCAGCAGCTGGACCTTGTTGTTTGAGACTAAATGCTTGAATTTCTTCAAGCTTCTAATTACTGCAAGTACATGCTTCTCAATAAAAGAATACCTCACCTCATAGTCATCTAGGCTCTGGCTGAAGAAAGCAATTGGCTGCTCATCATTGTCCTTGTTCTGCTGTACCAAAATGGCAGAAATAGTATCATTACCTCCAAATGCATAGAGGATGAAATCCTTGGAGAAGTCCGGGTTGATGAGAGTTGGTGCTTGAGAGATGGCTTCTTTGATTGCTTCAAAACTCTCCTTGCCTTCTGCTGTCCACTTGAAAGCCATGCTTTTCTTTAACATTTTGGTGATAGGTTTGACAAGGGCTGCAAAGTCTGGGACAAACCTTCGGACAAAGTTTATCCTTCCCAAGAAACTCTGAAGGGCTTTCTTGTGGCTTGGCAATGGTAGTGCTCTTATGGCTTCAACCCTTTCTGGATCAATCGCTAATCCTTCTTTGGAGACAATATGGCCAAGGAGCTTTCCTTCATGTGCAAGAAAGATACACTTCTTAGGATTCAAGGACACTCCAAATCTCCTACACCTCGTGAAGACTTGTCTCAAATGAGAGAGGTGGTCTGCTGCATTTTTGGAAAAAATAGTGATATCATCAAGGTAAATCAGCACCATGTTGTTAATCAAACCTTTGAACGCCATGTCCATTGCTCTTTGGAAGGTAGCACCAGCGTTGGACAGCCCAAATGGCATTTTCCTGTATGCATAAGTTCCCCATTTAGTTGTAAAGGCTGTCTTGAACTGATCTTCTTCCTTCACCATAATCTGATTATACCCTGAATAGCCATCAAGTAGTGAAAACCTCTCGAAGCCAACAACAACTTGTAAAATCTGCTCCATGGAAGGAAGTGGATAATGATCCTTGAGAGATGCTCTATTCAAATCTCTGAAGTCAACACACAATCTGATTTCCCCACTCTTCTTTCTGACTGGAACCAAATTGGCAACCCAACTAGAATGCTTGATTGGGAATATGATCCTTGACTCAATCAGCTTGTTCAATTCTTTCCTCATGAGAGGCTCCATGTGTGGATTGACTGGTCTTTGTTTCTACCTGACAGGCTTAGTATTTGGATCCAATTCAATGGTATGCTGAGCTAAGTTGGGATTGAAACCTTTCAAGTCTTCATAGCTCCAAGCAAACACATCAGGGAACTCTTGACACAGCTGCATGAACTCATACCTTTCTTGTTCAGTTGTCATCTTTCCAATTTGCAATGGTTTGTTCTCTTCCACCAAGATGGATACTGAATCCTCTCTCTTGACCTGAATGTTTGCTTTCTCCTTCCTAAACTGATCATTGGGATTAAAAATGGACTCCAAAGTGATAAGTCCCTTGGGCAGCTTGTTAGTTCTCAGCTGTACCACTTGGTCACCATACTGTTGTTCCAATTTTTCTTGATTCTTAGCTGAGAACTCAACTTCTTCTTGCAAGAAATGGATGATTTGTTGGTCATTCTCAAACACTTGCCAACTTACATTGTTATCCGGCACTGAAGGCCTCACAATCACATGGATGTTTGGTTGTACCTTGTCTTGTTGAATGCTTTCCACAATGTCAAAGGCTGCCCCTACTGCTGCAAGCCTGTCAGCAGCTTGGTTCTCTTTCCTAGGAATGGATTTGATGCCAAAACCCTCAAAGTCTTCCATGAGGTCCCACACCCTGTTCTTGTAGCACTTAAGTAGATCATTCTTGGCAGCATGCTGCCCTTGACCTGATTTACAATCAATTCACTATCACCAAAGACTTGCAAGTTCTTTATTTTCTTTTTGATTGCCCAATGCATCCCTTGCACCAAGGCTTCATATTCAGCAGTGTTATTAGAGCATGCAAACTGAAACCTAAAAGCTGAATAGTACCTTACTCCTTGAGGTGAAACAAGCATAGCTCCACCTCCTGCACCTTGTCTACTCCTTGATCCATCAAAAACAGCTGCCATACCTCATTCTCATCCTTGTGGTTTGGTTTGGTGATGCTAGGAATGGGCTGATTTTCTTCATGTATGCAATAGACCCCTAGCTCAGATTCTTCTACTTCTTGATAAGGATCAAAAGCATGTACTTTGTTTGCCCATTCATCAAGAGTTAGATCCGGGATGCTTCCAACCTTAGTGTCAGCTTCATCAGTGCTTGGGTGATCTTCTTGATCAAATGCTGAACAATTGGCATTGATCTGACTTGGAGTGTAAGGCTCAATGTGAAAGTTTGCAATAGGTTCAGACCTGATTGTAGCTTTGGTTCCATACCTTGTTCTGAACAGCATGTGTGACCAATCAGCAGACAAATATCCTCCAATCTTGGTGTGAAGTCCCTTGACAAGCATAGGGCAAAGAGTGGTGGAAGGTCTATGACTGATACATCTTGTAAAACAACAACATTTGGACATGCATGCAAGGTAAGATTCAAGTTTCTAATCACTCCGACTATTGTTACTGTTGTCCCATCTAGCTGCACTACCCCTTTGGATATGGTTTCATACTGGAGCCCTAGCTGATCAGCTATTTGTTTAGGCATCACTGAGCTACTTGCCCCGGAATCTATCATGCAATTATGCACTAGCTGATTTCCAATGATTAACGAAACATAGAAAGGAGGGGGCTTCAACATTTTACCTTGCTATCCTCCATGATTCCCTTCAGGCTGGGCAGCATTTGTGAGCACTTTCTCTTGCATCTGAACTTGCTGATTCAAGTTGGCCAGTCCTTCATGGCAGCTTGTAGCAAATCTCTTTGGCCTGGGATAGATAGGGATTCCCACATTGATATATTTACATTTGTCTTCTTCATCTGATCAATGATACTGAATGGTGATGAAGGATCTCTTTGCTGTCCCTTGGTTTGCACATTCACTCCTTGCATGTGGGCAGCAACAACTGGTATTTGAGTTGGTCTAGGAGCTGTTCTTGGCTGCCCTTGTGCATTTGAAATTGGATTTTGTTTGCCCACCATTTGTGGAGCCAAGGAAGGTTGTGGATTGGTTGGAGCTAATGGCTGCTCTTCTCCCAAATTCCTTCTTTTTGACCTTGTGTTGGCTGCCACACCTTGAGAGACTATTTGATTCATGCCACAAAAATCCTCTGCTTGCCAATTTACCAACGTGGTGTCATTTGGAGCTGATTGTTGTTGGAATGTTTCTTGTTGTTGGTTGTTTCCTTGACTAGCCTCTCACCCTCCACACCAGTAGTTGTCACCATTAATGCTTGATTCAAAGCACCATTGAAGCACATGGATTGGTTATGAGGTTCATTGCATGGAAAACACCAATCATACTCCTGAGCAACGTTGTTTTGTGTTGGCACCAATGCTTTAGAGGCAGATATGGCATTTGGATTATAGGGCTGAAATGGCCTATTGGCAGGAGGCCTTGTTTGATTCACATTTGCAGCTGGATTAGGTGGTCTTTGTGGTTGATATGGCTGCCTGTTAGGCTGAGCTTGGGGCTGATAAGAAGGTCTAAAACCTTGGGCTTGTTGCCTCTTGAGAGTAACCAGCTCATTGCCTAGGTTTTGCAATTGCTTCATGACTTCTTGAAGCTCATTTGGGGCACTTGGAGATGAAGTAGAAGCTTCATTTGAACTCTGATTTCTAGGAATGGGAGAAGGAGCCAAATTAGGTGCTTGATTAGTGTTTGGGCTCTCTAAACTTGGAAACAATGGCATGGGAGGTCTAGGGGCTAGTTTGCCAGCTTGGATCAAACAATTTTCAGCCCTAATGGCAATGCTATAAGCCATAGGGATAGTTATGCCTCCCATGGACTGAATCAACATAGAAATATCAGAATTTAGAGCTTTGAGATAGTAGAGAAAAGCACCTTCTGCTGTTGGCCTGATTGCCACTGGAATTCTCTCCCAAGTCTTTTGAAATCTGAAGTTGAAATCAGTCAGCTGCTCATTGGGAGCTCTCTTGATGGTTGTCAGCTGCTCCAAAAGAGACAAGTTGTCTCCCTTCTCTCCAAATTGCTCATGAAGTGCTATACATAGCTGGTTCCAATTCGTGATAGAACCAGCTCCAAGGCTCCTAAACCATTGCAATGCTTTCCCCTTGAAGGAAGATGCCAACAATTTGACAGCCACTTGCATCTCATTGATTTCATGAATTGCACAAAGGTTGGCAATATCTTTAACATGATCACCTGGAGTAGTCTGATTCTCTCCAGTGAAGTATGGAATGTTCTTCAAGGCTGCAATTGGAATTGGATGTTGTGCATTGAGGGCAAGTGGGCTGCTGCCTGTGAAGTTGACATAGGGGTTGTTTTGTGCCATTCTAATTGGTCTTAAAACCCTTGTTGACTGAATGAAAGGCCTACTAGGTGGAGGAGTTGAGAGAGTTCTATTTGGTGGAGATGGAGACCTTTGAATCCTTCTTCCTCTTTGCCTTCTTCTTGGAGATAACTGCAGGTATTCAAACAACACTTCTTCTTCTCCAGCTCTTGACCTTGTGGTGACTCTTCTCATGAGTTTTCAGGCCTGCACTGCTGAAACCAGTTGATTCTTCCCTTTGGAGTCGCCAGATGTGCAATTTATGGCTCTTTTCAAGCAAGAAAATTGCAGCAGATGCACATCAACTTTGCTGCAATAAAAATGAGACCTCTAAGGTCCCACCAGTGCATGCCAAAACTGTTGTTGCAAATCAGCAGCACCCCTGGATGCAAATCAAGGTTCTAAGTTGATGTTTAGGGCATCCAGTGTGATTGCACAACATTGAAACCTCTCTCCAAGTGTGGGACTTGCAAGATGAGAGAGGAATCTCTAGATTAGAGGCTGGTTCCTCAAACTCCTCTGATTAAATCTATATTTTGCACAACTGCAGAGGTTCAGATCCTAATTTTATCCTAATTTGCGAGGAGACAGGGATAGAAGATGCAAAAATTGAAACTAAACTGAATGGTGATGCACCAAAGGAGTGGTGAGCACTTCTTGTTCACACAAGTTGACACAAATTCATGAAATGCAACATGGAAAACCATACACAAGCTGATAGAATGCAATTAGAGGTCTGAAATGAAGTAAAAAACAATACAAACAAGGACTGAGAACTGATCACAGAGTTTGCACTGTCATTTCCATTGCCAAAATCCCTTGTATTACACCACCAAAGAGGTATAAACCTATTACAATCCTTTGAAAAGGCCTGATACTTACAAAATTCACTTGTTTTCAGGTGAAAGAAGAAGTCTAATGTTCAAAAAAGTGTTCAACCCTCAAAAATGAGCCAAAACTGGCTTTTACAGTCCATGGGTCGAGCCCAGGAGAGAGAAAACATGCAAAACACATGGGAGCCATCCCTCATTGAATGAAACTACATTAAAATAGCATGGAGGTCCTTACAAACCCATGCTCTGACATTTTTGACCATGCTGGAGAGAAAAGCGACCCATTTTGCATTAAAATTGGTTGTTGAAACGTCTTTTCTGGCCATCACCACGTACTGTAAAGCATTTTTAATTTTCTCCTCCAAACTGAACCAAAATTCAAAATTGACCATGGAATCATGTAGATAATTTCATAAGATTTCCATTGATATAAAGAACGTGCAAATCTGAGCTCTGGATCGAAAGTTATGGAGGTCTGAAGTTTTAGGGCAAAAACGGCCCAAAAAACGGATCGGCGGGCAAAAATTTGAAATTTTGACCCTTTTTGCATTTGGAATTTTTTTCAAAATCCCCATGCTCCACCACTCAAGGTGCCACGTGGCATGATTTGATTGGGCACGGGCGCCTCCTGGCCACTTTCCCTTCATTTTTACCTTTGGAAATTTTTGCCAAAAAACCCCGCCGGGCCCCGAGCTGGACACGTGTCGGTCCTCCATTGGCCGACGGGTTTCTCCTCCCGATTTCTCCTTTTGAAATTTTGCATTTTTTACCTTGGAAAAAAATTCATTTTTTCCCCGCGCCCGCCACTCCGGGACACGTGGCACGTCCCGATTGGACGGAAGGGGCCGCGGGGGAAAACCTTTCCCTTTGAAACTTTTTGGCTACTTAGCCAAATTTTAAAAAATCCCTCCCGAGCTCCGAACTCCGGCCTGAGCCGACACGTGTCATGTCCCCATTGACCATGGGCCTTCCTTCAAAATTTTTCCTTTGAAAATTTCGCCAACACTTAGCAAATTTTCAAGTCATTTTCCCCCTGACACGTGGCATTTCCTGATTCGTTGGCGGGCCAGGCGGGGAAAATTTTCCATCTGAGATTTTTGGCAAAACACTTGGTAAATTTCCCAAATTCTCCTCCGAACCCCACCACTTCTTGGACACGTGGCACGTTCCTATTGGCTGCGGGCTTCCAAGGAGAAAATTTCCCAACAAAACTCCGCGGGCCATAACTTGAAAAATATGAGGAGTTAGGAGGAAAACTTTACCTTTCTGGAAAGCTGAGAAAGAGCTCTATCCATTGGTGCCACTTCCAGAAAGATTAATAGAAGTGAGAAGAAAAAGGCTTTGTACTTTTGTAATAGAAGAAAACATTAATACAAATATTAAGACTTTGTGTTGAATATGTGTGTTATGGGCATATGATCTTTCTTATGTCAGATCTATGCGTTTATTATATTGGATCTATCTCTACTTTTTGTCATTTGTTCATCAGTATTGCTTTGTTTGTCTATGCAAGTAGGTTCGGATCTGTTTACTACCAGCCCAAAACATAGACCCTCTAACCTTTCTACTTTGGAATTCATTTCTTTTCTCCCTTCAAATCCATCTTCCTTCCTTTCCTTCATTTATTTCTATTCTTCATCGGAACTACTCTCTTGGGATGAGATCCCAAACCCCCGAAGGCAAAATACCGTAAGACTTGCAGAGGTTCCTACCGGAGGTAGAATAGCAATAAACTAGTTTCGCTTTCTTTGACTCAAAGAGGGGCTATGCCTGCCACACTGTGGCTCATTTATCCATAGATCTATCCATTCGACAAATTTTCAAACCAACAAACATTAAAAAGGATGATGTGGACTAAGCTTGAGTTGGGAGTTGCGGAGCTCACTTTGGAATGAGTTGGGGTGGCTTGATGCACCAAGTTGAGAGGGTAGTGGCTCGTCAAGATGAGGTGTTGTAAGTGAGTTGAGGCGAGACAATGCACCAAGCTGCTTGAGAGGGTCGATGCTACCGAGTTTTGATGTGGCTCATTGAGCCAAGGTGTACTTTGCAAATGCGATGGGTGGATGGTTGACGCCGCGTGTCAATAAACATATTTGAACACGGTGAGCATGTGTTGAAAATGCCGTCGAAACCGGGAATGTAACAGTCAAACAGTTAAGGAACCCCACGAGGTCTCCATGTGGAAATGAAGTTGTCAACACAATGCATTATAGAGTGTTGAGGACTTTGCGAGAGTTATAAAAACATCGAGAAATGTTTGGGAAGAGCCCACACGCCGGAGAGAGCTCCGGAGTAACGAGTGAGCAGAGATTCCACCGCCGGGAGGTTTGAAGCCAACGGAACCTCGTGCCGGGCGGGAGGAGTGAGCAGAGGGTACCAAGAACATTGCATGTGTATGAACCAGGGAAGACTTTGGCGTGAACACGAGATAAGATCATGAGAGTCGACAAGCGAGCACGGTGAATGATGCATAGCGAGATCACGAACAATTTGAAGCCGATTACATGAGTTGAACATAGATAAGATGCCACGGTTCCTAAGGCCGAATGGTTGAACTCTAAACATGGAAGAGCACGGTGGCTCACAAAGCCGAGCCAATGAGCTAGCATTTGGTGGTGACTAATGCACAAGTTGGAGGTAGCCAAGATGGGAGCAGAAAAAACATTGTATCACCGAAAACACACCAATTCCAAAGACCCAATGTAGGAATCGATGCACGGTGTCGTAGACAAGCGAATACCAAAGCACAAGCGGTGGGCAAGTTAGCAAGAATAAAGCGATGAGCAATGGAGCAAACCACGAGCTCGAGGTAGTGAGATGTAAAAAACGAGGAACCCCCAATGCAAATCGGTGAACAATACGAGTTGTGGAGTGTTTGCAACACGAGTGCAAATGAAAATGAACACGCGAAGTAAAACACAGGTTTAGAAAATCAAGTCATGATGAAGCATGAGTCAATTTACTAAGTGATATAAGGTGATCTATTTAGATAGCTCGGTTCCCATTCGGCAAGCTATTTGGATAGCTCGATTCCCAACTCGGCAAGCTAGGACTGAGTTGGTCCTTAAGAGAAAACTCTAATCTTTTAAAACAAATATGTGCATCTCAAACTTGTAATTCTTTTTACATGAACCAGAACACTAGCAAGGCAACACACACCAACACAAAAACAAGAACCCTTGCAAATGTAAGTACACCACAAAGCAAGAAGAGAGCTTGCACACGAAACTATGATGTGATGAGTAGTAAACAACCGAAGCAAGTTACATGATTCCCATCCCCAAGCTCTGATACCATGATGGAGGGAGGAAGGATAAAGACCTAGAGGGAATTCATGTGTGGTATCCAAATAACTCTTTTAGTAATTTGGATAACTTGTATACACATTTTGGCTCTCAGTTCCTCATTCAAGGTTGTGCATGCTCAAGTTCAATTAGCACATTTCCTTGGTTTGATTTCCCCTTAGCGCCCCTTCTTTTCCTCAAGCGCCCTTGCACACTTTTTGTTCTCTCCTTCCACTTTCCTTTTCCTCTTTGTTCCACTCCTCCCTTACGCCCACCTTCTATGCATTCACTTTCTTCTTGAGTAGCTCCTTCATCCTATGCGCATCTCACACTTGCTTGATCAAGCTAATTCCATGGCCTTCTCACACACTACACCCATTACTTTGTAATATTTGTACCTTGACCATGCGTTCTCTGCTCACCAATTTGCCTATTTTCCCCATGTGCATTCCTCTGCATCTTCCTTTGTTTCCTTCCTCGCGTAACTAGCCAAAGCACACCAATAGTGCATCAAATCCTTGCAACAAATCAAATCAATGACCCAATGAAGTGACACATGGCAAAAATGACAAACATCTACAAATTTCAGCCAATCCACGTGCGCCACATGTTTTACATGCACCGCGACTCGACATCTTCTACTAATTATATCTTTTTGCTACATAGCTCGGATCGATTGCACGCTGGACTTGTGAGAGAGTTCTTGACATCAATACTTCACTAGACATTCAAATTCAAATTCTTGGTGGATCTGGTAGGTAAGCAATGGGAAAACGTCTCTCTGAGCATTGATGAGAAAATCTGATTGATCCAACCACCCGATTTAATCTGATTTTCCCTCCTTCCTTCTTCAACACACCAAATAGGCTTGGGGAAGTGTATTTCACATATTTCCAGGTGGATTTGTAGGCATTGAATATTTCTTGTTGGTGGTTATATTTCAAATTTGAGTTTTCCCTCCTTCTCTTCTCCTTCTACAGATTTATCTATAAATGTAAGAGTTGGGCTCATTATTAATGTTGGACACTCTAGATCCTTACGCATTCTACTAAGGACTTCATATTTTCTGTATTTTTGAGTTGCAGACCTCTAAATCTGGCTCTTGCATGTGGATATTGGCCTCCTTTACCATTGTAACAGCTTTGTGCATTTCTAGAAGTAATAGAAGCATCGTTTTGTGACTATTTTCTGTCCTAATGTGTTTGTATTCCTTCTTCTTGCCTTTTCTTTTGTGTTGTGTGTTGGTTGTGCCATTTCACGTCCCTTATAGCTCCTTATTTGGTTGTGTTCCATGAAACTAGATCTAGTGAATTTATTTTAAGTCATGCTACATGTGCCTAGCCTTCTTTTACACATCTCCTCTCATTTTCACTCAGAACAGATAGTGTTCATCCCTCTTTTCTGGTGTTATCACCTTTTAGTGTAGTTTCCTTTCATGTTATTCTTCTATCCTGGTCCTTGGCATTGTTATCTTAGTTTTCCCTTCCAACACTAGGAGTATCAGTAGCAATAGAAATAGATAGAGGAATCGGCCTTCTCCAGAGATTTGTCCCAAGCATGCAAGGTCCCACAACTTGGGGACAGGTTCCATTGTTGTCTCAAACAACTTGCTCATTCCAAGATCTCGAGACGTGGGTGCACGTTTTAAGAACAATAGTTTACGGCACGTCGGGTGGGACCAGAATTAAAAGCTTATATTTAACATTTTGCTAAGTTTTTGTGTGTGTGCTTAGTATTTCAGCCTTTGGAGGTTCGGTTCAACACATCCGACGACTTCCAATATTTGCATATCTCTGTTTTAGCAGCCACAGCACCTTTCATGAGAAGAGTGCACATAAGAAAAAGTGCAGCAGCTAAAGATTATTTTGAGTACCTCTAGCTATCCCCAAGAAGAGTTCATTCCATAAATCTCACACGTGCATCTCCATTTCTAGAGCACCTTTGTGCCCATTCAACTCCTCAAAATAGACAACCTGCGCGCCCTGCAATGGCACATCAGCCACCTCCTCCACTTAGGAACTTTGCAAACTTCACTGGAGGAAGTCCCTTGGTTTTAGTTGTGCAACATGATATGCCAAATTACATGCTCAAAAGTATTCCATACTTTACTAGGTGAGAATAAAGTCACCCCTCAGGAACATATCTAGGATATAGAAAATATGTGTTCACTCTATCTGATCACACATGATGATGTAGCAGTCAGGCTACTTACATCCTCTTTCAAAGGTAAAGCACTCCAATGGTACTGAGGCCTGAGACTTGGATCTATTACCACCTAGGATGAGTTGGGAACAACTCTTTACAACTACTTTGAAGATAAGTCAAATCACCTATCTCTGGTGGAGCAACTGACAACAACAAGGAGGGTGCCTAACGAGTAGATGACTAATTTCAACATCAGATTTTAGAAGACTTGGGATAGAACACCTCTTGTGGTAAGACCTACATCCTAGTATGCTTTCCTGTATTAACTAAAAGCACTCAATAATGATATCTCATTCATGATTCAATCTATGGGAGGTAGGACCTTACCAGTTGCTTATAGTATTGCAATAAGGAAGAAAATAGTCTTATTCAGGTGGGAAAGATAACTCCTAGACCACCTATGCCCTTGTTCCCAGAAATGTCACAAGCACCCCAGCCTTCTATGGCCCCTATTCCTATTCTGAGCAAAGCACGCAACCAGTTGCCTCAACATCCTACTCTCTAATGCAATAGAAGGAAGATGAAGAGTTGAAGGCCCTGATTAGAAACTTGTCAAACAAAGTCATATCATTAGAAAAGCAACAGGTGCAAACCTATAGAGGTAATTCTAATTAGACATATAGCCAGAGCAATCAGCCTTGGTGGAATCAGTATGGAAATCAAAGATATGTGCCTAACCAATAGAATGATAGATGACATCCCAATGCACATCTTCCCTTGCAAGTTGTTCCTCCCGCACCTTCTCTTCCAACACCCAGGTGAGTCGAGCGCTTGTTCTAGTTTAGAATACTTTGGCACAAAATTTAGAATGGTGCTTCCCTTGCAACATGCCTCATATTCAATATTGTTGTGCCAATGTTGTGCATGCTCAAGCCTACATGATCTAGAATGCGTCTGCATGTGAGCCTTCAACAAGTGCCCCTGAAGTAGATAACCAAGAAAGACCAAAAGCTCCTCCAGAGACAAATTTTATGTTCTTTGGCAATGAGTACTTTTGTGCAATCAACCAAGTAGCAAATAATATAATCATACCATGCACCCAAGTTGTGGAAAACACAAGATACAAGAAGAGAATGTTATAATTAGGCATACAGGTCACGATCCTAGCCACACAAGCAGATCCTTAGAAGCAAAAATATGTAGTCAAGGCATCCAGTAGTAAAGGCACCCAAGTCCCTACACAACATATCTGCACAAAGCTCCTTCTAAAGTAGCATGTGCCCCTCCTTTGGTAGGTCAAGCCTCTGCTCTAGCTAAATTCCAAGCTTCCATGCCTAAACAATCAAAAAGGGATGTTGTTCCCCAAATACAAAAAATAGGGGCCTTCCATTTAGCATTGTGGACCAGATGAAGAGAACAAACATAAATGTCACAATGTGGGATGCTCTGACCATTCCTTCTCAAAGAGACATGTTACATGAAGCTCTGGCACAACTCCCACGTACTGATCTAGTTGTGCAGAAGCCACGCTTCTATCAATATCTACCAAGAAGGAGAAGAGAAGAAAGTAAGAAAAGCTATTAAAACCCCACCCTTTTATATGTCCTTGATCATAGGCAAACATCTAGTGCATAATTACATGATTGACTTAGGCACTAGTACTTTTGTTATGCCTAAGAAAATTGTTGATGTCTTAGGTTTAAAATATAGCCCTTTGTATAAAGGAGTCCTACAACTTGATGGATCAATTGTCACCACCTTAGGAGTCATCAAGGATCTTGAGTTAACCCTCCATGCATGTTCAAGCCTAACAATAACTCAAGATGTTTCAATTATTAACCTACCTCCTTTGTTTGCCCTATGTTTGTCAAGGGACTTTACTACTAAAGTGGGTGGTTACATGTCTTCTAATTGGTCTCATATATTACTCAAGACAAGGTATGGCACCCGGTTTACCATACAAGCTAAGCCTATATTTTCCAATCATGTAGAGTCATATGTCCCATCTCCTCTCCAAGATAATTGCTTAATCTAAGAAGAACAAGCTTCAATTCCTGAAGAGTAGTCTCTTCCACCCTTTGTTCCTAACCTAGTGCTTGATGAATGGGTGGAAAGGCACCATAAATTTGATCCATATGATGAAGAATTGGAAGCTTATGAAACTGGGCTTGGTACTTACTACATTCTTGAAGAAAAATCTTTGTTTTCGCATGCACTCAAGAAAGGCCAGTTGAACTGGTATGTGGAAGTTGTATTTTGATGGATCCGGAAGAAGGAACGGTGTGGGAGCAAAAGTAGTTCTCATTTCCCCTAAGGATGAGAAATTCTTCTTCACGCACATGGCTACTACTGATTCACATGTTATAACAATGTGGCGAGTATAAGGTGTTGGTCCATGAATTTCTCATCGTTGGGAGGAGAAGAAAGTTAAGACATTGCAGATCTTTAGGGAGACAAAATTGGTTATCCACCAGGTTACCAAAAAATGTCAAACAAAGAACAAGCTTATCAAAGCTTATAAGCATATAGTTTGGGACCTCCATGAGACCTTTGATGCTCTAAATCTACAGTGGTTCTACACAAAATAAACAAGGAAGTTGATCAAATGGCCACGCTCGGTTCACAATTCTCTCCTACTAAGGACTTTGTCAAAGGAAACACTCAGCACATCAATATGGTGATTAGACCATCCATTCCGATATAACAACACTAGGTGGCAAGTGTTCAAAAGTGACGCATAGATCATCCAGTTCATCCAAAATGAAGTTGAGTTCTCATCAAGTATGCAAGCTGAATTGCATGATAGCTATGGTGACCAACCGATATCGCTAAAATAAAACAAGTTGCCTAAATGGCTGGTCACCTTAGAAAAAAATTTTATCCCTGATGATGAGTTCAAGGGTTAAGAAAGGTACATACGCACTGCCGTGCAAGAAGACTACTCCCAGGTCACTATTATGCACAGAAAGAGTTACTGATTAGCAAGACTTGTACACATGATGAAAAGTAGGCCTTCATCTCTCTCTATCAAAAATACAGTGATATCTTCTCGTGGGAGTATGAAGACCTCAAAGGTTTTGATCCAAGTGTTGCTCAACACTCCATTGACCTTGATTTTGGTATCAAGCCCGTCATACATAAGCAGTGGCCAGTCAATCCAAAGATAGATCGCCTCATGAGAAAGGATTTATCTAAAATCATTGAGGAAAAAATCATTTTTCCCATCAAGTACTCTACTTGGGTAACGAATTTAGTTCCAGTGTGCAAAAACAATGGTGAAATCAAACTTTGTGTTGATTTCAAAGATTTGAATAAGGCATCTCTAAAGGATAATTATCTTTTTCCTTCAATGGAGCAAATTCTACAGACTGTGGCTGGCGAGTAAAGATTCTAAATGTTAGATGGATATTCAGGTTTCAATCAGATCCTAGTCAAGGAAGAGGATCAATTCAAAACAGCATTTACAACCAAGTGGAAACATATGCATATCGAAGATTCCCTTTTGTCATCAAAAATGCAAAGCGCCACATTTCAACATGCCATAGATATTTCCTTCAAAGGTTACATCCATGAGTTCATCATGGTTTACCTTGATGACATAACAGTCTTCTCAAAGTAAATCATGGATCATATGGTGCACCTGGAGAAAGTATTTGAGAGATGCAGAAAGTATGGGGCATATCTTAACCCCAAGAAGTGAAATTTTGCGGTGGCGCAGGAAATATCTTGGGCCATGTTGTTTCAAAGGATGGCATCACAATTGATCTTGAGTGCATTTCAGCCATCCTAGCTCTTTCCTTGTTGGTGCACAAAAAGGCCCTACAGTCCTTCCTTGGAAAGATCAATTTTGTTAGGCATTTTATCCCTAACTTTGCAGGACTAGTTTGGCCCATCACCTTAATGCTCAAAAGGACATAGCTTTGAGATTGTCAACAAAAGGAAGAGAAAACTTCAACAAGATCAAGCAAGAAATTTTTGCACGCCAACACTCATCAATCCGGATTACTCAAAGGATTTCATTCTTTATGCTTATGGCATTGATGCGAGTGTTGTTTTTGTCCTAACATAAGAAAATGAACAAGGGTTGGAACAACTAGTGGCCTTCTTCAGCTAGACGCTAAAGGATTATGAACTAAAGTATAGTCACACGGAGAAGCAAGTCTTCACCATCATGTGCGCGCTCAAGAAATTCAAGAGTATGCTTGCCACAAATCATATCAAGGTGTTAGTCTCCCACTCCTATGTTAGAGACTTCATCATGTGAGAAAATATCAGTGAAAAAAGAACATGATGGGTGACCAAAATCATGGATTATGATGTGACTATCAAATCCACAAAGCTAGTAAGATTTAGCGTGCTTTGTAGGTAGATTGTTGAGGATGCGTAGAGTCAACCTAAGGCTTCATTATTTCTGTATGAAGATCTCCCGCAAATAGAACTTGAGAAGAACATAGATCTTGGCATGTGTGACTAGATGAAGGACATGATCACATTCCTTTCCAGGGAGCATACCCTCATTTAAACACAACAAAGATAAGACATCCGAGGTTACAATCTATCTCCTATGTTTTGATTGATGGACTTCTATTCAAAATAAATCTTGATGGCGTGTTGTTAAGATGTTCAACGGCATTTGGATTCAAAAAGGTGTTACCAAAATTTCATGATGGATTCTCTAGTGGACACTTCTCTACCAAAACTACAACAATGAAAATCATAATGGTAGGTATCTTTTGACCTACCTGTTTGCATATACATATAAGTAGGTAAAAAATGCAAGGAATGTGCTTTCTTCATAGGAAAGAAAATATTGGCAGTGCTTCCCCTCCAACCAATCTAGGAAGATCATACTTTTGCACAATGGGGTCTTGACTTCATAGGCATGATCAATCCACCTTCAAGTGCTACACATAAATGGGTGCTGACGACTTGACCTACTATTATTTCACCGGATGGACAAAGCTGTCATACTCAATGAATCAACCGAGTTAGTCATCCTTGACTTTCTCGAAGGTATAGTCATAAGGTTTGGCGTCCCTCAAACCATTATCTCTGATAGTGGAAAGGTTTTCTTGGGGACCAAAATCACTGATTGGGTGTTAAATCTGAACATCTATCTAAAGACTTCTTCCAACTATTACCCTCATGGAAATGGTTTGAAGAGTCAACAAACAAGATCCTGATTATAATCATGAAGTGCACAATGAACATTAGCCAAAGATAGTGGCATACAAAGGTCTCGCATGCTCTTGGCAGATAGAATCACAGTTAGAAAGGTAATAGGAACTTCTCCTTATAAGCTTGTCTATAGTAAGGAGGATACCCTTCCTTTGACACTAGAGTTTAATTCATTAGCGCTTGCCCACCAAATACAATTTGAAGGCACAAACTAGAGAGAAATCAAAATGGCAGAGCTGGTTGATCTTGAAGAACTAACTCTGTCGTGATCAAGTTGGAACAACATCAACAAGAAATAAAGAAATGGTTCAACAAAAAGGCTAGGCCTCAACCTTTCAAGGTTGGGGACTTGGTTTAAAATGGGATGTTGAAAGAGCTAAACTAGGGCACCATTCAAAGTTTGATGCATTTTGGAGTGGCCCATACATCATCAGTTCATGCAAGGAGGCTAACTCTTTTGAGTTAACTCATCTTGATGGAGGTGTGCTACAAATCCCAGTAAATGGGATCTATATCAAACCCTTCCATTAATTTTTCTACATATTTTTGTATATATTAGAGTATTTTTAATTCCTCCAAGTGTATTGTGCACACATTTTTTTGTACATAGTTAGTTCTTCACACATGCTTCTTGCGTGCATTCTTCTGTTTCTTCAAGAATGTAGAGCTTCTTTCAGCGATTCTTGAAAGATTTAGAATAGATTCAAGCAATTATCTTTCAAGTGACTACAGGGGTAGCTTCATGATTACATAATAGACTTCATGCCCAATAAATTCTTTAGGCTACTGATCTTCTTCATCTAGCAAGCAGATGGCCCCGAAATTCACCAAAACTGTTATCCAAATAACTCTCCTAGTGATTTGGATAACTTATATACACATTCTAGCTCTCAGTTCCTCATTCAAGGCTACACACGCTCAAGTTCAATTGGCACATTTCCTTGGTTGTAGTTTCCCCTTGGCACCCCTTCTTTTCCTCAAGTTCCCTTGTGCACTTTCTATTCTCTCCTTCCACTTTCCTTTTCCTCTTTGTTCCACTCCTCCCTTACGCCCACCTTTTGCGCATTCACTTTCTTCCTAAGAAGATTCTTCACCCTATGTGCATCTCACACTTGCTTCAATCAGCTAAGTCCATGGCCCTCTTGCATGTCATGCCCATTAATTTTTAATAGTTGTGCCTTTACCATGCATTCTCTACTCACCAGTTTGCCTCTTTTTCCTTGCATCGTCGCACACATGCATTCCTCTCGCCTTCCTCTATTTCCTTCCCTCACGCATAACCAACCAAAGCATTCCAATAGGGCACTTTGAATCCTTGCAATAAATCAATGATTGACACATGGTAGAAATGAAAAAATATCTACACAATTGGCCATCATTTTAGCCAATCCATGTGCGCCATGTGTTTTACATGCACCGACGACTCACGACATCTTCTATAATTTGTATCTTTTGTGACAGATCTCATATCGGCGTACGCTTGGACTTGTCAAAAATATGCTGACATCATCTACAGTGCTAAACATTCAAATTCAAATTCTTGGTGGATCTGATAGGTGAGAAATGGGAAAATGTCTCTCTGAGCATTAATGAGCAGATCTGATTGCTCTAACCACCTGATTTAATCTGATTCACCCTCCTTCCTTCTTCAACATGCCAAATAGGCTTGGGAAGCGTATTTCACATATCTCCAGGTGGATTTATAGGCATTGAATGCTTCTTATTGGTAGTTATATTTCAAATTTGAGTTTTCCCTCCTCCTCTTCTCCTTCTATAGATTTATCTATAAATGTAAGAGTTGGGCTCATTATTAACATTGGACACTCTAGATCCTTACGCATTCTGCTAAGGACTTCATATTTTCTATATTTTTGAGTTGCAAACCACTAAATATGGCTCTTTCATGTGGATATTGGCCTCCTTCGCCATTATAACAGCTCTGTTCATTTCTAGAAGTAATAAACGCATCATTTTGTGACCATTTTCTATCCTAACGTGTTTCCATTCCTTCTTCTTGCATTTTATTTTACATTATGTGTTGGTTGTGCCATTTCACATCCCTTGATGCCCTTTATTAGGTTGTGTTCCATGAAACTAATCGGGTGAGTTTGTTTTAAGTCATGTTACATATGCCTATCCTTCTTGTACACATCTCCTCTCATTTTCACTCGGAATAGATATTGTTCATCCCTCCTTTCTCGGTGTTATTGCCTTTTAGTGTAGTTTCCTTTCATGTTATTCTTCTATCCCCGGTCCCTTGGCATTGTTAGCTTAGTTTTCCCTTCCAAAGCACTAGGATTAGCGGTAGTAGTAGAAATAGATAGAGGAACCAGACTTCTCCGAAGATTTGTTCCAAGCGTGTAAGGTCCCACAACTTGGGGATGGTTCCATTGTTGTCTCAAATAAATCATTCATTCCAAGATCCAATATACGGGTGCATATTTGAACACCAATAGTATGCATCAAGGAGTTACACTCAACCGAGATGGAGTAGCTTCAAGATTCAATAAGAAATAACTCAACCATGAGATAAATGTGCATACAACAAGGGAAATAAGACTCTAAAAGGAATGGAATACTCATAGATCAAGGAGAAGGATGTACATATAGGGGACTCATTGAGTAACACCCATGTAGTCTAATGATTCCTCCATGATGGAGAAGATGAGTTACTTTCCGAAAGGGGAATGTAACTCCTATGACACACACTTACACATATGAAAAATTCCATGAGGGAATCTATCATAACTAATATGACACCTATGATCCATGCTCCCACCTAAGTGAGATGACTCACCTAGTGAGGTGGTAAAAAATCTCACACCAACATGATTAAATTTATTGTGTACATGTTATCTTTTGATCTAACAAGACTAATTCATGTGTCTTGTAAAACATTGACACCTCTTACTTCACATGTTTCTATCTATATCGGTTAATATATTATTTTATCATATTCGGACACTCTTGTTTTCATCACATGCTTGTTAATTATGTGTTTTATTTATGATTTAATATAAATTATAGTAAATCTATATTTCACAAGAACTAATGTGGTGTGTGATATACAAGTGATAAATACAAGTAAATAGACATGCAACAAGCATGAAATAATATGAAACCATAAGCAAGAGAGGGAGAGAGGGTGACTTAGCTAATTTTGTGTGATGTGACATCTGGGTAGGTGAATAGCTTAAACAAATTTGAAGCAATGTTATCAAAGCTCATTGAAGGTTACGAACTAGCTTAAACAAATTTGAAGCAATGTTATCTAGATGCAATAGCCTAGCTCATTGAAGGTTACGAGACTTGGAGATGTGTGGGATAAAGAGCCTTCTGGCGGCAAATGTATTCTCACATCGTGATGTATTTAGTGACTATGTACACTTGTTCTCAATTTTGTCCTTTCCTCGGATAGAGATTCATTTTTTGTCCTCTTTTTTCAAGATTTTTCTCCAATTTCGTTGATCCTACACTAGAGCCTACAAAATAGATAGCTAGATGCACATGCCCATAAACCACAATAGATGAACTTCCCCCTCACCTAAAGAGTAATCTGTACAACTAAGTATTGACTACATCTTAGAATCCATGTATTTTTGTGTGAATGTGTGTGTAATGATGCCCTAGGATGCCCTTGTGCAAGTTTCACAATGATAACGGGCTAGATCTAGAATATAGAAAATGTATAGAATGTGTGAGATGGAATAGAATGAACTTCCCCCTCCTATGTTGTGTTGTGGACCAACTTTATTTGATGATGTGTTAGATGGGAGATTTGTAATGATCTTGTGCCTTTGAATGTAATCTTAGGTGATACTATGCAATGCTTAGTGTTTGGCCCTTTATTTGAGAGCTATAACTCGTGTGTGTGTGTGTGTGTGTGTGTGTGTGTGTATGATTCCCTTGTTTGAATGTCATAATTTACAACTGGAAGGATGACCCAAAAGTGTAAAAAGATGCCCAAGAAGTAAACAAGACCCAAAAGAGTGAGAAATGGCTAGATAAGGTCAGGAGAACTCAAAAGGGACACAGAGCACTGGGTGCTTCACCTAAATGGGCGTTAGTTTTTATGCCATAAAAGATAAATCGGTAAAATATTGATAGGGTTGTAGGTTGTGTAACGTTAATAAAAGTATAAGAGACAAAGGAAAAGGCCCAAAATTCATTTGTCAATTACTATTTTTCTTTCTTAGGAATCATGTATATATTAGTATGCTCTATGACCTAGAAATGTACCCAAGTGCATAGATTTTGTGTCTACATTTTGCCCCCAATTTATGTTTTTGAGTGAATACTCAATAGCATAAAGTATATAGAAGATGTGTACCTTGTGATCCTATAGAGAAGAGTGTATCTAATAGCGTGTTGAGTGGACAAGTGAAGCATGGAGACTAGGAAAGGGAAGTAGACCCTAGGGGTGAAGTGTATGCGTAGTAGCATGTTGTTGGAGCTTGTGTTTGTTGATGTGAGCTACTTCTTGTTGCGTATTAAGGAAAAACCTACAAAATAAGAGAGAGAAAGTAGTCAAAGTTTCGTATATGAAAAATCATAGTAATGCATGTATAAGTAAGTAAAGTGTGTAAAAGGAAAGTGTGCACCTGATATGTAAGAGAGTATGAGATAGAAAATTGTCTTGTTTTCTTGGAGTTACTGGATTTGAATGTCGATGGTGAGTTTTTGGGTGATCTTTCATTGAGAGTGAGTTTTTAGGCAAGCTCATGTAAAGAGTGAGTTTTTGGGTGATCTCATACCAAGAGAAGAGTGTTTGTGAGAGAGGTATAGTTTTTCTCTCCTTCAACAATGCTTCTTGATAAGCACCACTATAGATGGTATGTCCCTGATTTGTTCATGTTGTAACTTTTTGTAATTGAAATGTAACTGATAGACTATATTTTGTAACTGGAGGCAAGTTCTGCTACACGGAACCGTGTTGAAAATTACCGTAAACTATGTTAGAGTGAGAATGTGACTATTTTTTTCCCCAGGACATTAGCATGCACACAAGCGCCCACCGCTTGTCCGTGTGGGTGCTAGTGTTTGCTCTATGTTTTGGACCCAAATCTGATTCTTGGACAATTTGTAACTACATGCTGTGTTTATTTTGTACTGTGTTGATTTTTTCTGAAGCTCTTAGTTGTTGTAGGGGTGATTTATTTACCCAATAGATGCCCCCTCGTTTGAGGGTGCATGAAAAACGATATAGAAGAATGTGATCCAAAGGAAAGGACCCAATATTGATATGCATATCTGAAGTGGATACCTGTAGGGGGTAGGGAATAAGCATGGTAGAATCTAAGGAACATGCAAACAAGATGGATTAGTAACAAGTGTTAGTGAAAATTAGATAGAATGTAATAGAAGAAAATGTAAAAAATAACTAGGAAGACAAAATGGACCGTAAAAAGTGGGTTTCATACATGGGACATCACTCACAATGTCACAAGATAATTAGGGCCAAAGTGGCTATCGAAAAACAATAAATAAGAAAGAATTTTTGAATAGCGCACAAATAATAGTAAACTTGGTAGGAAGTAATAAGTGACAGATAACCATGGTTTTATGCATCCTACAAGGAAAATGCTACACATGAAGCACTCATTAGTATGTTAGAGAGATAAATAGTATGTCAAAGCATGTATAGATCAATGAAAAGTAAAGTGACTATAATGATAAGTAGTAAATAATGTGACAATAGAACCTATGATGTATGAATTATAAGAGTAGTAAAGGTAGATGCCCCCAGGAGCCTATGCGGGACTGATAAAGAGTGGTGTCAAGCATCATGCATTGTGTATGAATATGTGAAAGGTATTGCATTCACCTTAAGATACCAAGTAAATGCACATGTGTGTATAGAAAAAGATAATGACATATTAAGAATTTGGCTAGCATAGTAAGTAAAATGTAACATGTAAATAGTATAGGCTAACAAGAGTAAATGCAACCAAGATATGCAAATGTGGTGCAAGTGTATTGGTGTGCTATGACGATGTAATATGTGGACATGAGGAGGGGCTGCGTTGACCCCCAAAAAATGTGTGTGAGATGAAGTTCATTTATAAAGGCACCCTCAACAGTCAAGAATGAACCATAGAACAAGAGTGTGTCATCGGAAATGAGTGTGTTGTGTGTGAGAGTAGATACTAGAAAATATGTATCATGAAGCACGAGCATGAATTATAGATTATGTGAGGTTCATTTAAGAAGTGGACCCTCAACAATTGAGTATGAATTGTGGAACTAGATTGTGTGATCAGGTAATGAGGAGAAAGTATGTGATCTAATGATGTACTGATGCTCGAGAGAGATAGTCATGAAGCATGGAGTAAGAGAGGTTAGTCGATGACATATGTATCATGCAGTATTGAGCTCAAAGTTTAGTAATATTATATGATGTTTGGTTCATTGATGAAGTGTTCCCTCAATAGTCAAGTATGAATCATAGCACTAGAGTGCATCATCGGGTAATGATGGTACAATGTGTGTACCAAAGGTGTAGGAGTGTTGAGAAATATTAGACATGAAGCTGGAGCGTGAAGTGTAGTAGTAGACACTAGAGACAACTGATAGTGATAGAAGGGGAGAAAGTGTGATTCCCCCAAGTGTGAGAGTGATGGAGATTTATGGAATATTTTGAAATTTTTCATAATAAAATATATGGTTTTCATAATGGTTGGTAGGGGAAAGGGTATGACTAGTATCAGATTATGGATCTAATGTAGAAAATGTAAGTAGGTGACTGATCACAGCTTGTTTTGGGTGAATTGGTTACTTTTGTTTGCATTTTGGTTGCTTATTCATGATTGGTAACATTGTAGATGACCTAATAGGAGGAGATAATGGGGTACAAATTTTTTAAGGTGGTTTCTTAATTGGAATTGGTAACACTATAGAGGACTTGATAGGAGGAGGTAAAGGAGTAAGTATTTTCAGAGATGGTATGACACTGGGTTGGATAGGAAACTCTTAACTTACCAAAGAAGGAACATTAATAATTATGGCATGATGCTCATTATACATAGAGGAGAATATTTGGGAGCCCAGTTGTATTTAGCAATTGTAGATGAGCATATAGCACAATGTTGTGTAGAAAATGAAATAAAACCCTTATGCTCAAGATGTCAAATTATTTGTTTTAAATCATAAAAAGCATTGTCATGATGTCTATTAATTAGGTGATGATGGCAAAATGGGTGACCTTTTTATTTTGCAAGTTGATAAGGAGGGTAATAATGAGTAGGTGGTAAGTTGATCAACTATTGATTGAGGAGCTCAGGAATAATATCATGTTTTTAACATTTAGATCAAAATTAAGAGGTGTTAGTAGCGGTAAGACTTTGGCTTCACTTATATGAGCACATGTAATAGACATAGATTAGGATGAGGTGTAGAAGAAGAACTAGCATGGGCATGAGAAGCATCCTTGAGATCTTGGATTTCATCTTTGAGGGATGTAATCATGGTTTCCATAACTTGAAATGTATCTTGAAAACCGTGGTGTAAAGCTTGAATTTACTCTAAGATGGGTTGATTAGTTGTGGTATCAATATTGATAGGGTTTTCGGAGAGAT
Source organism: Taxus wallichiana var. yunnanensis (assembly GCA_018340775.1). NCBI lineage: Eukaryota > Viridiplantae > Streptophyta > Pinopsida > Cupressales > Taxaceae > Taxus > Taxus wallichiana. The sequence goes on from CM031240.1 coordinate 565,322,193, forward strand.
GATAAAAATGGCACTTACTTTTGTGAGAAATGTATTGCAAGGAGGTACATAATATTTAGGTATTTTTAGAGAAAATATTTGCAAGATGTGTGCATTTAAAGTATTGATGAAAGGAGACTTGAGGATCCATTAAATAAGATCTAATCAAATATGAAAAATAGATATCCAAGTTTTTGATCATGAGTGGGGTTCACCAAATGATTTAATATAAATTATATTAAATCTATATTTCAGAGTAACTATTGTAGTGTATGATATATAAGTGATAAAATGCAGTAAATGGACAAGCAACAAGCATGCAATAATATGAAACCTTAAGCAAGAGAGGGAGAGAGGGTGACTTAGTTGGTTTCATGCGACACGATGATGATATGGGCGGAGATGAATAGCTGAAATAGACTAGAAGCGAGTGTTTTCAAGGTTCACTAGAGGTTTTGAGACTCATAGTTGTGTAGGAAAGAAATGCCCACGAGAAGACAGGAGCGCCTAGGTGCAAGTGATTGATCTGGGTACTATTGTCCACTCGGTGCTTAGGTTCTGTCCTTTCCTGGGTTGGAAGAGCTTTGTTGTTGGTCCTCTTTTGTCACTCTGATTTTTCTCCAATTTCCTCTCTCATACCTATAGCCTACAAAATAGATAGATAGCTACACATGCACACAAACCACATCAAAGCTAATAAATAAGATGTAGAATGGGGAGTCAGGCTAACCCCTGAGGTCACCTAAAGCATGATCTTATGACCAAGTGTTGCACTACATCTCAGACTCCATGTAGTTCTGTGTGAATGTGTGTGTAATGATGACCTAGGACGCCCTTGTGTAAGTTACACAATGATAGCATGATAGATCTAGAATACAACAAATTTATAGAATGTGTGAGATGAAATAAAATGAGCTTACCCATCCTATGTTGTGTATGCAGTGATACATCATGTGTCCCTTGTATAGATCTACTATATGGATGCTTTGTAATTTTATTATCCCTTTGAATGTAATCTTAGGTGATAGTATGTAATGCTTAGTGTTTGGCCCCTTATTTGAGAGCTATAACTATGTATATAAATGATTCCCTTGTTTGAATTTCATAATTGATAACTGGAAGGCCGACACAAAAGTATAAAAGATGCCCAAGAATTAAAAGAGACCTAAAAGAGTGAGAAAGGGCTAGAGAGGGTCATAAGTGCCCAGAAGGGACATAAGTGCTTCTATCATAAATGGCCACTAGTGTCTGAGGCCATAAAAGATAAATCAATCAAATATCGGCATGGTTGTAGGGTGTGTGAGGTCAATAAAAGTTAAAGAGACAAAAAAATACCCAAAAGGCATTCTCAATTACTAGTTTTCTTGATTAGGAAACATGTATATATTAGTATGCACTAGGACCTAGAAATGTACCCAAGTACATATATTTTGTGTCTGCAATTTGCTTGTTTCACTAATTGTGTCTGAGTGTCTTGCTTATCTTGTGACACTATAAGTGTCCCGTGTTTGTGGCTCTATACCTATCTTATGTGATATTGCTCTCATATTTACAAGACTAAGGGCCTTGATTGTCTTGTGACATATTGGGTGTCCCATGTTTACGGTTGTAAACCATGGAAATTACATAAATGGAGAAATTTAAAACAAGTACAACAAAACTTCCTTTTGATAAGATTAAAATCCACCTTAGATTAGAACTAACTGTAAGAGCATGTTTGAGTGATGCTCATGTTAGATCCAATTGATTTTAAGCTTTTGTAGTTTTTAATGCTCCAAGAAGTATTTCGAATAGAAGATAGATCAAGCTACGAGCATGAAGATGACTAATTTGATATGATATTGGAAGAATAATAATATAAATGATTGATTGATTCACTAAGCAATTAGACAAAATAACAATATGAAATCTCAAGCTTGTTGGTGGATGATTTGTGAAGGAAAGACCATTGATTTATAGTTGAGGAAGGTGAATCCTCAAGCTAAGTTTTGATTTGGAGATAACTAAACATGAATGAGTTGTTTAGTTGAGTTTTCAAATTGATTGAAGAGTTGAATTGTTGTTCTAGATTTGCATGGATGAGTCATTGTTGAGTTGGTAAGGGGTTGCACATGTTTTTGACTATTAATTTCATATCTTTTATTTTATTCACCCAAAAAGTGTCATGAATGATTTGATTTTAGAAGGATGTGAATTAATTTTGGATTTCCATGACTTGGGAGATATCTTTAGTTAACTCAAATGCATGATTTGAGTTAATTTAAACATATCTTCTTGAATTTAATAATGATTTTTAGCTTTAGTCATGAATTTTAGTCAACTTGAGTTGAGGAGGTGGATAGGATATGAGAATATTTAATTTATTTAAATATGAAAGTGGATATGTGTGGATTTATTTAATTAATTTGATATTAAATTAGCTAATAAAATTAGCTAAGGGGGTGATAGGGTGTAATAGAATTAATTAAATTAATTCTAGAGAGGGACAATGTGTTTAATAAGATTTTGAATGGCTATTATTGGTCGTCAAATTTGCACTGTGTCTCGGATCTTGGAAGGATCGAGTCATTTGAGACAACAATGGAACCATCTCCAAGTTGTGGGACCTTCCACATTTGAGATGGATCTCCAGAAAAGGTTGGTTCCTCTATCTATTTATATTGCTACTGCTACTCCTAGTACTAAAAGGGAAAACCAAGCTAAAAATGCGAAGGGACCAATGATAGAAGGATAACATGAAAGGAAACTATAGTAAAAGGAGATAGCACTAGAAAAAGAGGGATGAACATTATCCGTTTTGAGAGAAAATGAAGGGAAATGTGTGAAAGAAGGCTAGGCACATGTAGCACAACTAAAATGTATTTATCAGATCAATTTCATGGAACACAACTAGAAAGGGAACTGCAAGGGACATAGAATGACACAAAAAGCATGCAATGTAAAAAAGAAAGGCAAGAAGAAAGAATACAAACACGCTTAGGATAGAGAATAGTCACAAAACAATGCTTCCATTACTTCCAGAAATGCATAGAATCTATTACAATGGCGAAAGAGGTTGATATCCACATGCACGAGCCATATCTAGAGGTCTATGACTCATAATATAGAAAATATGAAGTCCTTAGCAAAATGCATAAGGATCCAAAATGTCAAACATTAACAATGATCCTAGCTCTTATATTTATAGATGAATCCATGGAAGAAGAAGAGAAGAAGGAGGGAAAACACTGAATTTGAAACACAACCACCAATAAAGAAGAATTCAATGCCTATAAATCCACCTATAGATATGTCGAATACATTTCCCCAAGTTTGTTTGGCATGTTGGAGAAGGAAAGAGGATGAATCATATCAAATCAAGTGGTTGGAGTAATTAGATCTACTCATTCATGCTCAAAAAGATGTTTTCTAGTTTCTCACCTACCATATCCACCAAAAATTTGAATTTGAATGTCTAGTACTATAGCCTATGTCAGCAGCTATTAGTTGAGACTAGGTGCACATCGATCGAGCTTTGTATCAAAACATATGGTTGTCGAAGTTTGTCAGATTTCTCAGCACACGCAAGACATGTGGCATGCATGGATTAGTTGAAAGGATACTAATTGTGTAAATATTCTTGTTGTTTCTACCACGTATCACTCACTGATTTATTATAAGGATTCAATGCAATATTTTCATGTTTGGACTGGTTGCATATGACACACTCAAGCATGTTAGAGAATGGTGTGGCACGGAAAGGTGCAATGGAGGGCACAAAGGTATGTGCAAGAAATAATGAGGTGCATGAAGGAGGAAGAAGCAAGGCATGCCCAACACACATGGGTAAATGAGGTAAATTGGTGAGCAAAAATGCATAGTCAAGGCATAAATATTACAAGGTAATGTGCAAGGCATGAGGAAGGGGCACATGGGGATACCAAGGACAATAAATTTTGGAGCAAGTGCTAGGTCACATGCAGGATGGATGCAATGTTTGAGAGGAAAGTGGAAGTGCAGGGAATGCACGTAAGGGGAAGATGGAACAAAGAGGAAAAGGAAAAGGAAGGGAAGAAGGGGAAGCATGCAAGGGTGCATGAGGAAAATAAGGGAGTGCACGAGGAAATGCAACCAAGGGAATGTGCCAAGTGAACTTGAGTGCATGCAACCTTGTAATGAAGAGCTCAGAGCCAAAAGTGTATACAAGTTACCCAAATAACTAGGAGAGTTATTTGGATAACATTTTTGGTGACTTTTGGGGCCATCTACCTGCTAGATGAAGGAGATCAATAGCCTAAAGCATCCATTGGGCATGGATTCTATTATGTAATCATGAAATTTTGATCTGCAACTTTGAAGAACTACCCCTGAAGTCACTTGAAGGATCATTTCTTGACTCTATTATGAATCCTACAAACTACTGAAAATTGTCGAATTCTAGAAGCAAAAGAAGAGTGCGCGCAGGAAGCATGTGAGAAGAAAGAACTATGTACAAACAAACAATGTGCACGACACACTTGGAGGAATTAAAACTACTCTAATATATACAAAACAATGTAGCAAACTTAATGGAAGGGTTTGAGATAGATCCCATTTACTGGGATTTGTAGCACGCCTCCATCAAGATGAGTTAACTCGAAAGAGTTATCTTCTTTACAAACTGATGATGTATGGACCACTCCAAAGTGCATCAAACTTTGAATGGCACCTGGTTTATTATTATTAGCATCCCATTTCAAGACCAAGTCCCCAACTTTGAAATATTGAGGCCTAGCCTTTCACAAACCATTTCTTTGTTGTTTGTTGATGCTATTCTAGCTTGATCATAGTAGAGTTTCTTGATTCTTCAAGATTAACAAGCTTTTTCATTCAAATTTCTCTATGTTCTACACCTTCAAGCTCTAGCTTTTGGGCAAGCGCCAATGAGTTCAACCGTAACGTCAAAGGAAGGGCCTCTCTGTCATAGAAAAGCTTGTAAGGTGAAGTTCTATTTCCTTTTTAATTTTGATTCTATCTACCTAGAGCATGCGTGAGACCTTTGTATGCCACTGTTTTTGGCTAATGTTCATTGTGTGCTTCATGATTCTAATCAGGTTCTTGTTTGTTGACTCTGCCAGACCATTTCCTTAGGGGTAATAGTTGGAAGAATTCTTCAGGTAGATGCCTAGATTTAGAGCCCAATTAGTGATTTTAGTGCCAATGAAGGATTTTGCATTATCATAGATAATGGTTTGAGGAATTCCAAACCTTGTGACTATACCCTTGAGAAATTTAAGGATGACTAACTCGGTTGATTCCTTATTTATGACCACTTATTTCCATCTAGTGAAGTAGTATGTAGCTTTCAGCACCCACTTGTGTCCGACACTTGATGGTAGATTGATCATTCCTATGAAGTCGATACCCCATTGCACAAAAGGTTGATTTTCTTGGATTATTCAGAGGAGAAGTGCTACCAATCTCTTCTTTCCTGCAAAGAAGGTGCATTCCTTGTATTTTGTAACCCACTTATGTGCATCTACAAACAAAGTAGGCCAAAAGATACATGTAATTATGATCTTCATTGTTGTAGTCTTGGCAGAGAAGTTTCCACTAGATAATCCATCGTGAAATTCTGCTAACACTTTTTCAGTTGTGCACCGATTGATACACCTTAATAGCACACCATCAATATTTTTCTTAAAGAGAAGTCCATAAATCAAAACATAAGGGACTGATTGTAACCTTAGATGTCTTTTCTTTTTCTTGTTTAAGCTAGGAGGGTATGCTCCCTTGAAAATGAACATGATCATGTCCTTCATTCAATTACATGCACCAAGATTTGTATTTTGTTCAATTTTTACACGCGGAGAGAGCTTCATCAAGAAATAATGAAGTCTCATATTCATTGTGTGTGTCCTTAACAAGCTATTTTCAGAGTGTGCTACCTCTTACCAGCTTTGTGGTTTTGATATTCACATCATATTCCATGATTTTGGTCACCCATCGTGCTCTCTTTTCATTGATTTCTTCTCCCATGATGAAGTCTCTGACAGAAGAGTGGGAGACTAACACCTTAATATGATTGGTGAGAATACTCTTGAATTTCTAGAGCACGCGCATGATGGAGAAGACTTTTTTCTCTATATGACTATATTTTAATTCATAATCCTTCAATGTCTAGCTAGAAAGACACTAGTTGTTCCAGTCCTGTTCATTTTCTTGTTTTAGGACAGCAAAAACACTTGCATCAGTGCCATAAGCATAAAGGATAAAATCCTTTGAGTAATTTGGGTTGATGAGTGCTAGTGCATGAGAAATTTCATGCTTGATTCTATTGAATCTTTTCTTTCCTTCTGTTGTCCATTTGAAAGTTATGTCCTTCTTGAGCATCAGGGTGATTGGCCTTACCAGTCCTGCAAAGTTAGGAATAAAATGCCTAACAAAATTGATCTTACCGAGGAAGGATTGTAAGGCCTTTTTGTGCACTAGTAGGGAAAGAGATAGGATGGCTAAAATGTGCTCAGGATCAATTATGATGCCATCCTTTGAAACCACATGGCCCAAAAGCTTTCCCTGCACCACAACAAAATTACACTTTTTAGGGTTAAGAGATACCCCAATTTTCTTCATCTCTCAAAGACTTTCTCCAGGTGTGTCATATGATATGTGCTCTGCTTTGAGAAGACTATAATGTCATCAAGGTAAACCAAGATGAAATCATTGATGTAACCTTTAAAGGAAATGTCCATGGTGCATTGAAATGTTGCGCTTGCATTTGACAAACCGAAGGGCATCTTATGGTATGCATATGTTCCCCACTTGGTTGTAAATGTTGTTTTGAATTGATCCTCCTCCTTAACCAGGATCTGATTGAAACCTGAATACCCATCCAACATTGAGAATATTTGCATGCCAGCCACAGTCTGGCAAATCTGATCTATTGAAGGCAACGGGTAATGATCCTTTAGAAATGCCTTGTTCAAATCTCTGAAATCAACACAAAGTTTGATTTCACCATTTTTCTTGTGCACCGAAACTAGATTCGAGACCCAAGTAGAGTACTTGATGGGAAAAATTATCTTCGCCTCAATGATTTTGGATAATTCCTTTCTCATGAAGGGCTCTATCTTTGGATTGACTAGTCGTTGTTTTTGTCTGACGGGCTTAATACCAGGATCAAGGTCAATGGAGTTTTGAGCAACACTTCGATCAAAACCTTTGAGGTCTTCATACTCCCATGATAAGATATCATTTTATTTCTTATAGAGAGATATGAAGGCCTATTTTTCATCATGTGCTGCGCAAGCTTTACTAAGTAACAACTCTTTTCCACACATAATAGTGATTGGGGAGAAGTCTTTGTACATGACATGCATATATTTTTCTTCACCCTTAAACTCATCATCACATCCAAACATTTTCTCTAAGGTGACCAGCCCTTTAGGAATCTTATTTGACTTCAATTAAATCACTTGGTCACCATATCTTTCATGCAAGTTAGCTTGCATGCTTGATGAGAACTCAACTTCATTTTGAATGAACTAGACGATCGGCGTGTGTCGCTATCAAATACTTCCTAGTTGGTGTTATTGTCAAGAATTGATGGTCTAATCACCATCTTAATGTGTTGAGTGTTTCCTTTGATAAAGTCCTCAGCAGGAGAGAACTATGAACCAAGTGAAACCATTTGATCGGCTTCTTTATTCATTTTTTGTGGCACCACCTATATATTTAGAACATCAAAGCTCTCAAGGATTTCCCAAACTTTGTGTTTATAAGATTTGATAAGCTTATTATTTTCCTGGAACTTTTTGGTGACTTGATGGATAACCAATTCAATATCTCCAAAGATCTGCAGTGCCTTAATCTTCTTATTTTCAGCAATAATAAGGTCGTGCACCAATGCTTCATATCCTATTACATTATTGGAGCATGTGAACTGCAACTTGTGTGTTAAGAATAATTTCTCATCCTTAGGGGAAATGAGAATCACTCCTACTCTCACACCATTTATGCTTCTGGATCCCTCAAAGTATAATTTCCATAGACCAGGTTTAACTTGTTCTTTCTTGAGCGTGTGTGGCAGCACCACTTCTTCTTCAAGAATCCGGTAATTACCAAGCCTAGTTTCATAAGCTTTCAGGCTCTTCACATATGGGTCTAATTTATGGTGCCTCTTTTCCCACTAGTCGAGTACTAGATCAGGAATAGAATGTGGAAGAGGATGCTCTTCAGAGCTGAAGCTTGTTCTCTTGGGTTAAACATTTGGCTCGAGAGAGGGAATGAGACATATGACTCTACATGATAGGAAAATATTGGCTTAACTTGTGTGGTAAGCCGAGTGCCATACATTATCTTGATTAACATATGAGACCAGTCAGAAGATAAGTAACCACCCACTTTTGTAATAAATTCTCTTGATAGACATAGGGAAAACAAAGGAGGTACGTCAATGATAAATACATCTTGAGTTATGGTGAGGCTTAGACATGCATGAAGGTTTAACTCAAGATCCTTGATGACTCCTAAGGTAGTAACGGTTGAGCTATCAAGTTTCATGACTCCTTTAGAAAAGAGGCTATACTTAAGACCAGGGACATCAGCTATCTTCTTAAGCATGACAAGAAGTACTAGCACTGAGTCAATCATACGATTATGGACCAAATGTTTTCCTATGATCAAGGACATATAGAAGGGTAGGGTTTTAACAATATTACTTGTTTCTCTTCTTATTGACAAATATTGATAGCAACACATGGTTTGTGGATGGTTGCATATGTGCATCGGAGTTGGGCCAAAGCCTCATACGATAAATTATCTTTGAGCTAGAATGGTCGGGAGTCCCACATTGTGACATTTATATTTTTCTTATTCATCCGGTCCACAATGTTAAATGGAAGACCCACTAATTTATGCATTTGGGGGTACAACGACATCATTTTTTGACTATTTAGGTGCGGAAGCGGGGGATTTAGCTAAAGTGCGAGGCTTGACCTACCAAAGGAGGGGCACACACTACTTCTAGAGAATCTTTGCATGGGACCTCTTGAGTAGGGACTTGAGCACTTTTATTACTTGATATCTTAGTTACTTCTGAGGGTTTCCTTGTGTTCTTGGGATTGTGACTGTGTGCCAAACTCCAACAATATTTTCTTGTATCTTTTGTTTTCCAAAACTTGGGCATGTAGTCTATTTGTTTCATCTGCAGCTTGATTGATTTCACAAAATTCATAGGTGCCAAAGAACATCAAATTGGAATCAGGAGGAATTGCGGGCCCCTCCTAGTTCTCTATTTCAGGTACACTTGTTGAAGGCTCACAGGTGGAAGATTTCTGGATCATGTAAGCTTGTGCACATGGAGCATTGGTAGAATGATATTGACTATGAGGCATGTTGCAAGGGAAGCATCATTTGGAACAAGCACATGAATTTCACTAGGTGCTAGAAGAGAGGGCATGGGAGGAACAACTTGCAAGGGAAGATGTGCATTAGCATGCCATCTATCATTCTGCTTTGGTTGGGCGTGTATCTTTGGTTTCCATATTGATTCCACCAAGGTTGATTGCTTTGGCTATGCACCTGATTATAATTTCCTCTATAGGATTGCACTTGTTGTTTCTCTAATGATATGACCTTGTTTGAAAAATTTATAATCAGGGTCTTCAATTCTTCATCTTCTTTTTCCACGCCGAAGAGTAGGATGTTGATGCAACAAGTTGTACACTTTGCTCAGGAATAGGAATAGGGGCCACAAAAGGTTGGGGCACTTGTGACATTTCTGGGAACAAGGGCATAGGTGGTCTAGGAGTTATCTTTCCCACCTGAATAAGACTATTTTTGCCCTTACTACAATATTATAAGTGGCTGGTAAAGTCCTACCTCCCATGGATTGAATCATGACTGAGATATCGTTTTCAAGCACCTTTAGATAATACATAAAAGCATGTTGGGCTGTAGGTCTTACCAAAAGAGGGATTTTGTCCCAAGTCTTCTGAAATCTAATGTTAAAATCAATCATCTGCTCATTAGGTTCCCTCCTTGTTGTTTTCATTTGCTCCACCAAAGATAGGTGATTTGACTTATCTTCAAAATAATTACAAAGAGTTGTTCCAATCTCATCCCATGTGGTAATAGATCCAAGTCTCAAGCCTTGGTACCATTAAAGCACTTTTCCTTTGAAAGAGGCTACAAGTAGCTTGACTACTACATCGTCATGTGTGATCAAATAGAGTGAACATACATTTTATATATCCTGGATATGATCCTGAGGGGTGACTTGATTCTCACCAGTAAAGTATGGAATACTTTTGAGTGTGTCATTTGGCATATCATGTTGCATGGCTAGAACTAGGGGACTTCCTCTGGTGAAGTTAGCAAATTTCCTTAGTGGAGGAGGTGGCTGATGCACCATTGCATGGTGCATGATTATCTGTTGTGAGGAGGAGTTGAATGGGCACAACACACTGGAGATGGAGATGCGTGTACGGGTTTTCTGGAACAAACTCTTCTTGGGGATAGCTTGAGGTACTCAAAAGAATCTTCAACTGTTGCACTTTTCCTTTTATGCACTCTTCTCATGAAAGTTTCTCGGGCTACTAAAATAAAGATCTGTAGATGTTGGGAGTCGTCAAATGAGCCTCCAAAGGCTGGAATACTAAGTCCACACACCAAAAATTAGCAATATGAAATTTAAGCTTTCATTGATGGTCTCACCGGCATGCCGAAAAGCTGTTAGATGTCAAACTTGCACCCGTGTCTCAGATCTTGGAAGGATCAACTCATTTGAGAAAAAAATGGAATCATCTCCAAGTTGTGGGACATCACGCGCTTGAGACGGATCTCTGGAGAAGGTTGGTTACTTTATCTATTTCTACTCTCTCTGCTACTCCTAGTTACGAAAGGGAAAGCTAAGCTAACAATGCCAAGGGACCAAGGATAGAAGAATAACATGAAAGGAAACTACACTAAAAGGAGATATCACCGAGAAAAGAGGGATGAACACTATCATTGAGTGAAAATTAATGGAAATGCGTGAAAGAAGGCAAGGCACATGTAGCACAACTAAGAAGTATTTATCAAATTAGTTTCATTGAACACAACTAGAAAGGGAACTTCAAGGGACGTAGAATGACACAATAAGAAAGCAATGTAAAAGAAAGGAAAGAAGAAAGAAAACAAACATACTTAGGACAAAGAATAGTCATAAAATGATGCTTCCATTACTTCCAAAAATGCACATAACTGTTATAATGGTGAAAAAGGTCGGTATCCAAATGCATGAGCCAGATCTAGAGGTCTACGACTCAGAATACATAAAATATGAAGTCCTTAGCAAAATGCGTAAGGATCCAAAATGTCCAACATCAACAATGATCCTAACTCTTATATTTATAGATGAATCAATGGAAGAAGAAGAGAAGAAGGAGGTAAACCCCGAATTTAAAACACAACTACCAATAAGAATCATTCAATTCCTATAAATACGCCTAAAAATCTGTCAAATACGTTACCCCAAGTTTATTTGGCATGTTGGAGAAGGGAAGAGAGCAGATCATATCAAATCAGGTGGTTGGATCAATCATATCTACTCATTAGTGCCCGAGAAAGATTTTTTCCAGTTTCTCACCTACCAGATCTACCAAAAATTTGAATTTGAATTTCTAGCATTGTAGCCTATGTCAGCAGTTGTAGATTAAGACTAGGCATGTGCCGATCAAAGCTCTATAGAAAAAAGATATGGCTGATGGAAGTTTGTCGATTCATCGCACACACAAGACACATGGTGCGTGAGGATTGGCAAAAAGGATGACCAACTTATCAAATATTCTTGGTGTTTCGTCATGTGTCACTCATTGATTTGTTGCAAGGATTCGGTGACCTATTGTTGCACTTGGACTAGTTACGTGTGGCACACTCAAGCGTGACATAGAATGACATGGAATGAAAAGGTACAAGGGAGGGTGTAAAGTTATGTGTGTGTAAGAATGAGATGTAGGAAGGAGACAGAAGGAAGGCACACACAATTTGTGTGGGGAAATGAGGCAAACTAGTGAGTGGAGAATGCATAGTCAAGGCGCAATTATTTATCACGCCTAATTTTTCACACACAAAAACAAAGGTGAAAATACCAGGATAAAAAAAAAAATTGACTTACATTGCTCACCACACAATGCCATAAGGCTCCAAGTAAGGAAAACTCAAAGATGCACATGACACTTACAAGTCATCGACTCACATAGACACAAGACAACACCATAGACATGTCGATGCCACACCTTTCCAAATGAACGAATACTAGCAATGACCCAACAACAAGAAAAGGGACCTAAGGATTGATCACCCCACACATCATTACCATGATTACATCTTAATTATGATTAGCATTCCAGGAACATTTTTACACAAGGCTGATTTTGTCTTTTTCCACATACAATTTTTTTAATTCCACATTTAAATTACAGTTCGACCCTTTTTTAGATGGATTTTTATCCTTTAAGAAAATTTCCATATCTTACATACTTATTTGGCATAATTCAAATTGCTTATAAAGTGCTTAGTTATCTTGTTCTTATATTAAGAATATTCTTCTCAAATATTTAATCAATGTCTACCTTTCACCCTTACAACTCAAGTGGATCTGACTTGATGTCCACATAGCAATATTAAGATTTAAGGGAGATTTAGATACAAGATATATTTTTCCCAAAAACATTCTTTGATCATGGAAAAATTATTTCCCTACCATAGTTATTCTAATTCAATGACTGGTGGAACTCCATTTTGATTTATATATATCTTTTGTTTTCTCGAAGTTTGATCACACCAAGGCAATTCATATTCTTTGAAACAAATGAAAATATTTAATTGAGTTATAAGGACTCCAAGAGTGGCATTATTCCTAACCTCAAATCTCATTTTTACTCTTATATGCTTTACTTTTTACATCACATTATGGTCTTATTATTAGCATTGTCTTGTAAAAGGAGTTACAGAAGTGTTTGTCTAACATCTTGAAGACATATATGATTAGAAGACTTGAAGCTACACACAAACCCTAAGTTAACATCCAAATCAACTGAGGTTTAGATTAATTCCAATTTCACCTAAGGATCTACCCCTCAACTATATATGAGTTTAAGGTGAGAGGACACATTTATGCTACACCACCTTCCAGAAAAGACCAAGTGTTATGTTGATAGAAACCAAGGTAACACATTTAACTGAGAGGGACTAAGAAGTTCATTAACAAGAGTTTAAGACCTAGAAAAACTATTTCATGATCTCCATTTATGTCGTCTAGATCCCACAGGGACTTCATTCACTGATGAAGTCAATTTTCTAGATCTAATCTCGTAAGACTGGGAAAAACCAAAAGGATACTAAGGGAGTATCAGCTCTACTTACTCCACGGATAGTAAGGTTACATTGCATAGTCGTTGCTTCAAACAAGGGCTCATAAGGTGACTTCCAAGGCGGTCTTCACCACTCAACCATGGTGACAAAAATGAAGAGAGGACATTCTCCTCGCGGTTACCAAAACTAGAAGGAAACCACACACTCCGGATAAAGTTGGACCATGTCATTCCTTAAAGATGGGTTCACGAAAAGGTCGCTAAACATAACGACTGTGATGGTAAACTCCAACTAGGGGTTTTATTTACCTAAACTAGGAGGTTCCATCGAGTGTAGAGTTTAAATTAATTCTATGGTTTTAAATTTCCTCTATGGTAGAAAGGGTCACACAAGCAGCAAGTTATGCACGAACCTTTTATTAGGGTTGAGTGTTTCTATTAAAATCTCTTTATTACATTTACGAGGTAAGAATACAACCCAATACTTAATTAATCATTTATTGAACACTAAAAAAGCACTACAATATATTAACTTCAAATTCATTTTATATATATATCAAACCCTTTTTTTCATACACAACTAAGAATCAAATTGAACCAGTGATTAAATGCACATTTCCTAAGATATCTCTAAAACTAGCATCTCATACATATTAGCAAATTTCAAATATAACTTTTCTATAACAAGAGACTACATTATACATTTATTCATTTTACAATGACCTATAAAATTTTACAATAATAAATAATGAATTACACATCGTCTTTTCGCCATCTTTCTTGCATCCTGCAAAACCATGTGAGCATGAAATCAGTGATAAATCGTTGGCATGACATCCACCCTAATCTAACATAATTAACATTTTTCAGTTTCCCATTCACATATAATAATAATTACAATTTTCAATCGAAAGAAGAGGTTTAGGGACATGTATTCATTACATTTCATTTCACTTCATTTTGTAATCCAAGGAGAGAGAAAGAGAAAGGAAGAGAGAGAGAGAGAAACACCATTTTGTCAAAAGTTCTATTTCACACAAGTTACATTATAGAGTTTCCAAACAGTTATTTACATGTGTCAAAAGTTTCCACGGTGTGTTGGCAACCTGACGAGGGTCCCACAAATTTCTATTTTTACATTTTCTTGCGAGCTACAAAAACATTCAAATTGGGCTCAAAGGCTAAGAAACCACTTTCAAATGTTGTATTCCAATGAGAAAACACACCACGGTTAAATTTATACGTGTACGCTTATATACCAAGATTTCATAGCAACTGATGGAATTTGGAACTAGCGAACGGTTTACATTTGGCGGCTAGTTTCCAGGCAACTAGTCATAATTGTCCCGATTGCTATTTAAAAAAAGCTAGCTCGAGGATCGAAAACCACATCCAAAATTGGCGTTCGATGGATGAACGCGCAACGAGAAAATTCCTACGAGTTCCCTATATAAGAAAAAAATTCATCGAGTTGATGAGGATCAGAACTAGAAAACCATTTTCAAATGGTGACAAGTTTTTAGAGTGACAAGTCATAATTGGTCCAGTTTGACCTCATCAAACTACGACCAGAGGCCTACAAAATGGATTTTCCAAACTATATAAACAAGTTTTTTTCCCAAACTGAATGTTCCATGAATTTTTCTAGTAAGAACACTAGAGGTTTGTGAAAATGGATAATAATTTCTCTATCCAGTTTTCAAATGGCGGTTCAAAATGAAAGCCAACTTTATAGTTTTAGTAGCTTCTTACAACTACAAAACGGTGTAACATTGCTCCCAATATGGCATCAAAAATATCACAAATGTTCATTCAGGGGTCAAACCAAAGGTTAAGGTGAATCCTCACATAACCAGGTACACGAATGAAGCTTAACATCCCATTTTCGAGTTACGAAGGGTACTTAACGAGTCTCTAAAAATGTAAAATTATCTATTTAAACAAGGAGATGGTCAACATTTTTACTGGGAAGTCAATTTCGTCTTGTCGATAAAACAATATTGAAGCGATCTAGTTGGGTAGGAATTTTTCCAAATCACCTCGTAAATGAGGGTTAAGGTTCATGGTTTTATACAAAAGGATTATTTGATTTCGTGAGTTTTTGATATGACATTTTATTGTTTTGCAACAAGTTAATATAAAATAATTAAATGTATTATAATCTTAATATTTTAAAATTATATTAAGTTGCAAATGAAAACTAAAAGCACAAGAGTTATGAAAGATAAGGGGAGATGAACCATGCCTAGAGAATGAAGCCGGTCGAAACCGCGGGATTTGGTTCAACATCTCCCTTAAGCATTTTGTCGAACAGATCATGAGCGTCCACAATTTTACCATTTCACCTTTGCTCGAAATCCTCAAGCTTTCCCAACGAACCCATTTTTCACTAAACCAACAATAAAATAACATGTTTAAATGGTGTTGGACAATAAAGTTTGGAGCTCCCTCAAGATAGCCAACATGACTAAGAATTCATACATACCCGCATATAGTATGTTTGGGTATATTCCATATGACCACACCTCCCGAGGCATTTGCAAATACAACATCTGACAAAAATTCCTCAATATTTTATGCTTTGTTGGAAGTTCATCCCTGTCCTAGAACTCACATTTGGCACAGGCCGAGAAAGGCAGGCAAAGGAAAGTCAAATTTCCATTATGCTTTGATGGATGTCTACCTGTACTAAGCCCACATTTTACACAGCAGGGAGGTTACCTGAAGGTTTCTAAACCTTTTCAACAAACCCATTTGTGTATATCCCACAGCCATTGCAGTCAATGAAACCATGTTTCTTTCAGGCATTTTGGTCTATTAGAAATGGCGGACACAAGCTCCTAGTATAACTCATCCATGTTAGCTAGGGAACTTGCAATACAACATCTGACAAAATTCCTCTATTTAGCACAGGCTAGGAGGAAGGTGGCAATGTAAATTGATCAGGTTGGAGGCCAAAGTCCATATTTTTTTCAAGATTTTTTTGCATAGTTCACATGCCAAATGCATGCTTCCATGTTTCTCCTTCCCGTCTACCCAAGCACTTCCAACTGCAACATCTGATAGAACCTCAACTTGGTGCACAGAGTTGGTAGTAAAATGTTCTGGTTGAATCTATGTATGCACCCTTCCATGTGTCAGAAGAGATGAGCCTACCCCATACCCAAATCTGCCAACATTAGTTTCATATCCTGGTGGCCTGTTATGTCCAAAACGAAAGGACGGCTACAATGATCCAGATAATGCTTCAGTTGGCAATAGTTGGGTTCCACGTGAAAGAAAAGGTGAAAGGGACAAATCTTGGAGAGACGTGAGTAGATTAACGGAAAGGGCACATTCACTGTCATTATTATCTCCACAATATTCCCCATTCACCACGCAACACATTGTTAGTTTAACAATTTTTATTTTTAAGTGGGAAATGCACTCGTTGGCACCATTTGATTTCTACAAAATTTTCAACGCAAATCTTGGCTTCACGTGGTTTGCACATAGGATCCCAAATAAAGTTCTTAAAATATTGTGAAATGAGAATGACATGCTACAGGCTACATAGGATGCCAATATCCTTGTCCGAGAGCCCATGTTCCATCCCATCAATCCCCTCATCCTTACCAGCATGCATCCACACTTTATTTTTCAATTTTTTGTTTTTATTAAAAAAGTTTTGTCCTGAGTCGGCACTACATTATTACAAGGTAATGTGCAAGGCGCAAGGAAGGGGCACGTGGGGATACCAAGGAAAACAAATTTTGGAGCAAGTGCTAGGAACGCACGTGCAAGATGGATGCAATGTTTGACAGGAAAGTGGAAGCGCATGGAATGTTTGCAAGGGGTAGATGGAGAAAATAGGAAAATGAAAAGGAAGGGAAGAAGGGGAAGCACACAAGGGAACATGAGGAAAAGAAAGGACGTACACAAGGAAATGCAACCAACGGAATGTGCCAATGTGAACTTGAGCACACTAAACCTTGCAATGAAGAGCTCAAAGCCGAGAAAGTGTATACACGTTATTCAAATAACTCGGGAGAGTTATTTGGATAACGATTACAATGCATAGTGGTTATTTTGGGGTGTCTACAGAGGATTTATGCCTTTGTATGACACCATGTGCACAAACCTTGTTGATATATCTCTATACTTTTTTTCCTTATGCATACGTTATTACTATTATTCTTATTGTCATTATTGTAACTCTTATTTTAAGTCATGGTTTCCACCATGTGCATCCCCTTTACATGTTTGGGATCCCATCATTGGTGGACACCACTATCACCTTCCATGTTTTCCTACATAGATTAACATACTCATCAAACATGGTTGCACATCTCTTCATTCGAATTGCACACTCAAATGATTTATAACATGTGCCTTGAAAGAGGGGACATTCATCTAGGTTTATTCTACACCTATAACAAACAAAAATAAATTTTTGGACTAAGATACAAGTATACACATCGTATAGGTACTCTAAATAAAACATCAAATATAGAAATTCAGAAAATCATACACATTTTCAAAATCATGTAGCTTGGTCAGGACCATATGCCCAAGGGAAGTTAAACCAACTTTCTTTGCGGTTCATGATTTTCACTTATAGGTATAGTTTCATAGCACAATTTCATACTCACTTGACTCATTTCAAATCAGTATAGGGGCACAAATTACTTCCCTCCTCCACAATGACACTCGCTTTTAGTTAAAATTTTAGGGATCTTAGGGGCATAGGTCTCCTCCTTCCATCTACATTTCAATACATTACATATGTTATTCAATTTATATTTAGTTGTGTGACACATGAGAAGGGTATGGGGATTCTCATTCTCTTTACTATTGTGTGTCCTTATTTATAGAATTAGGCTTAGTTCCGTCTACATCGGTGTGGTCTATGGGATTACAAAAGGCACCAAAGCGGGTAAGTTCTTCATAGTTGATGAATTACTTTGATACAGCCTTCTTCCTTTACAGGGTGCTTCGGTATATCACTCTTCTTCTCTCTCCTTTCCATTCTCTATTAGGTTACATGTACCTAACACTCTAATTTCTCCTTGACATAATTGGACACTAATCACCCCGATTCTTCAACAAGATCAGTAATACAAATATCCAAGTGTAAGAAAAGAATGAGAGCTTCTCCCTCTCTGTAAAAAAATAAGTGTATTCCTTCCACATTTTACATCTCTTTATTTCACTTTATACAAATGTAAATTTTACATATTACATTTTATATTTGAGTTAATATTCAATTATTTACCATGGACATTGACTACACTTTGTGTTGCAAGTTTCATCATGGAGCATACCAACACCAACACCGACACTTGATGAGACATTGTAAAAAACACTTTGAGTGAAGACAAAGTGTGTATACACACTCATGTATCTTTTCCTTTAAGCATGCAATTTTCATTTCATACTTAAAGGGGGAATGTAGACACTCATATTTGGTAATTTTCTCTTTGACACTACTAGTTTTGACAATGCACTATTGCTAAGTGATTTAATTTAATTTGGATTAAATCTAATTACGAGTAACTAATGTACAAATAATGTATAAATGATAAAATACCAAAATGACACAAGCAACATAACATGTAAAGTATGAAACCCTAAGCAAGAGGATGAGATAAGAAGACTTAGCTGATATACTCACAATCTAAAAGTGATTTGAGCAGGGATAAGTGTTGGAAATGATGTAAGCACTGTTGTATCTAGCCTCTATAAATTTAGGAGCTCGCGAACAAGGTTAGATAGGGGCACCCACAGCAGACATGGGCGCCAGGCACCGATGACCAGATTTGGGCACCCACGACTACACAAAATATTTGGATCTAGTTTTTTTGTGTTGTAAGGGTGTTGTAATTATTCTCTGTTAATCATATGATGTTTGCACTATGATCCCTCAAGGTACCTGTAACCTGCAAAAGAGAGATTCGCTTGCACAAGCCCATAAACCGCATCAAACCTAAAAAGGAAAATGTAGAATGGGGAGTCAGACTAACCCCAACAGTCACCCTCAGAGTGAACTTATAATCAAGTGTTGCACTACATCTCAAACTCCATGTAGTTCTTGTGAGAGTGTTAATAATGATGCCCT
The DNA here is from genome assembly GCA_018340775.1 of Taxus wallichiana var. yunnanensis. Taxonomy (NCBI): domain Eukaryota; kingdom Viridiplantae; phylum Streptophyta; class Pinopsida; order Cupressales; family Taxaceae; genus Taxus; species Taxus wallichiana. Next base: position 565,341,582 of record CM031240.1, read on the forward strand.
AGTGTAAGTTGTACTTGATAGCGAGACTTTAGCTATAATGTAGCAATGTAGTAGAATGTGTGGATGGAATAGAATGAAATTTTCCTTCCTATGCTGTGTATGCAAAGTATGCAGTCCCTTATCCCTTGAATGGATGTTAGATGGATGCCTTGGAGTGATTTAGGTTCCTTTTGAATGCAAGCTTAGGTGATGATAGTAATGCTTAGTGTTTGGTCCCTCATTTTAAACACATAACTATGTATTTATATGATTCCTTTGTTTGAATTTCATAATTTACAATTACAAGGCTGACCCATAAGTGAAAAAGATGTTAAAAAGATAAAATATACCCAAAAGGAGTGAGTAAGATAAGAAAGGATCAAGGGTTCCTTGAGGGGACAGGAGCACCTAGGCACTTCGTCCTAGATGGGTGCTTGTGTTTGAAGCCATGGAAGATAAATGATTAAAGTTTCGACTGACCGTAGGGTGTGTAAGACAAAATATAAAATAATAAACAAAGTAAAGATGCCAAAGATAGTTGTCAACCACTAGTTTTCTTGCTTAGGAATCATGAAAATGCCACCTATTTTTAGGACCTAGAAATGTACCCAAGTGCGTGATTTAATGTTTACACTAAGAAAAACACACTCTTTCTATCCCCGCTAAATATGCTAAGGTCTCTTGTCTAACTTGTTTATTTGTACACACTAATACCTCAATAGATTTTAATTGTCAAATGCATAAAATCCATAGAAAAGTCCACCTAATAGGATGTAACCTTCAATTTTCATGTTTGTCATCCATGTTCAAAAATTTCCACTTTTTCAACTTGTGGAATATGCTCCTATCTAACTCGTACAATTTTTGACTGACATATCCTCCATTTGATATTTTAATTTCATATTATTTATTGAGTCATTTACTCCCTCTGGGTTGTCCTTTCCATGATAATTTACCTTCGGAACCATATATAAGCAAGTTAAACTCACCTAATTTGCTAACTTGACACAACCTAGCATTCTCATGAACTCTTATTGCACAAACTAGCACAAAAGGCACCCATTGCTCCAAAAATCTTACCAAAGCTTATGTATAATCATTAGGACAACAATTACTACAGGGTTGAAGTATCCTACCAAGTAAGCACTCAAACATCCCCACTTTAAGTATTAGCAAGAGCCAAACTCAATTCAGGCATTTTCAAGGAGTTTCCGATTGCCAAATCAGTTGCATTCATTCAGATATCACGTGTTAGGTGGACAACAACGTGTGGTTTGAGGCATCTTCAAAGTAGTATCGATGTTGATGGTGCAAGGATTATATTTCAACCCAACTAATGTTTTTTTGCAGGGTCTCCAACCTATGGCTAGGATTTGAGACCTTACCAAGAATATTCGAGTGCTTCCCGGTATGAGCAACTACTAGGGTTTTGATAGTGACAAACACTTCTGTGATAAAGTAACAACCTCAAAAATTTACACGAAAAATTAAGAGCAAGCCCAAAACCATTCAACAACCGTATAACCTTACAAATGTTCCTAGTAGATTTATATGATCACGCACCAAGTCATTTTCCAAGTACAGTTCCAGGAACGAAGCACTCTTAGGTTCAAATTTCTCATTTTTAACACTCTACACATCCAAAACTTCTCAAATCCATATGTAATCAGTTAAGTGCACTCATCCCCTTGTATTTTAAATTTCATATCATATCATATACATTATTTGCAAGAATTAATGTGTTGTTATGATATTACATAATTAATGTTGGAAGTTTTCTAATTAGAATAACCTCATGTAGCTCCCCTTTACAATCTTTTAGTGTACTCAATTCACTAATCTAGATGAAATATAATTAGTGTGTACAACAAGTGTGAAATCCTTATAGTTACCATCAATCCTATATCCCATTGGAAAGATTGGTACTGGCCAAACCAAGGGCTATTACCAAAACCACATCAAAAAAATTGTATCATCTCATTAAACTCTCATTCCCTTTAGACAATTCTCTCAATTCCAAGTGGTCTATATCCTTATTTGAGTCTTAATAACAACACACAATGAACACAATTTGAGAGTCACTCACTAAGACAAAATTCAATTATTAGCTAGTTACGTTGTAGGCGTTTTCACTACGGGAAAATCCTTTCCGTTTTCGTCGTTGCCCTTGGAGAACCCCGTTTGCCTCCCAGCACCCTGGCTGTCCTGTTTTTGCTTGTTGGTTTGGGCACCCCCCTATGTTGTTTTTTTTTTTTTCCTTTTGTGGTTTGACATGTTAGTGGCTCCTTTAGCGGTCATGTAGCCTCTGCAAACGCTATTTAACTTGTTTTCATGTATTTGGTTTTCGTTTGTGGTGGTGGTATCTCGGTGGCCCATTTTCCTAGGTGGCTATCTTCCCGCCTTTGTTGCACCCGGATTTTGACCTCTTGCATCATTAGTAGCTGCCCCAGTCCCGAGATGTATTTATTTTCTTATATGCATACTACAGGGGGTGTCTATTTTCCTAGATTATAGTGGGTAATATTGCAGCAGTTTGCAAGATTTCATTAGAGGTAGCCATTGGCATTTGAGGAACAATTGGTTTGTTAGTAGGTACTCAACTTAACTGTTGTGTTTTATTTGTTAAATTCATATGTTTTTAAGTTCCATTTGTCATTCTGTTGGCTGTAGTTGTATGCAAAAGCACAAGGCATGTGAATTGTTTAACAAAATTCGTTGAGCTAATACAATATGATGGATTATGTTATGAATTTTTGTGTGCATCATGTCTGTGAACTGTTTGACAAAATTATAGGGTTTTTTTGAAGAATTTTTCAGCCTTAAGGTTTTTTATTTCATCTTAAATAACATTGCAGCATTTGTTCTTCTATGTGATTTTTGGTGGAGGAGACCATTTCCGAAAAGAAAATAGAGCAGGGAGCATATAAAGCAAGCTCTTCTACCTCAATAAGCTTTGTTATCCTTGTAAGTAGTGTAAATTTTTGTATTTGCTACATTTTTTCCTTAAATTTTCAGAATCAGGGGTTTTAAATTTTTTACTTGATTCTATACTTTTTGTAGTAGGTGTTGTTGTTCATGTGTTTTCATTCCTTTTAACATGTACTAAACTGTTTAAACATAGTTAGTGTGATTTCTTTGAATAATTTTAAAGAATAGAAGTCTCTCCATTGGATGAAATTTTCAATTATAGATATCAACCAGTTTTTATTACCCTCTTCATTGGATGAGATTCACAATTATAGATATGAACTAGTTTCTGTTAGTCCCTGTGACACATTCATCTTTTTTTTTGTTTAGTGCTGCCCATTTTTCGTCAAATTATTTTGTTAATCCACGGTGGGGAAGGGATTTGTTGCTTAAAAATGGCTCAATGTTCATTTCCATTCCATTCCTATCAATAGTTTATGCTCATATTTTGAACATATTTTGTTCCAAGTCCTTTGTTCAACATAGAAATGTTTCCACACTAAAGAAACATTTCCACTCATTTAGTAACACTCTTCTTAATCATCTTATTGTATTATCACTTTGAATTAACTGTCTAAGCAATGACGTGTAGCATCCCCAATTATTAAATTCTTCCCCTGTATTAAATATGTAGTCTCAAATTTATTTTAAACAAGTAAAGTTTTGTGTTTACAAAGAAAATAACATTTAATATGGGTTTGACAACCTTGACACAATAGTTTACCTCTATTTTTCACTTGTTTTTTTGTTACCCACTTTGTAGCTCTATTATTCTTGAATGTATCTCCACACCTTCCATGGTTTCAAACGCTAGTATATATTGCATAGCTCATGAATTTATCTCCGTTAGATTTTCTAATTCACCATTTATATCCCTTCTTTCCCACAACCTTGGTTTCTTTCTGGTTTTTTTTATAGGATCTATGGTCTTTCACCCCATCTACTCTCTCAACCCCACAACTTTGCACACTTTAATTATATATGGAGTAGCCTCTATTTTCAATATTTAGTACATTTATTTTTTTAAAATTCAATAACAAAGTAATTTTTTTTTGAGTGTGAAACCAATTAATAAATTCATAAACATAAAATGTTGTAACTTGAAATTTCAAATTATCTTCTATTTATCAAATCAAAAATTAGTGATGGTTTAGCTCTTTCAAGTGGGGCTTAAATTCCAAGGAATTTTTATAATTTTTTACAAAATCTATTCGTATACATAAATAGATATTATTTTTTTATATAAACACTTTTAAACACTTATGTTTTTAAAATTTCCATTTGTATATGTTTATGCGCTTTAAATTTTTTGACAAAATATACTATTAAAATCACAAAATAGCCTACACTCATTATAGAAAATAATTTCGATCGTATCAATGTTTGACAAAATTACGGGGCTCTTTTGAAGAATTTATAATCACATTTATTTTGGATAATAAAATTTTCTTACTCAATGTAAACTCGGTAGACACAAGAATTTTGGAACTAATTTTAATAGAGTACACCTGAAAAGCTATTTTCAGTTTAGATTTAGTTTGCAACTTACATAAATAAGGTCATGACACCACCCTTTCTCCATCTCTCTAGACTTGTTACATATAGCAACATATTGTTTTTCCATTATCATAAAAATATGTTTCTTCTTTCATTGCAGCTTTACACACACAACAATGATACATTTATACTGCAAAGTTGCAAACACGTGCTTCACTACTATAGTCATTGAGTATATATTCATTTCTAAGAGAGTAAGAAAATATGTGTTCTTTTAGCTCTCAAGAGCCTTGGTTGTAATAGTTAACGTTATAAGAATCTTGTTTAGAAAATTCTTAAATAGAGAATCCTTATATTATAGGAAATTTGAACTATGCTACAACATACCAAATCCATGTCGAATTCTTTAGAACTCATGAGTTCAATGTGAACGCAGTAGTTGTTTATGTGTAGCCTTTCTCACTTCTTACTTCGATGGGGTTTTGGAGGTGCATTTGCTGTTGTTTTAGCTGCTTACATGTGCAGTCAGAGGAAACACCAAATGAGCATCAACATATCGAGGACCACCACCAAAAATATGGTGTCGTAGAGGTTCAGCCACCCGAGAATCCATTTACACCAACTATGGTGCGGAAGAGGTTGAGCCGCCTGAGGATCCATTTGCCACCTGTTGTTCCTGTGTAATTTTAACTTGCAAACACTTTATTTTAGAGGTTCAAGTACTATAAAATACATTGTACATAGAATTTATGTTATGTTTTTTATTTAGAAATGTGCAGTATGAGTGAAATGCTCTTGTGTACAAACAAATTATATATGTGTGTTGTGTAGTTTATACATTTGATGATAAATAAAAAACAATGTGCATTTGTAAATTACTCTAATGCTTTGTTGAGCATCACATTAATATAACCACTCTACATGCATTGGTTCATAGTAGCCTTATTATAATACACCTTTTACAAAGGGGCTTAACTTACCTACTTTCATACCACGAGATTTTGAACTTTTTAACATATGTGTCAAATTGTAATAAGGTTTTTAAAATAGTGTAAGTATTAACATATATTAATATTTATATATATTTTACAGTTTAGGTACATCCCATTCGAACACGCTAAAGCTTCCTAATGGCTACTTCTAGCTCGGTGCCACCTTCTAACTTGGGCCTAACAATTTTCCTGCTAGTACTCAAAGTAAATTTGTTGTTGTTCTACTAAGCCTATCATCTCCTATTAAAAAATTAAACCCATATCAGCCAAAGTGGACTATTAAAGGTGAGTAATAAGGAAAGGGAATGTACACCAGTTTGTTAACAGTCAAGGCCCAGGGCAGGTGTTTAGCTTTAATGTTAAAGATGTTGCTGGAGATAATGTTGTTGTAACAACATTCGAAAGTATAGCTCCCATTTTTTTTGAGGTTGTACAACGTGAAAGGGTTTACAATATATCCAATGGTAGTTTAAAATGTGCTAACCAACAACGCAACCAATGTGATAGTTTGTGGGAAATAATCCTAAATAAAAACTCCATGTTGCAGTTGTGTTCTGATGAGGAAAGCGACATACCATTTGATAGTTTTCAATTTACAAAAATAGCAGCTATTAAGGATGCAAGTTATTAATACACATGTTGATGTCATTGGAGTAGTAAAGGTTGTTTCTAAAACTTCTTCTATCCACCAACCAGATGGAACAGAAGCTAAAAAATGTGCCATTTCCATATGCGACACTTCTGACCATTCTATTGACATTACACTTGTGGGGTTTTTTTGTGAAACTGAAGGCACCTTATTGCATGATTTGCACCATGGCAGCATAGGTGAAAGGTTAGTTGTGGCCCTAAAGCGGGTTAAAGTAACATCATTTAATGGTAAATCACTTTCAACAGGGCTTAACTCTGAATGTTTTATCAACCCCACATTACTAGAAGTTGAGCAGTTACGTACTTGGGCCACCTTAAATTCCAAGGAACTTATACCGGTCAGCTTGAGTTCTGTCAAAATAAATAACACCGATATTGTAGGTGTCCATGAAGTAGCACAATTACAAGTAGCAACAAAGGTTTTAATAACGGCTACGATTATTCATGTAAATATGAGTAACTTTTGTTATGCATCATGTACAAATGTAGTTAGTGGTAAATAATGCCACAAAAAAGTAGTGCAGACAGATGAAGGCACATGGCATTGTCCTAAATGTAATGTTGATTCCTCGAATGTGCATTTAGATATGCATTGAATCTATTGCTAGAAGATACTACAGGCACAGTATGGGCTACTGCTTTCAAAGATGTCGGTTCAAGCATAATGGGTCTGTCTACACAGGCTTTGTACGACATAGCCCAATAACCTGATCAGCTGCCCACAGTGCTAGAACAAGTCCTTTTCTGTACATATGATTTTGGTTTGCTGGTAAAAAAAGAGCTATATAATGACAACGAGAAGCTCGGGTGTACTATTATACATGCCTCTCAAAAAAAGGCCTCCCGACGCATGATACCATTGTCAATGCTTTGTTAAATGCTAGCACACCTTAGTGTTGAACTTACTCATATGACAATTTGTACAATCATTACATATATACTCTCTTGTAACAGTTGGTTCTTTGATATCGAGTATACAAAGCGACCCCACTTGTATAGGAAACTTTTGTACCTATTATACTTTCCTTTTAATAATATGTACTTATTCGTTTCATTTACAACTAATACACTTTTGCCACAGTTATGGTTTTTGCACATACTAATGTTAATACAGGAAAATACCTTACTCATTACATAACATTATTTATAATTTCCATGACTATGTACGCTGCTTTCGACTACTTATTTTGTCTTACTTTTACAATTAATTAGTCACTAATAACAATTACTGGATCAAACCTACATGTAAGTGCCCAAATCTGTAGATATTTAACAATTGTAAAACATCTACATCTGCCCCAACTACAATTAAAATGTAACAATCTATACTTTTCATAACAAATTACTATAATGTGCACATCCATCGTTTAATTATAAAAAAAAAAAAAAAAAAAAAACTTGGAGGCTTCACCTTAAACTGAGGCTTTCATCATGAATACTGGTTTTGCTTCATACTTCACTATTGTTGTAAGATCATGAATAAGGAGGGAGCCACACTTCAGTTTGTAGGGTTGGAGTGAGGAGGGAGCACATATCACTTGGGAACAACACGTATTTCTGTCATCTTAGTTTTTCGGTTGCTATATTTTGTCCTCTTTCCGTTTACATTACCAGATGCCTTCTTCTCAGTTTAAATATTGTAGATAGGTCACTCAATCTAGATGCTGAAATTTTGCAGAAACTTTTGAACTGCTATATATTGTATTCCATTCTTGTGCATTACCAACCTTTCTTGTGACATTATCCAAACATTCAACTAGATTCCAAGTATTCATAGGTTACACTATGTAATAGTATAAAAAATTTACATACAACGTGATCTACATTAAGTAATTAAATACAAACTAGTTTGCATATTCTTTGATGCAAATAAAAAATAGATTGTTTGACAAATAACATTAAATGTCTAGAATTTATAAGTAAATAGTGTTACCATGCAATTCTAAGATCTAGTTTCACTACTCTAGAAGACGCCTAGATAACTTTCCGAAGGATGTACATAGAAGATGCCTGATACCTTTATTAGTCCAAGGAAATAATTTTTTTAACCCATAACTATGTAGCATTGTATACGAATAGATCTATATGGACAATCTTAAACCATTCTTAGAAGGTATTTCACTTTTTTTTTACTTTTTTTTGTAAACCGTACTTGCTAGGTACTTAACTAGGTTTTTGTTTTATTTATTAAATTCATATATTTATTTTATTCCATTTTCCATTCTTTCATAAAGAATCCTTCTTTCCTGGTTTTGTCTTTATGTTCTTGTCCCATCTGAGATCTTCCCTTTTTTAAATATTGTTCCCTCAGCACCATCCGCCCTAGATTTGCTATTTACTATGTTAAATCTCATCATCCTGCTCCTTCCACGAGACTTAAAATCAAATATTCATCAACGCATACCTGCCTCTGCATAAAACAAAAAACCTGATCCTTGGGTGCCATTTTCTTCCAACTTAACCACCATGTATCTACTTCTTGGTTTCAACTACCTAGTGACTGATAAGCCTATGACGGTTTATTTTTGGTTGATTTGCATTCTAAAAGTTCTTATCATTTTATGTTAGCTTTAAAAAATAGGGCAGTAAATAAAACAACTCTATTCCATTTGCGTAGTTGGCGTACATGTCTATGTGCAAAAGCAAGCACAAGGCCTATTCCTTGAGGTAATGTGTTTCATACACAAAATGCCTTGAGGTAATGCGATATTGTTATTTGGTGTATTGCATAACTTGTTTTGGATTTCACCATTTTCATTTGATTAATCCTCATAAAAATTTGTAAAAATAAAACCCTTCATCTTGTGCCACTTTTTTTAAAATTTGGTTTCTTTTTTTTTTCAAATGAAGTCCTTTTATCATCTCTTGTTGACCCTTCAAAGCCTATTGTAAATATTGAATCTCACAAAACTTCAAGTTTCAATTCCCCTCAAGTTTTTTTTTTTTTTTTTAAAAGAAACATGTAGGGACATTGTGGATATATTATTTTTTTTGCAACATAGTCCTTTCAAATTACAAAACTAAACTACACATTTTAAAGACAACTTTTTCCAAATAGCTCTCATGCTTCCACATTTTGCAAAAAATCTTCCTGTATCACATTTTCCTTTTTATTTTGAGTGGTTTTTAGAAGGCATTTTTGAGATAGTATTTTGTAAAATGTCAAACCAGAAATTTTTTTCTTTTTCTTTTCTTATTTGTTTTTTGAAGACAGTTTGTAATATACCTTATCTACCTATTGTTTTTTTGTTCTTTACAGAAGAAAATGTTGAACTAGATTCTAAGTATTTATAACTTACACTAAGTTACACTTCTAATATTTACACCCTTTTTGTAGGTTTAATAGTACAATCTTTAAGGTAATGACGGATAATCAACATTGGTAAAATGAAAATGGGTCTTGAGAAAAAAACCCATGACAATGCAATTAAAGGAAACATTACGAGGAAAACAAAGATGAAATCAACAGACGTCGTCGTAGCGCATATAAGGCTCAAAAAAGACCAAAGAGCACAATCATAATTACTGAACACCTGAACAAAGCAAGCAGGCAAGCAACTCCTCTAACAGCCCAACTACATAAGGTATTGCTAATCCCCATACAAGTTTCCATGAAAAAATAGATGCATTAGGCAACATGTTTATATGCATCATTTGCCACAAATCTTACCCAGCCATGAAAGTTAAGCTTCGGGATGGCAACAACACATGCTTTAGATGTAGTAATGAGATCCGGTCGACTTGGATTTTCCCTTCCCTTCAATTACTCCCCGCCCATTCCTCCCCTTCCCCAGAAGTAAATCAATTCTCGGATGGTTCTTAGAATTCATAAAGACCTGGAGCTTCTTGCGAATCTTACGCACATTAGTAATCCATGATGGCAACCGGTTTTCTACATGGAACAATATGGACCCATAGAGTCCAACCTGAAGTCTTGGCCAAGTTAACACAAGTTGAAGAAATGCTTATTGCCTAAATCAGTCCAATTGTACAGGTGACTCATGCTGGGGGGCAATACAAATATAATGGCCACACAATCAGTTTTCCATAGGACATTTCTTCAATACTAAAAGTTTTGCCCCATCGTATTGAAGAATTAGACATTTTAGTATTGCAAAGGAAAGGGGCTGCAAATAAAATGTATGAATGCTTTGTTAATAGGGCTAGGGTTTATGTTGCACTATGCTACAAAATATCACATGATCCTTACTATAAATATGTTAGCATTGATGAGAGCACACTCTCTTTGCTTTTGCCCGAGCTAGACACAAACATTGCCACTAAGTTACGGGAGTTACCTGTTACATCAGGTTTTGAACCTGGTCCGATAGTAAAAGCTACATTTGCCAAAAGTGAAGATGCAGACTCCGAACCTGTGCCTAGATCATCATTTGTACCAGTCCTACCTAATGTTCATACAAAAGTTGAAGAAATACAACAATATCTGCAGCAAGAAATAGCTAGTACAGAACCCCATGTAAATTGGCCTACTATTAGCTCAATGCCAATCAATGAGTATATTGAAGAAGGCTTGCTCTCTATGGCATTTCCAACTCTATTTCCCACAGGTGTAGCAATGTATAAACAGGCTCGGACCCATGCCCAGTAGCTATGCATGAATATGCATTACATTTACTATGATACCATGATAATAGATTTGGCAGCCACCCTCGGTTCCGGTATTTCTTACTAAACTTCATGATGTGGCACCGTAGTCAGTCAACCTCTTCTATATTCACTAAAAAAGATATAGATGATGACCTGCCAACTACAATGTGTGAGCTTCGTGAATACCTAAAAGACCAACCAAATGAACAAATCACTGCACAACTCATGCGTTTTGGAGCAAGTTTACGTGGCACAAGAGTGTTTTGGGCTAAATGTCAAGCAGAGCTATCGATATGATAATTCAACTGGGGCACCGACACTTTTTTTCACTTTAAGTGCAGTAGACACAAAATGGCCAGATCTCCATAGGGCCATGCCTAGGACCCCTCCCCTACCGCCAACAGCAGCTCAATCTTGGAGAATCAACAACATCATAAGGTACCCACATTTAGTTGCCACATATATAGAACAAAAGTTCACATATTTCTGAGAAGAACTCTTAGAAAAACTCTACACGCCCAAGACTATTGGTACAGGTAATGCCTCTTATCACTGTATTTATTTTATAACATTATTAGCTCCACGTACGCCCCTGAACCATAAGTCATGTTGCTTTATGCAGATATGAATGGCAAACATAGAGGATCACCACATATACATGGATTCCTATGGCTGGAAAATGCACCAAATATGGCCTCTTTAGACTGGGCCAACCCCAATCAAGTACAAGCCACCAAAGCATTCTTTGACAACTACGTCACATGGAACCCAAGTATGGAGCTACAAGGTGTGCCCAAGATGCACCGTACCACTTTTGATGACCCCTACTTATTAGACACTGCCACTATTCAGTCAACTTGTGCTAAAATTGATTACAACGAGCTATTCTCAATCGGGTTCAAAGACACACCAAATGCTCAGAAAACACATGCCTACAAAAAAAAGGCTCCCACCTACAGTGCCGATACAAAGCCCCATGGCCCCTAAGATACGTCTCCAGCTTACTAATTAACAAAAAAGGCCACTGTACACACTACGGCCCAGTAATGAATGATGACAAAGTCAACATTCATAATGCCACAATGTTGTAGGTTTGGTGAGCAAAAATGTGGACTGTCAGCCAGTAACTTCCCAACATGCAGTGCTATGGTATATAGCAAAATATGCAGCCAAAGCGAACAAAGATCCGAAAGCTATCACCACATGTTAACCAAAGTCTCTGACGCCAACCTCCAAAGCTCCGCCACACTTGCATACAGTAAGTTCCTAACAGAAATGTTAGTAGATCATGACATCGGGGCCCAAGAAACATGTCACATGCTACAAAAATTGCCCCTTTCCGTCTCAGGCTCTTTATATCATTAGCGGTAGGGAAAAAAGTATTCAAGCACATTATAACTCCAACTACAGGCCAAATCACAACTCCATCAATCATTCAGTCCTACACACATCGGTCGCCAAACTTAGAAGGGCTATCACTCATAGAAGTCTGCAGGTCTTGGTCATACAGTGTACACAAGCGTGCAAACCAATGGCACCCAAGGCCCATAGTAGCTATAGTACGTGTTTACCCTCGCTACTCAGTTATTCCACTCCGTAACTCATCAACCTACGAAGCATTTTGCTTCAGTGAGCTGATTCTATACAAACCATTCCGAAACATTCTAAATGACATAGGTGGTACACCTTCTCAAATCTGCCAATAGTGGGAATTATTTCAACATTCTTATCATCCCTGGCACATTCAAAGAGCGCCCATTCAAATTGACGGTCTAGCAAGCAGCAGCAGCTCCGAAACAGATATGGATACTTTTGAGGAAGAACAAATGGAAGAATGGGAATTGTTCTCCCGCATCCATCCAACCAGTGGCATACAAATTGATGACCTAGCCATGCTCGGCCTACGAGAAATCGACACCACCCACCCTTGGGGAGAGTGTCACTTAAGTTGTGGCTTGCAAGAAACGGGGCCAACATTTATCGAAACAATCCAACTTCAAACACCCCCACTTTTGCATACCCCCACCCAATACCGACCTATACTTGCTTTCCACTCAGCAAAAAACCACTTTACAAATCATAAAAACCCATGCCACCACAAACCCTGCATCCACTCCATTAAAAATGATAATTACCGGTACAGCTGGCACTGGTAAATCATATCTAATTAGACAAATCTCATATGCTTTACAAGCCCTTTCCCTTCAAACCACACCCACCTATTACTCCTAGCCCCAACAGGTGTCACACTTTCCACATTAAAGGCACCACTATTCATGCAGGCCTGTCCATACCAATCCATGATGTACAACCTCTTCAAGGCCAAACCCTACTTCACTTCCAAGAGAAAATGAAATATATAGATTACATATTAATTGATGAAATGAGTTTCATCGGGCCACGCCTACTAAATGATATCAACATCCGCTTACATCAAGGCTTCCCACAAACCGCAGACCAAGACTTTGGTGGTTGTTCAATCATCCTCGTCGGTGACCTCACCCAACTACCTCCAATAAATGATGTGCCAATGTATGCAGGCACCACAATTGGCCATGCCTTGTGGAATAAATTCACCACAGTAATAATGTTAGACACTAATTTCTGACAATCTGGCAGCACACCTGCCCAAACCCGATTCAGAACCCTACTTTTAAACCTCCACAATGCAGCCATAGAATCTATTGGCACTTGCTTATGACTAGGGCCCCACCAATAGTTACAAAAGAAGAGCAACAAACTTTTAAAATGCATACCCACCTATACGCTACTAACAAACTAGCATCACTCCATAACAAATGCATACTTAAATCCCTAAACATGCCTATTGCTCTTAGCCAATGCCAACACCATGTTTTTCCCACACATTACTTGTTGCTCCCACCCAATTAGAGCCTATATTGCTACTCTGCGAAGGAGCAAAAGTACTATTAACAACCAATCTATGGATAGAAGCCGGCCTAGTCAATGGCGCAATAGGTAAAGTCATATGCATAGTTTACAAAGGAGTTACAAAACCCCCCAACATCCCACTATACGTAGTTGTTACTTCCCTTCTACTTAGGCCCACCCTGGGATATAAATAATCCAACCCACATACCCATTCCGCCCATCACCAGAAACAACCGCCGACAAATCCCACTAAAAATGGCATGGGCCCTAACTATCCACAAAGCCCAAGGAATGACCCTCAATAAAGCCACAATAGACATTGGGCCTACTGACCGGGTAGGACTCACTTTCACAGCTATTTCCCGAGTACAAGCCCTTTCCAACCTAATCATTTCTCCTCCCTTCTCATTTGAACGCTACACACGCATAGCGCTCAACAAATATGTGGCCACCGAAAAGAAGTTGAGCACCAACTGCGCATAAAAACACTTCCCCCACCCTCTTATAAACTCCCCCCCACCTATCAACCCCCACTACAACTGCCCCTACCCACAACAAGTACTTCTACTACTATTTACAACCCCCACTATTCTAATATCATTACTATGTACAGTCCAACAATAACCCTTAAAAACCATTTCACAAAGAACAAAGGCAACGCCCCTGCAACGTACCAGCCACCAATCGCCAACCACTGCAAACTCAGGTACAAACCCTTACACATGCATATTCCTACAAAAAAAAACAGCTAAAAATAAACTTTTCTCCTCATGTTGTTATCTATTATGTTAATACAACCATTGTTCACTAGGCATCATCACTACTTCCACCCAACAAAACAACACATGCATGTAGAGGCCGTGGTGACATCTACTACAAATTAGCCACCAAACTGGAAGAAGACACCAATACTCTCCACCAACTTAATTGTGTGACAAAATAATGTCAATCAAGCTCATGCTCACGCAGCACAAAGCTCGTAGCCGTAGAAGACGTCTACACATTCCAAATTGCTATTGGCAAACTCCAAGATACTTTTGCTCAAATACTAATACATGCCACGATCATCATCGAAGATACGTACGACATTATGAAACTGTAAGCCTTGCGAAAAGGCCTACGAGCAATATTACCACAATTACTTATGTGACAAAATATATGTAAATACACCACTCTTATATTTAAATACATTGCTACTAAATTACAAGTGTTGTATTATATTGTAATGTTGATTGCATGCCTATGTTTTGTAATGAACCGTACTCTCTCCTCTGAGCTCAATGAATGAAGGGACTCTATACATGCAAAACTCCAGAGCAAAAGCTTGTATTTAACAAAATTTTTGCTTATTGTAATTCATATTCGTAATTCAAATGTCCTATTTTATTAAACATTTCAACTTCTCATATATACAAGTAAATACATTTTATAGTTTTTCAATTTACTATGATTAGTTCAAAATGTAAAAGAATTAAATGCTATCTACGCAAATATATGTTAAAATTCGCTTTTGCTATTTTTAATTTTTTGCCAAGAAGCTCTTATTTGCTGTATCTATGCAATAAAATTGTATACTATTCCTATACAAAAGAATGTATATCTATTTAGAACTATTATATTTAAATACATTTGCTACTAGTTACAAGTGTTACATCTGATACTTAGATTATGCCCAATTTCATATGTTTCCATTCTTTTACATATGCCTTTTATACATTTTGGATACATTTTGGGCACATTTTCCTATTCCTTTTTCCCAATATGAATTTTAATTTGTTAAAGGATGTGAAAAGCACGCAGCTACCTTGAATGTCTTATTTTATTAATATTTTGTTTTTGAACATTTCAACTTCTCGTTTATACAAGTAAATACATTTTACGGTTTTTCTGTGACTCACCATATATACACAACAAGTGATTAGTTGCAAATGTAAAAGAATTAAATTTATAAATCAAAATTGAAATATATGTTAAAATTCCTAATTTGTGTGAGTATTATTTTTTTGTGACCAAAACCTGTTCAGGCCAACTTTCAAATTTGTTCTGCAATTATTTTCCCACTCACTGATACTCTTTATTATTACAATGTGATTTTCAAGACACAATGTAAGTAGATAGCATCATTTTTATACCAAGGAAGCTCTAATTCACACTGCTCTTTTGGATAAGGGTTGGCATAGTTTAGATTATATGAGCGAGATTTATAATAGTACCATTTCATGTCTCTCTTTGTAAAATTACATCACGCAATTTTTAATCCAATTTCTCTTATGTATATGTTCAATGTTATACACTAGCATCAGCTGTTTTCACCTAGTTTGTAGCCGTCATCATGAATAATTCATTCACATTAGCACTATTAAAACACATTCAAGTTGTACTTTAATTTCCAAGCCTGCACACTTCCTCAAACAATCAATTCCATATCTCCAAGCTGCACATCCTCTGGACACACAAAGCCTATCACAACAACACTTTCATTATTTTTAAGGGCAACTATATGAAAAGATAAATAATTTTCTACAAGCAAATGAATTTACTATTTAGCACTGTACTGACATAAGAAGTCAGGGTGATAGCCCTTGAGTACTAGCCCTATATCAGCTCATTACTATTCTCGCCCTTTTAATTGAAATTTTTTTTGTGTAAACAACCATCGAAACTGCAGCTGCTTACTCTAGTTTCTCCTTCTCCACTAGATTTGTCTGCAAAAACGTTCCTAACCGCTTGGAACAGCCAACTTGTAAACATCCCTTTCATGTTGTTTCTTGCTAATTTCATACAAATTAATATTTCTTTGGTCTAGATGTGTGTTGAAAGCAAGGATTGCTTGCTCACATTACAACTTATATTGCCAGAACAACAGTTAAATCTGAATGCATTCGAAGAGAAAACATATGAGGTTATGGGTATTGATGTTGCTTCAGATGGATAATGGTAAAGTTGACTAGTTATTGGTTCCTTTAGTGGATTGTGGATCTTAGACCCCTACAATCCCATCTTGTTTTAGATTTATTCAACCACCCATAGTTTTGTAGCATTACATGGACATACCTTCTGTTATGCATTGGTTTCACTACATCCTGCAGTCATAAGACTTTTCCCAAAATTGTCCAATATCATATCATTTTTAAAAGCTATTAAGCACATTTACAGGACTTCATGATGATCGAGTAAAGGGGCAGTTGTAACTACATCATCTGATAAAATTCCTCTATCCTTTATACTTTTTTGGGTGGTCATACCCTGTTGCAAATCTCCCATCTAAGCGCAGGCTAGGAATATATTAGGAAATATAAATTTGATCAGGTTGGAGACATGTTTGTTACATATGGTCATACAATATGTTTGCCTTCTCAGATAACCCATGTCTTCTTTACGCTGCAATCAAATATTACAAATAGCTAGTGTAGTATTTAAAAAATAGAGTATTCATTCTGAATATTTCAAGTATCTTATATTACTTTCGTATGACTTTGTGACATTATAATGTAATCATGGGTTTTTCAGTTAAATTGTAATTATACATCTTGATGAACATTATGTGAGTTTACCTTAGGCTTGTTGGTTAATGGTCTGTAAAGTATTTTCTCATATGTTGCTTGCTGAAAATCTGGGTTTAACACAAACCTTAGTTTACAAGACCTTTTAATCATCACTATTGTTTATATGCATTGATGCATTTGGGTTTGAGTTAAACATGTATTTTACATGACCTTTTACTCATCACTGCTATTTATATATGCATTGATGCATTTCATTTTAACTCAAACTTGTATTTTACAAGACCTTTTGTCTCATCATTGTTGTTTATATTCATTGAATTGCATATATGCATTTTCGTTGATTTACTTTTTCATATTTTTTGTTCTGGTTAATTTCATTTGTTTTTGTGAACATTCTGTTATAATTATATTAGTAATTGAATATTTAAGAAATCTGTATGTTGTATCTTTTTATTAAGTTAGTATTTTATTTATTTGTTTTTGTTATACCATTCTTGTACAACTTACATGTTTTAATGTAGCTATTTTCCCTTAAATTTATTTAAAAAGTCTTTTGCATTTAATTCTTTTATTAAATTTCAAAAATGTGAGTATATCTCAAGGCTACACAATTTGTCAAAAACCAGTAGATATGAAATTTAAGGAAATAATATACCCCGTGAAGACGTCACGACTTATAACAACAAATTAAATAAACCTGAAATCCCAATCCAATAAGACAAACTACAAGCCAGACTCGATATTTCAAGGCTAAAGATCGTTTCCATGGATTTTAAGATCTCAACTGCAATAATTAAGCAATTAACAAGCCCTAACAGACCAACGATCAGTTATCATAGATTACCCTTATCAAAATTTATTTTACAATTTTTTAGCCATTGACAAAATCCATTATGGAGCAATCCATAAATGTTGTGGATTTATGGATTGTTGTTCTTACTTGTATGATTTCTAGGAATTAATCACTCGCCAACTAATTTGAATTGCAATACATTTACTACATTCACCTTAGTCGCTGCTATAAAAGAACTTAATTGTGGAATTATAATTGATGATCATGTTACACTCTCCCAACCAATTTTTACAACAAACACTCTTGTTGTTAGTTTTAAATTCATTCCAGATCATATGTGACATCATTTTCAATCTTAATTGATGTTGCTACCTTTATTTCATTTTGTAGCAATACATACTACTTTGGAGAATGTGAATACTAACATTCACAAAATCATTATGGACAAATACACTGAAATACATGATGCAGAACTCTAGCCGCACCGTGGAGGGAAGGCCAATGAGTAAGGACCCACACAACAATTTCCACAGCCTAACGTGCCTTCCCAACAACCAAAGGAAAAACAAGGTAAAATGGAATGCACTTACACAATTGTTAGTGGTTGGAACAAAGATCGTAAATTTGGGTGCAATCACATGTGTGTGTTGTCATACCTTGTATCTAGCTAGGCTATAGCATTTGATACTATTATTTAATCAAGAATACAAAGAGGTTTGTGCAAGGTTGTGTGTACATTACTAAATTAATCAACAATATAATACATAAGTTACATCTTTATTTAATTTGCAATTTTTTACCAATTCTTTTCAGGATCAAATAAATTTGGAACCAACTGTATATGAGACATGTGGAAAATAGCAAATGTTGCCAGCAAACTGGAACAATAGAGTTTTACGTTTCACAATGCTTTTCGGCAACAAAAAAAAGGCAGCCAGATTCATCATGTAACTTGCATCCATGCACTCAGGTATTCAAAAAAAAACATATGGACATGTTTTATGTATTACACCAAATGTTTGAAAAAGCTATTGTGTTGAAAAATGCTTACAAATCACATGCCTCTACAAATTGTAGTGATCGCTTTCAAACTATGTGATTAAAGTTTTGAGGATTTAAAACTGTGTTTAGTAAAGTGAAACTCAGATGTATTTTCCTTTTCATTAATGGTTAGGAATTAATGTTATTGTGTGCTCGTAGTTAGCTCTGAGAAGGTGGTTCATTTGCAAAAACGGTTTGCTTGAAAGGTTCCAACACGATTTCAACAAAATCATTTTTGTTGGATGTTGGATCAACAAAATCCCTCGCACCACCCTCTTCATAAACATCTTCTCCACTGTCTGCAATTTTTATAAAGAAGAGGAGCGCACCAAACATAGAGGATCAAAACTAAAGTTTTGCTAAACAAACTAAACAAAGATTAAGGGTCGAAGTTGAAAAGACCACACGAATATCATGTCCGAATGTAAGTTTTAAATCAACAAGATTGTGAAAATAAAGAGATAACATCATTTTTATTTGGAGAATTCTATGAATATGATCCAATCCATAGCTTAGAGTCATTAACCGACATTAAGAGTGCATTACAAGAGGCAATTTGTCAAATAGTTCATAGACCCTATTTTTTTTTACAAGGCTATCATGTACGCTTTTTTCCTCTCAAATACATTGACTATGAAAATACCACAAACTATGATTTACAGCTTTCCCAAAGACAAAATTTCATACTAGTAACTTTCTATTCTTGTTACTTCTCTCGCATATTCGGTTTACTCTAATGTCATTGTATGTTTAATTACAGCTCTTCTTATGCTGCTTCTTGTCCGATTTTTTATACTCCTCAATTGTAATCATAAAAAAAAATTATTCACAAACCTCAAACAAAGATTTACAAACAATGTATCAAAAACAAAGGAAACGACCATCGCAGTATCGGCCTTCCCACCATCCTCCACGGCGTATATTTTCTCCTCAAAAGGGAGCAATCATAGTTACATCAGTAGGTGTTTTTATAGTCGTGATTCTTTCCCCATTTCGTTAATGTGCTTATTCAATGCCATTGGGTGCCACCCATTCCATTAGCTTTTTCATGGTGGTTTTGTCTCGTGTTTTAGCATCTCCTCGCTAGGTATTGTTACATCGATGTAGGAGGTGGTTTTTTTTGTTTACCTTTTCAAGTATTTGGCACTTTGCATGGAGACACCCGGAGTTGCAGCAACTTTCACAAATGACACCGAGTCTTCTTTAATGTCTACAGTCATGAAAACAACAAAACAATGGTGAGAGGAACAAGAGATATGCGTCAAATCAATCTATCGAAAACCCCGAATTAAATACATTTTTTCCGTAGAGTACTATGTTTTGCTTTACATTTAATGGGTCGTTCTTTTGTTTTTTTTTGTTCCTTGGTTAGGGTTTCGAGGGCTTGTAATGGTTTTGGACATGAGGTAAAAATATACATTATATTACTTGTTGAGATTAGATGACAACCATTCCTTTCAAGGGTTCAGCCTCAAGGTGGAGTTTTGAAGATATCAAAAGGTATCTTGATATTCATGAAAGCTAACAAAGTTGGGAACCTATATAAAATTGAAGGAAGGACAGAAATTGATCACAGAGTCAGTGATCGAGGATGTAGGTGAATCTACTCACTTATGGCATCAATGACTGGGTCATATCAGCAAGAAAGGAATTAAGGTACTTGCTGATCGTAAACTTCTTCCTAGTTTAAAATTTGTAGATTTAAAGTTTTGTGAGCATTGTGTTTATGGGAAACAAGTTAGATAGAAGTTAAACCCGGAAAACATACAAGTAAAGGTATCCTAGACTATATTCATTCGTATCTATGGGGTCCAAATCAAACTCTCATATGGAGGATCATCATATTTTGTTAGTTTTATAGATGATTACTCAAGGAAAGTTTGGATCTATTTGTTAAAGAGGAAAGTGATGTATTTAACACTTTTAAACAATTAGAGCTTTGGTTGAAAAGAGCACGTAAATCTATTAAATGTCTTAGAATGATAATGGAGGGGAATTTACTTCTAAGGAGTTTGAGAATTATCATGTAAAGAATGAAGGGATCGACAGCATAAAACCACCGTGTACACTCCTCACAGAATGGCATTGCTGAACGCATGAACATGAATCTTCTCGAGAGAGCAAGGAGCATGCTTAGTAATGCAAAGTTGCAGCAGGAATCGTGGGGAGAAGCTTTGTTTACACATACACCGGTTAATCGATCACCATCGACAACAATTGACTGCAAGATTCCACAAGAGGTATGGACAGTCAACCATGTAATTATTCTAGTCTTAGAGTTTTTGGTTGTGATGCCTATGCACTTATTCTCCAAGAGTCATTGCCCAAGTTAGATCCTAAGTCATAGAAATTAGTCTTTATTGGATATGGTGATGATGGTGTGAAGGGGTATAGATTATGGAATCCTCATCGCCCATAAGATCATCATAAACAAAGATGTTATATTTGATGAAATTTCACTCATGAAATCGATGGAAAGAATGTTATGAAACATGTTGATGTACCACAATCACAAAAAATTCAATTTGATATACATTCATCCATGGGTGAAAATCATGAAGATGTCTGTGAGCAGGATATTCATGAGGAAATCACTCAAGAGGATGAGCAGATTGAAACACCTCAGGAAATTGAGGAAATACCACAACAAGCTCTACGAAGGTCTACACGGATCATATCAGCTCCAAGCAGTATGATGATTTTGTCACTTTTGTTTCTTTAATTTCTAACGAAGGAGAACCAAGTTGTTATAAAGAAGCAATAGAGGTTTTAGATAGTGACAAATGGAAACATGCCATGAAAGAGGAAATTGATGCTTTGATTAAAAACAAAACATGGGATTTGGTGGAACTTCCTAAGAATAGGAAATCAGTTGGTTGTAAGTGGGTATACAAGTTGAAGAAAGGTGCTGATGATACTTTTTCGAAGTACAAGGCAAGGTTGGTTGCAAAAGGGTTTTCTCAAGAAGCAGGTATTGAATTTCATGAGATTTTTTCCCCAGTTGTAAAAATTGTTTCTATTCGTATAGTGTTAGCACTAGTTGCATTGCTTAATATGGAATTGGAGCAGCTAGATGTTAAAACTGCATTTCTACATGGAGATTTAGATGAGGAAATTTACATGGAACAACCAAAAGGGTTCATTCAAAATCGCAACAAGAGGTTTGTCTGCAAACTCAAGAAATCATTGTATGGCTTGAAGCAGTCTTCAAGACAATGGTACAAGAAGTTTGATTCCTTCATGGTGAGCCAGAATTATACCAGAAGTGAATATGATCATTGTGTTTACTTTAAAAAGTTGGATAATGGCATGTTCATTATATTGGTGTTATATGTTGATGATATGCTTGTAGCAAGCAAAAGCATGGTTGAAATCAACGGGTTAAAGGCTCAGTTGGCTAGGACATTCGATATGAAGGATCTAGGAGCAGCAAGATAGATCTTGGGCATGGAGATACACAGAGACAAGACGAAAGGCAAGCTGTGGTTATCACAAGAGAAGTATGTGGAGAAAATACTTCAGAGATTCGATATGGATAAAGTGAAACTAGTGAATATCCCTTTAGCTTCGCAAGTGACTCCTAGAAATTGATAAGATGTAGGCCATTTTTTTGTGATTAACCATATATTATATGGGAATTTTTTTAGAAACCGTAGACATCGACAGACTTAAAATTTTAAAAACCTAAGTTTTTAAAACTGTTTATTTAAAAATAATAATATATATTTATATATATGAATAAATTGTACAAATATCTATAAAAATTACTAGAATTTACACCACCTAAAGGAGCTAAACCGTCAAGAAATTTTGATTTGACAGCAAAGATAATTTGAAATTTCTGGGCTTCAGAACATTTTATGTTTATGAATTTATTAATTCGATTTCACACAAATTTCAAGAAAACAATTAATTTGTTATTGAGTGTTTTTTAAATAATATGTAATAAATATTCTAATTAAAAAATATTAGTGTAATTGTGATGCTTGTTTAAAACAACCCACTTGAGACCCAAGAAACAACCTAGGACTAGTTAGAAAATTATGGAATAATTTTTTTATTAGAAGTGTCCACAACCAAGTCAGTAAGACAACATTTGACCCTATTAGGTTCCGAAACAATTCTAAAATTACTAGATCATACTTTTCATTTATTAACAATTATCAATGTCACATGGTTCAACTTTTAGGGTTAGAAGTTTCAGTTAGGTTCAGGGAGTAATTTACCCCCATACCCACTTTCTAAAGAAAGCTCGAGTTTCAACTTGATTTTTCACAAACTTAAAATATTCAAAATTTTCGTAAATTATTCTCATTGATAGGAAATTTTCTCACCTTTCCAAAGGATATAAAGAAGTCCTCCTAACTCCTTCAGAACTCAAGATATGAGCAAACGGACTTTAGGGATCAAATTTTCCCCAAGGGGACACATGTCAAGAGGAGAGGAAAACCTCTTTGGCGGGTCAGGGTGTCGCGGGGTGGCTTAAGGAAATTTTCCTTACACAGGAGAAATTTCCCAATTGCACCCGCGCCTCCGCGGGTCCTCCAAGGACACGTGGCGGCCTCTAAGACATCGCTGGGAAACAGGAAGGGCAGAGCGATAGAAGAATTTGGGGCATTTCACCCAAGGGGAGAGAAAACCAAATAGCGTCGCATGCCACGGGTCCACCCGAGGACACGTGGCACTCCATGATTGGCCGCGAGGAGAAAATATAAGGAGGGGCGCGGAGCAGCGGGGAGGTTCGGCGAATTTCACCTCGAAGGGGAAAATGGGGAAAAGGCGCACGCGAGTCCGCGCGCCTACTAATAGAAAATCCCAAGGTAAGGGCGGGATGCGGGCCACGAGGAAATTTTACAAAAATTTCCAAAGGCAAAAATTCAAAATAACAAAGGGTTCGCCCCCTCCGCTAGCACCCAAAGCTGCCATGTGGCATCCTGTGATTGGCCGTGGGCCCTAGTGGGGCGAAATGAAAAAAATTCCAAAAAATTTCAAAAGGGTCAAAGGGCAAAAAGATAACGCGCCTCCACCGTTGCCCCCTGAGGACACGTGGCAGCCTCTGATTGGCTACGAGTCTGGCGGAGGAAAAGATGAAATTTTTCCCCAAGCCAAAAAATTTCAAAAAAAATTCTAAGGGCAATTTGACGGAAATTTTTGGTCATGCGGCCCGCTAGGGAAAATTTTCCCAAATTTTCCCGCCAAGGCACAAAAACTTCAAAGTGCCATAACTTTTGCTAGAAAGCTCAATTTTGGGCAAACGAGGACTTTTGGAAAGCTCTCAAACCCCTCTTCAAACAGAAACATAAATTTTATATTTTGGTAAAGTTTAAGGGGTCAATTTTGCAAAAAGATCTGTAAGATTTTAATTAGCAACAAACAATTTCCAACTTTTCAATTTGATTAAATTGGATCTCCTCCTTCACTCAACATGCCAAAAAGGCATGGAGAATTGATCTAGGGAGAGTTTAAAGTGTTTTAGGGAAGTTGATTTGTTCAATTTATTCAAATTTGAATTTTGTCCAACAAATGACAGAAACGGTTGAGGAAGAGATTGAGCTCAATTTTGCAATGGTTCAAGTTATTCTCTTAAATATTCTTTGTCAATTGAGTTCATTGCTAATATATCATGTTGAATTTTAAGGTTTCCAAATTGATTTAAATGTGCAGGTCCAAACTGTGCATTTTTATTAAGTTTGATTGTCAGTTTTGAATATTTACAAGAGATCAATTTCTTTTAAATCTGTATAACAAATTTTATCATTCAAGTGTGGCATTTCATTTCTAAACTAATCTAATACATTTAGTTGTTTACAACAATTCATTTCAAGCTAAATGATAAGGTCTGACTTTCAATTTCATATATTTCCCAAAAGAAACAAGCAACATCCTTCATACGCATTTTCTTTCTTTTGCAAATAAACAGAGCTTCAAATCACAATTTGATATTCCCATTTCATCACAACAATGCAAATAAGAGATGAACTTGCAATTTATTGACTTCAATTATACAACTTACATCTTTCAATGTTTGAATGCAATTAACAAAGTTCTATTTCTTTCCA
Source organism: Taxus wallichiana var. yunnanensis (assembly GCA_018340775.1). Lineage (NCBI taxonomy): Eukaryota > Viridiplantae > Streptophyta > Pinopsida > Cupressales > Taxaceae > Taxus > Taxus wallichiana. The sequence goes on from CM031240.1 coordinate 565,366,567, forward strand.
ATGTACAAAGAAAAAAACAAATGTCTTTCTCAATTCAATTATACATTATCATAATCAAATACAACATCATTTCTCCATAACATAATCAATTAATTTCATCCACATCATGTGGGAAAGGATTACAAATGAATGTGTTTTCACAAGGGACTGTCAAACTACTTTTTTTTCCTTTGCTCCAGGACAACAACATGCTCATTTTATTTTTCTCCAAATTGATCACAACAAAAGAGGGGGAAAGACAATGCTCTCCACCCAACCAAGACATCCAATGAAAGGAGAATCCTTCCTTCATCATTGGCCCCCAAGCCCCAACCAAAATACAATAATAGATGCAATTCAACCCATGGTAATAACCAGCTTCCACAACACACAACATTCTTTCATATAAACATTTCAAAATAAAACATAGATCAATACAAAACAATAGTTTACAAATCGCATTGAAAACATATCAATCAAAACTCAAAGCTTGATCAAATAAGCCAAAGGAGCAAGGTATATGGGGAAGCTACTTATGCCTCCCAATTGGGAATTGGGCATCCACCGAACAACCACCAAAATAATTCATCCCACACACATCCTTATGCCCCCACAAGTTTCTCCTTATGCCCCACCCCGCACCCCCCCCCAAAATTTCCCCCACACAGATTTCCTTATGCCCACCCCAAAGTAAGAAATGCAAGCTATTTCTTTTCCATGGTGGATCCCAAACCCAAACTCCCTCCACAAAAATCTGATGCCAATGGCATTCCTTATGCCCCCACATGGATTCCCCATAGCCTTCTCCTACACCTTCCCTAAGGCAGTCTACCCAACCAACCAACAAATGAAACAAAGCATGCACCATTCACAAAACACAACAAGGAAATAACAACAAAAGAATGAGAGTTAAATTCCTACCTCTCCATGGTGACTTTTTCTCCCAACAACAAGCTTCAAATGCCAAGAAAACACAGTCCAAAATAGCAACTCCCAAGCATGCAAAGCTTTCTCCAAAACTTCCTCCAAAACAAGAGCTCCCACAAGAAAATGCACCCCAAGAAGTTGCAAAATGATTCAACAACCCCAAAACAAGAAGAGAGTTTGAATTAAATAGAAGAGGGAAAGAAGAGGATGATGTGGATCCATGTAGGATGCCACATCAAACATCCTCAAATTCAAACACAAAAGACAAGATTTCATTCTCCCAAGCACAATAAAGAGGTGGGTGAAAAATGACAAGTTACTTGCACACTCCAAAGAGCCCACACCTCAAGGGATAGTAAATTAAATGAAATGTAAGAGAGTGCATTCCAAAACAAGCAACATGGTGAATAAAATTCATTATAAAAGTCTAAAATCAGCCTTTCAACCATAGGTATGGTTAGCAAATTAAATTTAGAGGTATGGGACAAGTTTTACTTATCCCACAAGCCTCCAAAATAGTTCCCAAGGACAAATTCGAATTTGTCATGGAGGTGGAGTATTTCATACTCCAAAACCGACTTACACATCTCTTACAAAATTAATTCAAAGAGCCAACAACTCCCATTATTATTTTCCCATATCCCAATTTAATTTATTTAAATTTTAATCATATGATTTCCCACATTAATCTATCACAACTTTAATTAATTAAAAGAAGGGAACACATTACTAATAAAATACATACAACAATAAATAAACATTTAACCACATTAATAAAATACACAAACCCATGGTCACATGTAAAGATGACCCCCCCATGGGAATCTCTAACCAAACAACACACAACACAATAAAACAAGTTGCCATGGTGACCGTGTCAAATTCACCTAGAATTCCATTGTGGTTGGTCTCCGATCCCCGATGTTTGTTGTGATATTTTAAACCTGCAAAACACAAATACCTCCTTCGGCCTCGTGGCCATATCAGAACATCCAACGTGATATAAATGAAATCACAAAACCAACTATATAAATGAATCACAACAACATCGAAGCAACAACTACATCATTTGCATTTTTAATCCACAACTATATCAGCATCATAAAATATTCATTTTCTAGATCTAATCATAATATCCAAAATCACATGTCCGAACAACATCCATAAAACATCCATGTCAATAATATATCATCATCCACATATAAGGTGTCTCTAATAATCATCATGCATCAAAATCAAATCAAGATCAACAATAATCCATGATCAATGTCTAACATCATACTAAATCAAAACATAATAATGGTTATCATGTAATCAATAAATGATCAACATAAGCATCAAAAGGTGTCAAAGGGAAGAGGGCACTAAAGTATTTTTCTCGCTTTTGAAGTTTGTTTTATGATTTCCTTCAATTTAATTTAATTAATTTATAATATTTACAAATTAATATATTACATCGAATTTTATGAAATGTTATAATAATAATGGTATATTGAATTAAATATAATGTTCCATTTTTGCAAGTGACGCCTAGAAATTGATAGGATGTAGGCCATTTTTTTGTGATTAACCGTATATTATATGGGAATTTTTAAGAAACCACATATTGATGCACTTAAAATTTTAAAAACCTAAGTTTTTAAAATCATTTATATAAAAATAATAATATATATTTATATATATGAATAAATTGTACAAATATCTATAAAAATTACTAGAATTTACAAATACACCGAAAGAGCTAAACCGTCAAGAAATTTTGATTTGACAGGAAAGATAATTTGAAATTCCAGAAGCTTACAACATTTTATGTTTATGAATTTATTAATTCGATTTCACAACTTTCAAGAAAACAATTAATTTGTTGTTGAGTGTTTTTTAAATAATATGTAATAAATATTCTAATTACAAAAAGATTAGTGTAATTGGCCATTATTCATATTTTATTTATAAAATTTGAGAGTTCTAGGTGTGTCGAGTATAAGGGAGGTTAAGGTTGCCCAACTTATTATTTAACTAAACCCGATCTTTAAATATTTTAATCACATATTAACTCTTATGATGCATTTTGGTTTTTATTTATATGAAGAGCTTTTTTGGTTAAATCTTGTCATATCACTTTAGAAATTGACCATAAAGACATGGTCTTAAATTTTGATCAAAGTCTCATTTTTAATGTAATCAAAGGAAGACTTTCATATAGATATATAGTGATATGTATTCTCCTCTCAACTTTCAAGTATAATACAAGGAATGACATATGAAAGAGACATAATAAAAAACACATAAAAAGATTGGATATTGCGAATGTAGTGGTGCGTCTTTTTCCCAAGAGATCTTTATCTCACAACACTTCTTTGTTATCATTGATAGAGGCTATTAATTTTTTTAGGTGTGCTTATAAAAGATTGGAAAAATAGAATACTCTTTTTGTTGTAATTCAAGGTAGCGTTGCCTGAATAAAAAATTGTAATGTTTACAATGATATTTCATCTATATCTTTAAAAATGACTCATAATTCCATTATTTGAAGGAAAAGTATATAGAAACAATCAATTCAAGAATCAAGATTCATTTTAAAAAAACTAAATTATGAGAGAGATTTCACACAAACTTACTTTGTCATTATCTTTTAATTGCCTAAACTATTTGGATGTGCATGGATTCATAGCTCACGCACATGGAGACAAGGGAGGGTGGAGCGAGGCACAACTCTGAATTGATGTCAATAGACATTTAGTCCTAGTTTGCGCACATGACAAATAAGAAATTAAGAGCACAATCAAACAATTTTCATAAAACGCAAAGCCAATCAACAATTTGTATAGTGTTGTTATTTGATTGATGGAAGGTACGGAGATGTGATGTAGTTAAGAAAATTGGTGGAGTTGAGGTCATCATAAGTACGCTTAAACAATAATATATGTTGCTAGTATGTATATGCAAACATGTTCGGTCATCCTTAAGTGCACTCAATGTGCACATCCCTACTTCATGTGTACAAGCTATCATTTCTTTCAAGTTGTAAGCTTTGCGTAGAAGGGGACTTCAAGTTGTAAATGAATACAAATATTTGGTACTCGAAGTTTCACAATAATCTCAGTTGGGAAACTTGTAGAGCTAAGAGGATTCAAGGGGGGTGGAAAGCTCTATACATGCTTCAAAACAGATGCGTAACAACGAAGTTATGAGATTTGGGGCAGCAATACGTCCGTGGGGAAATGGAAACAGATAGAAAGAATTCAAAAACATCTAATTACAAGCAGTTTCAAAATAAAAACCACGGTTCCATACGAAATCATTCTAGCTGAAGCTGGAGCCTTTCCGGTGGAAGCGGCGGCGATGATCCGGCTATTAGGATACTTCAAGAAAGTGGAAAACATGGATGATTCCCGATGGCCTAAAATAGCAATAGAGGAAAAGTTAAATAGGAGGAAGAAAACTTGGATGAAGCAAAATGGCGAGTGGATGAGCAAATGGGGCATTAGCATACAGGAGTGTCCTAGCACTAACGAAGAAATAAAAAATTATGTGAGAGAAATTCAGAAATATTATGTGGAATAAGCAGCTTGGACGAAAAAGAGAATACTATGTCAAGAATTTTAATCCCACATGTGATCATAGAAAAATGAGGTGGACAATTTTATTTTGGAGACAATCATAAAGGGTCAGATGTTATTTTTGTACATTACAGCGAGAGTTGCGGCTGCTTTCACAGCTGTCACATTCGTTGTTTTGGTCCGCTTTACCAATCTGTTCTGCTGATCCGTAACCACATTTGTCATTCCCTGGTGGTGTGGCTCTGTGTGGGGTTTTCGTTTCCATTATTATGTGCTTTGTTTAATCAGGTAGAAGAGAAGATGCGGATAACTACAAAAATATTGGAACAAAGACTCGTTTCTGAAGACATATTTGGTTGACGTGTAATCTAGCAAAATATGTTCAGGCACAAGCAGAAGAATGATTCCAGTTCGTATTCACGTATATGTTTCAGTTGCATGTATGATTTGAATTAAGTGTGTTAATATGGAGATGCCTAATACAACATTGTGTTGGAGGATGTTATCGTTAGGCCGAGAATCCCGACTCTGTAAGCTGTAGATGCCTAACATGAAAGTTTTTGTGATGCTATTCATTCATTGTTCTCTATTTTCTGCAACTGGAAAATATTAAAAACGGTCATAACTCCATGAACTTACTGTAGAACTCTTTATTAATGTTATTTATTTGAACCATCTCAAGAACTCCTTATGGAACCGTCTCAAGATCTCTTTACATAATGTTTCGTTTCAGGTACAATAAATTCCTCGTCTAACTTTCAGAAACTTCAAATTGTTATTTTATAAGCTGAATATTGCCTCACAATGAACATCATTGTTCCAATATCGCAGATCTGTACAACTTCCTTTGTCCTACCCGTGTAGCACATGCCCGCTTATTTGTAAAGTTTACCTACCTTCAATTTACTTATGCGGAAATAATAGATTTATAAGTGTTAACCATAAACTTCCTAATATACGTTAAGAAGGAAAGTGTATAAACCTTTTTCCCTGAGCTATATTAATTTAGCATTCAAATAAATTATGTGTGTTAACTACTTGTGTAGTTAGATATATGAATAACATATGACCCTTACTATTGTCTCCAAAATAAAATTGTTTAAGTGACTTTATCATGGTTCAGAGTTAGACATTTCAGAACAAGCTTGATTGCATGAACTTTACTTATTAATAAAAACTAAATGTTAAACATAACTAAGCTGGAAAATATAAGTCATTTTGACATTAAATGTTAGGAAAGTTTATTCACCGTTGTTATTTCTACTTTTGTTTTGATTATTTATTTTAGCAAGCTATCCCTAAATAGTTACCAGCAACTCGTGAATTTATTAAATTCCATGTGAACAGGTTACATTAGTAGTAAAACTCTAACTCCAACACATAATTATACCAGTCATAGATTACACTTAAAAATGATGGCCATTTTCCAGGTTGTCGGAAATATAAGTTTTAATGAGATCCTATACTTGGGCGGATTTACAAATTTCCTAAAATACTCCTCCATACAATTTTGATGGTAATTAACTTCCAGATTGTCACATATTCAATGTGTAACCAAAATTGTGAAACAAAAAACAACAATAAAATAATTGTTAACTTCCGGACAAAAAAAGGTTCTTTTCATGGGTTTTCCTTAACACCATCAAATTACTTCTTTTCCAAGTTTACTTCGTAAAATGCTTTTCACAGCATCCCTGTATCAGTTATGCAATGACAAAAGAATACACAGTTGAATGCATGATTTCTTGGGGCCAGGGCAAAAAAGTAGACAGCAATACCACAAACACAGTCACACACAGAACCAACACAAAACCCAAAAAAAAAAAAAGCCTGCAATTGGGACACCTACCTACCCCAACAAATACCAGGGCGTATCCATGCTCCCCCAAGGTGGAGCACCTGCTACCTGGTACATTAATCTTTATATGAAACTCCATGTTACTCCAAATTTGATCTTTGTGCGTTTTAATAGTGAGGGTCATTGTCCCGTTTTCGTCGTCCTGTTTGTTAAACGTCGTTTTCGCTCTGTACCCTGTTCCGTTGAGTTTTCCTGTGGGTGCTTTTGTTTTTCATTCATTCTGTGGGCGGTGCCTGTTTACCTTTACCGTGACTCACCTTCTGCTACGTGCATCTACCACTCTCCGCTGTTCCTACCTCGCCTCTCCCAGGTAGCAGCGGGGATAGTTTCAGATCAATTTGAGTGCGATAATTCGCAAACAACTAAGTCTGAGTCAGTTAGACATGGAATTGGTAGCATAAGCAACGTTGAGGTTTCTGCAGTCAGTTAGACATTTTTGTTGTTGTTCCCCGGTTCAAATTCATTTGGATAACATAGAAAACGTGGGGGCGTGTGAAACAGAGAGTCCACCGGCACCTAAAGAAAGGTATCGCACCAGTACAGACACGGATAACGAATGCAGCCTGTGATGGCGTACCGATCTTCAATCACAAGGGAAAGCGGATATTTAACTCGAGCACTTAATTCACATATGCGAATTGGGAATGGAAAAGTCGAATCTTTAGAGAAAAGAGGATGCCAACAAGTTCGTATAATATCAAGTGTTTCAGAAGGAGCTAAGGTATGCTGCATGAATTTTCCTACTTGGCCGCTGCATCTCCGTTCTCCGGTGTGTGGACAAGAGAGTTGTCCGCTATTTCACGCCATTTTCAGACTCGACCTGCGACTGGATTGAATCTCCCACACTGCTGTCCTCCAGCAGGTGGTATTGCTTCAAACCAGGTTGATCATCATTATGGGAGGCCGCACATCGTTCAATTACGAATTTTTGCCAAACAAAGAACCCGACGCGGGTGCCTTCCGCCTCCCGTTTCTTTTCAAGACCAATGCACTTTTAAAAACAACAAAACAGGTGCCTTGCAAACTCTTATGTTTTCAAAAGTAAAACATACATGTTATACAATCTTGCCACAAAGTAGTAGTTTTAATTTCAACATCCTCTTTGCAGGTTTATTAATACATTGTTCAAGGTAATGGTGGGTAATCCCAATTGTGGTTAAACAAAACTTGGCTCTAACGAGAGAAAGGCTCGTGACAATATAGTACATGGGTAGCGTTAGGAGGAGAACAAAGACGAAATCAATAGGTGTCGCCGAAGCTCATACCAGGGTTAGAAAAGGCCCATCAACATACTACGGGTACCTGAACATAGCAAGCAAGCAAGCAACCCCTTTGGAAAACCGACTACAAAAGGTATTGGTAATGCCCATACGAGTTTTCGTGCTAAAATAGATGCATTAGGGGATATGTCCATTTGTGTTATTTGCCATGAATCCTACCCAAGCATGAAAGTTAAGGTTCGTGATAACATCAACACATGCTTTAGGTGAAATAATGAGCATGATGGCAACTGGTTTTTTATGTGGAACAATATGGATCTGGGGCCCCAACCTGAAGTACCTTGCAGGAAACATGCCCGAAATTTATCGAAACAAGCCAACCTCAAATACCTTCACTTCTGCATACATACCTACCCAATACCGAACCATGCTTGTTATCTATTCAACAACAAGTCGCTTTACAAATCATTGGGAGTCATGCCACTGCTAACACAGCTGCGCCTCCACTCAAAATGGTTATTTCCAAGCACAACCGGCACTAGTAAATCTTATCTAATCAGAAAATCTCATATGTCCTACAATTACTATCCCCTCGCACGCCACACCCACTTACTACTCCTAGCCCCAATAGGATTCGCAACTTTCCATATTAAAGGCACCGTTATCCATGTAGGCCTTTCAATTCCAATCCATGATGTACAACCACTTCATGGCCAAACACTGCTCCACTTCCAAGAGAAGATGAAATATGTGAATTACATATTAATTGGTGAAATGAGTTTCATTGGCCGCGTCTCCGAATGATATCAACATGCAACTACGACAAGCTTTTCCAAAAGTCTGCAGACAAAGACTTTGGCGGTTGTTCGATCATCCTCGCCAGCGACCTCACACAACTACCTCCTATTAATGATGTGCCGATGTATGCAGGCAACACAATTTAGGCTATGCCTCAGTATAACAAATTCACCACAATAATAATACTAGACACTAATTTCCTCGCAAGCCGGAAGTACGCCTACCCGTGCTCGATTTAGAGCCCTACTTTCAAATCTTTACAACGTAGATGCAACATAAGTTGACCGGCACTTTCTTATGAGTAGGGCCCCATCAACCATTACAAATGAGGAGCAGGAAACATTTAAAATGCACACCCACCTCGTACGTAACTAACAAACTAACATCAATCCATAACAAATGCATACTTAAATCCCTAAACTTTCCTATTGTTCTTAGCCGACAACACCATGCTGCCACCCAAGCATTATCCGTTGCCCCCACCCAATTAGAGCCTAGACTCTTGCTCTGCAAAGGAACAAAAGTCATATTAATAAGAAATCCATGGATGAAGCTAGGCTAGTAAACGATGTAATTGATAAAGTTGTATGCATAGTCTACAAAGGCCCCAAAACCCCCAACATCCCACTGTACGTAGTTGTCAAATTCACTGGATACCTAGGCCCCCGGGATATGAACAACCCAAGCCACGTACCCATCCCTCCCATCACAAGAAACAATTGCCGACAAATCCCACTTAAGATGGCATGGGCACTGACCATACACAAAGCACAAGGAATGACGCTCGAGAAAGACACAATAGACATTGGTGGCACCGACTAGCTAGGGCTCACATTTACTGCTATTTCACGAGTACATCCCCTTTCCAACTTGATTATTTCTCCTCCCTTCTCGTTTGCACAATACGCACGCATAACATTCAACAAATATGTGCCTAACTGGAAAGAAGTCGAGTACCAACTCCACCTAAAAAACACGGCCACAACCCTCTTATAAAACTCCACCCCCGCTGCACTTCCCACCGCACCTCCCCTACTACCCTAAGACGCGCTACACCTACCACCACGCCAGAGCCCCCATTTTCTCGATATCATTAGTATGTGCAGTCCATCTACTACCCTCCAAAAATCAACTTTGCAAATAACAACGCCAAACTAGGTGCAACCCAACACCCGAACAACACTCTAGTTGCCAACCAAACATGCCCACCTGCCACTGCCAACGATGACTGCACACTTAGGTATAATCCCATATACATAAATATTTCAAAAAGGAAAAAACATTTTATAAAAGCCAACTTGTCTCTATTAACATTGTTTATTATACTAATACTACTATTGTTCCTGTGCAATCTTGCTTCTCCCCACTAAAGAAAGTTCACATGCACAAAGGCCACAATGATGTTTTCTACAAATTAGCCACCAAGCTCAAACAAGACACTGGTACCCTTCACCAACTTGTGTGTGAATCCATCGAAGCCCGTGCCCGCAACACAAACATTGTAGCCAAAGAAGACCTCTACACATTCCAACTTACCCTTGCAAACTACAAGATATGACTCAAATGTTAACGCAGGCCACCATCGCCGTCGAAGATACCTACCAAATTGTACGCAACAAGGCCTACGAGCAATACTACCGCTAAAAGACGGATGTAAATAGTAACTCATAACTGTAGAAAAAAAATATACAAATAGTAGGCATATCTTTTTGTAATATTAATACATAGACCCAACTTTATGTGAGAGGAAATATACTCATGACTCGTGTGTTTTACACATGTTAGCAATAGTTATATGTGAATGCATAAAGAGGGCGCTTAGTAATGATCATGTATTGAGTTTATTTTGCACCACAACTTCATATTATGTAGTGCCCATCAAAACAGAAAATACACATTCCAAGTGCTTTCCAAACAAGCTCCTAGAAACATAATTGCAATACGCATAAAACAGTGTCCGATAAAATTATAAACCATTCATTCCTTAGTTTAACATTTATGATATTGTTTCCAACTTTACCAACAAACTCATGAGTATTAGAGCAACATGGGATAAACTATTTCATGTCTACTTTATATGCAAATGATTCTAATAAATGTGTAATACTATGCAAAACATATTTATACACGAGTATACATGTGTAAATTGACAACCATTATTTACCAAATACCTATCTCTGTCAACACATGTTTATTACTCCTGACTATATTTGGTATGCGCATTCAACTTCTAGTTGCATTTTGAACTACAAAGTATTGTTGGGTGTTAGAAAGAAAAACATTCGGTACATTATTAAATGTCGCAAATATATAAGATATTGTTCTACTTTATCTTTCTGGATCCTCACATTTTCCTAATAATTAAATCTTAGGAATATGGTAATGTTTGTCGTTGTCAGAAAAGGTATTTCATGGATGCATTATGAGTTTAGTTATATTGAAGAGGAGGGTATGCTTCTGAATTTTTCTGACACTTAGCCTACATGTTAGGTTAGAACAATAATTTAGATTATGTTTATACACGTTGGTATGTTCATTGTCTACTATATGTTTTTCCCTACTCTTTTATACAATTGTACTCTCAATAAAACGGTATGAATTGTTTTCTTCTCTACCCATTGCTTAGATGCTTCGAATAACATATGGTCTCTCCAATCTTCTTCTTATACTTAGTGCACTTTCTTTCCCCTATCCTTATCCACACAAATGTGTGTTAACAATAAATATGATACTCATCACAATTTTGTACCATAAATTGTTTGTGGCTACTGTGATGTCCATACCCAGTGTAAATTACATTAATACGAAATTGACTTGGAAACGATTCCTATCAAGAAAGATCCAACTATAAGTGTCATTTACTTCAAGTGAACTTTAGCTCCACAACCTGGTTTTACCTAAAACAATTTCAGCCTACCTGCAATGTGAGCAGAAGCACCAACGTACTACTTTACAAACTGTAAAACTTCCCAACAATTCTTTAAACAACACTAAGATTCTCTTACTCACTCCGATTTCTAAATTTAAAGTTACTTAAATACCATACCTAGAAGATTTTGAATGCTCTGTTATCATAACAACTGCCAATGTGCCTACTAATATATTACCCAATCCTCCAATAATCATTCACTTCACAAGCAACAAACTAAGTGTACCCAATCTACTCCACCCAACCACAAACAATAAAAAAAAGAGTATGCCGAAAAACGTACACAACTGCTAGTAGCCTTTTGCACCGCCCTAAAAACAGCTTTTGGCATTGCCCATCCGCCTTTTTAATCGAGTCCTCTCTTCGACCTGATTTTTATGGGTGTCCTCGTCCAGGTAGGTAATTGCCCATTGAGGCAGCAGAGCAAGCAGTCTTTTAGATTTATATTAATCGGGAAAGCCCCACAATTTATAACTTCACTGGCTCTGGCAATGGGGAGTTAGGGTTTGGAGTAATGGCAAACGAGGCTACTAGTATGGATCTGAATTTGAATCTGAGTCCGCCATCGCCGTCGCTTTCGCCGCCTGACCTGGGGTTGGGACTACGTTTGGAAGCCTCGTCAAATGATATCTTTGAATTGAATATTCTGTCCCATGAGAATGGCAATGGCAATGGCAATGGCGGAGGGGAAGACTCGTTGCGCGAGCTCGGGAGGCGGCGTCGTATCAGGCCGAGTGTTGTGGAACTGGACGCAACCCCTATCTCTGTTACAAGTGAGCCTTTCATTATTTTCAGGGCTGTTGATCATGGCAACCCTCGTACTATTGAAACTAGTAGTAGTAGCCCGCTAGGCGACGCGGTTGCAAAACAGGGCGACAACAGTGCTTCGAATTTTGATTGCAATATCTGTCTTGACATGGCCAGGAATCCTGTGGTGACTTCCTGCGGCCATTTGTTCTGTTGGGTGTGCCTTTATCAGTGGCTTCATGTGCATTCTACTTCCAAAGAATGCCCTGTGTGCAAGGGGGAGGTGTCCGATGCCAACATTACTCCAATCTATGGGCGGGGCAATTGTGACGATGGCAAGGTCGGGGAGGATGGCGAGAACATACCCCAGCGACCCTGCGCGCACAGAACAGAGAGTCTGCGCCAGAGGATCAGCAGGCATAACTCCAGGAGGTTTGTGGAAGCAATTAGGCTCACCAGGAGACAGGAAGGCCAGCAGAATGCCAATAGTGCAGATGGGGACAGGGATAGGCTTATGGAAGGGTCTGCGGGCGTTGAGAATTTACTGGGAGTGGCGGCTGATCAGATACTGAATCGATTAAGACTTGTGCAATTGCAGAGACGCACTGCCGATTTGAGTCGGAACGGTGAATCACAGAGAGCAGGAACTGGGGCAGAGGCTGATATTGAAGATAGAGAGAGATGGCAGATGAGGCAACTTCTCGGCCGAAGAACTTTGCTTAGATCATCTAACAATTCCAATTATTCCCATTCCCTTTTGGATGCTACTGATGATCACCGAGCTCGATCCCACAGAGAAGGGGATAGGATGAGACAGAGGAGAACCTTTGGGAACATATGGAGTTTAACAGGCTTCACAGATCCGAGAGGGCTAGTTCTGAGAGACTGGCTGCTATAAGGGAAAGGGTGGCTAGCATGGAAGGAATGATTGAAGCCTTGACCGGTCAGTCTAGAAATTCTGGTGCCCTCCTTAACAATGCCAACACCAATGCTAGTACCTCTGTCTCTGCCTCTGCCTCTGCCTCTGCGGATGACCAAGGAGCATCTAGGATTGCTATGTCAGAGGAGATGGCTTCTGTTTCGAGCACCAACGCAATTATACAGACAGGAAGCATGGAACATGATTCAGGGAGGTCATCTTCTCCACAAATGAGGCGACATGGTGGCTCAGCTTCTGCGGATGTTGATGAGGGATTACTTCATGTCAGGAAAAGGAGAAGGCTTAACTAGTCGTGTCCATTTCGGAGGAAATGCTGTGCTACAAGTACTGCTTGCAAAAGATTGAAAATCTCTTTAAGGACTGCCGAGACTTATCAGCATAGGAAGTATCGTAAGTTTGCTGGATGTTTCTGTGGAATTATTTAATTTATGCTCTCAATGTATCTGAGGTTATCTCTTCAACATAACAACATCATAGGAATGGTTGTTTTCACACATCCAGTTAGCAGGTTGTCCTTCCACTTTTCTGTGAATAAAATAAAAGTCCCTTGATGAGTTTGGAAAGGTTTCTTATCATTATAGCTTATTTCCGATATGCTCATCTTGAATATTGCTTGATTTTGGTACACCTATGTTCCTGTCCACTCCTTTATTGAATTTCACGCACATTATCCAATCTCCCAGCTCCCTTGTTGGTTTTGCCTGGTTCTCCCACTTGAACGCCAGAGCCGATAGTGCCAACAATAGAGTTAGTTTTGTTTTAGCAACTTATGCTTAGGCAATATTGTTTTAGGGATTGGAAAAGCAAAGCTGGCGACCACCAAAAATGCCCAATATAAATAACTTGTTTAAGTATATATTTGCAGGGGGTCTGAGTGCTGTGTTTCAGTGGTAAATTGGTGGGAGTCTACAGTCTCTGGCCTTGAGTTTGAGTCTCAGTGCTGCATGCAGGTTAGTGTCAAGTACAGGGAATAAAATGAAAATCGTGGCACGGAACATCATCAACTACAATCTGAACAATGAATAGAGTCATAGAATAGCTGAAGAAGTAGGTTCCTGGCTTTGCAACAATTGTCAAACTAGCAATCTGTTGGCACTCTTTAGTTTGTCGCTTTATCATTAATTATGTTATTATGCTTGCCCTTTCTAAGTAATATGCCATCCTGGCTTTGCAACAATTTTCAAACTAGCAGTCTGTAGCACTCTTTAGTTTGCCGTGTTATCATTAATTATGTTCTTATGCTTGCCCTTTCTAAGTAATATCCCAATCCAAAAGGAATGGAGGCGTGCAAACTTATTCAATATTGTGATTCATCGTTCTTATGATAATGGATGTTCTATCACATGAAACATAAGAAATAACACCTGATTTTTTAGCGGCCATGTATTTGTGAGTTGTTGTTTGCAGTGATTTTGAGAAACTTAAACACTTTATCATATCACAACTTTGCAATGATCACAATGTGATTTGCAATTATTATAATTTCTATGATTCAGCAAGACTCTGTGGCAAGTTATAGACTTATAATCAAGTTTAGTGAAAACGTTGGGGATCACAATGCTGCTTGATTTTTGGTCAGGATTTTTCTACCCTTGTAATATATTATGGGGCTATGCTTGCATATGACAATATCCATGAATGAGTTTGTGATGTTGCATTTTATCGATGACGTACACTGGATATTATATCTCATGCCATCTCATCCCATCATTTGGATTGTTTAAAGATGCAGTGTCACCGGCCAAAAGATGAAAAGGATTGAAGTGAGTTCAGATTGACAAAGGTTTATTGTTTCTTTCTGATATTGAAAGACATTGAAATGAAAGGATCACCAGTGTTATGCCAGCTGTTTGTTCCACTTGGCTGGTTTGTGGTTGTAAGCTATGTCACCGTATTTGCCGCATTTTATAGGAAAAATTTGAAAATCACCACATTCACAATAGTCCCAATAAGTTCGCTCAAAATCGCGATTTAATTCGGACGTATAGAATGGAGATTTCAAAGAGCAGAAACATTAAAAAAATCGTTTTAAATACAATGCTGCAAATTGTGACATGGAACATCATCAACTACAATCTGAACAATGAATAGAGTCATAGAATAGATGAAGAAGTAGGTTCCTGGCTTTGCAACAATTGTCAAACTAGCAATCTGTTGGCACTCTCTAGTTTATCGTTTTATCATTAATTATGTTATTATGCTTGCCCTTTCTAAGTAATATCCCATCTTGGCTTTGCAACAATTTTCAAACTAGCAGTCTGTTAGCACTCTTTAGTTTGTCTTTTTATCATTAATTATGTTCTTATGCTTGCCCTTTCAAGTAATATCCCAATCCAAAAGGAATGGAGACATGCAAACTTATTCTATATTGTGATTCATCGTTCTTACGATAATGGATGTTCTATCACCTGAAACATAAGAAATAACACCTGATTTTTTAGCGGCCATGTATTTGTGAGTTGTTGTTTGCAGTGATTTTGAGAAACTTAAACACTTTATGATATCACAACTTTGCAATGATCACAATGTGATTTGCAATTGTTATAATTTCTATGATTCAACAAGACTCTGAGGTTAGTTATAGACTTATAATCAAGTTTAGTGCAAACGTTGGGGATCACACTGCTGCTTGATTTTTGGTCTGGGATTTTTCTACCCTTGTATTATATAATGGGGCTATGCTTGCATATGACAATATCCATGAATGAGTTTGTGATGTTGCATTTTATCGATGACGTACACTGGATATTATATCTCATGCCATCTCATCCCATCATTTGGATTGTTTAAAGATGCAGTGTCACCGGCCAAAAGATGAAAAGGATTGAAGTTAGTTCAGATTGACAAAGGTTTATTGTTTCTTTCTGATATTGAAAGACATTGAAATGAAAGGATCACCAGTGTTATGCCAGCTGTTTGTTCCACTTGGCTGGTTTGTGGTTGTAAGCTATGTCACCGCATTTGCCGCATTTTATAGGAAAAATTTGAAAATCGCCACATTCACAACAGTCCCAATAAGTTCGCTCAAAATTGCGATTTAATTCGGACGTATAGAATGGAGATTTCAAAGAGCAGAAACATTAAAAAAATCGCTTTTAAATACAATGCTGCAAATTGTGACATGGAACATCATCAACTACAATCTGAACAATGAATAGAGTCATAGAATAGATGAAGAAGTAGGTTCCTGGCTTTGCAACAATTGTCAAACTAGCAATCTGTTGGCACTCTCTAGTTTATCGCTTTATCATTAATTATGTTATTATGCTTGCCCTTTCTAAGTAATATCCCATCTTGGCTTTGCAACAATTTTCAAACTAGCAGTCTGTTAGCACTCTTTAGTTTGTCTTTTTATCATTAATTATGTTCTTATGCTTGCCCTTTCAAGTAATATCCCAATCCAAAAGGAATGGAGGCATGCAAACTTATTCTATATTGTGATTCATCGTTCTTACGATAATGGATGTTCTATCACCTGAAACATAAGAAATAACACCTGATTTTTTAGCGGCCATGTATTTGTGAGTTGTTGTTTGCAGTGATTTTGAGAAACTTAAACACTTTATGATATCACAACTTTGCAATGATCACAATGTGATTTGCAATTGTTATAATTTCTATGATTCAACAAGACTCTGAGGTTAGTTATAGACTTATAATCAAGTTTAGTGCAAACGTTGGGGATCACACTGCTGCTTGATTTTTGGTCTGGGATTTTTCTACCCTTGTATTATATAATGGGGCTATGCTTGCATATGACAATATCCATGAATGAGTTTGTGATGTTGCATTTTATCGATGACGTACACTGGATATTATATCTCATGCCATCTCATCCCATCATTTGGATTGTTTAAAGATGCAGTGTCACCGGCCAAAAGATGAAAAGGATTGAAGTTAGTTCAGATTGACAAAGGTTTATTGTTTCTTTCTGATATTGAAAGACATTGAAATGAAAGGATCACCAGTGTTATGCCAGCTGTTTGTTCCACTTGGCTGGTTTGTGGTTGTAAGCTATGTCACCGCATTTGCCGCATTTTATAGGAAAAATTTGAAAATCGCCACATTCACAACAGTCCCAATAAGTTCGCTCAAAATTGCGATTTAATTCGGACGTATAGAATGGAGATTTCAAAGAGCAGAAACATTAAAAATCGCTTTTAAATACAATGCTGCAAATTGTGACATGGAACATCATCAACTACAATCTGAACAATGAATAGAGTCATAGAATAGATGAAGAAGTAGGTTCCTGGCTTTGCAACAATTGTCAAACTAGCAATCTGTTGGCACTCTCTAGTTTATCGCTTTATCATTAATTATGTTATTATGCTTGCCCTTTCTAAGTAATATCCCATCTTGGCTTTGCAACAATTTTCAAACTAGCAGTCTGTTAGCACTCTTTAGTTTGTCTTTTTATCATTAATTATGTTCTTATGCTTGCCCTTTCAAGTAATATCCCAATGCAAAAGGAATGGAGGCATGCAAACTTATTCTATATTGTGATTCATCGTTCTTACGATAATGGATGTTCTATCACCTGAAACATAAGAAATAACACCTGATTTTTTAGCGGCCATGTATTTGTGAGTTGTTGTTTGCAGTGATTTTGAGAAACTTAAACACTTTATGATATCACAACTTTGCAATGATCACAATGTGATTTGCAATTGTTATAATTTCTATGATTCAACAAGACTCTGAGGTTAGTTATAGACTTATAATCAAGTTTAGTGCAAACGTTGGGGATCACACTGCTGCTTGATTTTTGGTCTGGGATTTTTCTACCCTTGTATTATATAATGGGGCTATGCTTGCATATGACAATTTCCATGAATGAGTTTGTGATGTTGCATTTTATCGATGACGTATACTGGATATTATATCTCATGCCATCTCATCCCATCATTTGGATTGTTTAAAGATGCAGTGTCACCGGCCAAAAGATGAAAAGGATTGAAGTGAGTTCAGATTGACAAAGGTTTATTGTTTCTTTCTGATATTGAAAGACATTGAAATGAAAGGATCACCAGTGTTATGCTAGCTGTTTGTTCCACTTGGCTGGTTTGTGGTTGTAAGCTATGTCACCGTATTCGCCACATTTTATAGGAAAAATTGAAAATCGCCACATTCACAACAGTCCCAATAAGTTCATTCAAATTCGCAATTTAAATCGGACGTATGGAACAGAGATTTCAAAGAGCAAAAACATTAAAAAATTGTTTTAAATATTCCCAAAAGACGAATGGATGGAGAAATCACGACTGTAGTCTGCACGGATAGAGAAAATCGTGGAAGAAAAACCTTCAAATCGCGTCCGCGGAAATCCCTACAGGGGCCTGCAAATTGCAAAAGAAAACCCTGCAGAATCGTGTGCAAATGTGTGACGGATGCGGTGAAAACTAGGTTTATGGAATACATAAGGAGTTAATTTAAAATATAGTTCATAGATTATCATTACATTATGAGTTGATAAATATATTACCAAAAAGATTATAAAATATATTGGAGTTTATTTTTTGGAAGGAGAATATTTAGTTTATAAAATATGGTTTATTGTTTGATATTTTAATTAAAAATATTAATTTTTTAATGTATGCTTATGATATATTATGACAAGTGCATTGCTCTCAGTCGAATTTAATCACAAATTTTATCTCTAATTTTTTTAGCTTAGCGAATTTCTTACGAAATCAAACAGGAATTCGAATGCGTTGACTTAGGTTGTAAGTGATTTGACTTTCTTCATTCATTTTAATTAGATTCTTTAGCTATATTTTCTGTCTTAAAGTATGCTAAATGTCTAATGTGCAAGATGTTTATTGTTTGCAGTTATGCTTAATATGCAGAGAAATTATTAACCTACTTTTGATTCTCTCAGTATCAACTTATTCTCAACCACCTCACACTTTCATTTTTCTTAGAATACCAAGATGTCTCTTTGCAGGCCTGGAAATGGGTGTGATATGTATCCGATATGGGAGTGTCTGTGGATATGTCCAAGATGCCTCGTGGATGATCTCGATATGACATCATACATCTGCAGACGCATCTGGGCGCATCTGCATCTTCTGGGGCGTATCGAACACAAAAAAACATCTTTTAATAGTTTTGTGCAACATTAATTTTTAAACAGAAAAGTGGACATTTCAAATTGCCTCTTTTCAAAGTCTTTATACCAATTTTTTAGTACCAAAACTTGCATGATGGTTGTATAGGATATTCGGAGCCTGTGATTAACTTTGTCAAGGGTTGATCATTGATCGTCTTTTGACTCGACTATTAGGTGATACAAAAGTTGGTCAAAGATGCTAGGTTAGGCCCTTTTGCCATTTTCACAATTAATAGTTAGCAACTTACGGAACTTTGTTAGCTCAGAAGGTGGGCATTCTACCATTTTCATAGTTAATAGTTAACTTGTGGAACTTTGTTAGCTCATAAGGTGGTCATTCTAAATGTTCCAATGTGGTACGTCTTAAATGCATTTCTCTGAAAAAGGCCAAGAGATATTAATCTCAAGGCCCTTATCTTAATTTTTTGGCATACTACAATTTTTAAGGAATTCTTCTCAAATTTCTGTGACTAGTGACAAATGGTGTCAATATAATAGCTACACCAATGTGTCAGTCTCGAAAAAACATTTATAGCAATTTTTTTTTTAAACTCCACTATATGGCCAAGCAATTATATTTTTGATTGACTTATCCAATAAAAAGTAAAAACTTCTTAGAAATGGAAAATGGACTTCGAGTTTAAAAGTTGGAATCAATTGTTAGCAACTCATGGAAATTACAGCCCAACACCACCACCCTCTCGCTGTCATTGTAGGATGAGATGGCAAATGGACATCGAGTTTAAAGGTCAGAATCAATTGTTAGCAACTCATGGAAATTACAGCCCAACATTGCCACCCTCTGGCTGCCATTGTAGGACACCTATCAGTGTAAACATGGTTGCATTAGATATACATGACTTAAGAGTATAAAATTTGAACTCCATCGAGATTTAAGAACTTGTTATGAGGTTCCGTGGAAGGGCTTCCAATACCATTTTTATCGTGAGATTAATCCCATGAAATTGAATAAATGATACTACAAGACTAAAAAGAATCTTTTTCTCGCAAAACCCTCTCGCATTTTTAGCCATCGACTTTGAGACCCTATTTGAAAGGGGAGTGGAGGAGGTTGAGAGTTTTCATCTGTCTAGGAACTTTTCTCGACTAATGTCACATTGCATGCTTTTTTGGCATTCTAATATTTTATTACAATTTAGACATGTTTGTATTCGGTTCCTATAATTTCTCACCAAGAATTTCCCAATAGCATAACCCGATATAAATTAGGAAATTTATGTGACCACTTACTTGGAAAAGGATCCTAAATATTATCATCATCACTCACGAAGAAACTTTATTTAGCCCCAAAGTGTAAGAAATTTTCTATGGAGGGTGCTATTGTTCTTATTCCTTGGCTCAAGCGATCCCATGCATCCTGTAGAGTTGCATAATTGCCAAAAAAGTCTTTTGTCTCATAAGGCGAGTAGTGGTGGGGTGGTGTTGTCATGCATTTGTGCTAGACCAAGAATTCAAAATTCTAAGCATGACAACTAAGCTCAATTTTGAAAATTTTCTCCCGAGTCTTCCTAAACCCCTCTCTCTCGGGCGGTTTGTCTCATATGTCATGTCCATATGGACCTTGCAGTACTCTCAATATCTGGATACAAATGTTAAAATGATTAGAGTGATGTTTCAAGGTCAACAATTTCATTCAAGTGAAGAGCAAGGCCAATTTTGGTCAAGCTTCAAGGAAGGTGTGCATCCTTTGGGAGGATTTCAACACTCACAATTACTCGGAGGTGGTATTGGAGATTCATGAAGGTGTTTGAAGTGATCCAGAAGTTTTAGGGAAGTTTTGACGGTTTAGGGACAATTTGTGCAACATCGGGTTTTTCAAGTGTATGGAGTGTAGAGCTAAATTTGGTACCTGAACTTCACCGAATGATTCCGGGAGCTCCATAAGGAGTTAGGAGGCAATCAAATAGGCATTAGAAAGCTAAAGGAATTCTCTACATGGTGCAATCATCACTTTTGTTCCAAGAGCTAAGTGTTTCTCAAGGCAACTCAATCTGTGTAGACACACCTTGTTGTCCCAAAGAAAAGGGGCCAATTTTTGGAAATGCAAGAAGATTCAGGTTTTGAAACCTATCCCATTGTTCTTGAAATGTCATTGGGAGTCAAAATCATATAAAACTTCATCTGAAAAGACCACTTGGAGCTCTAGGAATCAAGCGTTCAAGTTCTCTCTTGTGAAGGTGAGTTGCTCGTACTTAGGCAATTTTTTGAGTGACACATGTCACCTCCTAGTGACAATGCAATTTTGTGTCCCTCTTGTCCCTTTCCCAAGGGAACACAAAAATGCACCCCTCTCTAGCCCCTCCTCTAGTTCTCCATGTGATCAACTTCCGGCGCTTGAGTGCTTAAACATGCCTTCCTCCATGTCCCTCTCACCCCACCATGCAATGACACTTGGCAACAGTCCGGTGAGGGCGCATTTTTGTGTCCCTCTTGTCCCCATTCTCAAGAGGACAGAGGGGATACAAAATTGCGCCCCATTCTAGCCCCCTTCAAGGTTCTTCATGTGACCTCACTGATAACCCCCTTCAAGGTTCTTTATGTGACCTCGGTGACAGTACCTCCCTGGAGCTAGAGCGTGTTTTCCTCCATCTCTCCATCTGTGCACCACAAAGTGCCACTTGTCCTCATTTGGTGAGGGCGCATTTTCTTATCCCCATTCCTAAGGTGATAGAGAAGACACAAAAATGTGCCCTAGCTCCATGCATCAAAACCCTAGTTTTAAGTTGTGTTCTTTACTTCACCTATGAAGAAAAATCATTATCGAGTAGTAAAAACATGAAAAAACTAACTGCCAACTTCATTTCTTCACCCAACTTGACCTTGCATCCATTCTTGAAGCCATGAAACCCGCAAAAATCATCGAACACAACAACTATGCTGCCCTAATCATTCGGACCAGCCTTGACCAAAAAACGAAGCTTTTTCCACGACTCTTCATCCGGAAATTTGATTGCACCGAATTTTCAATTGAGTTTTCTCCTCTCAAGCTCCCTGTGATCACTGAAGCTCCAATCCTCCATTAATGGCTTCCATCGCAACAACAAGCTTGAAACACTTGCCCTAGAAATTTGCCTTTTTGATTTGCAAGAATTCTAAGCAGATGGAACATGATGAGAATTGGAGCACAAGATCACAACGTAGAGTCGAATCTGATGATGATGTTTTTGTTGCAAACAGAGACTAGTTAGTGCACATTCTAAAATAGCAATTGTTCAAGTGTTGTCACTTACTACAAATAGCAACCCTCCGAAAATTGCAAGATCTGATCACTCAACATATCTGGAAACAATGCAAAATAACAAGTAAGGCAAAATCTTCTTTGATCATTAACACTCATACAAAAACGAACCCTACCTCTTCTTCGATGTCCTCCTCTACGAACCCTACCGCCCACCCTTGCCTCAACCCTAGGCATATTTTGGGATGGTCCTGTTGGAGGCGATAGCCATGGAAAAACTCTTGGTAGTGGCAGTTTGGATTCACAAACCCTTCAAGCAAATGGCAATGGCGGTGGCAGTCCTTTAGTCACACAGAGGAGAATGAAGGGGAGATTTTATCTTGGATAGATAAGCTCTTATCGGAATGATGGTGCTTGGAATATGCAGGAAAATCTAAAAAGGGAGGCGGCAAAATCCCAATCAATGGATCTCATGCTACAAACAAACCTAGGGTTCTTGTTTTTAGACGTAGATTTGAGAAAAGAGAAGATAACAATCGTGGAAAAATAAATATGAACTAATCAATCTCGGACTGCAGATGGTGGATTGGGCGGCTCATTCAAGGATGCACTAAATGGAAAGAGATCCACCATGCCCCCGCTGATACTACACCTTGCATTACTTTTGGCGAAGAAGTCATTGAATCTAAAGTTTTTATCGAGCACGCATTGATTTGTAGATTCAGAGGTTTCTGGCCCAACCTACCAGTCCTGCACACCTGGATCTCCAAACACTTTGGATCCCCCTCCTTGCTGGAAGGTTAGATCTTTACCCTTGTGCAAAAGAAATTTTTATAGTAGTCTTTTCATCAATAGCTGACAAAAATACCATAGAGTCTAAGCTCTGGATATGTCAATCGTGCTACCTAGTAATAAAACCCTGGTTTCCCTCCTTTAACCCCTCACTGAATCCTTTTCCTGTAAACCAGTTTGGATTAGGTTGCCTCATCTACCCTTGCAGTTTTGGAGTCAAGATTGTCTGATCTCCATTGGCAATGTTTTGGGACACATAATATTTATTGATTCTCAAACTACTGACTTCACCCATACTACATATGCCAAAATCCTAGTTGAACTGGACACCTCTAAAAACCTCCCTGCAAGTATTGATCTTAAAGTGCAAAATAGAACATGGTCTCAGCCATTAGACTATGAAGGTTTACCTTTTAGATGTAGAAGATGTTTTTGTCTAGGTCACACTTGCGGTTGAATGTGGGATAGCTAAGCGACAAACTAAAAGAAAAAATTGGTGGAAAGATGCCCTCTCGGAACATATGGTATTTGATGCTAAGGAGGATATAGAATCAAATCTCGATTCACACATTGGTTTTGATGTGGTCCCGGAAACTCCTCTCTCTAAAATTCTAGTCGTGGGCAACAAGGAGAGTACAATCCTGCTACTCCTCTATCGGAAATTCCAGTTAACAACAAAGATCATTCAGTTGTGACAACAAGGAAAATACAAAAGACATATCTTTGGCTAACAACGTTGTTGTCTCAATTGGAATCATAGTGGATAAGGAAAATACTCCTCCTTTGTTCAATCCTTCAATTGTGGATGATTCAGCAGGTTGGGTAATGATATGTAAAAAGAAAAAAATTATTGCTAAGAATATTGCTTCCCGCCTTGAAGCTTTTGCTCTCTTCTGCTACTTGGATGTTGTCGGGAAACAATTTTCTCTACTGCTTTGATGTTGGTATGTCACTGTAGTTTGTTTGTCTGTGCATCAGCTGTTTTTAAGCTAATTTGTTGTTGGTTTGGTTTTATTTTGTGTAAGCTTTTTTTTGCTTCTAGGTGTTCATGTTCTATCTCGATTTTGATCATTTTATTATGCTTTCATTGTTAAATTATGGTTTTTTGAGCCTTCTTGTACAAGGGTATAGTCCCTTTCAAAAAACTATTTACCCATAATAAAAAAAACAAACAAGGCAAAATTGACGATTTTCCCAAAATAGTAGGTTATGGAAAAACAACTTACTAAAAATAGAAACTTTCTAAAAAGGGTAAAACATCATCAATGGAGTTGAATTGAGTATGTCAGGGGATTCAAAAGATCAAATTCGAGAAAAAATAAAAAATTCTCAAAATAACAACTTTTGGTCCCACCTCCAAAAAATAGAAAGTTTCAGTTTTTTAGTGCAAAAGTTGCAGTTGGATTTGTTTTCACTCATCTCGTTGCTTTTTTCCATCCTCACATGGTTGTAAGGTTGTCTTGTAGCTCAAACAAGATAATTCACCCTTCACAAGGATCCTGAAGCAGCGTTCTCATCGCAATTGTGTTAAGGAGCGAGACAAAACATAACGAGGCGTAGCGGTGAAAGTTTGCAACATTGTGCAGTTGAAAATGATTTGAAAAGTGTCAAGAGCCCCATTGAAATCCAAGATCATTAGAGGAGGTCATCATATTCATAGTTGAACAAGGAACTCGTTGAAAACATTTGAGCATGAAGGTATGCAAGCATCCCAGGTCTAAGCTCATTCATGTACTCTGAAGCAACAAAGGCTAGAAAGGTGATCTTCATGTGTGGCATCATGAATGCAAGAACGAGGAATCATCCCAATTTCATTTGATGTCATAGTGTTCTTAAACACTCAATCAAACACCAGTAGCATGATCAATCCATCAAAGGAGGTCATCGTGACTCATCGGGCAAGTTGGAAACATCGTGTCTCAAATCCATCATCTCTCTCTCTGAAAAGTAAATCAAGTGAGCATCATGAGTCAATAAAAGGTGATCCATCACAACCTCTTTTTCCTCAAGAGCTCATCCTTCTCTTCAAAAGCATCCAAGTATGTCATCTCCAATGTAAAAACTTTCCCACAATGAACAAGAAATAATCCTACATCAAGTTCCTGAAAGTGTTTCGGTGACCAACATCGTGTCAACTCCTAAAGAGCCATTCTCGTGAATTCAAGGATTTATTGAAAGTGAGCCGAGGACAACACAACAAGATAAAATGCCCGACCTTGAAGCTATCACTAAAACATTAAAATCCAAGTGGAGGAAGAAGGCCTAGATAACTTCCCACTTCTTCGATGATGTGTCAGAAATCGTATATGGAAGTTGTTAGGCCTAAGAATATAAACCTGTTGAAGAGATGACTCCATCGGATTATGAGCTGACCCATATCTCATTGGGTCAAGATTCACATGAGGGTGACTCTCATTTGTTCAAGGAATCCTCTTATCATCTTCTCGCTCGAAACGAAGAGTACAAGAAAACAATTGATTAATTGGAGGAACGTGTAAGAATTCTTAGTGTGTACATTCTACCTTTCTTGGAGCCCAATTCAACATGTTATTTTCTTGTAGAAAACATTCCTTCAATCAACATATTTGACCCTGAGGTGATCAAGAAGGCACAAAGTTATATGATACAAGGGAAGGCTATTGAGAAATGGATCGAAAGAATCATCGAGAAAGGTAAGACATTGTTTCCCGAGGTCATCTCTCTAATCAAGTATATTCTTGTCACTTTGATGGAAGTAAAGAAAGCAAGGGAAGAGATTGTAAAAGAGAAGATTCACTGGGATGAGGTGTTCCCACTTGTGTCCGAGATGAGCTCCTTCGACTCTCACACTCTCATGAGCAAGAATGTGTTTACATCAACTACTGAGAACTTGTCTCCAGTTTGGGTCCACATCATAGATGAGAGATATGGTATGATAAGTGATGCCATCTTTGAACTTGAATCTAGTGGACAAGAGGCTTGTGAGATTTTGAATGAAGTCTGCAACTGTGTTTAGAGACTTGGATTCCCTCCACTCACCGAGAATTCATCATCGAAGAACTCATTGTCTCCTTCTAGGAATTGGTCAAGAAAGAGGTAGGTGACTCTCTTTCCTTCAATGAAGATACCTTGAAGTCCCTGCCAACATCGAAGTTCTATTTTAGACATTGAAAAGGATCACAAAAGATGGCTTAGTCAATGCAAGAAGATCAATGATGTTCCTGGGCATGGATCAAAGTGTTGAGTTGTGTTTGCATTCCAAAAGTAGATAAGGTGGCACCCATGCGTTTTCGATTCAAGAAAGAATTCAAAGGACAAGAATTTGTTTCAAAGCTCTTACTCGGGGATCATAAATCATCAAGTTCTTCATCAACATCAGATCATTCAATTCCCTCCCTTTCTCTCTTCTCTCTCTCTCTCTCTCTCTCTCTCTCTCCATATTCTAATTTTCAATTGAGAATATACTTTTTGCTATTTCGTCCTATTCACTTAAGTGACCATTAGTTAAACATTGTAAGAGTCCTTTTTCTAATGATAAGGAAAAGACTCACTTCCTAAGAATATGAATGGTCACAAGTGATGAGGATAGGTGAAGAGTCATGTGGGTAGATGAAAGGACAAATTGTAATGCTATAAATTAGAATGACTTCTCCATTCTAAGGGGTTGGAAATTGTTGATTGAATGTATGTTGTTGAGAGTTCCACTTCTACATCAAGCAATTAAAGCTGCGATTCTTCCAGCTTCGTCTTATGTTCCTCTCGCTTTTTCTCTTTCCAACTTTGCATATATGATAATCTTGTAAAACCAAGAAAGGTGTCTATGCCTTTGATAAATGAATTCATGGAAGTTTGTGTCTATGATTTGTTGTGTCTTATCATGGTTTGCATTGCTTTGTGTTCTTCTAATTGGATGTGGACTTACTTTGGTTATTATGTGTGAACTTTGCTAGTGCTTACTCACAACAAAGATTCCTCTCTCTTCTTATTTCCCCAACTCCCCTTCACCTTTCTTCACCACAAATTCCTCACTTGTACCACTGTACACACACTTTGTCACAGTTCAATGAAGTGTTCTTGTGTGATCCCCAACCTATTTGGCCACCCCACAAAATTAGGATAGTTTACATTCAATAATGGGAGCCTCCCCATACACAAGGAGGGGCTTAGCCCTGCATTGTTGGTGAAAACCCAATAATTTGCCACACGACAAATTATTTCGCTAACAGGTGGGAATTTCCTGCAAGTATATAAAATAATTCAGATTTTTGATTTTCTTGTGGGGATCCGAGCGGGAATGGGAAGAAATTGAATTTTTCCCCATATTTGTTTTTTTAATACTAGTGGTTGATTAAAATTCAAAAATATTTGTTCAAAGCGTAAATTGTATTATTGGAAGAGTGCTCTTCTCGCAAAACTCTTGACATTTTCTTCATAGTCCCCATTACATAAAACTACAATATACTAGCTACACACAAGCGCTAAGGAAGTCTTAATTTCATCATGCAACTTTTGAATGCCACCACAGGAAGCAATAGATAAAGTCCTAATGTTAAATGTGCAATCACACCTCCTAGCACTTCCTCTCATCGAAGGGGAATTGTCATTAGACTACTCCCTTCATGGTGAATTTACATATAAGAACGAATGTTCCATACTATCACTTAGAGACTACCCAAGTCTTTTTGTTTCAATTTAAGTTTACTTCATCCAAAATTATATTCTTCCTAAACAGTTTTCCACCCTTAATCACATTCATTGTTTTTGACTACTTGTGTGATTGCTTGTAAAGAGTGCTCTTTTCGCTTGAAGAAGCTCGTGCTTGTTATGCATCCGTCTTTAAGAAGTTATATTCTAAATCCAAGGTGTAGAAAGAAAATTGTAAATGAATGGAAATTTCCTAAGTGGTCCAAAGAACTAGTTTATATCTCGACATGTCTTTGTCGCTTGAAGAAACGTTGGATATGATGGTTGTTAAGACCCAGTTAGTCTCAGTAAGACCTATCAAAGTGTCTACATAATAAGTTTCACTTATATCTTCTTCGGATTTTGATTTTTCTAGTTGTCTTTGTGGATGACATCCCACACCGACAAAACTCTTTCCAACACAAGCTCGAGTCAGCTTATTATTGAATCCAATAGCCTTAACAAAAGGAAAAGTTTTTCTTCAAGTAGACTACCCAATATTCTTCTATATTGCAATAAAGTTTGGTTCTCGCAATGGTATTCATACTAAGTAGGGCTGCAAATCGTTACATTGCTTTCGTTTATTTGCTTTCAACTTGTAGCATGAAATTGAAAGGTATATAGAAGGACATTGGTGCCAAGATCTAGAGATAGAAAATACATTCGAGACACGAGCGGATTGGGTGCTAGGGGTAGATTGCGGATCAAAATAGTAGAGGACACTTGTCAACCCTAAGACACATTCAACAGGGAACTTGTCCCCATATAGATGAACCCGAATCGTGCTCAATTTCAAGCTCCCAAATTTTAGAGGCAGATTTATGATACCCCGCACAATCTTCTCATCCAGCTTATAGATCATTGTCACACAATTTGAGCCCAATTTCAAGTGAATACATTCCAAACCACATCCCTAATTATTCTTATTCACTTTCTTAAAATTGTGGTGAGTGAAGATATCATCCTTAATAATTCTAGGACTATGATTTTTGCATTTACTATTGTAACATTATTCCAAAATATAATAGTAATTAGACTAACCCTAGTTTCAATATTACATAATAAAATTTCGTTCTTTCAAAATTGTATTCTTCCTAAGCAAGCCTGCAATTATTACATCTCATTTGTTTGTTTGTTTTCAATTTGTAGCACAAACTTGAAAGGTACGGAAGGAAAGGAAAATTGTAAGTCATTAAGTCTTTTGATATAAAGTGGTTCATTGTTTGCCCAATTTTAATATACTCGTCATTTTGAAGAACTTCGAACTTTCTACCATAGTGGGGGCAACCCCAAGGAAACTCTGCCCCCTTAGTTAATTTTTTTATCAACCGGAAAAAGATAGAATTTTGTCCTGAAAAATTGGAACACCCGCTGCATAGGAAGGAAGGCATTCTCTTATTTGCACTAAAAAAGTTCTTATTGTCTCGTGCACTCGAGATGATCTACAATTTCACGTCCATGAGATTGGCTCGTCAATTACATTTATTATATTGATATGAATGGTTTGCTCTCCTAACCATTCATTGTCCCACGTTTTTAACATGTACGGTGTGGTTTTCTATGCCAAAAGCCCGTTTAATTCGGTCAAAATCAATAACAATGTTATGGTCTTTGGTTTAGTAGAGGTCAATTTGGTTATTAAGTGGACATGATATATTGTGTAGTTCAATATTTTTAGTGCGAGGCATTATTAAATCTCATCAAATTTTATATCATGTCCACTTTATTTTTATCACAATAGTCATAAAAGTCATTCAAAGAATATAGGTGTCGTATCTATAATTATCACATGTCACGCTAAAATAATTAATATATATATATATATATATATATATATATAAAAACTTGTAAAGCCATCTCGAGTCTTGTTGTTAAAGTCTATTGATGTTATTTGTGAGTCATTGTGTCTAAGCATCATCAAAATTGTCCAAAGGTCAATTAGAAATTAAATATTATTGTATCATTGTATTCTCTATTATAGTTGTGTCGTCAAAACTTTTCATGAACACATTTTTGGTGTAACTCGATGTCTAAATTGTGGGGGATAAAAGGAAAATAATTGTCTTTCTCGATGAAGCTTTTGAAGATTACAAAGAACAAAAATGTGCCTAGCTTCGTGGGTTATGCCCTTGATCCCGCCATGTACCGCAACCGTGAGTGCCCCTAGGGTGCTTTGCCTTAGGACCCTACAAGGGTGTTTCCCCATGATGTTGGGGCTGCGCCCCCTAGACCCTCGCTTTGGAATTTCGGGGCCAAAATAAAATTGGTGGAGAAGTTGTGTCAATAAAATTTAAGCTTCAAATTTCATCTTGGTAAATGAGTAGTAATGTGTCAAAGGATGAAGGCAATGGAGGTTGGAAGTCAATCAACGTCCTCTCGTCGATCCACCAACGACAAGGTTGCACACCAAATTTGGTGACAATTTGTTTTCAATTGTGTGTGATTTCACTTGGTTTTGTTTGTAATAATAATAAAAGCAATATTCTGTCTAGATTTGTAATAAGTGAGCATGTAATCCCCGATGTGAGATTGTACAGAGATCCGAACCATAAGTACTTAAGCATAAGACATTCTTGACATACATAAATGGTAGATGTGATGTTCCCACTACTTTTGATTGGTTCGGTTGACGTTTCCGATTTGGTTGCAGAATAGTTCCCTTTGCATGGTTGATGTGTTCCCAAGTGGTTGATGCAAGTTCCTACCTTAGTTGATATTCCCATGACCGGTTGATAGTGTTCCCATTTCCTAATTTATGTGTTCACACAATCAAGTGCATAGATGTGGCACAAAGGAAGGTCAAGGCAAGTGTATGCTTTAGAAGACATCCTTTCTTCCCATGTTCACACTAAGGGGGAATGTTACGAAAATATTTAATGCCCACATATTATATTTTATGTTTAATTGTTTTAAGTCTATTTGTAATCATGATGTTGTTATTTTATAAAATAACCCACGTTATGAGTGGCGTGTTTGTTGGTTAGTAAGGATCCTCTAATCTAGGGATGCTTTACATACTAGTACTTATTGCTCTATACAAATGTAACAATGTTACACAATGAATTAATTGATGAGACACCATTATTATTATGTTTGATTTGAGCAAAATTGAACCAAATTCAATAGGTTTCACTTGTATCTTCTTTGCGGTGTGATTTTCTAGGTCTCTTTGGAAACACCTGTCTCACACTATCAACAAAACTCTTCTCAATAATGAGTTGCGGTTGTTGAATCCAATATTTTTAACAAAAGGGATTTTTTTGCTATTGGTACACTACCCGATATTCTTCTATGTTGCAATACGTAGTATTCAAAATTTGGTCATGTGGCACTGGAAATAATACTTTGACATTTATCCCAACATTTTTTTACACATATTGACTACACTTAGAGCATCATTCTTTATACGAGATTCCAAGTTTACTCGGTTGTAACTTTTCTTTAGCTTATCACCTCGGGATTCAATGCCCCTTATATAAAATATATCTTCGGGCTTTCTACAACCCATTCCACGTCTTGGACTTGATTTTAGCTCGAACCCGGGACGGGTTCGTGGGCCCAATATAAATTCAATCAATGTATATGCTCATCACCAACGAACACAATTGTTGCACTTGTTATGGTCATCTTTTGAAATGTATAAGTTACTTTAGTTTAATGTCAATTGAGCAGAAATCTTTTGATTCAATCATATATACGAATTTATGCATCCTTACTTATTAGGGGCATTTAGTGATTCCATATCAACACCTCTAAGGATGACATTGACCTAAACATTGAAGCATCACTCTCTTAGAGCACATTACAAAATAATTATTTGAATAAGAAACCATCTATTATTGTTGTCTTAGATCACATCTATTATTGTTGTTCTAGATCACATCTATGCACTAAACATGTGCTAAAAACAAACTAAGTATTATTTTCAAGTATTGACCCGGTTTATCGAATCAGGGGCTCCATCTAACATGCATTTTTAACCTCCACTTTATCAAGGACTTGGAGAGCTACATGTGGTTTGACAAATGAATATGTCTTGTCCCACTTTTCAAGCTCCTTGATTTCACAAAAAAATGTATGGCACCTTGAACAACGTTCTCATCTAGTCCCACATTAGTCACATTTTGAATTGATTCAAGGTTAATATGTTCTCAACCCTAAGCTTAATTACTCTTATTCACTTTTTAAAATTGTGTAGAAATATCAAGCTCACACAATATCATGATTATAATTTATGTATTTATTCTTATGAAATTATACTAAAACATATTACAATATCTTTATTAGATTAACCATAGTTTCTTTATTACATTTTAGTGTATCTCGCTTTATCTATCAATGTATACAATCCATGACTTTGTTCCTTGACCTTTGGGTTTCAAATTTTAACCCAATCTTGTTGACCTTAGGTAATCTTTAGGGTTTTATTAAAACAATTTCACATTATTGTATATTCTCGAATGCTTATTTTTATGCCATCTAAGCAAACTAGGCCATTAAATTCCACTTGACAAAGTGTGTGATTGAGTGGTACTCACATAAATTATTTTTAAGTTCCTTTGTTTCCACATCATCCTAAAAATGACGATGTACCTAATACCCATATCTCTTCATCTATAAATGTTGATATTAATACAATTGAGGGAACATTGTTTTTGTTGATGGTAACACCACACATTACTTGAAGATATTGTTATCATTGAGACCACATCTGATCATGAATGTGAACAATATATTATAAATGAGACCAAAATCCTATTGTGAATACATCCCATGTCGATTCCAAGTGGGAAATTCAATCAAGTCCTTCATGAGAAACCTAATAACATTGACGGAGTCTTAACATTTCTACTTGACATCCATAAATGTCAAACTTCACAAAAAGCCAAGGAATGGAAAAGACTTTGAACTTTCAAGCAATACAAATCCACCTTCTAGAGGCTCTCCTTCCCATTTAAGGGATGACACTCATGTCTAACCAAGCGTCACCTACATATAATGTGCCTACTATAGGGGCTTACCGCATGTCTCCCTAGGTTAACACACCTATGCATATACAACACATGGCCTACATTATGGTACCTAACACTTTGTAGGTGTTCTTAAATCCGATCTCTAATCTATATGTGTAAAAATCTTAGACACACAAGCCTAGATAATTTCTCTTATGCAAAGTGAAGTATAGGTCACCAAAAGCTTTATATACACACAATTTTTCAGTTTATTAACTTTTTTTTTCTTTGTAATTATCAATGGGGCATTAACTTCCCGAAAGTGGTCCTCAAGGATACTCTTAGGAGTGGGTAGTAACCATAAATGGTTACATGATCTTTCAGAGTCCCATTTCTTTTACTATTGTAGCCTATGACCCAGGGACCTTAGTACATTACAAGTTAATAGTTTCTTTTAAACTTTCTCATTAAAAATATACAAAAATTATATAATATAACAAAAACACAAAACTAGGACTTGCATGAGACTGACTTATTCATTACACATACATAGACATTGTGTTTGTTCAAGTTTAAAACTCTACACACTCTCCATAGAATAAATATAAGTTAGTTGTAAATACCATTAATCCATGAACACCTTTTTCTTAAGCCTTATACCTTGAGGGCAGTCGATCACATTGAGGGCATACCCACACAGAGGGTATCTTACATATAGAGTCTACTTAGATGATATCTTTCACACTTTGTAGCTTCCTATAGCTTGATACTTTGTAGGGAATGCTTACCATATTCGAGGCATACATGTATGTGGGGCATCTTACATACTTGAGCCTATATATATATATATCATATCTTTACACTCTAGTCCATGGAAAATACAAAAATTCTATTACTCATATGGAATTGCTTCATATCTCATGCCATGTGCTATATTTTGCTTCATTTGATTGATCACATTATTTACCTCTAGACATTGATACAACATGCTCCATGCTCCTTTGTTGTTGAGCATTGATTTTACTTTATGTTTACTACATGAAACTATACTTGCTTGAATTTTATCGGCCTTGGAATTATGTTTACTTCCACACATTGTTTGATACATATCTCATTGATTTACCTAAACATATTCTTTGTTACATCACTTTCTCTAACCGCTTGTTTTCTCTATACACATTGTATGATCCCTTGCTCACCTAACGAACATTTTTGTTACATCACCAAATCTTAGCACATTGATTAATACATATGTTGATTTAGGTGTTACTAATAACACAATTCTTGATACACCTACTTGCTTGAGATACAATGCTTATAACACATTACAAAATTCACATTCTATTGTTGTTGAGATATATTGCTCTCTATATATTTGCTTCATCCACACAACTAACTACTACTAATACTATTCAAGTTGTCACCACAATGTCTTATCGTAGTTTATGTCTTAGGGTGGGTCTTCCAGTGTCATGTCGCGAGTTCCATTAGATCCATTGGTATTTAGTCATGTTTCTACTAACATACTACTCTATCATTCACTTTATTATGATCTTAGATATTGCTCTTTCTAGATTGTTGATATTCTTACTATGTTTCTTAAGGATGAGATGCTATCAACTACTTGTTCTCTAATGATCATATTTAATGCACATTGCGTATATATCACCATGTTTGGTTCATATGTTGTTTATAGTTTGCATCATGGGTGCTTCAATTATATTATTGTTACATTTAACACTTTCTGCTTTTGAGCTACATGATATATGACAACATCCCTCATCTCAAAGCAAAGTGAGCATATTATGGGCTCTTCTAGTAGTTCACACAGACATGGCCAAAACGCCACATGCTAGACATGGTGATGGTATTTCACACCAGCCACATACAAATATTCAATATATATTACATGTTTCATATTAGATTTACATGGACGAGGGATGATTTATCATTTTTAATTTTAGACATTCATTGGATTTGCATGGGCTTGGGATGGATCATCACTACAATTATATATTTATTACAAAAATTTATTAGATTTACATGGACTTGGGATGGTTGATTATTACATACTACATTTTAGTAGTATATTTATATGTACTTAGCACAAGTTTGTCTTACATATTCAATCAACCCTATGCCATTTACTCATTTATCAACATGGATTATCTCCATAACCAATACAATGGTGACATAACTATCATAATTCTAGATGATAATGTAACCACCCAGGTTCTCAATGGTGACTTAACTACCGAATCTAGATGGTTATTTAGTTTCCTTATACTATATGGTGATGTAGCAACCAAATGTTACTTCTCACATGAGTATTTTCCTTTTGTAAAAGAACAATGCAATCAGTGTAGTTGTTTCATGTTTTAAAGAAATTTACTTCCATTTTTATGTTTTCTATTTTTATGTCTCTCTGAGGTTTATAAATTGTTCACATTGGATTGGAATAGGGGAAGCACTCTTGTATGTCACATCACCCTCCTATTTGTAGACTCCAATTTTTGGTATCTCTTATCCCTCACCCCGCTTTCACTCCCCTTTATCTTCATTATTCACATACACACCTCTCTTCCCATTTAAATCCCCCTTTCCATTCTCGAATTCAATTCATCATCTTAATTTCCCACCTTAATCTTGTGATGCCCCGTTCGATGGTTACCCCGATTCTTGTCACAGTGACCCTTTGCTGAGCGTCGAACGACTGTGTGTAATTCCGTTATCTTAGACCATGTCTCAGTGATGTTTTAGCACCTTCCCTCTCCTTGCTCTCTCGAGTCGTTATCGACACCTCTGTATGTGGACTATGTAATGTCATGTGCATTAACCTATTTAAAGGAGGACCTTGTTGTCGCATGGTTAAGTTGGACCGTTGGTCATTATTAATGTGAATAGTGATTATATATATATTTATAATATATAATGATAATAATGTTATTTTAATTTAATTGTCGATTGGCCTCTATTTTATAGTATTATTGTTTTACCTTATTGTCGAAGTTTTATATGTCAGTCTTTGTTAATATGATTAATAATTATTTTAAGTGGTAATAATAATAATAATAATAATAATAATAATAATGATAACAATATTATTATTTTAATTATCGATGGACGATAACTTCATCAGTTGATCATCGATTTGTTATCAATTTTATTGTTGATTATCGATAAGCGATTTTATTTGTTTGGATTGGTTGCCTCGGTCCGCGCGAGAAGACGGTCTCTTGTTGTGACACCGTGGTCGGTCCTTGTCTTGCGTCTGGTTTCAAACGCCTCTGGGATGGAAGGAGAGTCTTGTTCGTCTCTCTGTGTTGGTTGTTGTACGCAAAGGAATATTATTAATTATATTTGTAAAAAGGAAATTAAAAAAATAAAATAAAATAAATACGTATATGTCTTAGAACAAATACATCAATGTAGGGAAAAACATAAGTTGTATGTCACTTTATTCAATAAAAAAATATACATTATAATTTAATATGAAATAAAATCAAACAAGCGGAAGGAGGGCGAGAAAGCTCAAACGTGGCATTAGGGTTTGATCCTTTTGGCTTTTGGAAGGGGCGAATTTGGGGGGCGGTAGGGCAGACTCAAACCAGGTGTCTTCTCATGGTGTGCCAGGGTTTGCGGCCTCCTCCCACCTTCCAGCCAGTGCCATCATCCTCTCGGCCCTCGCCACACACTGCGTGGGCAAATCAAAGCAAAAGTCAGAGGAATGTTGTCAGATGTTGTAGTTGCAAATTCCTTTGGGGCACCGCTTCATGTTTGACCAAAGAAAAGAATGAGACAACTTCTCATGGAATATGGTAATGGTAGCGAAGTCATGGTTTCCTCACAAGACAGTCACGTTGTCCCCCGTATGCAGCAACTCCAACCCAATCAAATTCTTTTGCCAGTGTACCTCCCATCCTGTGCCAAAATAAGAGCTTTGAAATTGATGCAGACATCCACCAAAGCATTATGGAGAAGGGATTTTTGTATGTTTTAGTTGCAAGCGCCCTGGTAGATACATATGCAAAATGTGGAATCCTGTGAACTGTTAGCATAATGCCTCAAAGAGATGTGGTCTTATGGAACATACCCTGACCATGTAAGCTTCATTTTTGTTTAATTAGCATTTAGCCAGCAGTTCAGTGCATGAGGGTTGTAAATACTTCGATGGCATGAGTGCCTCTTGTAGAATCATGCCAAGAATTATTGCCTCACCTCTTCCAAGTGCAAGCTTTTGGACTGTTCTGTTAGAACCATTAATTAATGCTTCCTATGCATTGTATTTGAAAGTTGTTCCTCAGAGTATTCGTATGCACAAAAATGGATTTTGTTGAAAAGGCGTGTGATCTGTTTGACATAGAAAATGCGGTCTCTTGGATCGGGATGACTACTTGAAAACACAAAATGGTTCTTTTTGATGAGACATGGGTGCACAACGAATGGCTTGGTTTGCATGTGACTACCTGGCATCATGTGGCAACAATGGTGGTCTCGACGGATCGCGAGTGTAAACCGCTTGGAGCCCCTTGTACCATTTCGCTCATCGTTTCCAGGCATGGTTCATCTTCCTTTACCTCTCATAATTCTCGTGTTTAGTTCTCCTTTGCAACTTAATAAAATTTTAAAATATTAGGATTTTAATACCGTTAAATGTTTTCTTTAACTCGTTGCAAAAACAATGTAATGTCGTGTCGAAAACCCACGAGGTCAAAATAACCTGTTTGCATTAAAACATGAATTGCCACCCTCATTTTGAGGTGATGTAGAAAACTTCCTATCCAACCAAACCACTACAACATTGTTTTATCGACTAGATGAAACTTACTTTCCAGAAATAATGTTGACCAATTCCCTGTAAAAAAAAAAAGAAAGAAGAAGTTAATTTTTTTGCATTTTTCAGAGACTCATTAAGTACCCTTCGTAACTCTAGAAATGAGATGTGAAGTTTCATTCGTGTACCTTGGTATACGAGGAGTCACCTTGACCTTTGGTTTGACCCAAACAAACATATGACATCATTTTGATGCTCTTATAGAGCCCTATTACACTTTGGTTTATGTGAGTAGAGAAAGTTGTTAAATCTAGAAAGTTGGCTTTCGTTTTGAACCGCCATTTGAAACCTGGATGGAGAAATTACTTCCCGTCTTCGCAAACCTCTAGTGTTTATACTAGACAATTGCATGGAACATTCAATGTATAGGAAATATAACTTTTCGTGATAGTTTGGTGAAGCCATTTTGTAGGCCTCGGTCGCAGTTGATTTTCTTGTTCTCCGAAAAACTTGTCGCCGTTTGAAAATGGTTTTCTAGTTCTCCCATCCCGACTCGATGAATTCTCCTTATATAGGGGAACTAGTAGGAGATGTCTCGTTGCATGCTCCTCCATCGAACATCAGTTATGGATGCGGTTTTCTAGGCCCTCGAGCTAACTTTTGTCATTTTACAACTGGGTGAACTATGATCGCAGTAGCCCCGAAAAATTAGCCGCCTAACGCAAACGTTCTCACTTTTTCAATTCCGCCACCGCCATGAACTCTTGGTATATCTGGGGACACGTAGAAAGTTAATTGTGGTGTGTGTTCTCATCAAAGATAACTTTTGGAAGCGGTTTCTTAGCCTCTGAGCCCATTTTGAACATTTTGTAGCTAGTGAGAAAATGTAAAAATAGAAAGCTGCAGGACCCTCATAGGGTTTCCAAATCACCCTGAAACTTTTAACACATGTAAATAATTGTTTAAAACACTATAATGTAACTTGTGTGCATTAGAACTTTTGACAAAACGGTGTTTTCTCTCTCTACCCTTCTCTTTCTCTCTCCTGGGTTACAAAAAGAAGCAAAATGAAATGTAATGAATACATGTCTCTAAACCTTTTTATTTCGATTGCAAATTGTAATTTTTATCTTATGTAAATGGGAAACTGAAAAATGATAATTATGATTGATTAGGGTGGATGCCATGCCAACGATTTATCGCTGATATCTTGCTCACGTGGTTTTTTGCAGGAGGAAAGAATGATGCCGTAAAGGCGTTTTGGTAATATATTGAAAGACTTATTGTTTGAAATTGGTAGTATGTAAAAGTCGCTAGATTAATAAGTGCTTGAGAAATTGGTATTTCTTTCATGGATGTTATTTTGATCCCAAAATTGTTATGGTAAAAGTGGAATACAAATGTCAAAAGGAATTGAAATTTATACCTTGTAGTGAACTTTCATTTTGTAATTATTTGTTTAATAATTGGTGTTGTGTTTCTTACCTTGAAAATGTAATAAAGGAACCTAACCACAACAATCAACCCTAGTTCAAAATTTGTATATAACTAACTGCTATGTAAATCCCTTAGTGTAGAAAACTGTGACCTTCAAATGAACCTTTACACTTGATGGAACATCCTAGTTTAGGCAATAAGATCCCAAGAAAGGGGTTTATCGTCTTAGTAGGTACGTTTAGTGACATGGGTAAGTGTGCCAAGTTGGGGGACAATTAAGTGGACATCAAATCCTGAATTTTACATTAAAAACAACAAAACATCAAATTTAGTCTTCCGTGGACTTGAACCATGCCGAAAAGTAAAAAATATGTCATAAAAATGGTACCATTGCATAGGGGAGACTGTTAGCTTTGTAGAAATACTGATTTTAAAGTGAATAGAATAGGATAAATATCATTTTATAATTTTTTACTAATAGTAGGTCTTTAAGACACTTTTTCCCGTGAATGTTTATGTCTACGTTTAAGACTACAAATTTTGTTTCACTTATCAGAATGTGATAAAACTTATACCATCCCAACCGTGGTGAAATTATATACATGTTCAAAAAAAAATTATTTGATTTCAATATTTTTGATGAAGTTATGGTGGGCAAACGGAAAGTGCTTTGTTTTCTTTATGTTTTCATACCACTTTCACGGAAAAAATCATAAAAAATAAAATATTGCTCAAAAAAATACAAAATAAAATTCATCCCAAGATAGATAGTGGCATCTAACTTCTCACCAAAGGAGAAAAATATATATCAATTTTTGGTCATCCAAATCGTGGGAAAACAAACTATAATCTTATAGGCGTTTTTAAAAAAAAAAAATACCAAGTCATTGAATTTTGAGTGTTTAATATAGCTAATCTTGTCCATTTTTAAAAAAATTAGTATTTTAGAAACTAGATTCTGGATTCTACGATTCATATTAATATAAGTTTTTCTAATTTTGAGTGTATGTATTGCTAATAATCCCTACAAGTTGATATTATGTTGTTATTTGCAATATGACGTCCACTTATGACCCCTTTTTTGTCCCCCAACTTGCTGCACTTACCCACATCAATAAACCGGACATATAGGAGCAACATAGTCAAACTTCATTTGGAGTAAGATGAACTAACCCTTCCTTCGTATCCTAGTGGATTACCTTGTTTTCCGAAGATAGATTTAAAAGTAAATTTTCCTCATCGAATGAAATCCCTGTTGGATCCAAACGACATAAATGGAGATCGTGATATAGTTGTTCTATGTCTTGCATTCTTGTTAGTGAACTCTTTAGTCCCTCGTAGATAAATGTCTTATCTTTGGCTTGTGACAATATAGTGC
Source organism: Taxus wallichiana var. yunnanensis (assembly GCA_018340775.1). Classification (NCBI taxonomy): domain Eukaryota; kingdom Viridiplantae; phylum Streptophyta; class Pinopsida; order Cupressales; family Taxaceae; genus Taxus; species Taxus wallichiana. Next base: position 565,406,831 of record CM031240.1, read on the forward strand.
CTTGAACTTTCATGAAGGGTTTATAGGGTAAATACATTTTAACCTTAATCATTGGGTGAAATTGGAATTAAACTTAACCATGTGCTTCTTTAATATGTCAGACAAGTACTTTCGTAACTCTTATGTTTAAAACGATGGTAATAATGAGACCTTAGTGCGATGCAAGAGTAAATCATATGAGAGTAAAACCAATTTGAGGTTAGGAATAATGTCACACTTGGGAGTCCTTATAACTTAATTTAAACATCTTCATGTGTTACAAAGAATATGAATTGTCAAATGGTGTGATCAAACTTTGAGAAAACAAAGATATATATATATATATATATATATATATATATATATATATATATATATATATATATATATATATATATATCTTATTGGAATTCATAAGTTTTCAATTATAATAACAATGGTAGGGAAATAAATATAGTGTGATTGAGGAATGTTTTTGGTAAAAAGCTACCTTGTATCTAAATCTCCGTCAAATCCTTTTATTGCGTTCTGGACATCAAGTCACTTTCGCTTGAGTTGTAAGGGTAAAACTGTAGACATCAAATAAATGTTGGAGAAGAATATTCTTAACATAATAATAAGATAATTAAGTACTTTGTATGTAATTTGATTTATGCCAAATATGTATGTCAGTTATGGAAATTTATATAAAGTATAAGAAGCCAACTTAAGATGGTCGAACTGTATTTTCAATCGCGGAATAAACTTAAGAAAATGTAGGTGGACAAACAAGAAATTTATCCTTGCTCATAATGTCCTTGGAATGTAAACCATAACTAAAAATACATTTAAAGAAATGATGTGTTGTGGGTTCATTGTTACTGAAGTCATGTTTTTCTTGTGGTTGGGTCATTGCTAGTACTCATTCATTTGAAAAAGTGTGGTATAAACATGTATATGGTGTTGTCATGTGTCTTTGTGATTCGATGACTTATGTAAGTGTCGTATATGTTGTTGAGTTTTCCTTACTTGGAGTCCTTGTGGCATTTTGTAATGAGCAATGTAAGTAAAAAAAAAATTATCCTGGTATTTCACTTTGTTGTATTTGGGTGTATAAAATGTGGGCACTTCAAATATCATATTAATCACGCCATTAATTTATCTTCTCTAAACATCCTTAATTATTTTTAATTATCCCTAAATCATCCCCTAATTCATTTATCCTCCCTAAATCTTGCTTGGTGCCATCCCTAGGCCCTCATTTGATGATTTCATCTCCCCTTTTCCTTTTTTTTAATATTCACTCCCTCTCACCTACCCATTTATCCATCCTAAGCAACCCTAACCCGTATTTACCACCCAAAACCCTAATCTCACCTCATAAGGGCTCATTGCCTCGAGCTTGTCAATCTTCCACTGCCGAAATGGACAGACTTTGTAATCACCAGTGACCCATATGGGTCACCATTGAACCTATAAATATGACCATACCCCTCTTTTTTTAGGGATACAACTTTGGAGACTTCGATCTTCCTTGTGATCTTGTCTTCATTTATTTCTCACCTTTGTAATTGTTATCACTATCTTAGAGCTATTTTGGAGATCTTGTGTCCCACCTTGGAAATTTGGAGTCTTCCCTTTGCTTGGCATCACACCTTGCATGCTTTGATTCTCCACCACCATCCTATCATCATTATGATTTTAGTTTTGTAGGTTCCTCGGCCATATTGAGCTCTATCCTCGTGCATCACCATCTCCCGTCCCTACTTGTAGATCGTTATTTTCACCCATCCTTATCCATATAATCCCAATTCACTCCCAGTCACCATTGACCTAGTCCATTTTTGCTTAATTTTATGTCATCCAACTCTATTGCCTCTCTATTTTTTGAGCATTCATTCTTTCATATCTCTAGATCCTGTCATTCCGCCCTTCAGTAACCTCGTGTCTGCTTTTGTTAGCTCTAATCACCGTCGACTCAATTTGGTCACCGCTAACCATATTAGTATGCATTGCATCCATCATCAGAATTTATAATTTTATTGCATCCTTTCTGTCAGATCTAGATCTAGATCTTCTTACAATGTTCTTGTTTCATCGCAGCCTCCTCACCAGCTCCAAATATGCCTCCAAAGACTTCAAATTTGCATTTTCTGTTGCTGTTTGACTTCATCTTCTCCAATCGCCATTGACTGGGAGCTGCAATATTGGGTCACCATCGACCCATATAGGTTTGATTTAGTTTGCATTTACATATATTAGATCTACATTTTTAGTCTATTTCTAGCATTTCAACTTTCTATTTTATCTTATATTTTGGTGTATTATATCAGGTCCATCATCCACTTTCTTTATATATTACCTAAAAGTGGGTTGACATCCATCCTAGGAAGTTTTCACTTCTCAAGACCGATATTGTCAAGAAACCTACCATCCAATCTACTAATCCTTTTTCTGTTGAGTTCTCCTTGTTGTGCAAGTCATCTAGCTCGATGTGAGGAGTTTTCTTTTGCGCCCGCATCTATTATCATCCCATTTAGAGGTACCTTAAACCATCTCATATTTGGTGTTACTCATTTTCTTTGTTACGATTTCACTAATCTGAAACAGGTATAAGAAAATCGGTTCAACACTATGATTAAGTGAGAGGTTTGAGTTTACTTGTTCCTCTTGCTTTTAATCCAACATTTTAATTACTAGAATATAATGGGGTAATCATAATGGATCGCAATATTAGAGGACACTTTTCCACCCTATGACACCTTCAATAGGGAACTTTTCCATATACAAATGAACATGTACTCCACTCAATTTTAATTTTATAGGAATATTTATAACATCGTGCACAACCTTCACATCTAATTCTAGATTCTTGTCACACACAGATCAACTCCGATTTCAGTGAATATGTTCTAGAGACCCTAACCCTAATTATTGTTATTCAATTTTTCAAGTTGTGTTGAGTGAAAATATCAATCTTACATAATTATAGGACTATGATTTCTACATTTACTAAAATGAAATTATTATATCTTAATTAGATTAATCCTAGTTTTGATATTATATAATAAAATTTCATTCTTTCAAAATTGTATTCTTTTTAGGTAAGCCTATAATTGTTAGTTCCCATTTGTTTTCTTGTTTTCAATTTGTTTCACAAAAATGAAGTGTATAGAAGGAAAATCGTAAGTCATTAGATTATGTTGATATAAAGTTCTCCATTGATTTCCCAATATTAATATACTATTCATTTTGAAGAACCTTTAACATTCTATTCTCATCTCTATTTTGAGTAAAGTTGTTATTTATTGAATTCAATATTCTCAACTAAATGAAAATTTTAGGCTACCACCCTTAACATTATATTGCGTTCATTATTTTTGAATAGTGTAATTATACACACCAAGTTTTCGTTACCACCTACACCCCTTACACGCGCATTAAAATATTGACATATTATTCTAACATATACTAAGTCACTACACTCACCCTTGTAAAATCATCCCCCATGTAAATCTTATTTACTTATCTAAACTTACCCTAACCTCCTTAAAACCTCCTAACCACCTATAACCCATCCTAACCCTTTTTATCCCAACCATCCAACTCCCTAACCACGCCTAAGCTCTTCCCTAACCTTTGACCCTCGTCCTCATACTCGAAACCCCCATTTTGGAAGTGGTTGAAACCAATTCCAAATGGGTTTCTCCACATTTCCTAGATCACCAACAATTCCAACAAATTACCCATAATTATAAATAGAAAAATACAACTCCCGTTTGTGGATCTTCAATTCAGAATCCTCGAAAGCATCATCAAAATTATGTCACTCCAACAATATCCAAATCTCAATAGCGAAGCTCTAACGCCCCAACAAGCCATACTACATCATCATGTGCAATCATACACCTTCAAGACTTGTGTTGCCTCATCATACATTCACTAAGATATAATCAAAGATCTTAACAAGTTCTTGTAAGCATTTTGTAATTCCTCTCACATCAAATGCAAACTCTTTTTGTCTATTCTTGTTTTTCGTTTCATTTACACATCTAAACAAAAATAAAAACAAATAATTTTAGTCTATATTTTAAATCAGTTTAACCATTGTGTAAAATAATTAACTTTTCATAGGAATCATCCATGATTCCTTCAATCACCCACAATTATCCTAGATCGCCAACAATTGCATCATTTACCTACGATTCAATGTCACTTTAATATGTTTTATGAAATCATTGCATTTTATCATTTGTTATCTATATATCTGGAATCAATCAACTTGTTTGCAAACATGTATATGTTGTAGATGACTATTCCAAGTCAATCCCATCCAATCACAAGTATCTACGATCTTTTGATCATTCAACAACTATTTGTGTGGGAGTAGTTTGACATCCTCCACGAGCTCACTTTGTGTGCCATCAGATTTACACCGACCCTCGAGTATATCGAGGAGAATTTCGAGATCCTTGATGAGATTCGAGAAGGAACTGAAGAATATTAGTACGATTACTTTGAATACCTCAAGATCACTACCACCTTATCTTGGGATGCTTATGAATTCGAACAATATCTTTCCTTCCATCTTTTTTAGATTCCTTATCTTGCATCGTCCATATTATTATTATCTATCTCACTATATTTTTCAACACAATTTAATTGTATCAAAATGAGTTGACATCCTTCAAGGAAGTCCCTTTGGATTCATGCAATCAGCCTTTGTTGAGCAAATTGTCCTATTTATCTAATATCTTATGTCTAGCTATTTTTGTTTGTAGGTATCATCATTCAAAAAAAAGAGGAGCACTTTTTCATTGTCTACATCCCACCATCTCAGAATTGTGATTGTCAACGCAGCATCGATAAACCTTGTTATTTTTGAGTTGTAGGTACTTTCTGCACTTGATAGAATTGATTGAAAACTACCTAATACATTCCTGGCATGCCCGGTGGGACCTTGTTCCCTTTCTTTTCATTAAATTAATTTTTAGTCATTTTTGGTCTTTGTTCTATAATCGCCAACGATTATAGTAAATCACCAACGATTTTGGTAAATCACCCATGATTTCCTTAATCACCAACGATCTTTATGGATTGTTCTTGATTACTCAGTCAGTTTCCTTCCACATCAGTTTTCTGTCTTCTGCTTTCTGCTTTCATCTAACCTTGCTAGTTTTTTGCTCTAGTTCTTTGCTTCTTGCATTCAAAAATAAACTAAAAATGAAAATCTAAAAAAAAGGAAAAACAACCACATGGATGATTTCTTTTTCCATTATTTTATTTTCCAACGATTGCATTTTCTTGTTTTCCTCATTGAATTAAAATTTCTTTTGGGATCTAAAAAAACTTTCATATCTACTTGATCACATAATTTAATTAGGGGTTAATGAACTACATTCACTTAAATCCCCTCACACACAACCAAACCATGTCAAATACAACTTGCATTTAAACACTCCTTCCTAGGTGGACCTACTTGGATTTCATCACCAAGAGGATAAGCCGACTCGATGTTTTGGCCGAGTATAAATAAGCTAGTGGGTGGTATATTGGCTAAACACCTGACACCCTTATCACTCGTGGGAACGCGAAGTGAGGGGTAAGGCCCCAATACCATGCCTCGTATCGACACCAATATAGATTCAGGCCTCACGTACCTTTAGGTATATTGAGGAATCCATCCTTTAACATCACCCGAAACCAATCATAGATTTCTATTTCCTAGAACTTCTTAAACCATTTTTCACATTTCACCTTTTCCTTAACTTAATCAAGATAACAAAAACTCTCTTGTGTGACTTGTTTGTTTGATTGTAATCAACCACATAGTTTCTTTTTCATTTTAGTGATTGTTGTTTGTTTTCATGGTCCTAACCAGATAATTTTTCCATCTACAAAACTCTGAAAATATCACTGAACATTTCCAACAATCCTTAGAAAACATTCAGATTTGCATTCATGATGCCACATGTCTAATTGACCAATATTGAGTAACTTCATCACCCATAATAGAATATCAAGAACCTCGACACTCTCTTAGTAGTTAATCTACTAAATCAAAAATCCCCGATCCACATAGTCCTCATTTCTTTGATATCAGTGATCCGGTATTCACAGAGATTATAGGTTCGAACCCCGTAGACTTGAATGCATATCTTTCCACTTAAGGAGTTTTCCTCGAGCAACCCACACCGGAACAATGACCTCCTATCACCAATGTATCTTACAAATTCTCCCAAATTATCGATCCTAATCACAAATTAGTTATCTACAAGGTTCATCCCTATTCCACTTCTTAGTGGATTGGAAACATCACCCCATCATCAATACTTTCCATATATTTTGATCTCAATGTTGTTTCTTCACAAGATACAACCAACCAACAAGCATCATCATCAATATATATCTCATCTGGATCCTCCTCCTTATAAAACAACATCAAAAATATTCTTCCACCTCCAGCCTTGTAATATCTTCCATGATCTAAATACCTCAAGTAAGCTCATTTGCCATCCCTAGCTCGATCCCTCTTATATTGTCACAACAACTCACCTCTGTGGTCCAAAATGTTTTCATGTCCATCCCAACATCAACACCCCTCATCAATACAAGCTCTATCTCTAGTGCCCATCCCTCTTCACAACATGCATCAACCACACTGTTTGAAAATCCCGTCCTTAGTACGTACTCAAAACCATCTCAACCCCTCTTCCATACTTCCATCCCCTTTAAATATATACCCCAATAGTCTCAACCTTTTATCCACACTTATATCCCCCAACACTCTCAACATTTTATCCACATTTTTATCCCCACCGGTCTCAACCTTTTATCCACACTTCTATCCCCCCCACAGTCTTAACCTTTTATCCACACTTCTATCCCATTTCAACATATATCCCAACACTCACAACCCCTTTTAAACATTTCAATGCCCATCCAATATCAGTAGATCAAACCCTCACAACCTCTCATCTCACAACCAACATACAACATTCCCATGAGTACTCCCCTCCAACATAATATCCCTCTACCGTATCAGCCATATCAGAAACCAAACCCACATCCATATAATCAACCAGGTCCTTCATCATTTAATCACCAAAACCCTCACAAAATGATCCCTTACAGGCATTAATGAACATGATCTCTAGCCTTGAAGCTACTTCCATGGGTCCCAAGAACACATTAACTTATGCACAAATTTATAATAAACACATCCGTCCTTTTGCACCATACTAAGCATAACCTCCACACTCGGAACTCCATAAGTTCCTTAAGTTCTATAGAAAAGAAGACCCAAAAAAACACATCCAAGCCTTCCGATTGCTCATGTTACCTTATCGGACATGACCAAGACCTCATGCCGAGAACATTCCCTTTATCCCTACTAGGTCCCATGTTAGATAGGTACAAAAATATCCCCCAATACTCAATGTTCTCCTTTACATAACTTGCGTAGCTTTTCTTAAAACATTTTTCGATCAACATCATCTGCAAATTCACCATTACCGATCTTTACACAATCAAGAAATTTGAAGATGAATCTATTACACATTTCATTGCTGTTGGAGGGGTATTATTAACCATTTATATTTTCCCTCCCAAAAACTGAATTAATTGATCTATTTTCTCACTCCTATGCTAAACATATATCATCGACATTACAAATTCAATATTTCCAAACGTTTGAAAAAGTCTCTGCTATGGATCACAAATTAGAACTCCGCACCCTTGAGGATGGTAGGGTTAAAATCAGATCAAAGAATCCTAAACCGAAATCCTCATTCAAACCATCTTCCAGTCATGAAAAATCTAAAACCTCAAAAAATACGATCGTCAGTAGACTCTACTTCCAAAGAATGTTTGGATCTCAAACGCACCTACCCTCAACGTAACTAGACACCCATTGGTGAATATTACAGCATAGTTTTTGATAAAATATTGGCTACATGTATGATCACTCTTCCACCCATTCGTCCTATCGACACATCTATCTCAAAACCCTCTTGGTACCGAGAGAATGATTACTGAAAATACCATAGGGTCAAGGGCCATGACATCGAAAGGTGTTGTTCATTTAGGAACATATTTCATGACCTTATAAAAAAGGTGAGTTACAATTGGATAACCCAAATGCACCCCCAAATAAGAATATAGATGTCTTCAAACAAACCTTTACAAACCACGCTCCTTCCACTAGTAAACCACAGTCTAACATCATTCACTCCCACCACACCATCAACACAATAAAATATCAGTCACTCAAACCTTCAGCATCTGGTGCTCCTATCAAAGAAGCATAATCTGAATCATCCACATCCTCAAATATTTCTATCACAGAAATGTAAAATGAATCATCCACACCGATACACCTAGTGTTTATATCCCAGAAGAACCTATTGAATCATGTACTTCTCCTAGTCTCACCTCTGGAAAGACTAAAAATCTATCCACATCCACTGCATCTACTTCAAACTCATCTATGAGATCTATGCAAGTCTTAGAGAAGAAATCAATCATAAAATACATGAAAAGCTCTTATGATGATCATGTCACCCAATATTATGTTTGAAAACTTAAAAAATACACTACACAACCTCCAATCCCTTCACCTACAATCACACCATGAAATCATACAACAACCCTAGTATAGGATCCAAAGTCCTTGCCCTCTGTTTTGGGGCCGCAACCCTCATCCAATTTTTTTGTCACTATTACAGAATCTAAAATTATTCCCAACTGGAACCTAAAGGTGTCACGCAAAAATGATCCCTTAAACGTTAACATCCACATCATCAAATGAAACACCAGCCTCGACCTCATCCTCAAAAGGATACTATGATAAAATCCTTGAAATTCTCATCCAATAATATATCATAACCCTACCTCCTCTTAATCCATCTAGCCCACGGGGTGGAAATCCTCCTAATATAAATTTGAAGCATTTTGTGATTTTCATAGAATACCGTAAACATTCCACGGAGGGATTGCAAAGCCCTTCATAGTTACAATAAAATACTTGCTAATAAAGGACTCCTTTCCACAAATTTGTAACCATCAAGCATAGTCAAAACAACCCATCAAAAAATAAAAAAATACACCCAAACCATCACCTATTACTACATCCACATCTAACAAAAGTAAGACCTCTTCTAGAAAATCCCCGCTTCATAAAATTGACGAAGTACGTACAAAAACCAGATCTTATGCACAAGACCCTAAGGATTCATATCAAAACAAGTCCAAGGTCTCCATCCCTCTTGCTCTTGAATCACCTAATCCAATACCTTCTTCCAAAGCTAAAGTATCCATCCTTACCACTCCACATACCCAATCTACCACTTCTATACAGAACACCATCGATAAAGCAACTTCATCAAGCTCTAGTAAATATGTCCCTTTATGAGCTTGTACAAACCTCACAAAAGAACTCCTTCTTGCCTTTCGAGTCGTTGTCGACACCCCAACTGTGGACCTCGTAGTGTCATGGACGGTTATACGGTAAAGAAAAAAAAATTGGTTCTCGGCTTTCGAGTTTTTCGGTCATCGAATTAATTATTAATAATTATTATCATTGTTTAGCCATAAAATCATAAAAATAATGTTATAATAATATTATAATTTATAATGTCGAGGTGCGATTATTATTATTATTATTATTAATAAAATTGTGTTGTTATTATGAATAGGGTGATCATCATTAATTGTGCTCATCAATATTTTACCTCGTTCAGGGTTTGTATTCCTATTTAGTTAAAACAAACAAACAAAAAAAAAAATAAATAAATATAAAAAATAAATTTAAAAAAATTAAAAAAATGTGATTTTCCTCTTAGGGCAATTAGGGAAATGGGGTTTCCTTCCATCGTTTTGGGTGTAGAGAGGAGAGTGCATGCTTTGCCATGGCCGTGGGGAACTCCAATCTGTTATGCGTAAATTCTGAAAGAAAGGTGGTTTGCAGTCCTTTTTACTCAAATCAATGCTCTTTGGGTGTTTTCTTGTTTCTTTCAAGGAGATGCCTCGCCAAATGTCACCCCATGGATTTGCCATGTTCTCCTTTTGCAGTCTGTGCGATCCTCTCCTCTCGGTTGCCAAAAAAAATGAGCTCTGGGACCCGTGTGGACAGCTGCCAAGATCAGGAACTGGAGAGGCATTTTTGTCAGACGTTGTAGTTGCTACTGACCTTGGTAGACAGGTATGCGCAAAACAAATGTGTAGAAGAGGCATATGAATTGTTGAATAGAATGCCCCAAATAGATGCGGCTCTTGGAATGCCATGAGGGCAGGATATGCACAAAGGCATTTGTTGAAAGGCCCTTGAAACTTCCAAGCAAATGTTTTTAGTGCCCAGTTTGGACGTAGGCAAAATGTGAAGGCATACACAACCCAGGTGAACTATTTGACAAAATACCTAAAAGATATGTGGCCTCCTGGGCTACAATGATAGTAGGATAAACAAAAAAATGGGTCTGTTAAGAAGGCATTGAACTGTTTGATAAAATGCCTCAAAGAAATGTTGTCTCATGGAATGCCATGATGGCAACATATGCACAAAATGGATGTGTAAAATGGCATATGATCTGTTTGACAGAATGCCTCAAAGAGATGTGGTCTTATGGAACATACCCTGACCATGTAAGCTTCATTTTTGTTTAATTGGCTTTCATCCATGCATGTTCAGTGCATGAGGGTTGTAAATACTTCGTTGGCATGAGTGCCTCTTGTAGAATCATGCCAAAAATTAATCATTATGTTGCTGGTTTTGATGAGCACATGAGAATGTGCAAAATGTGGAGGCATGCTTAAGGCATGTGAAGTGTTTGACTAAACGCCTTCAAAAATCTTGGTCTAATGGTTGCAAGATTTGAGGCTACGCACAAAGGAGGAAGATCTCATCCTATCAAAAACAACAACAATAAGAAACCCTTTGATCATGCTCGTTTTCAGTGGTGGGTTCAAATCCGGAGACATGTATGTTAAATGGTGGAGTTAGGGAAACTCGTGGTCTAGTTGACGAAGTGCCAAGCAAGAGATCGACCCAAGCATGTGGCTTCGACCGACTTCGTTCTCCAGGCATGGTTCTTCTTCCCTTACCTCTCATAATTCTCGTGTTTTAGTTCTCTTTTGCAACTAAATAGAATTTTAAATTATTAGGATTTTTAATACGATTAAAATGTCCCTTCAACTCATTGCAAAACAATAAAGTGTCGTGTCATGAACTCTCAAAGCCATTATAACTCACCTACTTTAAACCATGAACTATCACCCTCACTTCGAGATGATCTAGAAAACTCTTACCCTTTTGATCGCTCCAATATCGTTTTATCGACCAGACAAATTTGACTCTCCATTGATTAAGTTGACCTTCTTCCTGCTTAAAATAGTTAAATTTTGCATTTTTCAGAGACTCACTAAGTACCCTTTCGCACTTTGGAAACGAGATGTGAAGTTTCATTCGTGTACCTTGGTATACGAGGAGTCACCTTGATTTTTGGTTTGACCCGAAATGATCATATGACATCCTTTTGATGCTCTTATAGGAGCCCTGTTACATCGATTTACAATAGTAGAGAGTTGTTAAAACTAGAAAGTTGGCTTTCGTTTTGGACCACCATTTGAAACCCGGAAAGAGAAATCACTTTTGTCTTCGCAAACCTCTAGCGTTTATACTAGACAAATGCATGGAACATTCAACATAGGAAAGAGCACTTTTCGGGATAGTTTGGCGAAGCCATTTTGTAGGCCTCGATCACGGTTTGTGAGGTCAAACTGGTCCAATTTCGTCTTGTTGCTCCGAGAAAAAACTTGTCGCCATTTGAAAATAGTTTACTAGTTCTCCATCCCATCGACTCTGATGAACTCTCCTTATATAGGGGAACTAGTAGGAGATGTCTCGTTGTGTGCTTCTCCATCGAACGTCATTTTGGACATGGTTTTCTGGGCCCTCGAGCTAACTTTTGGTCATTTTACAACTGGTGAACTACGACCAGTGGCCCCGGAGAACTAACCGCCAAACTGCAAACCGTTCGCTCTTTTTCAATTCCGTCAGTTGCTATGAATTCTTGGTATATCTGGGGACACGTAGAAAGTTAATCATGGAGTGTGTGCTCATTGGAAGATAACCTTTGGAAGTAGTTTCTTAGCCTCCGAGCCCATTTTGAACGTTTTGTAGCTAGTGAGAAAATGTAAGAATAGAAAGCTGCGGACCTCGTAGGGTTGCCAAATCACCCTGAAAACATTTAAACACACTTAAATAACTATTTAAAACACTATAATGAAACTTGTTGTGTGTATTAGAACTTTTGACAAAATGATGTTTTCTCTCTCTTCCTTCTCTTTCTCTCTCTAGGTTATAAAATGAAGAAAAACGAAATGCAATGAATACATGTTCTAGACCTTTTTATTTCGATTGCAAATTGTAATTATTGTCAGATGTAAATGGGAAACTGAAAAATGATAATTATGATTGATTAGGGTGGATGCCATGCCAACGATTTATCATTGATATCATGCTCACGTGGGTTTTGCAGGATGGAAGAATGATGATGAAAAAGGTGATGTGTAATTTAATTATTATTATTGTAATTTTTATAGGTCATTGTAAAATGAATAACTGTCTAATGTAGTCTCTTGTTACAGAAAAAGTTATAATTGAAATTTGTTAATATGCATGAGATGCTAGTTTTAGGGATACTTAGGAAATGTGCATCTAATCACCGGTTCAATTTGTTTCTTAGTTGTGTATGGAAAAAAAAGGGGGTTTGATTTATACATAGTAAATTGAAATTGAAGTTAATATATTGTAGTACTTTCTTAGTATTTAATAAATGATTAAATTAATTATTGGGTTACTTCTTACCTTGCAAACATAATAAAGAGTTTTAATGGGAACACTCAACCTTAATAAAATATTCATGCATAACTTTCCTGCATGTGTGATCCCTTTTTACCATATAAGAAAATTAAGACCGTAGAACGAACTTAAGCTTTGCACTCAATGAGACCTCTAGGTTAGGTAAATAAAACCCCTAGTTGGAGTTTACCGTCATAGTCATTAGGTTTAGCGACATTGTCGTGAACCCATATTTTAGGAATGACATGGTCCAACCTATCCAGAGTATGCGGTTTCCTTCTAGTTTTGGTAATCGTGAGAAGAATGTCCTCTCTTCAGGTCCGACACCGGGCTGAGTGGTGAAGACCACCTTGGAAGTCACCTTATGAGTCCTTGTTAGAAGGAATGACTAAGCGGTGTAACCTTCCCATCTGTGGAGTAGGTAGAGATATTACTCCCTTGTATCCTATTGGATTTCGGGCCTTACAAATTAGATCTAGAAATTAACTTCATCAGTGAATGGAATCCCTGTTGGATCCAAATGACCTAAATGAAGATCATGATATAGTTGTTCTATGTCTTGCATTCTCGTTAGTGAACCCTTTTGTCCCTTGTAGATAAATGTCTTGTCTTGGGCTTGTGAAAATTTAGTGCCTTGATCTTTCACGAAAGGATTATAGGGTAAATACATTTTAACCTTAATCACACCTATAATAGAGATTGAAGCCCTAGGTGAAACTGGAATTAAGCTTAACCATGTGCTTCTTTAATATGTCAGACAAGTACTTTTGTAACTCTTATGTTTAAAATGATAGTAATAATGAGACCCTAGTGCGATGCAAAAGTAAATCATATGAGAGTAAAACCAAAATTTGAGGTTAGGAATAATGTCACTGGGAGTCCTTAAGACTTAATTTAAACATCTTCATGTGTTACAAAGAATATAAATTGCCTTGGTGTGACCAAACTTCGAGAAAACAAAAGATATATATAAAAATCAAATTTGGAATTCAAAAAGTTATTGAACTATAATAATAATAATAGCGAAATAACTATTCCGTGATCGATGGATGTTCTTGGGAAAAAACTATTTCAAATCGATGTCTTCTTAATCCCAAGATTTCATCTTGACATCACATTAGGTTCACTTGTGTAGCAAGAGTTAAATTTCAAACTTTGAATAAGCGTTTTGGGAAGCATAATCTTAACATAAGAATGAGAGAGTTAGAATTTTGTATAAAATTTGAAATATGGAAAATACTTATGTAAGTTATGAAGATTGGCATAAGGGTAAGGAGAAAAATCAAATGGTTGAACAATAAGTGAAAGGTGAAATGAATTTTCAGAACATGTAGGTGGAAAAAGGAAGAAAATTTTGCTTACATAATAATGTTATTGGATGTTTAACGTAAAAATAGATGTAACCATGGTAATGTTGTGTGGTGGGTTGTCAATCCTTAAGTCCCTTTTGTTGTGGTTGGTTATTTAGTATTCATTCATTGGGAAAAGTGTGGCATCGACATGTGTTGATGTCATGTCATGCATGTGTCTATGTGAGTCGATGACTTATGTGATTGTCGCATGTGTGTCGAGTCCTGTACTTGGAGCCCTTGTTGTGTTGTGTGTAGCATGTATTGTAAGTCAAAAAAAAAAAAAATTATCTTGGTATTTTACTGTTGTATTTGGGTGTGTAAAATGTGGGCACTACATATGGTATCGAGTGAGCGAGGTTCATGCTCTCGAACCTCTGGGATGGATTGGAGTTGTGATGATTTTGCATGATAGAGATGTTGTTACATGATGGGTTGCATGATGGTGATGGTGTTTCATGATGGTGATAAATATTGGAAGAGTAATGTGTTTTAAGAGTGATGTGATCTATGTCATAATTGTGATAGTGTGAATGCACATGAGGTGTATGTCACTTAGTGCGCATTTGTTATCATGTTGATGTGCTGGGGATGGGAGTTTCTCTCTCCTTCGTGTGGATTCTATGAAGAGTTCATGTGTGATTACTTGCTTGGAATGTGTGAAAAGAATTCTAATGTGGATGACGGGGTGTTGGAGCATTGTGGCATATTGTGTTATGTGGGTGTGTCGATATGTTGTATAACTGGATTGATGTAAAGTGAATTGAATTGTATCATGATGTTTTACCATGTTTTGAAGAAATGTGTGTATCACTTTGTATGTAGCAAATGAATGTTATGTTGTGATGTTACTATGTCCATTGTATGTATGATTTGTGTAATATGTGATGGTTCATGTTGTGATATAGGGGCATACAGTGATCCTATGAACCCTATTGTGTAGTGATTGCACCTTGGGTGCAGAATGTGGTAAAGTGATGTATTACACCCGGTGAATGTATGATTGTGATCTACCCTGTATATATAACCATGCGTAATACGTTATGGTTGTTGTGTGTGAATTACCATTGTGTTAGTGACATAGTTATGTGTATGTCATGGACCCTACACTCGATGACCCTAAGGGGATAAACTGTCAAGAGTGTATGTGTGGAGAGAGGAGGCGTGGACCAGGTTTTCATAATCTTGAGCCGAGTACGAGTGAGGAAGTGGAGTCTTATATAGACTGAAAATCCACTTCTATCTGTTTAGTATACTTCGAGCTTGCTCAGTATATTGTGGGTGCGCACCACCTTAGGCTCAACTTATGCAACCTTGTGTCCCTTGTTCTTTCCTATTGGATTGTTCATTGAATAATCCTATGTGATTTTGACTATGTTGATCCTTGTGGGAGTATGGAGGAATGGTTCAGGAAGAGATGATGATAGTTACATTATTTGATATACTCATTTCTGGTTACATGTATATTTTTACGAGCTGAGGCTCGATGTCCGAGTGCCAACAACTCGATGAGTACCCCTTTGGTGGCGGTATGAGGCCACATAGTGATTGTGATGTGCTATTTTCTCATTACGTATTTTATTCGTAAATTAATCTTTCTCTTTTAGCTAGAACCAGCCATTTTCTTGATTGACATGTTCTTATATTTTGGGCATTTATTTGATTGTTGCATTAACATTTGGATTTTACACTAACCAAGGCTAATTAGCCATTTGTTTTCTTGGTTTTAAAACTTTCTTTTCATATTTGAAAGTTTTGTAGCCTAGCCCAAGGCTTTTGATTTTGCCACTTGGCATTTGAATGGATTGTTATGCTTTGGTTCTAATGTCGTAATGTGTTGGATTAGGGTCATGGGATTAACCATGGAGTGGTTGAACCTATGGACCCACTTCATTGTATGGGGGTACGCCCCAAGGAGTTACAGATAACTAGCGGGTTGTTGAACCACGAGTTATTATGTCACTTGGGTTGGGGGTGACGGGGCTCTATGTGTCTAGGGCAATAGGGTGACCCGGCCTCATTAAAAGGAGAAAGGAGATTGGCCTCTATGATTGAGAGACCCGATATTATTTCTTATGGCACTCTATGGTTGAGTGACCTGTTATTCTGGATGGGGCTCTATGGTTGAGTGACCCGACTTGGTTTTGACACTATGTTTCTTTCTCTTTGGGAGGTATATGGAGATTTCTTTCTCTTTGGGAGGTATATGGAGATTATCTGGTGATGCTTTGGGGAGGTATATGGAGTTGCATTCTATTGCTTTTGGAGATATCTGGAGTTGTTTCATGATGCCTTGTTATGTGTGGAGTTGGTATAGTGAGTTATGTGTCCTCTTGTGAGTTTTGTTAGACTTGTTATGATTGGTGGTGTGACTCTCCCTTGGTTGGTATGGACTATTGGATATTGGATTGGAACTATGTTGTTATAGTCATGGATTTTTGGGTCATGTGATACCCGTTGTATATGTATCAGCGTGTTGATTCTGTTTGTTAGTCATATGTGTGTACTAGATCTATGTCTAGGGTAATTGTTGGAAATTAATTGTTATGTGGTCTACTTGTTGTCATTCCATGGTTTGGTGAAACCCTTGTGATGTGGTACGGTCGTGAAAGTATGTAAAAGTATGTTGTGAAAATTTGGTGTTGTGTATGACCCTAGTAGGGTGTTGTGACTATAGTTCATGATGGGAACCCACAGAATGAATAAACTAAAATTTGAAAAAATGAAATTTTAAAGGACTTGAATTAAGAATAATGTTAATGGAAAGATTAATGAAATAACGAATAAGAGAGAACTGCCAATCTTCACAGAACCTTGAAAGTTAAAATTTCTACCAATTGTTCCTAGGGCCACCCCGTGACCATGCTTTTGTGTTTGAAATCTTAACCTTAGCATGTGTGCCTTCACCTTATTCGTTCCTTATTGTTTACCATTTCTCCTTCTTCATTGTATGTCACATCGAGGACGATGCTTTCTTAAGGGGAGGAGAATGTAATGCCTCATTTTTAGATGTTTCCCTTGTTCTGGCAAAACCTTGTTTCTAAGCCTGGGAGACTGGTGTGTGTGTTCTTGTTGACCGTTGTTGACCT
This sequence comes from Taxus wallichiana var. yunnanensis, assembly GCA_018340775.1. Classification (NCBI taxonomy): domain Eukaryota; kingdom Viridiplantae; phylum Streptophyta; class Pinopsida; order Cupressales; family Taxaceae; genus Taxus; species Taxus wallichiana. Next base: position 565,424,086 of record CM031240.1, read on the forward strand.
TGTCTCAGGTCGCAGTGAAGATTTTTCACCTTCCCTCTCCTTCTTTCCTTTTGGGTCATTGTCGACACCCCAACTGTGGACCTCGTAGCGTCATGGATGACTATCCGGTTAAAGAAAAAAATTGGTTCTCGGCTCTTCGAGTTTGTCGGGTCGTCGACATTAATAGGATTAATAATTATTATCATTATTTAGCCGTAAAATCATAAAAACAATGTTATAATAATATTATAATTTATAATGTCGAGGTGCGATTATTATTATTATTATTATTATTAATAATTTTGTTGTTATTATGAATAGGGCGATCATCATTAATTGTGCTCATCAATATTTTACCTCGTTCAGGGTTTGTATTCCTATTTAGTTAAAACAAACAAACAAAAAAAAAAAAAAAAAAATATAGATAAATAAATTTAAAAGAAATTAAAAATAAAATAAAAAAAACGTGATTTTCCTCTTAGGGTGAATTAGGGCAGAAATGGGGTTTCCTTCCATCATTTTGGCTGTGTAGAGAGGGAGAGTGCATCTGCCACCGCCATGGGGGAACTCCAATCTGTTCTACACAAATGCCTGAAAGAAAGGTGGTTTGCAGTCCTTTTTACTCAAATCAATGCTCTTTGGGCGTTTTCTTGTTTCCTTCAAGGAGATGCCTTGCCAAATGTCACCCCATGGATTTTCCATGTTCTCCTTTTGCGGCTTGTGCCAGTATCCTCTCAGTCTGCGTTAAAAAAAATGAGCTCTGGGACCCGTGTGGACAACTGCCAAGATCAGGAACTGGAGAGGTTTTTGTTAGACGTTGTAGTTACTACTTTACCTTGGTAGATAGGTATGCATAGAACAAATGTGTAGAAGAGGCGTATGAATTGTTGACAGAATGCCTCAAATAGATGTGGCTCTTGGAATGCCATGAGGGCAGGATATGCACAAAGGTGTTTGTTGAAAGGCCCTTGAAACTTCCAAGAAAATGTTTTAGTGCCCAGTTTGGCACGTAGCAAAATGTGAAGGCATACACAACCCAGGTGAACTGTTTGACAAAATACCTGAAAGATATGTGGCCTCTTGGGCTACAATGATAGCAGGATAAACAAAAAAAATGGGTCTATTAAGAAGGCATTGAACTGTTTGATAAAATGCCTCAAAGAAATGTTGTCTCATGGAATGCCATGATGGCAACATATGCACAAGATGGATGTGTAAAATGGCCTGTGATTTGTTTGATAGAATGCCTCAAAGAGATGTGGTCTTATGGAACATACCCTGACCATGTAAGCTTCATTTTTGTTTAATTGGCTTTTAGCCATGCATGTTCAGTGCATGAGGGTTGTAAATACTTCGTTGGCATGAGTGCCTCTTGTAGAATCATGCCGAAAATTAATCATTATGTTGCTGGTTTTGATGAGCACATGAGAATGTGCAAAATGTGGAGGCATGCTTAAGGCATGTGAAGTGTTTGACTAAATGCCTTCAAAAATCTTGGTCTAATGGTTGCAAGATTTGAGGCTACACACAAAAGGAGGAAGATCTCATCCTATCCAAACAACAACAATAAGAAACCCTTTGATCATGCTCAGCAAGTGGTGGGTCGAATCCAGAAGACATGTATGTTAAATGGTGGAGCTGAGGACGCTCGTGGTCTAGTTGACGAAGTGCCAAGCAAGAGACTGAACCCAAGCCTGCGGCTTCGACCGACTTCGTTCTCCAGGCATGGTTCTTCTTCCCTTACCTCTCATAATTCTCGTGTTTTAGTTCTCTTTTGCAACTAAATAGAATTTTAAATTATTAGGGATTTTTTTAATATAGTTAAATGTTCCTTCAACTCATTGCAAAACAATAAAGTGTCATGTCGTAACTCTCGAAGCCATTATAACTCACCTACTTTAAACCATGAACTATCACCCTCGCTTCGAGATGATCTAGAAAACTCTTACCCTTTTGATCGCTCCAATATCATTTTATCGACCAGAAAAATTTGACTCTCCATTGATTAAGTTGACCTTCTTCCTGCTTAAAATAGTTAAATTTTGCATTTTTGGAGACTCACTAAGTACCCTTCGCAACTCTAGAAATGAGATGTGAAGTTTCATTCGTGTACCTTGGTATACGAGGAGTCACCTTGATTTTTGGTTTGACCCAAAACGATCATATGACATCCTTTTGATGCTCTTATAGGAGCCCTGTTACATCGGTTTACAACAGTAGAGAGTTGTTAAAACTAGAAAGTTGGCTTTCGTTTTGGACCACCATTTGAAACCCGGAAAGAGAAATCACGTTCCGTCTTCACAAACCTCTAGCGTTTATACTAGACAAATGCATGGAACATTCAATATAGGAAAGAGCACTTTTGGGATAGTTTGGCGAAGCCATTTTGTAGGCCTCCGGTCGCAGTTTGACGAGGTCAAACTGGTCCAATTTCATCTTGTCGCTCCAGAAAACTTGTCGCCATTTGAAAATGGTTACTAGTTCTCAGTCCCGTCGACTCTGATGAACTCTCCTTATATAGGGAACTAGTAGGAGATGTCTCGTTGCGTGCTTCTCCATCAACGTCAGTTATGGATGTGGTTTTCTGGCCCTCGAGCTAACTTTTGTCATTTTACAACTGGGTGAACTACGACCAGTGGCCCCGGAGAACTAACCACCAAACGCAAACCGTTCGCTCTTTTTCAATTCCGTCAATTGCTTTATGAATTCTTGGTATATCTAGGGACACGTAGAAAGTTAATCGTGGTGTGTGTGTTCATTGGAAGATAACCTTTGGAAGTAGTTTCTTAGCCTCCGAGCCCGTTTTGAACGTTTTGTAGCTAGTGAGAAAATGTAAAATAGTAAAAGCTGCGGGACCTCGTAGGGTTGCCAAATCACCATGGAAAACTTTTAACACACGTAAATAACTATTTAAAACACTATAATGAAACTTGTTGTGTGTATTAGAACTTTTGACAAAATGATGTTTTCTCTCTCTTCCCTTCTCTTTCTCTCTCTGGGTTATAAAATGAAGAAAAATGAAATGCAATGAATACATGTTTCTAGACCTTTTTTTTATTTCGATTGCAAATTGTAATTATTGTTAGATGTAAATGGGAAACTGAAAATGATAATTATGATTGATTAGGGTGGATGCCATGCCAGCGATTTATCGCTGATATCATGCTCACGTGGGTTTTGCAGGATGGAAGAATGACGACGAAAAAAGGTGATGTGTAATTTAATTATTATTATTGTAATTTTTATAGGTCATTGTAAAATGAATAACTGTCTAATGTAGTCTCTTGTTACCGAAAAAGTTATAAATGAAATTTGTTAATATGCATGATATGCTAGTTTTAGGGATACTTAGGAAATGTGCATCTAATCACCGGTTCATTATGTTTCTTAGTTGTGTATAAAAAAAAAAAAAAAGGGGGTTGATTTATACTTAGTAAATTGAAAATGAAGTTAATACATTGTAGTACCTTCTCAGTATTTAATAAATGATTAAATTAATTATTGGGTTACCTTCTTACATTGCAAACACAATAAAGAGTTTTAATGGGAACACTCAACCCTTAATAAAATATTCATGCATACTTGCCTGCATGTGTGACCCTTTGTACCATATAAGAAATTTAAGACCGTAGAATGAACTTAAGCTTTGCACTCGATGGAACACTCTAGGTTAGGTAAATAAAACCCCTAGTTGGAGTTTACCATCATAGTCATTAGGTTTAGCGACATTGTCGTGAACCCATATTTAGGAATGACATGGTCCAACCTATCCAGTATGCGGTTTCCTTCTAGTTTTGGTAATCGTGAGAAGAATGTCCTCTCTTCAGGTCCGACACCGGGCTGAGTGGTGAAGACCACCTTGGAAGTCACCTTATGAGTCCTTGTTAGAAGGAATGACTAAGCGGTGTAACCTTCCCATCTGTGGAGTAGGTAGAGATATTACTCCCTTGTATCCTATTGGATTTCCGGGCCTTACAAAATTAGATCTAGAAATTAACTTCATCAGTGAATGAAATCCCTGTTGGATCCAAGCGACCTAAATGAAGATCGTGATATAGTTGTTCTATGTCTTGCATTCTCGTTAGTGAACCCTTTTGTCCCTCGTAGATAAATGTCTTGTCTTGGGCTTGTGAAAATTTAGTGCCTTGATCTTTCACGAAAGGATTATAGGGTAAATACATTTTAACCTTAATCACACCTATAATAGAGATTGAAGCCCTGGGTGAAACTGGAATTAAGCTTAACCATGTGCTTCTTTAATATGTCAAACAAGTACTTTCGTAACTCTTATGTTTAAAATGATGGTAATAATGAGACCCTAGTGTGATGCAAAAGTAAATCATATGAGAGTAAAACCAAAATTTGAGGTTAGGAATAATGTCACTGGGAGTCCTTAAGACTTAATTTAAACATCTTCATGTGTTACAAAGAATATAAATTGCCTTGGTGTGACCAAACGTCGAGAAAACAAAAGATATATATATAAAAATCAAATTTGGAATTCAACAAGTTATTGAACTATAATAATAATGGTAGCGAAATAACTAATCCGTGATCGATGGATGTTCTTGGGGAAAAAGCTATTTCAAATCGATGTCTTTCTTAATCCCAAGATTTCATCTTGACATCACATTAGGTTCACTTGTGTAGCAAGGTTAAATTCCAAACTTTGAATAAGCATTTTGGGAAGCATAATCTTAACATAAGAATTAGAGAGTTAGAATTTTGTATAAAATTTGGAATATGGAAAATACTTAGGCAAGTTATGAAAATTGGCATAAGGGTAAGGAGCAAAATCAAATGGTTGAACAAAAAGTGAAAGGTGAAATGAATTTTCAGAACAGGTAGGTGGAAAAAGGAAGAAAATTTTGCTTACATAATAATGTTATTGGATGTTTAACGTACGCTAGATGTAACCATGGTAATGTTGTGTGGTGGGTTGTCAATCCTTAAGTCCCTTTTGTTGTGGTCATGTTATTGTTAGTATTCATTCATTGGGGAAAAGTGTGCATCGACTTAATTCTCTTCCTACACCAAAGGCATATGGAAGACCCGAAAAATAACCCATATATAAACTTAATATCGTAGATGTTATATCCTTTGGTCCACCACATTTCAAAACCAATCTCATCTACAAAGGGATCGACCTTCCTTCCCCACGTCCTAATAATCAACATCACACAAAACCATTCATATTAGATTTCACTTTCGTATATAACCAAACATTCTCACAAATGCATCTCCATTATTGTGCCTATAAGGGATTCAATCTCAAACACTATAAATAGGGTGTTCACAACTTAATCCTTGATTATTCCTCAAACCTCATGAAAAATATGGACTGTGTTTCGTAAAATCAGTTTCAAATTATTCCGCAAGTCTTGTATTTGGATCCTTAACAAAACCAAAACCATCTTCTTCACCCTCGCACGATGACCCCATGGAAACAGATGACACCGTTTCCATCCCATCTATTTTTTTAGTCAACACTTTCACCTTATAACTGCTTACTTATCATACCAACAATGGTACTATGAACCTCCCACTAGTATTACCAGGACAAATTCAAGGTTGGGAGTGCCTAGGCGATAGTTTGAGTGGGCGCCCTCCTCAAAAATTTATTTAATATTTTTTCCCATAAATTAAATAAATAAAATTTGTTTATATTTTTGTATTTTTAAATTTACATCATGGTCATAATAAAATAATAATAAAAATATATTATTAAATTATCATGGAAGGGTGAAAAATATTCTGTGGATAGAAAAAATTAATTGTAGGAGATATTCAGAATGTAAAAAATACAATATTTTATACAAAGCTTCTTACAACTCTGATTTACCCATATCCAATAGGTGATAAGAACTCTATCTTGAAATAAAACACCATTTTTTTGCAAAGAAACAAAAATGTTTATGTAGCTCCCATGGTTTTGTGAAGAGTTGTATTTGGACTAGCCCTACAGATTCCTCCATAACAAAATAATAAAAATTTTCCCAAAAACTAAGAATAGAAAATTAAATACTTTTTTCCTTTAATTATACTCACCTCTACTAGATACACCAACAACATTATAAAACATACATTAACCTTTTTCTAGAACAAATTACACACCTACATAATTTGGAGCTACATCAGAGAATGGGTAACAATACCAAAAAAATCATATGTGCTTATAAATATGTGATATTTTCTTTTACTTGCAAAAATATTACAATTTTTTTTTATGTGTATGCGTGAAATTTATGTTACTATACAATAATATTTATAAATGGGTTGATCAATATTAATTCTTCAAAAAAATTATTTTAAAGTTAAGTTCTAAAATTAACCGACAAAAAGGAAATTTTTAGATTCAGGCGCCCCCTGACTACTGGCGCCCTAGGCAACTACCTAGTTTTCCTAAGGCTTAATCCCCTTTGAGTATTACTCGAAATGATAGTGGAGGATTCTCCTACCATTAAAAATCTCTAATTCCATGATGATCAATCTATCCTATCCTACATGGAGGTATAATACCATTACCTTCAAAATACTACGCCACCTAAAACACACGACACTCTTTAATGAATCCACCATCAACATTAACATAGGGACTCTGCAGGATCCTCACATAGTCAAAGTTGTTCAATCCTTAGATTCACAAGAATTAGGACTTCACCACCTTCCTCTATAAACATATTCAAGCTTTCGCACATTCCATGTATGGACTTCGTTTATAGTTAAATAATATAGAATATAATTTATTATTTATTATTTAATATAAACTTTATATTAGGTTGTTAGTTATTTATTAACTAAATATTAAATCGAGGTGTGCCCCATCACTTAATAAGGTCATAACCCTTCGGGTTATTTAAATATGGCTATAGGTCATATTCATATTATTATGTAATTTGAGTTAAAAACATGGAGTAGAAGTGAGGAGGGAGTTACTAGACTGGGTGAAAAGTTTCTCATTAATGGAAAATATTCTTCCATGGTTTTTTACCCCATTGGGGTTTTCCACGTTAAATATTGTGTTAATGTGTTATGATGTTATTTATTTACTTTGTATTCATTTATTTATATGTGCACATTAATGTTTATTAAATAAGTTAATATAACTTTAATTCCCTCATCCTTGACATGGTACCAGAGTAGGATAAAGTATTGGTTAAATAATTTAATCAATCCTAAAGTCATATGGTTGGGAAAGTTAGTTGGTTAGTTGGTTTAGAACCTATTTAACCCCCCCCTTCCCTCTCCGAAATGAATTAATGTTTTTGAGATTTGTGTGTGCACAGGTGAAAGGGGCTCAACATGATATTTTTTTACTGCACATGAAAATCACATATGAGAATAGGTAAAAATTTAATTTCTATATGAAATATTTTTCAATTTTTCTATAGTTCATGTGTGCAGGCTAAAATTTATTCAAAGGTAAAATCAAGAGTAAATGGGGAGGAGAAAAGTTTCGTAAAAATAGGGATTTCAATTTATTTCATTGGTCAGGGTTAAATTCTTGTCCCCTCTCTATGGTATCCTTATTTAAATTAGTTACTCATTCGAAATTATATCCAAATCTTTGATAAAGTTTGGTTATATTTTTGTAAATTTGGTACACATAATTCTTTTTAATTTCAAAACTTAAAGTTATATAGTTTAACCTACATACTCTAATATATATAGTTTAAATACCACACATGGTTTATAACACTATAGTTTATATAAAATATAAATTATAATATATAATTTATAATGTTTAAATAAATATTTAATAAAATAGCTATATATGATTAGTTCTAAAAATTATAATCTATATTTATAGATTATATAGATTCTAATATATAATAAAACTATATTCAAAATATATATTTATATGCTTAAGGTATTATCTATTTTAATACATAATTTAGTTTATTTAAACTATAAACCTTTTATATAAACCTATAGGCTATGACTATTATGTGTTATATAAACTCATTCCTTTATATTTTATAGTTTATATTATAAACTATTAATAATACAATGTTATATTTTCTATCCTAATGGCCCCTTCCTTTTTTTTTTTCCATTTACCCCTTGCATGTGACCATTTTAAAAATAAATAAAACTCATGACTTAAGGGGGCCACCCCTTGAAACCTCCCTCTCTCTCATGAATATAAACTTGCCACTTTGCAGTAATTTTCTCACATCACACCATCTCCTATTGCGCTTGGCCCCCACAAAGGCCCTATATGCCCCCTTTCGCACGGAGTTATCTAAATCCTTATGCATTTCAACCTTTGACCAGGTTTACATTTTGTGTTGTTTAGTCCCACATGGGGACAACAAAGGCAATTTTAGGCTTTATAAAGCCTTTTGGGTTGGTATACCTCTATGTTTATGGCCACATATTAGCTCATTTTTCCAAGTGATGGCATGATGGTTTGACCGTTGAGTTGTTTGGAATTCCCAAGTTAGTTTGAATGATTGGATATGTGGCAAGGCTTTTAATTTGAATGTGGCATAGTTTGATGGCGGTGGCATGTTGAAAATGTCCAATGTATAATGGGCGGTGTACATGTATGTTTGACCCATGTTGCTCAAAGAAATGTGGGTGGTGGAAAGGAATAAGACTAGGCCCCAATGCAAAGTGTGAACTCACCCAAGTGATATTGAGCTATATGCGAGCTATGTTAAATTCAATAAGCCGACCATGGGAACTCGAGTAACTTCGGCAATGTAATATTATGTTACAACTCAAAATTTGGTTTAATTTTTTAAATTTCAAAGTGAAATGTGATTAATATGATAAATTGAAATGTTGCCAGTGTATAAGTAAAGGTTTAAATGAAAATGTGGTAAGTTTATAATGTTGGTTTAACATTGAAAATGACATATAAAATATAAACTCACCAAGTTGAGTTAGATATCTAAAACAATAAAGGAGCAAAGCTCTTAAATTTTTATATAAACTATTATTGTTTTGTTTCTTTTTTCAAAAATATAAATTAATCGTAAAGTTATTTCTTTTTTGAGAAAAATAGTTAAATAATATATCGTTTTTTTGAAATGATATATTTTTTGAGACACGACGATTGATCATCGTTGTCATTTAGATAGAAAACTAAAAAAAATTCACTCACATTTTGATTTATTTTTAATATCATACTAATACATTTGTGTATAGACTATCCACTTGACATGACCTCCTTTTTGCCATAAATTGATCTATTTTTTTTTTGATTGCGAGGATTAAAAAATGATAGGGGGATTTCTATTAACTTTTTTTTTAATCCTCATTAATTATTTAATTTTATTTTTAAAAAAATGGGGTCTAATTAGTTTTTCAATTGATAAATCTCAATGTTGAATGGGAATAATTACAACATTTGGAAGATTTGATTGAAGGCGTAAATTCATGGCTTGCAAACTATGGGTAGTTGTGAATGGAACTGAGAAGGCTCCACCGAAAGACAAAAACTATGGACAATGTCATGCATATATCAATCAAAAAAGTACAAGAGGTGATGTCCATCATTTTATGGAAGTGTACAAGATGATTTTTTCTACTTCATATCAGGAATCAAGAAAGTCTGAGTGAGGCTTGGACTCAATTGGAATCGATGCACAAAGGTACACATTTATCAAAAATCATTAAATTGATTTTAGAACTAATGACAACTCCCATGAAGGGAGATGAAAAAGTAATAAATTATTTGGCTAAAATAAAAAATATTAAGTCTCAGTTGGATGGGTGTAGTTGTAACTTAATTCAGGATAAATTTTTATTTCATTATTCAGTTGAATATTCATGAAAAATTTAGAAATTTCATTTCAATTTTGAATTCTAAATATCAAACAGAACAAGACATTCCATATTTGCAAACCCTTAGTGCTCTCTCTGGTTCAGGAAGAACAAGTTATGACAAATTTTGATTCAAAAGAGAATGCCACACATGCACTTCTTAATCTCAAAAATCAAAGGTAAACCTTTTAGGTTCAACAAGAATAAAAATCAACTTTTAAAACTCCTAGTAAAAACAAGAAACCAGAAACTTAAAAGTTAGTTTTGATGGTAAATGTCATAACTGTGGAAATTTGGACATAAGAAAGAAGATTGTAAATTGAAAAACAAGTCAAATTTCAAAAATAAAAATGGAATAAATCAGATCAAAATCAAGATGAAGATGATGAGAATAATCATAGTGCTAATATAATAGCTTTATAAACTACTTCTATTACTTCTAAATGAAAAGTATATTTTATTTTGTAAATATTGTTGAAAAAGGAGTTGTTTTTTCTTTATAATTAACTCAGATGGGTTAGTAAAAATGAACTAGAAGTAGCTACAACTGAAAACATACACAAAATGGATTATATGTGTTTTAAAAATTTTGCTTCATTTTTTTATAGTTTATTCAAAAATAGAACTGTGTTCATTTTTGGCATGAAAAACTGATCATATATGACATGTCTAGGCTTAAATTTACCACCTATGAAATGTATTGAAGGGTGCGTACATGATCAATTGTTGAAGAAAACTTCACTTAAATCCATGGGAAATTTCCATTGTTAATGGATCATGTTTTCAGTGAATTCTATGATTATTCTTGTATGATTTGATTATCTTGTTTAGATATGTTATCTATCAAGTCTTATCTCATTTTGTAAAGGCTTAGAATAAGATAATGAAGATATATATGTTTTTATATAAACATTTCTAAAATTTTTTAGTATGTGATTACTAAAATGTTATTATATGCATATCAAATGACACTTGGGGATGCCCTTGTGTTGTATTGGAGATGTCCAATACTGATTGCATTTAATATATATTTTACAAGAATAATATGTTGAAATTTTTCAACATATTTTAACATGGTTAGTTGTTAAGCATATTGTTATATTAGTTATTATACAACTAATGTTTAACTTTTACAGATAGTTAAAAGTGAAATCAATAATGATTTATATGCTTATTATGATGTCTATATGGATATTGTGACTCTAACCATGTTGATGTTGTGTTAGATATAAAATATATTGGATATGTGTTCAAGTTTTTTTGTGCAGGAACCATTACTTAGAATAAAAAAGCAACCAACAGTCTCCATTTCTTCTATTGAGGCAGAGAAGTACAATGGAAGCAATAAAAAAGAATCCATGTGGTTGAAGTGGTTGTTGGAAGAGATACACATGGAAGCTGAAGGAAGTATTCCTCTTCTATGTGGTGGTCGAGTTTTATTACTCTTGCTAAAGAATCCAGTTCAACATCAAAGAATGAAGCATATTGAAGTTCATATGCATGTTATCCGAGAGAAGGTTCTGTGGTGATAGAGATCTCTAGTTCTGAAGATCAAGATTGCAGTTATGTTTACGAGCCATTGTGTGTTGTAAAATAATGCAAGTGTGTGCAATGCTTGGCCTTTCAGAGTTTCCATTGAGGGGGAGTGTGCATGGAAATGTCACCTCCTAATGGTCAATCGGTTGTTGACTCCTTCTCTCTATACTTTTTCTCTGGTATAAAGCATTGTAAAAAGATCTTTTATGATCTATGTAAACTGATAGAGTTTATGGAAAATACAATCCAGTGTGTGTGCATCTATTTGTAAAGGAGGTCCTTGTGTTATAAAAGGCTCCTAGAGATGTGGTTTAAGAATTTTTCCATGAGAAATGGTGGGATTTAGTCTCACAAATCATGCTTAGCCTAAATCATACTTCTGATTTATGGATTCCAAATCTTTTTGTACCAAAAGGTAAGTTGAGCATGATGAAGGTGTTATAATTCCTTCAAAAATACATATGCTAGCCTAAACCTTTGGGGTTTATGGATTTGTAAATCTTGTTGTATGAACAACAGGTAATGTTGGCATATATATCCCCACTTAATATTAAGGGGAGTGTTAGAACTATAATATTAAGTGATCATAATATTTAGTTTATAGTTAAATAATATAGAATATAAGTTATTCTTTATTATTTAATATAAACTATATATTAGGTTATTATTTATTTATTAACTAAATATTAAATCGGGTGTGCCCATCACTTAATAAGGTCATAACCCTTCGGGTTATTTAAATATTCCTAGAGGTCATATTCAAATTATTATGTAATTCTGAGTTAAAAACATGGAGTAGAAGTGAGGAGTTCTATGGTTTTTTTACCCCATTTGGGTTTTCCACGTTAAATAATATGTTAATGTGTTGTGATGTTATTTTATTTACTTTGTATTCATTTATTTATATGTGCACATTAATGTTTATTAAATAAGTTAATATAACTTTAATCCCCTCTTCTGACACATCTTACCCATTGATTATCCACAATGGGTATTTAATATCGTACTTGTAACCAAGGCTTATGGTAACTTATGTATTTACAGGGACTTCTAAGAACTCAATATCACTTCTCCCAAAGATGAATTTCCTCATTTGAACATCGATCAACTCATCGATCTCACCACTTTGGACATGATATGATATCCCTTATGGATATCTTCTCTGCTACTGAAATCAAATACTTATTGCCATAGACGATTAACAAAAAAAGCTCCTTCATTACTCCTTGGGGGAATTTTTTCTACCATGTCATGCCCTTCGGATTTAAAAACCCAAGGCCACTTATCGATGTGAAATGAAATATATTTTCCATGACCTTATCCATAAAACTACATATGACTATGTTGATGACCTCTTAGGAAAAAGTAAGTAACGCAGGACCATCTTGCAGTCCTAGATATTATTTGTTTGACTCATCCAATATTCCTTTATCTTTACCTGCCCGCGAAGTGCGTGTTTTGTTTCCTCACCAAAAAATCCTAGGGTTCATCGTCTCTATTAAGTCCATTGAAGTGGACCTTGCCAAGATCAAATCCATCATCGAGATTCCCCCTCCATTAAACCTCAAAAAAATTTGTAGCCTTCAAGGTAGAATTCAACCAGTCCATCATTTTATCTCACAACTTTCAAACCATTGTTAGCTTTTCCATCATCTCATTTGCAAGGATGTCCAATTCATGTGGGATCACAATTATCAAAATGCCTTTGATGACCTCAAACAATACTTCTTATCATCACATGTGCTTACACATCAAAGAGAGGGGGAGCCGTTCCACCTCTACATATCCACTACTAATCATGCCTTGGTGCTATGCTTTCTCATCGAGATGAGAAAGGTTGTGAACAAGATTTCTATTATATAAGCCACCCTCTCTATGACTATTTGACCCATTATAATGAATCCAAAATTTTTTGTTGTGCTTTATACTTCGTGTTGGACCCTTGTAATATTGACCAAGTATGAAGGTGCGTAGGCATGCAAGGTCCCAGTTATGGAATAGTATGCAAGGAAAAAGCATGTAGGAGAAGGAATTAAAGAAGCATGTAGCATGCATGACACATAAAAGGATCGGGACTTAGTCATTTTGGATGTTTGGAGCAGAACATGTGAAAAGCATGACCCAGTTGCACGTGGATAAGATGCCAGCCTGATGACAGGTTGGCCCAGGAAGGAGCATGCTTGCGATGGAATCTTCTAGAAGAACATCATGGAATGGAGTGGAGATCTCAGGCCTAGAGAAGCATGCTCATATGGAGAACCACATTCGGACACTTGGCATCGATCTGAGGGCGTTGGAGGGCAAGTTGGTTGTCTAGGAAAGCCATAAATATAAGTGTATGTAGAGACAGATATAGAGACATATGGAGATATACATGAAAATATCCATATAGACACCTAGAGAGTGAGTGGAGCTCTGCAGAAATGCTGTGAGGACTCTATCAGTGAATAGTTGTATTTGGGAGAGAATGCACTAGGCTTAGGGGTTGTAAATTTTCTTTTGGGTAGCTTAGTTACATTAAGTCCAGTGCAATGCATGACTACGGTATACTTCTTTGCGATCCTCTGTAATGGTTCCATGGATGTAATGAGGTTACCTGCTATAATATATACATGAATATTATTGGTTATATTGCATATTTCTCTCTTATGAGTTATCTTTCCTTTCATGCTAAGTATGAATGCTTGTATGTTTCTTTCTGTCACAATACATGTTGTGGATTTTGTTAAGCACTCGATCTGAAATGATTGCAAGGATCTAGAGGCCGTTCTGAGCCCTATGGTTCTTGCATGTCTTAACTTCCCTTTTGAAATCTCTTACACTAATCATAGATGATGTATCCCACTAAACTCACATAAAAGAGAGACTCGATACCCGCACATGCCTCGGGTGAGCGCTCAAATTTTGTTGGGTGATAGGTCAGCATGCATGGGGTTCCTTTCTTTTGTGATAGGAGTAAAAATGACTACATCTTGGTTCCATTCTTCGGGACCTCTTTTCAAAGTAGTAGGGGATTTTAACATACATATTTATCTCATGTAATGAGTAATGACATAAAAATTAACGTTGGAGAGTGTTGAATCATGGTTCAAAAGCACGAAGTATGATTTTGATCAAAGATTTAGCCCTGGACCTAAGTTTAATGCATGTAGATGGGTATAAGAAAATCTCTACCACGATCTGTATTAAACGTTTTTTTGCTATTTCCATGTGGAATTGTATGAATGGCTCTCAGCCTACGCATCTAGATCAAGTTGGCATTATAGATCACATCTATGGAACCAAGAAGAGTACCAAAGGCTACAGGATGTAGATCTGACGTGGACCCATGTTGTGGATCATTAGTGGAAAGGAGTATTGGATAGCTACACTCTGGAGTATGCCATTTCCACATATTCTTATCCGGAGGTGGCTGAGTTTGAGTTTCTAAGGGATCCCAAAGGATCATTTCTACATGATGTCCCTTTGGCTTTGAAGATCTTGATGATTACCATGAGTTTAAAGGCTTTCCCAATGGCCGACTAAACCATTCTGAGCACTGGGTGAGGAAGTTAGGGTGGAGGAAGATGGAAGATGTTTTGGTAGAGAAAGAAAGGGAGGAGAGACACCTCAAGTATGGTGAAGCACGTGAAAGGGAGATTGCTAGATGACATGAGGTTATAGGTGTGATGGATGTATGGAGGCAGATGTTGCAGGAAGGATTTAAGGTTCATGTTGAGGACATGGAGCCTGAGTAGTCTGTGTGACCCCATCTTGGCAAGCGTGTGAGAGAAACCCATTCAACTTCTGATGAGAGTTCGTTATGTGAAGAAAGAAGAACCGTCGGTGTGCATCTCGAGCCCACCTAGTGACCAGGCCCGATGCTTAGTTTTCTAGATCGGGGGATAATATTGCTAATCCAGATTGATTACATTGGAGGTGATACTTCTATGGCTGCAAACACCACCTAGTGTTACGAAGTTTTAGGCAAGGTATATGAACATAAGTGTTTGTTCTTGCATCCGGAAGTGGCACGGGGTATACTATTGGTAGTGGGCATTGTTGCAAATTATAGGTGTGTATCTCAATGGAACTATGGGAACCCTTGGCATGACCACTTCAGGACCTGGTGGGCCTGGTGGATCACAGTGGTTTAGGACCCGGTGGGCATGGTGGATCTGGTGATTCAAGACTGGTGGACCTGGTGGATCAGGTAGTGGAGGAAACATAGGTGGAAACCAAGGATCTGGCGGAGGAGGATTTGGACCCCAACCACCCCCACAAGTTTTCTTTGAAATGTCTCTACATTTTCCCGATTATAGAGGTATTGAGGATCTGCAGAACATGTTCACAAGTGTGAACTGCTATGGTGCGTGAAGGGTGTCACAACCCTAGAATAGAAGGCTAGTTAGTTTGTAACCATGTTGCAAGGGCACGTGCATAGCTGGTATAAGAAGTATGACCCTCATCAGATAGTAGTGGATTATACTGCCTTAAAGAATGCATTCTTGGTAGAGTTCCACATTCTTGAGTTTGAATAGAAGAGCATCAACGCTTTGAAGGAGATTCAACAAGGAATGGCAAAGAGTGTGTAGGAGTATGATGCACACTTTAAAACTCTCTTATCTAAATTATCATATGATATTCACCCTTCACAACATGCTTAGTGGTTTGTTGGAGGATTGATCACCCCTTTTAGAAGGGCCTTATCTCATAAAACTTTTACAGACCCGCATGAGGCATTGGAAGCTGCCCTACGCATCGAGGCTGTTGGTAGTGTTGATACTAGCGTTAGCCCATTCTTGGAGGCTCATATTGCTGCTATGGCCAAGCAGTTGGAAAAATTATCTACGAACTCAGCCCATGAGACTCACAGTGGTTTGTGGTGCACAAATTGTGAAATAGAGGGGCACGTTAAGGATAATTTCCCTCGGAGGACAGTACGTGATATGGCGGTAGAGTATGAAATTTGTCATGGGGAGCATGATGCAAGTAGATGTCCTTGCTACAAAGACATGTAATCGGGAAAATGGTATCTTGTTATTGCAAGATTTGTACTTCTATAACCCATGATACTAAGGAATATAGGCTCATTGATCAAATCCATGAGGCCATTGATCATGGGGTGTGCCAAACCAGTGTTACCAGTAGTTCCAAGGGTGATGATCATTGTTATGAGGAGCACACAGATGGAGTTACACGTGGAAGAGGTTTTCGAGGAGGATTCCGTGGTCATGGAAACCATGGAGGAGGAAGGAGTGAGTTCCAGCGTGGAACATGTTTCAAATGTGGATCTACAAAACATTACAAATGGGAATGCCCTACCTATTGCAGTGCTCATGGTGCGAGAAAGAAGCATAAGTATGAGGAGTGCCCGAATTGTTTGAGCATATGAATCAGCAACATTGAAAGGACAAGGGTGTTGCAATGGTTAGTATCAAGAAGGTAGACATATAGTGGATGCCTCGGGTAACACGGGATACAGGTTTGGAGCCTATCTTGGTAATAACAAGGGCAGAAGCTACGCACGCATGAGAGGTACAAAGATAGAAGAACCTAGTTTCAAGGGAGGAGGTCATTCATGGAAAGTATCCAGACCCGTGCATCGAAGGAGATATATCAGACGCTATGGATGTTATTCGAAGCTTACAAGGGAAATCCAAAGTGTCTCACAGGAGCAATCCAAGAGGGAGGAACAAGGAAGGTGAGTCGAGGGACAAAAGAATGACGTAGATGAGCTCGGGGAGGTGTGTAAAATGCTAAGGCAAGAGAATATCATTCCCTTGCTAGGATCATGGTTGAGAGATAAGGTACCACGCCCGAAGGAGAGCATGAGAGATAGGTATTACACATGAACCTTCCCCTCATAGCCTCGATTATGACAAGGAGATTACATTGAATGTAATTGTAGATGGATGACTCCTCGCAATATCCTCTTTGATACAAAGAAGGTTAATGTTCTAACTTTGGATGCATGTCATCGAGAGGAAGACCTGCATTACAGCCATCTTTGAATGTGTTTTATATGGAAAACAAGACTAAGGAAATGCCCATTGGTGTCTTAAAGGATGTAGTTATTACTATCGGGTAAGTGCATGAAGTTGGTGGACAATTCCGTGGACATAAAAACCTGAAATTTAGGAACCGTGATTGCGGTTTATATACTATGATCACGGTTCTGAATTTTAGGTTTGGCAATTACCAAACCTAAAACCATGATCACGGTTTAGAACCACGAGCATGGTTATAAACTGCGATCGCGAACTCTGAGACAAAAATTAGCAGTCCCGTGACTCCTTATTTTCCCCATTTTTCATTTCAAACCATGATTTCTCCTAGATGTTTTTCACTCGAGCTTTGAATACCACCTCAAAATTGCTCATCGAACTTCTAGATCATGATAGATTCAACCATGCCACCAAGACGAGGAGGTAAGCCCCCAATTTTAATCATTTTTTTGCATTTTAGGTTTTTTTTTACATTTTAGGTTATTTTTTTGGATTTTTGAAATGTTTGTTTATGTATACAATTTTCTTGTTTTATCAGTTGGTCGGCAAGCTCAAAATTGTGTAAACCATCAAAACATTCCTCAAAACCCACCGAACATTCCTCAAAACCCTCCAAACATTCCTCAAAACCCTCCTCCAAACATAGATCCACCTCTTGTGGCTCCTTCTATCCCCACTGAGCCAACAGGAACACAAGATAATATCATTGGAAGAATTCGAGAAAATAAATTTTTATTGAGAACCTTATTCAGACTATAAGACAAAATCATGCCACAAATCCATCCCGCATGACTTTAGCCAATACATTGCAAATATTGATTGGCGAAGTCCAGTCCACAACCAACCAAATATATAGATGGAATACCTTTAGAGGTGATTGCGAGGTAGTGGTATGCGGATAAACTATCCCATGTGGTAAAAAGACAAATTTTTGGAAAAGATCTCATTTATGCATTATTTATGAGCCTAGAACCAATGCCCTCCACAGATTACTTGCAAACGGTTCCCAATCCATTGGTTCCACGATGACCAAATCAAAAACAATTTTTGGGACCGATGGTGGATGGTATTTGATTATCCATCATGCAACAACAATGAGGTTCTTCTTTATTTTTTGAAGAAATTATATTGTGAGTTCGTGCTCAATGAGGTCCCAAATTATTTTGACTTTTCCGACTTTTTGGTCGAGGATGTGGCTCTATCTGAGTATACACCGGTGCACACATAGGTCAACCTAGGATCCCCATGCCCCAAAACCACAACTTCCTTGATTATCCCTCCTACATTGAAGAAGGTTGTGGAGATTGATACACTACTTGCGCATACATTGAGGGAGCTCATTGACACTCGATCCATCATAGTGAATGTTACATCCGGTGATGTTGGTGGAGGTGCCAGTTCTAGCACACCACACCACTGTGGATCATGTGGTGCCATATGCCTTGTGGGCGAGACATCATTTGCTTGTTTATAGGATTTCTTTTCTATAGATGAGATGCTAGGGAATGTTTTTGGAATCTGGTACCACCGATATTGGTCTTTCACGGGTAAATTTTAAATAAATATAATATATATATATATATATATATATAATAGTTTAATTCACATGTTTGAGATTTCAATATATATGTATTTGATTGTACGTCATGTACATACATGTAAAAACTAATTTTTTTATTTTATTTTAAATAGCAAGAGCCGGTGAAGGAAACGTTCGGGCGTCGACATGCTAGCTACTGCAGTTGGGTGTGTTTCAAATGTAAGTTTCAAGTTGTACAAACTCACATTTTAAATTTCATTTGATTGCACTAGATTATTATTATAATGTTTCATGTGTATGTTATACATATTAATATGTTTGTCTTTTATACACAAGATCCTGACGGGTCATCATCTGCTCTGGGAACTGAGGCTACTAGCATGCCTCACATGCGTTTTTCATAGGTTAGTAAATCTCTTTACACTTTGTTTCTAATTACTAGAAGTTCACGTGGATTGTACATGATTTGGACCTCTATTATGTGGTGCATAGTCATGTAGATTTTAATATTGATTTGTACATGTTTTTTTATAGCTTATGAATGCTAGAGAGACTCCTCCATACATGAAAACTATGGAGGCTACTTGTAGAGATCTGCCATAACATCTACGAGATCCACTAAGCGAGGTATAATTTTTCAAATTTGTTAAATTTTAGAGGTTCATTATTTCTTATTACTTAAATTTACAATATCAAAATTTGTATGTATGTGAAATATTTAATTTAAAAATTAATTATTTGTATGTAGCTTACCCCTTGTGAGTCTATTGTTGTCCTGCGATGCATCAACAAAAAAATGATAGGGATCATGACATTGTGGTAAGATTTCACATGCATTTTAACTAAATTGTACAAGTTTCTAAATTTTGAATGTATTTTAAAATTTTGGGTGTTAAAAAATTGTTGTTTATGAATGTGTAGGTTAGGTCACAGGGCATGATTAGAGACACCCGAGGACCACACGGATGAAATTTGTAGTGGCATCTCCCTCCACTACATCCCCAGGTCGTGGACATGCTACTTCTAGTAGGGCGAAGAGAGGGAAGATGTTTCATGAGTAGATTCATAGTCCACCTGGATGTACATATATATATATATATATGGGCCATCTGGTCCTAGTTCAAACATGTTTCTTCATATAGTCCATTTATATATATAGCCTTTTGCGACCACATGTGGTCCTATATACATTATGACACACTTAGTTCGAGATGTACACATACATTATGAACTTACATATATTTTCGAGAGACATGCGTCTAGAGCACACTTTATTTGATTCTATTGGGATAACAATATTCTCACACGAAAAAAATAAATTGATATTGTATTCGACACATGTTGAACTACAATCACAGGCTAATATATAGCCATATCAATAGGAAAACTGACTTCCTATAAAATAGGAAACTACAACACACCCAAATATATATTGTTATATATTTGTTATAACAATATATATAAAACTAACATTTGTATTTAATGAATACATAAATAATGTAAACATTAATATTAGTTTCCTAACATTCCCCCCCTTAATGTTTACATGGTAACATTAGAACTTTCACACTTCCTTTGCAGCCTGCCACCTTTGCGCACTCATGATCTTGGCACACACTCGAACTGAAGGTAGAAGAAGGAACACATCAACTTCTTATCAACCAAGCACTGTCGGGAACACATCTGACCGACGAGGATGGGAACATGCTCAGGAATCATTTGCTTATCAACCACCACTCTAGGAACACATCTCGACCTAGCAAAGGTGGGGAACTCAAGCAGGAACACATCTGAACAACCTTCAATGGTTTTTAGGAGGCTAACCACAAACCTAGGTACGAACAGGAACACATCTGACTGTTCTACCTCATCAAGCCTCATGATGTTGCGTTTCACTGTGTTATTTGTTCTGCACTATGTTTTTGCATTTGGGGAAATAGGAATAGCCACATACTCAACTGAAAAACTGAAAATGGAACATTGGATCATGTTGATCATGTTCCCCCCTCAATGTGAACATTTCACTTATTTAACACAAAACAGGAACTCTGAAAAAGAATCACACCAAGCTGAAATTCACACCACACAACTGAATCTGGAACACTACAAAACTCAAAAACAAGTACTCACACTGCACACCTGTGCCACCAAATCATTCTGTGCGGCCCCGTCGTTGGTGACTGACGAGAGGTCGCTGTCTGACCTCCAGCCTCCGATGCCTCCATCCTCCATTATCATGTTGCTAACTCAGCAAGATGTGAACATGAAGCACATTTGTTTCCACATTGATCTTATTCTTTTCTTCCCTCCCGCAATGTGAAACACTTTATTTTTCCGGACGTCGGGTAACACTGAAAATGCGTCCGTGAGGTAATTTTTTTAAAAATTTTCAGACTTTTATAATTAGATCTAATCTAACATGTTGACTTTGACAATGACTATTTTGAATTGGACAAAAAGACTTGACTAAATTAAAAAGTAATAAAATGAGATTACTTTTTAAATGAAAATGAGTATTAAAAATCCTAAAATCACCTATATGACATTGAAGGACAATAACACTAAATTGACACAATGACTCAAAATTTATAATGACCTCTTCACCTTCCAAAATACGACTCTTGAATACAATTTTATGATGACATTATTATTGCGTTGACATATGAAAAATGATGAGTGATAATATTCAAATAAAAAAGTAATCACACATTACATTTTACTATAGACTTATCTAATGAAGAACTATGACACACTATACAAACACCCAAAAACCTATATGGATCTATAGACAACGATGATAATGACACTTTAGACTTTATACACACAAAACAAAATCCAAAGTAGATCTAAACTCACCACGTGGACAGCATGGTGGTTGCATTCCCGATAAATATGAACATAGTCTGCAATAGAATACTGCATGCTAATTATAAGCTGGATAGACGGTTTGTCAACTGAATCGAATAGCTCCCAGAAGAAAATTCACACGAATTCAGAGTGCAAATGGTTATCACTATCTTTCTTTGCAGAAGCAGCTTTGCTTGAGATATCAGTTAATAAAGAACTATCCATATTTGCAGGTCGTGTGGATAGAGATGTACGACAATATTTCTATCAGAACATGCACAACGAACAACAAGAGATGGCATGCATCAGATAGTCCCGAATCTGAACACCTTTACCTTGATTAACAAATTTTTTTGGAAAAGTGTACAGAATTCTTTCATCCACATGGATACCGACCAAATATCCACAGCAAAGTGACTGTTTCCAATACAGTGTGTCTCGCAGAGATCTACAACAGATTCGAGGATTGCAAAGAAAAGTAGACACATGCACTGATTGACCGATTAGATCAATACACATTCAGGAAACCTGATTTGCAGCCGAGCCGTGAAGAGCTGATGTGGTGATGAGGGATTAAATATTTCTACTCAGAATCATGGAATCAACTTCTCTTTTGGATGCCGTCACCAAGTATCCGATATATTAATATATAATACTTCTTAATTCCAATGTATTCCAGTAGATCTCCAATGTATTGACTCCAGTTCTTCAATCTTCAATGCATATAATGTGGTGTAGAAAAGAAAATGAAATTATAAAATGGATCAATGATCATCTTTATGACGTTGAAAACATGCATACCGTCAATCGTGGAAGCATATGTGGATGCAGATCTTAATGGCAATAGATGTGATTCACTTCTTAAAATCCTCAATTCATTTAACCAAGCCAAAATGAATGCAAGAAACGGCAATACAAATTCTCACGTAATCTCATGACTCAGGGCAAGCAATGCATATGCAAAATTGCCCCTTCACAGATTTAGCAGAGCATCAACCTTTCTCTCGATACCAAATATTAGGACAACAATATTTTCACATAGAAAAAATAAATTGATATTGTATTCGACACCTATTGAACTATAATCACAGGCTAATATATAGCCATATCAATAGGAAAACTGACTTCCTATAAAATAGGAAACTACAACACACCCGAATATATATTGTTATATATTTGTTATAACAATATATATAAAACTAACATTTGTATTTAATGAATACATAAATAATGTAAACATTAATATTAGTTTCCTAATATATTCTTATATATCTATGTGTGTTGGTTTTCATAACGATAAATTTGAACTATATGTTTGATTTGATTTCATTGCATGTATGATATCCTTCTATGTATGTTTTCATAACCATTTAAATTAGTTCTAGATATGTATGTTTGATTTAAAATTAAAAAACCATGTCCCGAGAGCACTACATGGTACAATTGTTAAGCAAACCTATTCCATTAAGCAAAACCATGCTAGGTGAACTACAAAAGGGAAAAATTTACGTACAATTACTTTTTTAAAGCTAACACTCAATCTGTTGCATATCAACTAATGTGAACATTGATAGAAATAAGCGAGGTCTAGAGTTCATCTTGAACTATATATGAATATTTAACGTTACTTATGGTGCAACATTGAAGATTTTACAATTTTCCTGATTTTCAAGTTTTACAATTTTCATATTTCTAGAATTGAAGATTACACAGAGGTTTCAAATTTTTTTCTTTGTTATCAAAACTTATTATTTTTAGTAAGGCTCGTATGCAAATTTAATAATAAATATTTAATCATGTCTTATTTTATTTGGATTGAGATGAAATTTTTTCATTAGATTAGGTATTTTCATATGGTTTCCTGCTTCAAATTTCAAGTGTTTTCGATCTCCATAATTGCAAGGATCTAAAAAGGTAAGTTTTTTCTCTGAAATTTTAAATGGGATGCTATAAAAAAATAGGGTGCCAATGGAAAATATTTTTAGATCATCTTCAAGGAGTTCATGAGTAGAAGCTACGTGTAAAATTGCACGGTGAAATGGAGCAAAAATGAAGGAGATATGAGCAAAAATGTGATTTTTGCAATAGGTTTTCTTGAAAATTTAGTAGCATAACTAAATACTAGTAGCAATGAAGGAAAATGAAATATTAAAAAGGGATAAAAAAAATGGCTAATTGTATGTTTATACTCACCTCTTAACATTAACCTAGCTAACTCACCTTCTAACTCATCCTTGACCATTACTCGGATTAACCCGGGTTACATGGCATGACAGGGTAGGGTTACAAGCCTTAAGTGATAAAGGGACTTAAAGGGGTGATAATGTGTGAATAGGTTAAGTATTCATGAGAGGGGGAAACATAATCAAGTTGGGGTGCTGAGGAATTGAATACCTAGTGAGAATGTTAGAAGCCTTAAGTGACAAAAGGGAGATATTTCATGTGGTGGTGCATTCTCGATGTCCCAAGTTGAAAGGGTAAAAATTTGATAGTAAGCCATTATTAGTATTCTTAGGTTCCACCCATCACACGAAGAATCCTCCTCGATGAAGAATCAACTCATGTATTCCATAGCTCGGAAGATCTTGAATGATGAGGCTTTTCCATAGACCATCTTGTTGAATATGGAAACTACAAATGAAACTTTCTCATCTTCCAAGATGTTCACATGATCCAATGTGTTGAGTCAATTCTCGGAATGACATTGATATTTCCACATTGTTGTCCACTCAAAATTCCCCGCTCTGTCAAAAGTAAAAATTTCAAAATTTTGAGTTTAAATGTCTTTTCTGTCGAGCTGGTGGTGTGGAAAAAGTCTTGAAGTCGAAAAAATCTAAGTTCTGGGTCATTCTGTAAGTATTTCGGGCCTGTCGGACATTTTTGTCCCAACTGTCCCAAGTGCAAACGGGTCTTCTGTTCTCCGATCGGCCGAAACCTCCGAATTTGTCCCATTTTCGGGCCCGTCGGAAGTTTTTGTCCCAAGTGTCCCGAACTTATTGTGCGAGTTGTTCCATTTTCGGCCGATTCGCCCGATTTTGTCCCAACTGTCCCGAGTTCCAAATTGCTCTCTGTCCCATTTTCGGCCGAAACCCCCGAGTCGCGTACTTCAGAGCTCTTTGTCCCATTTTCAAAAGTGCGCCCTGTTTCAATTTCGCCCGAACCGGCCAAACCGCGTACTCCGGAACTTTTTGTCCCGAATGTCCCAAGTCCAAACGGGCCTTTTGTTCCATTTTCGGCCGATTCGCCCGAACCGCGCTTTCATGTCCCAAATGTCCCAAAGTTAAAAAAGTGCAAGTTGTCCCATTTTCGGCCGAAACTCCCGAGTCGCGCACTTCGCTCTTTTCCATCCCAATTGTCCCAAAATGCATTTGTGCGTCCTCTCCCTGTTTCACCCGAATCGGCCGAGCCGCGTGTTTCGCGCATTCGCGTCTCACTTGTCCCAAGCGAACCAACGGTCATCCATACTTAGTTTCCCGCTCTTCCCGAATATGCTGTTTTTCAAAATATGAATTCAAATGCGCATTAATTATCCTTCTCTCTCCTCAACGGCTATGTAACGGCAAAACTTCCTTTGCAATTCTTACATTGTTTCGAACCCTTGCAATTTGAAAACCCGCGCATGTCCCCTCCCTCTGAAACTCCTTTCCGAGCCTGGTTTGCAGCTCTGTTACTATCAATATGAAGATCAAGCTCCTGGAGGAAGCTTGGGAGAACTAAAGAAGCAGTTACGAAGGACGAAGTTCAAGACGCCGGTTACATCAGTTTTCAAAGATATTCGTTGTCATCCTCAAGATGAAATTTCTGGTGTGTCCCTCGTGGCAAGGACATGGCTGAGACGTGGAGGAAAACTCAAGCAGCGGTTTCTGAAGACAGTGGGTCCTTCTCAGAACTGGACACCTGTCTCCCTCCCCATTCTTTTCTCTTCTTCCTATTCCTTTCGTATTCCTTGTAATTAGTTAAGGTATTGCGATTAGCATTCCTTAACTATCCTTTAGTTAAAAGAAACGGTTACGAAGAGAAACCGAATTGTAAGCTATATAATGGCCTTCTTTCCGCCATTCAAGAAAAGGAGGAAGAACTTGGCATATTTTCTGAAAGTGTAAATAGATCTTAAAGAAATCAATACAAAAGGGCTTTCTATTCATTGTCTATCTGATCTCTGCTATTTCTGTGTTTTCCATTTAATATTGTGAAGATCATTTTGTCTCTAATTTGTTAGTCTCTCTGATTGCATACTGTCCGGTTTTACAAATACAGCGATCTTGTATAACCAAGAAGGAACTTTGTGTCCTTGATTAATGAATCTGAAGAAGGTTATTTACAGAACTTTGTGTCTTTAAATTTAATCCTATTCAGCCAATGCAAATGATCTCGTCTTAAATTCCTTGAAACTTCGCATACATAAAGAATTATTCTGCTATCTATAATTCTGAATGTTGCTATTCTGCTCATCCTCTTATTCCCTTTCCTCAGTCCTTTTGTAACTGATGATCCTTGTGGAAAACAATTTCGTAATATCCAAGTTCAACCATAAAATAATATTTTGTACATTTGTAAATACGTTCGTTTTGAATAAGGGAACTGTGACGCAAAATCACAGCACCCTGGATGCACATTAGGCTTCTAGGTTGATGTTTAGCCATCTAGTGTGATTGCACAACATGGAAACCTCTCTCAAGCGTGGGACTTGTAAAACCGAGAGAGGAATCTCCGAGAGAAGGCTGGTTCCTGCTCCTAAACTACTGCGCCACAAGCTATTCCAAGGTGCGGGAAAGCTAATCTAATCCTAATCTAACCATGCCAGGAGATAGAGAGAGAGAGAGAAAAAAACAGCAAAATCCTACACTAAAACGGTGATACACCGAGAGAAGGAGAATGTTGGACATCTATCAAAACGCCATGGGACAAAAAGAGGTGAGCAATGGGAAGGATGGACGGATGCATCACGAGGCCCAAGGATAGATTTCACACGAGAAAGTGTCCCAAAAATCCATGAACACAGCTCCAGATCTGCAGTGAACGTTTAAACATGCATAAATACCTGCAATGAAGAGAGGCAAGAAGAAAACAAGCAAAAATGAGAAAGGATGGACAGATGCATCACAAAACACGTCTTGTTGCTTCAGAAGTTTGCACAGAACATCATTCCATTAGTAAAAGGCAAAAAAATGCCATTACAGAGTAGGGAGGAGGTTCGAACTCCATTTTCAACCCTAGAGAAGAAAAGAAGGGAGGGCCGAGCAGAAAGAATGAACAACTCTTTTTATATTTTGCCACTCCTTACAATATATAGGAAGAATGAGAGAAGGAAGAAAGAGGAAAGTCAGATCTCCTCCAA
Organism: Taxus wallichiana var. yunnanensis; assembly: GCA_018340775.1. NCBI lineage: Eukaryota > Viridiplantae > Streptophyta > Pinopsida > Cupressales > Taxaceae > Taxus > Taxus wallichiana. The sequence continues at coordinate 565,451,087 of CM031240.1, forward strand.
CCACCTCCAGGTCGTATTTTAAATCATTTCATCATGGTAGAAGCGACGGATCCTGGCAAAACGGCGGGCTGTCTGCTGCATTAAAACTGGTCGCTGAAATGTCACTTCTGTCATTACCACGCGTCAGATCCATTTCTCGATTTTCTCTCTCTAGACTACACCAAAACTCGAGATTAGCCCCAGAATCATGTAGAGGATTTCACTAGCTTTCCGTTGATATAAGGAACATGCAAATCCGAGCTCTGGATCAAAAGATATGACGATTTGAGGATTTAGGGCACGGAACAGGCGAAAACAGATTTTTAAAATATTTTCCCGCGCATTGCCACCTGGATGACACGTGGCAGACTCTGATTGGATGAGAAAGGTCTTCAGCCCGTCGGGTTCGGGATTCTCCTCTCCATTTGCATCGGGTTTGGGAGGTGGCTCAACATATGTTTCGCCCCATGCTTTTCCGACTTGTTTCCCAACTATGAAACCCGATTTTCTTTGTGCGTCGGGCTTTCCAACCCCTCCGACACATTTCTTAGGTGTCGGGTTTTTCAACCCTTCCGACATGTTCTTGCGCCATGTTTCTCCATCGTGTTTTCCCGACTATGAAACCCGATTTCCTTTGTGCGTCGGGTTTGGACGACCCGACGACATATCCCTTTGTGTGGGGTTTTCGCTTGGATACGTGGCAGCTTCTCATTGGTTCGGATCAGCGCTCGAAAACTCACCCTTTGACTTTTTGACCTTTTCCCTTGTGAGGACACGTGGCAGCTTCTGATTGGCTCTCGGCTCCTTCACGTACTTCGCCTCCATTTGTCCCGGATGTCCCATTTGATTTTGGCCCCTTTGTGCTCATTTCGGCCGATTCGGCCGGTTCGGGCATTTTTGGCCCGCTTGTCCCACTTTGCTTCGGACTGACTTGACCCTTTTCGGCCGGTTCGGCCGGTTCGCGCCCTATTGTCCCGCGTCCCAATTGCTTTTGGGCTCCTTGTGATGATTTCGCGCGATTCGGCCGGTTCGGGCATTTCGCGTCCATTTGTTCCATTCGTCCCGAACTGCCCCTTTGTGCTTATTTCGGCCGATTCTCTCTCTCGGTCAAACCGGCATTTCGCGCCCGCCGCGTACTTTAGTCCCACTTGTCCCAAATGCTTAGTGGGCCACCTGGACTCATTTCGGGCGGTTCGGGTGGTTCACGTACTTTTGTCCCATTTGATCCAACTTGTGTTGGACTGGGACTTAGCCGATTTTCACAAATTTTCCTGGCCCGAACTACTTGCTTTCTGCAACCTTCTCCGCACTTTCTCAGAGCTTGTTCCTTTTTTCCTCGGCCAGGGGAGTTAGAAAATTACCTGAAGGGACCCCTGGAAAGCATGAATTTTGGACCCGAATCAATCAATTTTTCTGGGACCTGAGAATCTGATGCATGTTATCGAAATTTACCCAGGGGGGGTGAAATTTTGATAACAGTTTGGCGACTCAGTGGGGGCATCTGCCTGCTAGATGAATGATCAGTAGCCTGAAGCATCCATTGGGCATGGAGTCATGAGTTGCAACCTGCAACTGATCTGAACTTTGAAAACCTCCCTCTGAGCCACTTGGAAACCCATTGAACCTGGAGTGTCTTCACCAAGATGCCACTGAAATGAACTGTGCAAGAGCAAAACCAGCAACACCAAAAACTATGTACAAAACTGAAAATCATACATGCCCCAAATGGAACATGCAGAGTGTGCACAAGCACTTCTTCTGCTGAAAGCAAACCTAGCTACTCTACTCTAACTGGAAGCAAAGGCAAGCTAAACAAATCCTGCAACTGGTTGTGAGAAATAGCTTCCTTTCTTCAAAATTGGCAGCCATGGAATTGATTTGGCACTGATCATGGCTGTTTGGATGGATGGAAAATCAACAAGAAGCTGGTCTTCTATCCAAATCATCAAGGTATCAACTGAAAAATCCAATACCTCTTTTAGTTGCTCTGCATTTGGATTGAAGAGGTATGGCAGCTGATCCTTGGTACTTTGTAGCTCGTCCTCATGCTCAGAAGCAAGCATGACTGGTTGTGGCTTCTCCTTTGGCTCCAATGAAGCCAAATACCTGATTGGGCAAGGTCTGATCCGTTTGATATGCCCATAGCTCTGATTTTCAACTCCAAGAATGGAGTCTTCTTGTAGACCCACCTGAATAGATGACGTGGAAGAAATGGTAGGACCCTTCTGCCCTTTCTCTTCCTCCGATGAAGAACATGGAAGATTTAAATCTTCCATTTTGGCTCCAAAGGGCTGCTATAAGATGCGAGGCTGCTGCAAATGAATGCTGTCCTTCATGACAACAGGCTCTGGTGTTTGGAATGTGGATGATGAAAGAGAGAATGGTGAAAACTCAACCGGCTCTTCTCCATCAAAACAGTCCTCCAAATCTGACAGGTAAACTGCCTCATTGCTGTCCTGCTGCTCGTGTTCAACTTCCTCCATGGTGTCCTCTTGATCTGCAACTTGACCACCATGGTTTCCTTCACTCTCCAATATTGAGTTTGAGAGATCAAACTCCTTTTCAGTGCTAGAACTTGAGAGAGATGAAGTGGAAAGAAGAAGCGAAGGTTCTTACGTAACTCTTTGCTTTGTGCTCAAAGCCCTTGGATCTGCGTTTTTCTCCTCCATAGCTAGATTGTGCTCCTCTTCTTTTGGATTTGGAGCAGCTTCTCCTTCCTCCAATGTTTGAAGGCAATCTTGCTCTTGATTGAACTCCTTCTCCAGCATGAAGTTTGTCAAGTCAAACTCTTCAATCTGCTGCTCTAGAGGACAAGTTGGGGCTGCAAGATCTTCTTCTTCTGCTGCAACAAAATCAGTCCTGACCACCATTTGTTCTCCAACCCTAGCTTCTTCTGTAGGCTTGACCATCAAGGGGATCCTTGTCATCCCAAATTTGGCAGCCCAAACCTTCAAGCTGTCTGTCATTTCTTTTCTGTTTGGCTCTTCCTCCTGCTGTCCTTGATGACTGATTTTTACAATTTCTTCTTTCCCACATGGAATTGGGAATGCAAAAGGAGGGATAGGTTGAAACTCCACTGATTTGACAATTTTTTGTGGTGGTGGAGGAGGTGAAACCTCTTGTTTCTTTGGAGGAGGGGTGTTTACGTTAGCTCTTGTGGAGGGGATGACTGTTTGGAAGGAAAAAGGAAAGAAGAATCGAGGTGTGGTGGAAGACTGAGAGGTGGAGAAATGGATTCAACATTTGGGACAGCAGATGGAGAGTTTGAAACTTGACACTGCTGAACTGAAACAGATTGGGAAAGAGGAAAAGAAAAGGCATGAGATGGTGTGTTTACCTGTTGACAAGGTTGCTGAATACTTCTCTCATACACTTCTATTTCTTCAATCCACTTTGGAAGCAAAGGCAGCGTTGCAATTATGAAGTCAAGCTTCTCTGAGGGCTGTAATGACTTGGAAAAGGTCCCACCCATGGACGCAGGTGCTTCACAACCGATTCCAAATGCTCTCATCTGTGCCTGAGCCCTAAATTGCACCATCCCCTCCTCCATCTTTTGGATTTTCTCCAGCAGACCAGCATCTTGGATCTGATGGTCTTCATTGTATGCACACCCTTGCTCTTGGAAAGCTCCATAGCCAAGCCCGACTTTGCACTGCTGTTCATATGAGTATGCATGCTGATCTGGAGGATTTGTAAAACGTGTTGGAGGTGGAATATCTGCTGTTGTTGTGATGTGAAATCCATGATGGAAATGAAGTCATGATTGCACAACTTCATGGAATGGAAAAGAATGAAAGGGATGGAAAGAAATATGGATGAAAATGTATGGAAGCGGGTCTGCAAGCTCGGGAAATGGGTTGCTTGATCGGATGGAGTCGCGGATGTGTTTGCAAGTGCCTCCAAAGGCTGAAATCTTCACAGGAACACATCAACCTGCAAAAGATGAAGTGAAAGACCTCTAAGGTCCCACCCGGCGTGCCAAAACTGTTGATGTAAAATCACAGCACCCCTGGATGCACATCAGGCTTCTAGGTTGATGTTCAGCCATCCAGTGTGATTGCACAACATGGAAACCTCTCTCCAAGCGTGGGACTTGTAAAACCGAGAGAGGAATCTCCAGAGAAGGCTAGTTCCTACTCCTAAACTACCTGCCACAAGCTATTCCAGTGCAGGCAAGCTAATCTAATCCTAATCTAACCATGCCAAGGAGATAGAGAGAGAGAGAGAAGGGAAAAACAGCAAAAGCCTACACTAAAACGGTGATACACCAGAGAAGGAGAATGTTGGACATCTATCAAAACTGCCATGGGACAAAAAGAGGTGAGCAATGGGAAGGATGGACAGATGCATCACAGGCCCAAGGATAGATTTCACACAGAAAGTGTCCCAAAACTCCATGAACACAGCTCCAGATCTGCAGTGAACGTTTAAACATGCATAAATACCTGCAATGAAGAGAGGCAAGAAGAAAACAAGAAAAAACGAGAAAGGATGGACAGATGCATCACAAAACACGTCTTGTTGCTTCAGAAGTTTGCACAGAACATCATTCCATTAGTAAAAGGCAAAAAAAATGCCATTACAGAGTAGGGAGGAGGTTTGAACTCCATTTTCAACCCTAGAGAAGAAAAGAAGGGAGGGCCGAGCAGAAAGAATGAACAACTCTTTTTATATTTTGCCACTCCTTACAATATATAGGAAGAATGAGAGAAGGAAGAAAGAGGAAAGTCAGATCTCCTCCAACCACCTCCAGGTCGTATTTTAAATCATTTCATCATGGTAGAAGCGACGGATCCTGGCAAAACGGCGGGCTGTCTGCTGCATTAAAACTGGTCGCTGAAATGTCACTTCTGTCATTACCACGCGTCAGAGCCGTTTCTCGATTTTATCTCTCTAGACTGCACCAAAACTCGAGATTAGCCCCAGAATCATGTAGAGGATTTCACTAGCTTTCCGTTGATATAAGGAACATGTAAATCCGAGCTCTGGATCAAAAGATATGACGATTTGAGGATTTAGGGCGCGAGCAGGTGGAAACAGATTTTTAAATATTTTCCGCGCATTGCCACCTGGATGACACGTGGCAGACTCTGATTGGATGAGAAAGGTCTTCAGCCCGTCGGGTTCGGGATTCTCCTCTCCATTTGCATCGGGTTTGGGAGGTGGCTCAACATATGTTTTCGCCCCATGCTTTTCCGACTTGTTTCCCCGACTATGAAACCCGATTTTCTTTGTGCGTCGGGCTTTCCAACCCCTCCGACACATTTCTTAGGTGTCGGGTTTTTCAACCCTTCCGACATGTTCTTGCGCCATGTTTCTCCGTCATGTTTTCCCGACTATGAAACCCGATTTCCTTTGTGCGTCGGGTTTGGACGACCCGACGACATATCCCTTTGTGTGGGGTTTTCGCTTGGATACGTGGCAGCTTCTCATTGGTTCGGATCAGCGCTCGAAAACTCACCCTTTGAATTTTTGACCTTTTCCCTTGTGAGGACACGTGGCAGCTTCTGATTGGCTCTCGGCTCCTTCGCGTACTTCGCCTCCATTTGTCCCGGATGTCCCATTTGATTTTGGCCCCTTTGTGCTCATTTCGGCCGATTCGGCCGGTTCGGGCATTTTTGGCCCGCTTGTCCCACTTTGCTTCGGACTGACTTGACCCTTTTCGGCCGGTTCGGCCAGTTCGCGCCCTATTGTCCCGCGCGTCCCAATTGCTTTTGGGCTCCTTGTGATGATTTCGCGCGATTCGGCCGGTTCGGGCATTTCACGTCCATTTGTTCCGGACGTCCCATTTGATTTTGGACCCTCTCGACTCATTTCGGGCCGGTTCGGCGCTTCGGGCATTTTGGCCCGATTGTCCCACACGCGTCTCTTAGCGATTAGCCAATTTTTTCTCGGTCGAACCGGCATTTCGCGCCCGCCGCGTACTTTCGTCCCACTTGTCCCAAATGCTTTGTGGGCCGACTGGACTCATTTCGGCCGGTTCGGGCGGTTCGCGTACTTTTGTCCCATTTGTCCCAACTTGTGCTGGACTGGGACTTAGCCGATTTTCACAAATTTTCCTGGCCCGAACTACTTGCTTTCTGCAACCTTCTCCGCACTTTCTCAGAGCTTTCTCCTTCCAACTTCGACCAGGGGAGTTAGAAAAAATCTGAGGGGACCCTGGAAACATGAATTTTGGCCCCGAATCAATCAATTTTTCTGGGACCTGAGAATCTGATGCATGTTATCGAAATTTACCCAGGGGGGGTGAAATTTTGATAACAGTTTGGCGACTCAGTGGGGGCATCTGCCTGCTAGATGAATGATCAGTAGCCTGAAGCATCCATTGGGCATGGAGTCATGAGTTGCAACCTGCAACCGATCCGAACTTTGAAAACCTCCTCTCGAGCCACTTGGAAACCCATTGAACTGGAGTGTCTTCACCAAGATGCCACTTTGAAATGAACGTGCAAAGAGCAAAACCAGCAACACCAAAAACTATGTACAAAACTGAAAATCATACATGCCCCAAATGGAACATGCGAGTGTGCACAAGCACTTCTTCCTGCTGAAAGCAAACCTATCTACTCTACTCTAACTGGAAGCAAAGGCAAGCTAAACAAACCCTGCAACTGGTTGTGAGAAATAGCTTCCTTTCTTCAAAATTGGCAGCCATGCAATTGATTTGGCACTGATCATGGCTGTTTGGATGGATGGAAAATCAACAAGAAGCTGGTCTTCTATCCAAATCATCAAGGTATCAACTGAAAAATCCAATACCTCTTTTAGTTGCTCTGCATTTGGATTGGAGAGGTATGGCAGCTGATCCTTGGTACTTTGTAGCTCATCCTCATGCTCAGAAGCAAGCATGACTGGTTGTGGCTTCTCCTTTGGCTCCAATGAAGCCAAATACCTGATTGGGCAAGGTCTGATCCGTTTGATATGCCCATTGCTGTGATTTTCAACTCCAAGAATGGAGTCTTCTTGTAGACCCTCTTGAATGGATGACGTGGAAGAAATGGTAGGACCCTTCTGCCCTTTCTCTTCCTCCGATGAAGAACATGGAAGATTTAAATCTTCCAATTTTGGTTCTAAAGGCTGCTTTATAAGATGCAGGTCATTGCAAATGAATGCTTTCCTTTATGACAACAGACTCTTGTGTTTGGAATGTGGATGATGAAAGAGAGAATGGTGAAAACTCAACCGGCTCTTCTCCATCAAAACAGTCCTCCAAATCGGCACAGTAAACCGCCTCATTGCTGTCCCTGCTGCTCGTGTTCAACTTCCTCCATGGTGTCCTCTTGATCCGCAACTTGACCGAGCTCGGACCAACACACATTGACTAAAATATTTTTCATTTAACTCTTCATAGGATTCTAGAGATATAACCTATGATCTCTATAAGGGCTTCTAAAGTATTGACTATTGAAGGAAAGGGTCACAAATATTTTCCTGAACCAATTCTTAAAATTTGAATCCTGAAGATTCTTCATGTGGAATTATTCTCCCTGAGAGGAGCAGCAAGCTCATGCATTCTTGTGCCAAGATCTTCCAAAATTTTTGATACATTCTCCTCATGGGATTCAAAATCAGAAATGGCTTCTTTTAGAGCATCAAACCTCTAGGTGATGGTATGGGACAAAATGTCATACAAGTTCTCTGAGTTAGATGAAAACACACCTGAGCTCACTAATGAATGAGAATCAAAATTATTCATCTCACTCGCAAATGGGAGATTATTTTCCCAATGGAATTTCTCTTTCTTGATCTTAACTCTATTCCTATATTGATTTTCAAAAATATGACCAAGAAAAATCTAAACAAAGAGATAATCTCAGGAAATAGATCATGTTCCCTTTTTCAAGGATCATGCTCACCCAATGGTCACATGTCCTTCTTTGCAGTATGAATGCTTGATCTTGCTTGATGGACTGGGGGTTGAAGTTTCAGATCTACATTGCTTCAATTTGAGGTAGAGATGATTAATCTCATGCAATCAATGATGGCACTTATGAATAAAAGGTCCTCACACATGTGTTCCCTTAATTGTTTGATGATTTACTTATGCTCCTAATTCTATGTAGTGATCTATGATGAAGAATCCTATTAGAATGCAAAAATGATGAGAATGTAAGCACATAGTTGGGGCAACAGAGGATGGAGAGAGATCACCGCAACAACATAGCTCAAGAGAGCAAAGAAAGGATAGTGATGAAGCACCTAAGAGGATAGAGGTAAGTCCAAAGAGAACAAGAGAGATGGAAGGTAAATAAGTGACATTGAATGTTTTGAGTCCTAGGAAATGAACGGAGTTGAGGAGTGAGAAGTCATACCTCAGGACATCGTGACACCGAACCAACTGCACCGACACGTCTAGGTGGCTAGGTAAATACTAGAGGAGGTGTTGTTTCGGTGTACGACAAGGTCATTGCTTCCGAGCTACTTCGTTTGAGCGTAGTCTCTTAAGAGCCCTGCGAGCAAAAATATCATTCAACTTCAACGGGTGACCACTCAGAATCCACGGAACCTAGAGATGCCTCATCTAATCTAACACCTCGGTGTAGGGACCCTCTATAATAGCATCTCTTGGTTTTTTCCTTCTCATTTCGGTGCTCTCGCTGCCCTATTGTTTGCAAACGTGCAAAATAGTGCAGTTAGAGCCAGTGTAAGGTTGTCAAATGCTATATTTTACAAATGGTGGGTCGTGGCACCAAATTGACTATGGTGGCATGTCCAGTGTCTAGGTGAATGTTAGAGGAGGTGGTTTTTTGGTGTACGACAAGGTCGTTGCTTCCGGGCTACTTCGTTCGGGCATAGTCCCTTAAGAGCCATGAGACCAAAATATTGTTCAACTTTGACAGGTGACTACTCGGACTCCGTGGCACCTAGAGATGCCTTGTCTAATCCAAAACCTTGGCGTAGGGACCCTCTACAATAGCCTCTCCTAGTTTTTTCCTTCTCATTTTGGTGCTCTCGTTGCCCTTTTGTTTGTAAACGCGTGAAATAGTGCAGTTGGAGCCAGTGTAAGGTTGTCAAATGCTATATTTTGCAAACGGTGGGTCATGGCACCAAACTGACTGAGCTGGAACATCTGAGTGTCTAGGTGAATGCTAGAAGAGGTGGTGTTTCAGTTCGTGACAAGGTTGTTGCTTAGGGCTACTTTTTTTCGAGTGTAGTCCCTTAAGAGTCTTAAGACCAAAATATCGTTCAACTTCGACGGTTGACTACTCGGACTTTGTGGCACCTAGAGATGCCTCATCTAAACCAAAACCTCAGTGTAGAGACCCTCTAAAAAATCTTCTCTCGGTTTTTTCCTTCTCATTTCGGTGCTCTCACTACCCTATTGTTTGCAAACACACAAAATAGTGCAGTTGGAACTAGTGTAAGGTTGTTAAACGCTATATTTTACAAATGGTGGGTCATGGCACCAAACTGACTACGTTGACATGTCTAGGTGGCTAGGTGAACACTAGAGGAGGTGGTGTTTTGGTGCGTGACAAGGTCGTTGCTTCCGGGCTACTTCGTTCGAGCGTAGTCCCTTAAGAGCCCTACAACCAAAATATCGTTCAAGTTCGACGGGTGACCACTTGGACTCTGTGGCACCTAGAGATGCCTCGTTTGATCTAAAACCTTAGCATAGGGACCCTATATAATATCCTCTCTCAGTTTTTTCTTTCTCATTTCGGTGCTCTCACAACCCTATTGTTTACAAACGCACGAAATAGTGCAGTTGGAGCTAGTGTAAGGTTGTCAAACACTATATTTTGCAAATGATGGGTCGTGGCACCGAACCAACTACGATGACACATCTGGGTAGCTAGGTGAATGCTAGAGGAGGTGGTGTTTTGGTGTGTGACAAGGTCGTTGCTTCCGGGCTAATTCATTTGGGCGTAGTCCCTTAAGAGCCCTGAGACCAAAATATCATTCAACTTCGATAGGTGACTACTCAGACTCTATGGTACCTAGAGATGCCTCGTATGAACCAAAACCTAGGCGTAGGGACCCTCTACAAAATCCTCTCTTAGTTTTTTCCTTCTCATTTCAGTGCTTTCGTTGTCCTATTGTTTGCAAACACTCGAAATAGTGCAGTTGGAGCCAATATAAGATTGTAAAACGCTATATTTTACAAATGGTGGGTTGTGGCATTGAACCGACTGCGTCGGCATGTCTCAGGTGGCTAGGTGAATGCTAGAGGAGGACATGTTTTGGTGCGTGAAAAGGTCATTGCTTCGAGCTACTTCGTTCGGGCGTAGTCCCTTAAGAGCCCTGAGACCAAAATATCGTTCAACTTCGACGGGTGACTACTCGGACTCTGTGGCACCTAGAGACGTCTCATCTGATCTGACACCTCGACGTAGGGACCCTCTAAAATATCCTCTCTCAAATTTTTCCTTCCCAGATCGGTGCACATGCATAGGTATGGTCTTGTAAACACTTGGGGAGGAGTCGTTTTCAAAATTTACAACTTTTTCAAAATTTACAACATTTTCAAAATTTACAACTTTGTCAAAATTTACAACTTTTTCAAAATTTACAACTTTTTCAAAGTTTACAACATTGCCAAAATTTAAATTTTTTCAAAATTTACAACTTTTTCAAAATTTACAACATTGTCAAAATTTACAACTTTTTCAAAATTTACAACTTTTTCAAAATTTACAACATTTTCAAAATTTACAACTTTTTCAAAATTTACAACATTTTCAAAATTTACAACTTTTTCAAACAATGAAAGTTTCTCTTAGCTTCGAGAATTTAAAATTCTCTACTAACAAAGTGCTAACCATGTGAAGGTGGAAGCTTTTACTGCACCACTAACCTAAACATAAAAGTGTTAGTCAAAGAAATTTAAGTTTCAAATCAAAACCATATACTATCTATATATACTTGAAATACACAAATTTAAAATAAAATATATTCAAACTTAAATCTAGATCTTTAAACTAATAAATAAATAAATAAATAAATATATATATATATATAATATAATATATATATATATATATATATATAGAAAATGAGCATTGTAAATATATTCCAATGAACCATCGATTGGATCTACTCTAAATAGCGAGACAAGATTGATTCTTGATCTAACTCTTGAACCTTCCAAAGAATCTTATGATTAGGCCTTCCTTGATATCTATACAACTAAATATTTGTCGCTAGAACTAGATGCAAATATAAGAGTATTTTCTGTGTGTCTCAAAGTCTTCAAATACCCAAACAAAGGAGTTTTTAATGGATCCATCAAAGTCAAGTTCCAAAACTACCACTCGACCTGTAGGATACTCAATATGTTCGCCATCTATAATAGGAGAAGTCAACTTCTTTATTTCCTTGATGAAATGACATAAGAAATAGTCTATTCCTTCTTCATTGTCTTCTCGCAATTCTTTTGCAAACACATGTCCTACAAAAAAAAAAGGTTGAACAACTCAAATTTAAATTACATATTAAAATTTCAATGGACATAACTCAATAATAAAATTAAATAAATAACCATAAATACCTTGTCGCACCAAAATCAAATTTTTGTCAAAGTCCTTGGATGTTGCAACTTCATCTATAGAAACAAGTCGTAATGTTTATGGAGGTTGATAACTAGGAAGTGGAGTTAGAGGCCTAAAAATCCATCCATCCACCCATTCTTTTGAATCACACTCAGCAGTTGACAAATTCGATACAAGATACACAAAAATATTTCAAATTTCTTGTCCATACGACCCACAAAGTAGCGTCGAGCTACAAAATGAGTGCATATCAACTGGACCAATCCTCGTAGTTAGCAATTTTTCGTTCCTCTATCAACCAAAAATATCTGCGAACTATGGAATTTTCTTGATAACCTCGGGCCATGTTGTCGGACAACATTCCACTATGCTCTTTGCATCTTTTAATTTAGCACCATCTTTGTACTTCAACTCTTCTCTTACAAGAGATCTTTTCACACATGCCCCTGCACCGTCATGCTCTCCTTTTCCATGTCCAACCTTAGTGAAACTCCAAATATGTTGCACACCCATCTTGATGTGCATTCTGCTCATCCAGTAAAACATTAGTGCATTTTTAAACCGAGATGTGTAATTATCGACCATATATAATGTTGTTTGAAGTGGATGTCCCTATCAGAAAAATTTCTATAAAATAACTAGAAACACCTTGCACAAATTCAGTAGAATGAGTACGATCATCACTGATATAAAAGTGGTACTCTCTTAAATTTTTTTGATCATTCTCTATACTGTTAGAAGAATGGAGAAATGCTATATGCACAAAAATGACAACTTGTACCGAGTTGTAATATTGCGATTGAACCTCCATTTATGGTTGTAATGTGTAATTATCGACAAAATTGCCCACTTTGAAACAATAGTACCAATAGGAAATGTGTCTTTAAATAGTTTGAACTGTTCATCCAACCATCGAGATCTATCTCGTATGCCTAGCATACTCATAAACAATTTCATCCTTAAATTTTCTCAAAAATTGGAAAACAGGCATTTGTTCAGTAACTAGCTCACACCACTTAGACTCTTTTCCATCTTTCAATTGGTATGCAACTGATTTATATTTATCAAACTCAACTAAATTATGTTCTATTGTACCTTCAATTTTCTCATGGATGTAACTTTCTAATTTAGGTAATCCGCCGCATGTACTACAACTTCCATCTAAACAATCCTGACTATAAAAAAATTATCCAACTTCTTTTTCACAAAATATAGTAGGAATGAAATCCCTAGAAGATATTGGTGGAACTTGAACACCACATTCCAATAACATAGTTTTAGAATGAAAATTAGAATGAATACATAAAAATTAGCATAATGCATCACAAATTCAACATGTTGCCTACAACAAGTGATGTGAGCGTGGTTGATTTTCACATAGAATGGTTTCAACATTTCAAAAAAACATTGACTAATTTTAATTTCCAGATTCTCTTGTTCAAAATTACGAAAAAATTGAGTTTGAGTCATTTCTAAGAAATGCTTTGGATGTGTTTCACGATTAGTAGAACCAACTCTCTGTTTTATAACATCTCTTGTATTAGGTGAAACTCTAGTGTTATCATGCCAAAATTTAATAACAAATTCTCTTATAGCATCAAAATTATTTTTGTCCTTACGCGGTGCTCTAGCAGAAAATGCCCAAAAATTGGCATTATTGAGTGATTGAAGGATATTACATCTTTCAATTGCTTTCATTAGAGTTTTTCGATTAACTTGCAACATTCGACTTGTTTGTGTAATCAAACGTTGATTCACTTATGGCTACAACAAAGAGTAAAGCAAGTACACGACGCACAATATTACTATCCCTAGTGCGTCTCTTGACACTAACAACGTGATATGCATCATGAAGGTTTTCAACAATTGTAGAGGTTTGACCACGTATATTAGATGTTGTCAATCCTAAGGTGTTTAATGTAGGTCTCATTTTAATCAATTTCATCAAACTAACCAACAACTAACATATTTGGGAATCATTTAAAATTTCAAAATGATTATCCCAAATTTTAGTGGCTTTTCTTCTGATTTTTCGTTTAGAAAGTTTTTTAGACATTGGTTTCAAAATGTTTTCATCAATTTCAATAAAAAAATTAGGTTTCTTACGTAAAATCCTAGGAGGTGTTTTTGTCAATTTTTCTGTCTAAAGTTTCAACATGAATTTCCTTATTCACATTTTCATTGTCTCCTTCAATTTCAACATTTTCTACATCATGAGCACTTAATTCTTCTTTATCATTAACAAGAAAAACATCTTCATCATGAGTATTTAATTCAACCTCAACATTGATAGTAGAAACATTACCTGGTTCTTCATTGCTTACAATAGTTGGGGTTGAAGATGAACCTCTTCTTGATTCACGAAGTTTCCGCATTCACTCAACATTTTAAATTTTGTTGGCCTCTAATTCGTTTGGTGTTTTTTTACTTAATGACTTCCCTTTTGACTTCTTTTCTTAACTCCCATGATGTTCTACTTCCGTTGATAAGAAAAATGTGCAAAAAAAGACAAAATTTTGTAGTAATTCATACAGTAAGGTCAGAGAGTAAAATTCACATGGTAATCTAGACATTGGAATGTGTGTAAATATGATTATGAACCGCGAGTGCACTTTATAAACCGTGATCACGGTTTATAAAGTGCACTCACGGTTTGTGTTAAAAAAACCATGATTGCACTTTATAAACCACGATCACGGATCTATCTGCCAAACCTAAGCCTCGGGAAATCTTTGTTTTTCCCCAACCAAAGCTATGGAAGGTCATTATGAAGTGTAAAAGGTCAAAAACCTCAAATCTGCTCTTCCAAAGACTTGAACCATGCTAAAAATTGAATTTTTTTCACAAAAATGGTTCCATCGCGTAGGGGAGACTGTTAGCTTCGTAGAAATATTGATTTTAAAGTGAATAGAATAAGATAAATATCATTTTATAATTTTTACTAACAATAGGTCTTTAAGACATTTTTTCCCGTGAATGTTCATGTCTACATTTAAGACTGTAACTTTTGTTTCGCTTATCAAAATGTGATAAAAATTATACCATCCCAAGCATGGAAAAATTCTATACACGTTAAAAAAAAATTTGATTTTGATATTTTTGATATAGTTATGGCGGGTAAATAGAAAGCACTCTGTTTTCTAAATAGTTTCAGACCACTTTCACGGAAAAAATCATAAAAAAAAATATTGCTCAAAAAAAGACAAAATAAAATCCATCCCAAGATAGACAACTACATCTAACGTTTCACCAAAGGAAAAAAAAAAGCGAGATTTGGTCATCCAAAATGCGGCAAATAGACTACAATCTTATAAGTTAAAAAAAAAATGATGTCATATAATTTTAAGTGTTTAATATAGCTAAACTTGTCTATTTTTTTAAAAAGTTAGTATTTTAGAAACTAGATTCTGAATTCTACGATTCATATTTATATATTTTTTTCTAATTTTGAGTGCGCGTATAGCTAATAATCCCTACAAGTTGAGATTTCACTATTTTTTGCAATATGACATCAACGGATGACCCTATATTTATCTCATCAACTTCCCGCACTTACCCTATCCAGGATCCAAGTTTACTTGGGGACTTCAAAGTCTTGGCACTTGCTAAGGCAAATAATTTCCCAACACTACTTGGGCACCCTTGGTGTTCCAAGAACAATGCGGACCTTCATTCAACAAATGGTACATCAGCTTTAAGAATAAGGAGGAATGAGTCATTATACCCCTGATGATGGGAAGTTGACACCATATATTGAACTGTTGGGGAAGAATTTATTGGCGGGATATATGTGCACTTAATCGGGGACCCCGAGATGATACACCCTACTAACGGGGTTATCCAGTTTGAAGATGATCGATCGAGGAGAGTGATACCACTAGCTGGCATGTGACAATTAGGTGCATGGGACTTATGAATTGATGGGATAGTAGTTGAGAGGGTTGGTGACCAAGGTAACAAAGGCGTGCATGGTTCGGTGCCTTGGAGGAAAAGAACTACCCAAGTATTCAGGAGGAGCCTTCCCTGAGATCTTTCTGCAGGAGGTGGAAGCTCAGTGGAAGGATGAGAAGGAATAGAGGGGGATGTTATGTTATGTCTTTCTTGGCACAAAAACGTAGTGGTGGGCTACACATTAGGAGAGCCTTTTAGAGTGGTGCAAGGTAAGAATTTCTCTCTCTATTAGATTTTCTAGGAGCAATGTACCCACCATCATTAAGGAGTACCATGGGAAGGATCCCGCCTCTTTCCAAATCCAGGAGTGTGAACGGGTCTTGAGAGAAGGCATAGAAGCTTTGCCATCATCCCTCTTGGTGCACAAGTTGTATTATACACTACAAGGTTGTGCACGTATATGGTATATTCATTCGGAGACATGCCACCAGAAAAGGAATTAACAAGAGCTCATGTCTGACCTTATTCAAACCTTTGAGTATCGGAGTACCAAACCATCGGTTAATAAGGCCTTGCATGGTATAAAGCACCTTACAATGGGGGAAAATTCCAGGATAGAAGATAGGCTATTGGAATTACTAGGTGAACCAAGATTAGGGGCACACTTTGAAGAAGAAGTAGAGGAAACAGAAGAGCTATAGCTTGAGCACGCGTGTTTGGAAAAAGAAAAAGGAAAGTTGGTATATGTGATTGATGGAGAGGAATTAGAAAACTTAGATGTTAGCCATTCTATAGGGATGTGCGAGGTAGTAGACAGTGCAGATACTCACGTGTGCACCTACCATGAGCCCTTAAAAATGAAGAAAGTTAACATTGGTTCAGGAGAAGAACCTAAGGAAGCTATTATAGGAGATTACTGGTCGGAGAAGGAAGTATCTAAGATCATTGATCTGCTATCTGAATTTGAGGATTTCTTCCTGCGCGAGTACCATGAGCTCAAAGGCATTCACCATTCGTTGGGGGATATGAAGATAAAATTAAAGGAAAATCCATGCCCGGTTAGGAAAAGACCCTATTGGATGAATCCCAATTTACGTGTGAAGGTTAAGGAGGAGATAGAAAAAATGATAACTCCTGGGATCATTGAGTTAGTGGAAGAATCAGAGTGGATAATTCTGATGGTAATTAGCATCAAGAAGGATGGGTGGATTAGGATATGTGTGGATTATAGGATATTGAATGCAGTGTTTATCATTGATCCCTTTCCGAACCCCTTCACTAAAGAAATTTTGGAAGGATTCGCTGGGCGCGAAATCTATTCCTTTATGGATGGATTTTCAGGGTACCACTAAGTTTGGATTACAAAGGAGGACTAGGAGAAGAAAACTTTTGCCACCGATTGGGGAAGTTTCGCATATACGGTCATGCCCTTTGGGTTGAAGAATGCGCCTGCTGTCATTTCACACATAGTGGTGCAAACATTCCAAGACTTCATCCATAAGTTTCTTTAGGTCTGTTTGGATGATCGGAAAGTTTATGGTCTGGTTAAAGACTATTGTGACAATTTAAGGTTAATGTTTGAGAGGTGTAGGTAGTTGAGGATATCCCTCAACATCAAGAAATGTGTGTTTACTACACCCTTTGTACTTTATTGGGGCATATCATATGTAAGGAGGGCTTGCTAGTAGATCATGCTAAGGTTGCGATTATTGTGGGGTTAGGAGTGCCTACTAGTTAGAGTGCAAGTGTCTGATTCCTTGGGTATACAGTATTATAGGAAATTTATTAAGGGATATGGCAAGATCACCATGCCCTTGGAGGAGCTGCTTAGACATAAAAGTTCCTTCCATTGGGGAGAGGCACAATAGAGGGCATTTGATACATTAAAAGATAGGCTTATCACTACACCTATATTACATTTTCCCTCTTGGGACAAGCCCTTTCATGTCCATGTAGACACCTTAGGGAATGTCATTGGAGTAGTGCTTGCACAGCCAGGTGAGGGGATTGTTGATCATCCTCTATGTTTTACAAGCAGGAAGTTGACACCAATAGAGCAGAATTATACCACAACTGAGCGTGAGGAATTTTCAATGATCTATGCACTTTTCAAGTTTAAACAATATCTACTGGTAACACCCTTTGTGTTTTACACTGATCACATGGCATTAAAATATTTGGTGAACAAGCCCATCCTACAAGGGAACATATGTTGGTGGGTGTTGTTGTTTCAAGAATTTGAATTCACCGTTGTAGTGAAGCTTGGAAAAATCAATTGTGGGCTTGATCATTTGTCAAGAATTGATTCAGGGGAGGACATGCAGAGTATTGAGGAAACAATGCCAGATGCGTAATTGTTTAGATTACAATGCACACCATCAGATTTGGAAGAGATTGCAATATTTTTAAAGGAAGGTGTGGCATTGGAAGGAATGAAGACTTTAGAGAAATATCAGTTGGCTATACGTGCCACGCCCTACATGTTAATCAGTGGAGACTTATAAAAGTTAGGATGTGATGAAATTTTGTATAGGTGTGTATTAAAGCATGAGATCCTAACCATCATGGAGGAGGCACATAAAGGAAGTGTGGGTGGGCATTATGCAGGTGATGCCACCGTGTGTAAGATATTAAAGGTAGGTTTGTGGTGGGAAACCCTGTACAAGGATTTTAGAGACTATTGTAAAGCATGTGACCATTGTCAGCGCCTTGGAAAACTAGGGTGGAGAGATGAAATGCCTTTGTGCCCTATCCCTAGCACAAACCCCTTTGAAAAGTGGGCAATAGAATTTGTAGGACCTATTGCACCAGCGGTGCATAGGAATGGGTCACATTATGTCATCACTTGCATGAACTACCTAACAAGGTGGGCAGAGGAAGCTCCGACTAAAGATTACACAACAACAATGAGAAAGGTTCTTATGGGAGAATGTTATCACGAGGTATGGATGCCTGTTGAGTTTGAACAATGATAGGGGTACACATTTCTTGAATGATACCATGAGGATCCTATTATCAGAGTCCATGGTAGCTCATCACAATACTATGCCCTATCACCCACAAGAAAATGGAACTACGGAAGCATTAAAAAAAATACTGAGTCATACCCTGACCAAAATTTGTGATGTCAGAAGACAAGATTGGGATGAAAAAGTATCGGCAATATTGTGGGCTTACAAGACAACGTATAAAAGGATGACTGAAGCCACACCTTTTCAGTTTGTGTTTGGTGTGGAAGCTATTTTTTTGGTTGAATTTATGTTGCCTTCTCTACGAATAGTGTGTGCAAGAGGGTTAACCGATGAACAAGCATTGGAAGAAAGAATTGATGAGTTAATGAAGCTGGATGAAAGACAATCACTGCGGCTAGGTGGAGCCAAACAATAGAAAAAGCAAAGTAGAAATGATCACCACATTAGAAATAAGAAGTTTGAGGTTGGGCAGTTGGTGTTACTATATGATTCTAAGTTTCTACGCCATCCTGGGAAATTAAAAGTCCATTGGTTGGGTCCTTACACAATCTCGTACATCCTTGATTCGGGCACATGCCAGTTACAAGCGCACTGGATGGGATGAAGTTGCCTAGACACTTCAATGGGAGTAGGCTAAAGCCCTACTATAAATAAGTCTTCTTGGTGTTTGTAAATAAGGTAGTTTTTCTAGTTAGTTTAGAAGTTTCCTTTATGCATTTCCCTTTCTTGTGTTTCCCTTTCACATTGTTGTTTTGTTTTGTGCCTTGGGTGCCAGTAACCTTATTGCTATTTTGGAGAATTTGTGAGTGTGCAGAGGACCGCACATCATTTTAAGTGTGGGGTGGAGAAATGTGAAGGAGCACATGATTAGAGTGCCAAGGAAGTTGTGTTGAAAATCCCTATTGAATGGCCCAGTTGAAAGAGGTATATGAAGAGAAAAGATGGAAGAAGAATGGTTGGTGCCAGGATAAAGCTACTTGTAGATCCCATGTACTAAGGAGGAAAAAGCACATTTAAGCAACATGAGGTAGGTGAGAGCAAGAATCAAGATAGAAGAAGTGCCTTCGGCACGGGTTACGCACGCGCAAGAGTCTCTTGTCATGTTGGATTGGTTACACACCAGAAGGTTGGAGGAGTTTTCCGCAAGTTGGGCATGTGAGTGAAAGCAAAGATGGGATTTGTTTGAACAAGCCACATTAAATGAAAAATTACGGTGGTAGGTGAAGTAGCATTTAATGTTCAAAAAGAGAAAAACTATAAGTAAAGGGTCGAGGCACTTTCATTTTCACTTTACGAAATAGAGAAAGCATCAAGTTTTATAAATTAGGGTTTTGATTCGATCGAGCAAAGAAATATTTGTGAGATTGAAGCATGAGCATCATTTTGAGTTTGTAAACCAAAGGAAGGGGTTACACGGGCGTGAAAAAAAGTTGTGGGGAATTGTCTTGTGGAAATTTTATCCCAGTTAGGGTTCGACAAACTAGGGCACAAGTCCAAGAAATTTTATATCATAGATTTGAGATCAGAGATTAGAAGAAGTAGTAGGACAGAGTAACAAGGAGGGAGTAGAGTGATAAGAAGACCTCAACCATGGCACCCAAGAAAGGAAAGGGCAAGAGCAAGGCCAAACAATAAGAACCCAATGTGAACACAAATGAAGAATGGTATGCGGAGATGCAATACCTAGATGGGGTAATGATGGGTAAGGAGTGGTAATCCCACCTGAGAAATGTGCCTGTAAGTGATTATAGCCACTTTGAAAAACATGATCGAGAAAGGAAATGGCACTTGGAATTAGTGCGCCCCATGAGTAAATGAACACTAGAGGGCTTGACAATCTATGATGATGATGTAAAGGTTAAAATGGAGAAGGTAGGGTTGTTGTAACTCTATGAGTTGCCCTATTTTGGAAAACTAGAGCACCTGTATCGATGGCTAATGTCGCGGGTACATGAAGATTACTTCCACTTTGCAGGGCACAAGATGCACAATACTCCACAGCTTATCTCTCAGTTCACATGCCTTATATGTGAAGGAAATAACTTGGAGGATGACCAGTGAAAAGAGGAAATTCATGAAACGAATATGCTTGCAAAAAGGGGTCGAGGTACTATGACATTTTAGACATCAAGGACCCCATGATGAAAATGTCTGTGCATCTGGTAACGAAGCTGAATGGCCAGGAGAGATGGACCTAGGTCAATAAGCCTTGGTTACATGTTTACAAAAAATTACAGAAGGCACCATATACAACTTGTCTACTTACATTGTAGAGGAGATTGTCAGTTGCGTGAAGGAGGGGGATAGAATCCTCTTCAAAACATCCTCCTGACCATCGTATTTTCAGAGATTGGAGTTCCTAATGCACTAGACAAGTTTGTATGGGAGTACCTCATTGAGGATCCTTCGCCCGTGAAGAGATTTGAGAAGTATGCCTGTGACACAATGACAACACCCCACAAGGTGCGACTGGAGAAATGGTATACGCACCTAAGGAATGTGTTCGGGGTAGAGTGGAGAATCCCTTGAACAACTCCCAACAGCCACTGAAGGGGAAGCTAAATTCACTGTATATCAACATTTCTACCTGGGTAGGTTTAGGCTGATAGATGAATCATGGAGCCCTTGGTGCAAACTTCCCTTCGCGTTCACTACTCAATACTTCCAAGCGGGAGTAAATAGATTTAAGGAATCAAAGAAGTTAAAACTGGAACTAGGTAGTCTGGACTGGGAGCATAGAGAGATGTGGAAAATATTGAACTACCCTGGTGGCAAGTGCACATACATGGAAAGGTACGTGTCGCATGAGGTCTAGATGATAAGGCCGATGACACTACCCATTGCAGGAGGATCTGCGGCATGCGTGTACCTCTGTATAAGGAATTTTTTGAAAAGGGTGCATACCTAGAGAATGAAGTCTCCATACTTGAGGATCCCATGGGTAGGAAGAAGCCCACACCCAAGAAGAGGGGAAGAGAAGATGAAGAAGCACCAAGTGTGTAGACTGCTCAAATAGTGAGCATGCCAACAAGTGCCAAGCCCAATACTTACACACAGAGAAAGAAGTCCCCTGGTGAAGGAGAAGACACTAGAAGTGGAGGCACCTAGGCAACCACTCACCAAGGAAAAGTCACCTGAGGAAGAGGAAGAGGCCGAATCCCCTGTCAAGGAGCCACCTCTCGGAAAAGAAGAGGGTGGAAGAGGAAGCTGACTCGGAGGAGACCAACAGCTTGGAGAAGTATATGGGTAAAAGAGAAGGTGAGAGTGAAGAAGATGACAACAAGGAAGATGAGCTTGAGAAGGACTAGGAGCCACATGTGTTCAATGTGTATGACTCGGAGAAGGGAGTGAAGATGAGAAGCAGGAGTTCATATTCACATGGCACAAGGGCACCCAGATGAAGAATGCACCCGAGACATGGAAAGGAATGAAGAGGTTGGCGTGGAAAAGTAGGAAGCTATAAGCTTCACAAAGGAGCAGATCACTGAGGTGGCGGAGAGAGAGAAGTAAATAGAATACTCGAGGTAGGTAGACCAAGAGTTGGAGCATAGTGCTGAAATAGTGCTGGAGGAAGGAGAGGAAAACACTAATAAGGAGCATGGTAGCATGGGAGGAGGTCCTGCTCTAACAGTGAGTTTTCCCAAAGGTATGCGCTCGGGAAGGAGGGCCCTTGATACAGAACAAAGACAAGTGATGGGCTACATTAATGACTCAAGAAAGGTACTATGTGCATGGTTCTAGAGCATGGTACCCATAGAAAGGATTTTAGCCATGGGGTCATTTGAGAAGGAGGGTGCATACCCCAGATGAAGAAGATGCTCTCTTGGGTGTTTGAGTCCCATATTGATGAGCCGAATTTGAAGTTTGCTAAGGAGTGATCATCACAAGTACCAAAGTCTAAGGGAGCCAATCCCTTTGTAAATGCCTAGGAACTCTCAGATGAGAAAGTCTGTAATACACTCAACAAGGTCACGGTCGAGACAGAGGCTAGGCTCTTCACGTGCAACAAATAGAATAAGAGTATTGGAGGAGAAACTAGGGAAGAAAGAAGAGGAGCTGGTGGAGAAGGCCAAGAGTTTGAAGCAGGAAGAACTGGATCAGCGCATAGCTAAGGTGTGAGTTAAAGGAAGAAAAGACAAAGGTGCAGGAAGTGTACAAGAAGATGGAATCTATCAAGAGTGTCATCCTTTTAAAGCACCTAGACTTAGCATCGTCCGCACACAGAAGTACTCATCCCTTCTAGAATATTTCGAAGATCTAACACGCATCCTCACTATGGAGAGATGAACTTTGGCCCTAGAGTTTATAGAAGAAGTGACCATGTGATTAAAGGAGGAGGATAGGTTGAAGGTGGTAGCACTCATTGCAGTACAACTAGGTGCTCACAGAAGTTAAAATCACTTGCCAATCTATTGAGGCCTGCATATGATACCTACGTAAATAGGGATAAGGTAGCAAGCTCCTTGGTCACCACACTTGAAGTAGAGCCAAAGCATTTCCAGGAGAAGAATAAAGGAAATAGGGTAGAGAAGGACAAGGTTCTTGCTGAAGTGGAAAGCAAATATGAGGTGATTGAAGCATTAAGGAGTTTAATCAAGGCCCGACTAAAAGAACTATATCCTCTAGATTACCAGGAGGATGGACATGCTTGAAGACCTGGGCAAGGAGATGGAGAAGATCGTTGACACCTTGGGTGCCCAAGGAATTGGCCTAAGTTTTGACGAGGTGAGCATCTTGATCGGTGACCTCTGTCAGAAGGCACAGAGTGAGGTCGACATTTGGAACAAGCTGGAGGCAGACTTACGAAAGGATTTTCCCAGCTTGCTGAGTTGATGCCCCCATTCTTCATTCTTCCCCTATTCTTTCATTCCTTTATTATTTTACAAAATGTAAGATTACACCTTGAGGTAGCCTACATCTTGGTTAAGTAGAGTGTTTCCACAGACGGAGAATAGGTGTAGTGTGGGGTGATGTTGGACCCCTAGAATATTGACCAAGTATGAAGGTGCGTAGGCGCACAAGGTCCCAGTTATGGAATGGCACACAAGGAAAAAGTGCACAAGAGAAGGAATTAAGGAAGCATGTAGCACACGTGATGCGCAAAAGGATCGGGACTTAGTAATTTTGGATGTCTAGAACAAAACACGTGAAAAGAATGACCCAGTTGCGTGTGGATAAGATTCCAGCTTAGTGATAGGTTGGCCTAGGAAGGAGCATGCTTGTGATGGAATATTCTAGAAGAAAATCATGGAATGGAGTGGAGAGCTTAGGCCTGGAGAAGCATGCTCACATGGAGGACCACATTCAGACACTTGGCATCAGATCTGAGGGCACTGAAGGGCGAGTTGGTAGTACAGAAAGCTATAAATACAAGTACACAGTAGAGACATATATAGAGACATATGGAGATATACATGTAAATATCGATATAGACACATAGAGAGTGAGTGGAGCCCTACGAAATGCTACGAGGACTCACATCGGTGAATAGTTGTATTTGGAAGAGAATGCACTAGGCCTAGGGGTTGTAAATTTTCTTTTGGGTAGCTTAGTTACATTAAGTATAGTATAATGCATGACTACAGTCTGCTTCTCTATGACCCTCTATAATGGTTCCATGGATGTAATGAGGTTACCTATTATAATATATACATGAATATCAATGGTTCTAATGCATATTTATCTCTTATGAGTTTTCTTTCCTTTCATGCTAAGTATGAATGCTTGTATGTTTCTTTTTGTCACAATACATGTTGTGAATTTTGTTAAACACATAATCTAAAATGACTGCAAGGATCTAGAGGCCATTATGAGCCCTATGGTTCTTGCATGTCTTAACTTCCCTTCTGAAATATCTTACACTAATCATAGATGATGTATCCCACTAAACTCACATAAAAGAAAGACTCGGTATCTGCACGTGCCTCCGGTGAGCACTCAGCTTTTGTTGGGTGATAGGCCAACACGCACGGGGTTCCTTTCTTTTGTGATAGGAGTAAAAATGAATACACTTCGCAACTTCTAAACTCTTTTATTATCTACTTAACTATAAAACTTATGTTGTCACTAGCTTTAATTCCCTAATAAACTATGTAATGCAAACCATATCATAGTGACCATATCACTTGGTGGATTATGCTCATGACCGAATTTGACCTCAAATTCATCTCATAAAATAATATTCAAGCTATCATTAGCTAGCTCACCAAAAGTTCTCTCTCGTGATAATCAATTGTCTCACGAACAATTTCTTGAAGAATCTATCAACACCATTGATCATGAATACAAATCCCACAAAATGACACTTTTCTTTAACGAGATGTAAGTGTAAACAAGGGAGAGGTGTCGATCATTATCATACACCCACGGGGGACTCTTATACCTCTATCATTCAAGTTAAAATTTGAATGCACTAATAACATGGCCAAATAAGAAGCGCTTATTATGGGTCTCCAAACCGCTATCATGTTTGGTGTTCAAATCTTGGACATCTATGAAGACTCACAACTCATTATCAATCAGATCAAAGTAATTTATCAATGTAAAAATGAGATTCTAAAAAATATAAAACCATTATCGAATTCCTCTTAGAATCCTTTGATTTGTTACACCATCCAAACAATTACGTGATCTTTTTATAAATTCGTAGACACTATGGATTCTCTCACATCACTCATCCCCTATCATTCAATGAATCCAAATTATTTTTGTTGTGCATAGAATTGATCAACCATCCCACAATAATGAAATTTTATCCATCAACCTCATCGAAGATAATCAAACAAACCTCTGGTATACTCAAACATTCGATTATCTATCACAATAAAAATACCATCTAATTTATCCAAAAATATATGAAATATTTTCTTCAAAAACTACCCGATATGTCATTATCGTGAAATTATATATAAATGCGGATTTGATGACCTCTTGTTACAATGTATCAAATATATTTAGTCTACTAAAGCTATTCAATAAGTCCACAAACACATATGTGGTGGAAAATTTAACGGTATGGATGTTGCTAAACATGTCCTATGAATGGGATATTACTGGCCTACCCTTAATCAAGATTGTTGCGCATACATCAATAAGTGTGTTAAGTGCCAACAACATTCTAATCTTACTCATATACCTAGTCAGGCTCTACAACCCACCTAAGATCTATGACCCTTTTCACAATGGGGGCTTGATCGCATTAGTCTCATCAAGCCTTGTTAATCATAATGCCATCATTATATCATCACAACTATTGAATATTTCACTAAATGGGTAGTTACGATTTCCATGGTCTTTAATAAAGCTAACAAAATTGTTGATTTCATCTATCAACACATCATATTCCACTTCAATATCCCACATCAACTAATAATTGATAATGGAAAATATTTCAAGAATAAAGAAGTTAAGAAATTATGCAATAGATTTAACATCAAACTAATATTTTCATCACCTTATTATCCACAAGAAAATAGATAAGCTGAAGCTTCTGATAAAATAATTAAAATTATTTTTATGAAAAATGTCAACCAAGTAGGTAGGAATTGACATCTCTAGATCATGTTTTCTCTCTAGGATTATCAAACTAGCATCCATACTCCTACAAGTGTGTTTCACTAGATTCTTAGTAGATTAATGAAATAGATAAGGGTAGAAGGCCAAGGATGAATACCTATTGTAATGTTGGTTGAAGGTCAAATGCACGTGTAGATGAATTCTGGATTAGAATGGATGTGAGAGCTCCCTTTTGGCTAGGAGGAACTACCTGTAGATACAAAAATAATACCACCAAATAGAGTTAAAAAAATAATGAGTGGACTGCCTAGCGGAAGCTAGATCCGAAGCATGATACTTCCTGAATAGGATGTCAATCCACTTTTATATAACAATATTAATGCTAGTTAAATCATACATGAAGTAAATATCCTATTGGAATTGAAACAATTTAGGTATCTCGTATAAAAAAATAAGAAAGGTCATGTAAAAGGTTGTTTAAGGTCAAAATAGGAGGGTTGATTGGCTGGTGTTGAGTTACAGGTTTGGTACAGGATCTGGGTAAGGTTTAGTAAGGATTAGAAATGGTTTTGGGCTATAGGGAAGTGGGTATTAGCTCGTTTCTCTAATCTATATTACCAGACATAATGTAACCGATGTCGATGACCGACCGATGCTAGTTAGGTAGAGTAACCGATGTCGGTTGGATAACCAATGTCGGTAGGGGAAATTAGCAGAAAGTTATTAGGATTAGTTTTCCGAGACTCCTGTGATTGGACATAGGTTGGAAATGGTGAGGATGGGGTTGTAAATTGGTTATGAATATTCAAAGATGATCGGAGAGGCTGAAAATGGGTGAAAATTTTGGGTATGATCAGGTGATGGGTTGATGGAAGGAAGTATATGGGTGTGGAGAGAAATAGACTACAAAGATGAATAAATAAATCTACACAAGGAAACTAGAGATTTAGTGTAGAGATGTTAAATACTTACTGGAAGGTAGATTGGATAATGTAGGTGATGAAGATGGTGACATTAGAGATCGAAAGAGAAGAGCATTGTATTCTTGCCTTGGCGCTCGGGCCTCTGTGCCTCTCTATTGTGAATTTGTGATCGTGAAGAGGATGATGAATGGTGACCAATGTTGGTAGTGCTCCCGTGTGTCTTATTTTACCTAAGTGCTAAAGAAATTCAAGTGCTCTAAGTCTCTAGAAGAATTAGATCCTGAATGAATTGACCAACCCGAGCCAAGGCTTTTGGAAATTTATTTAACCTAACTAACTACGGTTAGGTGATCAGTGTCGGTTGAGATATAACCGATGTTAGTTAAGGCGGGAATATCTAGGTTGGCCAAAAATAGCTAGATTGTTGCTATTTTCAATGTGATCTCCAACCTTCTACCGAGTCTTGAGTGATAGATCATGACAAGATAAGTAGGAGTCCTTTTAGGTTTGTTAATAAGAGTTAAGTCTAGGTTAGACTAAGTCCTAGTTAATCAGGATAGGTTTAGACTCGGTATTATGTCATAAATGAGGTTTGCATAGGTCATTGAGTGAGGTGGCTAGGTGAGGTGGTTAAGTGAGGATATTAATTGATTTAATTAAGATAATTAATTTAATTAACATGTGCACTAGGGGATATGAATAGGTAGGACATGGTTAGTTTAATTAATGGGGTTTAAGGGGAGTATGACCCAATTTTGGTGTCTACAAGGTGTTATGCCTTTTTATTTTGTCTATGGCTCCAAGGTAGTATTACCCCATTGAAGCTCAAATCCCATCACTCTACATGTCCCTTAGAAATTTTATCTCTGACAAGTATTATCATCAAGAACGTCTAACACAACTCGAGTTGTTAGATGACTGTCACCTAAAAGTTATCAAACATCATCATGTCTATCAAGAACATATAAAAATGTGTACAAAAAATATGTTAAAGAATGTGACTTCAATATTAGTGATCTTGTCCTCAAATAAAATCAAAATTTCACTACTCTAGAAAGGAGTAAATGTGGAAAGTTTTCCCCTAACTGGATCGGTCCATATGTTATCACTCACAAGTATGGGTCAAGAGCCTATCGTCTAGCTTCCCTTGATGGTAAACATGAAAAGGAACCTTTAAATTCCTTTCATTTATGGCCTTTTACTATTTATATATCGACCATCATAACATTAATCACATTGAAGATCTCATTCTATCACCAACCCACCATTTCAGCACTATAACAATTTGAAAACATGTGGTCTACCACCACTATCCTATAATCAAAACCATAAAGATGAGCACTACGACTCTATCCATTCCATCTTTCACATGGTTAAATTCCTCCTTATCAAGAATCCCACAATCTTTACGTCCATCCATATTGTATACCAACTAAAAACATGTTACAGGACACACATGTGTATCACATGCACACATATTTTCCCATCCTTAAAATGGTCTATTGAGTTAACTCTCAAAAAATAAATAAAATAAAAAAGTCAGGAAAATATATGGATGCATCCTTTCAAAATATATATTGATCCCTTAAAGGGAAACTATCAAATGCATATTGTAAAAACAAATCGAACCCTCAAAGGACATCTACATATAAAAATGTAGACTCGATCCTCAAAGGATAACTATTTAGAATACAAAATAAAAAAATTACTAAAAATTTATACCACTCACGCAAAGGATGGCTACCCATATCATTATAAAGGCTTCTCGCATCGATCAACCTTAAAAATCTCAAAATATCATAAGCATCCTAGGAAATATTCCCACATTTATAAAATTTCCCATCAAAGAAAGATTCCTGCATTGATTAGTTTTCATCAAAATAAAAAATTATAACCAGGGCATGAGATTATGAAGACATTAAAAGGAGAATATATGCTCTGTAAAGATTACATATATCAACCCTTGCCATGTTCTAGGAAGGTATACAAATTAACTACCATGTATATATAATATCCTACATGTGACTGCCTATTGTTAGTTATGTATTATATTCTTCTGAGGCCAAAAGGTCCATTGCATTCATTATACATTTTACCATCATGTTACATATGTATCAAATCTTGTTTACAAACAAAAGATTCACATTTTATTCCCAACCATGATTAAGTGCATTTTGATATACATCAAGACCATTATATTTGAAGTCACATCACATCAACAAATAGAATCAATGTATCATATATTACCATTAACACATCATAATCAATATCTAAACATTGTATCCAATCTATCTCAACATCACATCAAATATATCTAATCTATCTCAAATACCACATCAAACATCATGACCAACATCTATACATCTAAATGTCATATCAACATCACATCTAAACATTACATCAAAACTATCTAAAGAATTACATTACAAAACATCAAACATCAAAATAATTCAACAACACATAAGTAAAAACACACACACACACACACACACACACACACACACACACACACACACACACACACACACACACACACACACACACACACACACACACACACACTAGTTTGATTTAGTATGGTGTTAGATGTCAGATCTGGATTATTGTTGAATCTGATTATATATAATGCATGGTGATTATTAGAGACACTCATATGTGGATGATGATATACTATTGGCATGGATGTTTAATGGAAGTTATTCAGACGTGTGATTTTGGAGATTATGAATAAACCTAGAAAAGGAAAATTATTTGATGATGACATAGTTGTCGATATAAATTGTAAATGATTTCATTGATTACCTTGATGACTGTTGTGATTCATATGTATAGATGATTTCATGATTATATTATATATTCATTTTGGATGTTCTGATATGGCCACGAGGCCGAAGGAGGTATTTGTGTTTTGTAGGTTTAAAAATATCACAACAAAACATCGGGGATCGGAGACCAACCAAAATGGAATTCTAGGTGAATTCAACATGGTCACCATGGCAACTTGTTTTTTGTGTGTGTTGTATTTTTTTAGGGATTCCCATGGGGGGGATTACCTTTACATGTGACCATGGGTTTGTGTATTTTATTAATGTGTTTCCTTTTATTATTGTTGTATGTATTTTATTAAGTAATGTGTTCCTTTCCTTTAAATTAATTAAAATTGTGATGGATTAATGTGGGAATCATATAGTTAAACTTTAAATAAATCAAATTGGGATATGGGAAGTAATTATAAGAGTTGATGGTTGTTGTATTTAATTTTGTAAGAGCTTGTGTAAGTCAGATTTGGAGTATGAAATACTCCACCTCCATGGAAATTCGAATTTGACCTTGGGGGCTGTTTTTGGAGACTTGTGGGACAAGTAAAACTTGTCCCATGCCTCTAAATTTAATATACCAACCATACTTATGGATGGAGATGTGATTTGTGACTTTTAAATGCATTTTATTCATCATGTTGCTTGTTTTGGATTGCACTCTCTTACTTACATTTTATTAAATAGTGTCCCTTGAGGTGTGGGCTCTTTTGGAGTGTGTAAGTTAATTTTTCATTTCATTTATTGTGCTTGGGAGAATGGAATTTTGTCTTTTGTGTTTGAATTGGAGGATGTGTGATGTGGCATCCTACATGGATCCACATCATCCTCTTCTCTCCCTCTTCTATTTAATTCAAACTCTCTTCTTGTTTTGGGTTGTTGAACCTTTTTGCATTCTTCCTTGGGGCATTTTCTTGTGGGAGCTCTAGTTTTTGAAGGAAGTTTTGGAGATAGCTTTGCATGCTTGGGAGCTTTCTATTTTGGACTGTGTTTTGCATGCATCCTTGGGCACATTTTTTTATGATTAGAGCTCTTGTTGATTTGGAGGAAATTGGAGAGCATTTGATACTTTGGCACTACTGTTTTGGGACTGTGTTTTTGACATTCAAAGCTTGTTGTGTGGAGAAAATCCTTCCATGGAGAGGTAGGAGTTTATTTCTTCCTTATTTCTATTATTTTCTTATTGTGTTGTGTGTATGGTGCATGCATTGTTTTATTTGTTGGTTGGTTGGGTAGACTACCTTAGGAATGGTGTAGGAGAAGGCTATGGGGAATTCTTGTGGGGGGCATAAGGGAAATGCCATGGGCATCAAATTTTGTGGAGGGAGTTTTGGGTTTGGGATCCACCATGGAAAAGAAATAGCTTGCATTTCTTACTTGTGGGGGGGCATAAGGGATAAATTTTGGGGGGGCATAAGGAGGGGTTGGGAGATATAAGGTTTATGGGGTATGATATGTTATATTGGTGGTATGATTATATGGTGGATGCCCAATTCCCAATTGGGAGGCATAAGTAGCTTCCCCATAGTCCTTGCTCCTTTGGCTTGCAAGATCAAGCCTGAGTTCTGTTTTGAATGTTTTTAAATGCAGTTGTGAAATATTGTTTGCTTTTGGTGTTGCATTGTGTTTTTTTAAAAAAAAAAAATGTGTATGTGAAAGAATGTTGTGTGTGGGAGCCAGTTGTTTCCATGGTTGAATTGCACCTTTTATTGTATCTTGGTTGGGGCTCGGGGGCCAATGATGAAGGAAGGCTTCTCCTTTCATTGGATGTCTTGGTTGGGTGGAGAGCGTTGCCTTTCCCCTTCTTTTGTTGTGATCAAATTTGGAGAAAAAGAAAATGTGAGCATGTTGTTGTCCTGAGCAATGGAAAAATATAGTTTGACAGTCCTTTTGGAAAACACATTCATTTGTAATCCTTCCCACTTTGATGTGGATGAATTGTATATGCATTTTGTGAAAGAAAATATTGTATTGATGAAGAAATTGATTATGAAATTATATTTTTGAAATGTGAAAGACACTTACATTCCATTCTTTTTTACATTGGAAAGAAATAAATTAAATGTATTGTTATTGGTTTCCAAATCAAATGTAAATATGTAAATTGTTGTTTATTGAAAACAATAAAGAATTGCAAGTTCATTTTCTCAAAATTTGCATTGTTGTATAAAATTTGAAATATCAAATTGGGATTGGAATCTTGTTTAAAAGAAAATGGAAAAAGAAGAAATGCAAGTGAAGGAAGTATATTGTTTTTCTCCTTTGGAATTATTAAATTTGGAATCAAAGTTAGTAATTTAACTTGGAAATGATTTGTTTAGAAACAACTAAATGCATTGGATTAGTTTAGAAACTATATGCCACACTTAAATGATAAAATTGACAAATAGATCCTTTAAAAATTTGATCACTGGCATTGTGACTTTTAAAACTGGTAAATCTAAATAAAATGCACAGTTTGGACCAGCATTTAACAATCAACTTGGAAACCTTAAAATCCAACATGATATACTAGTAATGAACTCAAATTGACAAGAATATTTAAGAGAGTAACTCAAACCATTGCAAATTTGAGCTCAATCTCTTCCTCAACCATTTCTATCATCATTTGTTGGACAAAATTCCAAATTGGAATCAATTGAACAAAATTGACTTTCCTAAAACACTCTAAACTCTCCCTAGACCAATCCTCCATGTCTTTTTGACATGTTGAGTGAAGGAGGAGATCTAATTTAATCAAAATTGAAAGTTGGAAACTTGCCAGTTGGCTAATTAAAATCCTACAGATCCTTTTTTTGTAAAATTGACCCCTTAAAACTTATCAAAAAGTAAAATTTATGTTTCTTGTGTAAAAGAGGGCATCGAGAGATTTCCAAAAAGTCCTCGTTTTCCCAAAACTGAGCTTCCTAGCAAAATTTATGGCACTTTGAAGTTTTTGTGCCTTGGCGGGAAAATTTGGGAAAATTTTCCTAAGGGCGGCCCAACAAAAAAAAATTTCCCATTTTCCTTAGAAAAATTTTTGAAAATTTTGGTTTGGGAAATTTTTTTACCTTTTCCTCCCCGGCCACAATGCCCAATCGAGAGGCTGCCACGTGTCCTCACGGGGCAGCGGCGGAGGCGCGGCATATTTTTTCCCTTTGATCTTTTTAAAATTTTGGAAAAAATTTCATTTATCCCCCAAACCTACCCACCAACCAATGAGAGGCATGCCACGTGGCACTTTGGGGGGGAGGTGGAGGGGTGGAACCTTTTTCCTTTGGGTTATTTTGAAAAAAATTTGGGAAAATTTTCTAAATTTCTCCCACTGCAAACTTCCCACCTTCCTTCCCCTCGACCTTTCCTTCCACTTTGGGCTGCACGCGGGACATGCAACCCCTTTTTTTTCTTCTTTGTTTCCTTTGTTTTGGCCTTGGGAAAAAAGTGATAAATCACCCCAATCCCCCCCTTCTCTCTTCTCCCCATGATTTTGGCACACCCATGTCCCCTGGTGGACCCACGGGTGCATGGAAGCCAAATTGGCTTTTCTCCCATCGGGAAAAATGCCCCAAACTCTCCCGCCACCCCGCCCTTCCTTCCCTTGTTGCGGCGACTCTCGCAGGCCGCCACGTGTCCTGGAGGACCCACGGAGGCATGGAAATTTGCAATTGGGAAATTTCTCCCATGCAATGGAAAATTTTCTAGAGCCACCCCGCGACCCACCAACCCACCAAAGGGATTTCCCCTCCTCTTGACACGTGTCCCCTTGGGGAAAATTTGACCCCTAAACTCCTTCTTGCTCATATCTTGAGTTTCTGGAGGAGTTAGGAGGACTTCTTTATATCACCGGAAAGGTGAGAAAATTTCCTATCCATTGGGAATGGTTTAGGAAATTTTGGAAGTGTTAAGTATGAGAAAAATCTAGTTGAAACTCTGAGCCTGTTAGAGAGTGGGTATGGGAGTAAATTGCTCCCTGAACCTAACTAAAACTTCTAGCCCTAAGTTTTGGACCTTGTGACCTCTGAGAATTGTTAATAAAAGAGAAGTTTGTTCTTGTGGATTTGAGTTGTTTTGGAACCTATTAGTGGTAGATTGTTTCATAGCAACTTGGTGTAGACACTCCTAATCAAGTTCTGGGAGTGGGTAAGTGAGACCTTACTCTGTTGACTTTACTTATGTGTTATTTTCCTCACTATAATTTAATCCTTCTCATGTCTTTGATCTTGTGGAAATTAAATACCTTGGGTATTTAATTGTTTTGGGTCCCTTAACCCTAAAATTTAATCAAGAAATCTTTAGCTAAAATGTCAATGAAATCGATAATTAAATTAATCCTTAGAGAGATTTGAGCTAGGTGTGGACCTATTACATTTATTGCTTTATAATGTGAAATCAGTAATCATTATAATGGGAAAGGTTATCAGTTGAATTTATTTGTCTTTGAGACTTTGGTTGTCAACTCCTAACACCTTAAAAAAAAAAAATATTCCATAATTTTCTAACTAAACCTAGGTGGTTCATGGTTCTCAAGTGGGTTGTTTAACCGGGCATTACACTTGGTATCAAGAGAGTGGTTCAAAAGCTTGGACCATTGGGCACACTAGAAAACTTGAGACATGAACTGTAAACCTAGCACACTTTTGAATCTAAGAAAACAAACTTGTTGAAAATTGAAGAAGAAATAAGTATGAAGAAATATTACATTACTCTGTTCATTTGAACTACCATAATTAAAATGATAATAAAATAATAATAAGTTGTTTGAGTTGTTGTGCTTGCTTAGTGACATTTTTCTAAACCCGGAGTAACTAAGAATGTCAGATTAAATTGATTTTGTGAACTTCTAGTATAATAGAAACTTGGTTCCCTTTTTAAAATGTGTTGTTTTACAAGCCCTAAAACTTGATTTAATTGTATGATGCATTAAGCCCTTTGTTGAGACCCTTCCTTATTGGAGTGGTTGGAATGATGAGTTATAATGTGACCTTGTGGTTGGACAATAGTGGTTGTGTTCTGGGTCGGGAAGAGTTAATTAGAAGTTGTTTAGAGCTTCCTTCCTTGAGTGGTTAAGAAAGAGGGTCTGGTTGTCATTTTTCCTTGTTGTTACCCATATGCGAGGGTGGACACTAAGTCTGGGTGTCATCTAGGACCCAATCCTGTGTATGTGTTCTTGGAACTAACCTCGAGGTAGAGTACCCCTATTGGCGCCATGAAAGGCTGCATGAGTGAATGTGGTGTTAAATTTTGTGTTTTACATTCGTAATCTTGTGTATTTTATCAAGGACCAACATCTTATTTTATGATTGGATTGAGAAGCTCTGAGAATCTTTTATTTATTTATAATTCTTGCAAGAATTTTCAAACTTTTGCAATGTGGCTACTTAGCCACTTTTATTGATTGCCGATATTTCTTAGACTTTATTTGATTGATGACTCGGAGCTCATGATGTTGTTGGCTACTTGGCTAAACGTTACGTGTTTTCCTTCTTGCATGTTGTTGAGCTGGTTCTATGCTTCATGTATGGTGACAATTGTCATATGGGGGTACACCCTGGGTGTCTTGAAGGTCCTTTTAGGTGCTTAAAGTCATGCCTTGGTTATGGATGCATGGAACCTTGAGTGTGTCTAAGATCTTAGAGCGACCCTTTTTGTTGCTTGACCTTGCTAGAAAGAAAGTTTGTTGTGTAGTGTGGTCTAGAGGGCAGTCTGACAAGTGGTAGTGGTGATTCTATTTCAATCTGGTAAGAGCTTAACCCTCGTCGGAGTAGAAGTGTTTAATTATGGACTTTTAGATTTTGTTAGGATTGGATTGCCTTTGGTTGACTGTAAATGTTACTGGAAAAGTGTTTGTTTTGATAGTGACTTTTCATCGATGGCATGTTAAATTGTATCTTGGGTTCCTGGTTACATCATAGAAAGTTTTGACTCATGGAATGTATGCATCTTGGTAATTATGGATAGATTTAAGCCTTTCAGGTAGTGTGTTTATTTAAGTGTACTTGTTTTACCCTCTTGACTTATAAATAAGTTTACACACACCTTAAAATTCCTTTACTATGAATAACATTCTATGACCTATTAATCTTTGGGTTACTTGGAAACATTTATGGATGCTTTGGGTCTTTTGGACCTTTCTCTTAGAGATGTTAGTTGGGTAGATCTTAATAGTTAATCTCGATGGTGCTTATATGGTACTTCCTCTTTTTTTTTTTAAAAAAAAACTTGTAACTCTTGGTTGTTTAGTTCATGTTTTGGTAAATTATTTGGTTGCCCCATTGCATTGGATGCCTTTTTGTGTGGATGTGGTTCCTTGGAGTATAGTTGCATTGTCATCTAGTTGCTTGGCTGGTGATATCTTGTGAGGACATGAGAATTGATTGTTAAACCCAAATAGATTTGTAAAAGTAAGATTTTACCTCTTTAATGAGCTTTCCTTGAAAATTTCTTTGTGAGACTTGTGGAGACCCACTAAGAATGTTTAATGATGCTTGAAATTATTCGGTGAAATTTTGAAATCTTGGTGTGATTCATGTTGGTTCATTGTTTCCTAGTCCTTACAGAAAATTAATAGTGTGTTTTCTATGTTGAATGTCTCTTGTTCCTTTAGAATCAAAATGTGGTGTGTTGATTTGTATCTCATTCCCATAAAAGTAATGTTGTGATGTGTTTGAACCTTCCTTCTCATCAAAATTTGATTGATAAGATGACTCAACCAAAACACCATAAAACTATAATTAAGGAGGTTTGACCTTGGAACTTAACAAATAAACTGGAGCATAGAAAAGGGAAGTGATCCTTGTTATACCCTTGGTAGATTAATAGAAGAAATAAAAAAACCATGTAGGAGAATAGAAAGGAAACCTTTTTCCACCCACCTTCCTTGCAAGTAAACTAAATGCTCTCTACCTATACAGAATGGTGAGACATCATGCCCACCTTAGTGGTGCTCTTTATAACGTAAACTGATGATGTCATAAAGGAAAGAAATTTGTAACTAAGGGAGCATGAAAGGAATGTTCTTATCAAACAAAGCTATAACTTTTGACTTAATAAGTTGATTTACAAAATGGGTAAAATTTATGTGTTTGAGTGCAATATATAGTCAACTCATAGTTTTGTCACCTACCTAAATTGTGAAACACCCGGTGGATAGTAATGTGTTCTAGTTGCTTATTACTTCTTGTCCATGGATGTATGTGCCTTCTTGTGGGAGTTTTGGGTCATCACACCCTTATCATCCCGATAGCTCGATGGATGTGAGTTGTGGTCCTTTTGGATTGAGACTTATCTATTGTTTGAGAAGCAACCTCCTTGCATGTTATCTTGTCCTTGGAGACCTAAGTATTGTAATTTTAAGGCAACATATGTTAAGGATATAGAATAACTTGGGGAAGTCTTCTTTTCTTCATATTTTCTTGGGTCACCTTGTTGTTGAAGCCCTTCTTCCCATTAGGATGGAAAGTGCAAGATGATATTATTCACCTTTGGATTTGATTGGACCCCTTGTTACTTGCTCTTCTCCCTAACAACCTTGAGTGGTCCTTGGTGTTCCTTGTGCTCTCTTTATGGTTATTCCGAGCTTGAGTAGGAAATAAGATAAATAAATCCCATTGTGATATATGGTATGGAACTTGTATTGATATGTTAGTTGCTAGGGGAGATATATATATATATATATATATATATATATATATATATATATATATATATATATATATTATTTTTATATATATTTTGACTTTTTTAGATTTGGTTGTTTGGTGTGCTTGATTCTTAAAACAAAAGTGTAAAAATCAGACTATAGGAAAACCTTGTGGTCTTGACTTCTCTTGCATTACCATGAAAAGTTAATTGTGCCCTCTCGAGTTATAGAAGTTCTTTCCTTGAATAGTTCCTTGATTGTAAATGTTTTTTGATTTAGGTGTCCTTGTTGATTAACCTCATCTTGTGTGATCTCAATTTGTGGGACCTTGTGTAGACTTGTTTCTCATGTGCAAAATTGGTCATAGTTGATTTTTCTAGCCTTGTATGGACAACAAACCTTGAAATCATGGCTTAAACATGTAGAAACCTTAACTTTTATTAGTGTGGTATGTGTATCAGTGGGAAACTATGTGGTCATCTCAAGTTTATGGAAATTTTCCCTGTAATTCCCTTCCTTGGTGGTTACTCTTGATGATCTTTTGGGAACTCTTCTTGTTATATTGTTATGTGTGGTATCTTGTTGATAGCGTAAAGTTACTCCTTAGATTCTTATGTTCATAGCCTTGCATGCTGAAAGTTTAGAACTCATCCCTTGCAATCTCCCTTCTTCTTGTTGAATTATATTGGACCAAACTTGAGTTTTGTAGACCCACACTCATTGAAGCAAAGCAATTCCAAAAAGGGCATGATCCTTTCTCTATTGCATTGTTCCCACATCGGTTCTTGTGACTTCCAGGAGGAAGTCGAGTCTAAGGGGAGGGGGATGTAGTGCCCACTTTCCTTTGGCACCTTTTATTACTGATCATGATACTATAGACTATGACAGATATTTTAATAGTTTGATTTAGTATGGTGTTAGATGTCAGATCCTGGATTATTGTTGAATCTGATTATATATAATGCATGGTGATTATTAGAGACACTCATATGTGGATGATGATATACTATTGGCATGGATGTTTAATGGAAGTTATTCGGACGTGTGATTTTGGAGATTATGAATAAACCTAGAAAAGGAAAATTATTTGATGATGACATAGTTGTCGATATAAATTGTAAATGATTTCATTGATTGCCTTGATGACTGTTGTGATTCATATGTATAGATGATTTTGTGATTATATTATATATTCATTTTGGACGTTCTGATATGGCCACGAGGCCGAAGGAGGTATTTGTGTTTTGCAGGTTTAAAAATATCACAACAAAACATCGGGGATCGAGACCAACCAAAATGGAATTCTAGGTGAATTCAACACGGTCACCATGGCAACTTGTTTTGTGTGTGTGTGTGTGTGTGTGTTTGTTTTTTTAGGGATTCCCATGGGGGGATTACCTTTACATGTGACCATGGGTTTGTGTATTTTATTAATGTGTTTCCTTTTATTATTGTTGTATGTATTTTATTAAGTAATGTGTTCCTTTCCTTTAAATTAATTAAAATTGTGATGGATTAATGTGGGAATCATATAGTTAAACTTTAAATAAATCAAATTGGGATATGGGAAGTAATTATAAGAGTTGATGGCTGTTGTATTTAATTTTGTAAGAGCTTGTGTAAGTCAGATTTGGAGTATGAAATACTCCACCTCCATGGAAATTCGAATTTGACCTTGGGGGCTATTTTTGGAGACTTGTGGGACAAGTAAAACTTGTCCCATGCCTCTAAATTTAATATACCAACCATACTTATGGATGGAGATGTGATTTGTGACTTTTAAATGCATTTTATTCATCATGTTGCTTGTTTTGGATTGCACTCTCTTACATTTTATTAAATAGTTGTCCCTTGAGGTGTGGGCTCTTTTGGAGTGTGTAAGTTAATTTGTCATTTCATTTATTGTGCTTGGGAGAATGGAATTTTGTCTTTTGTGTTTGAATTGGAGGATGTGTGATGTGGCATCCTACATGGATCCACATCATCCTCTTCTCTCCCTCTTCTATTTAATTCAAACTCTCTTCTTGTTTTGGGTTGTTGAACCTTTTTGCATTCTTCCTTGGGGCATTTTTCTTGTGGGAGCTCTAGTTTTTTTAAGGAAGTTTTGGAGATAGCTTTGCATGCTTGGGAGCTTTCTATTTTGGACTGTGTTTTGCATGCATCCTTGGGCACATTTTTTTATGTGATTAGAGCTCTTGTTGATTTGGAGGAAATTGGAGAGCATTTGATACTTTGGCACTGTTGTTTTGGGACTGTGTTTTTGACATTCAAAGCTTGTTGTGTGGAGAAAATCCTTCCATGGAGAGGTAGGAGTTTATTTCTTCCTTATTGTTGTTATTTTCTTATTGTGTTGTGTGTATGGTGCATGCATTGTTTTATTTGTTGGCTGGTTGGGTAGACTGCCTTAGGAATGGTGTAGGAGAAGGCTATGGGGAATTCTTGTGGGGGGGCATAAGGGAAATGCCATGGGCATCAAATTTTTGGAGGGAGTTTTGGGTTTGGGATCCACCATGGAAAAAATAAATAGCTTGCATTTTTCTTGGGGGGGCAGGCATAAGGGAAAATTTTGGGGGGGCATAAGGAGGGGTTGGGAGATATAAGGTTTATGGGTTATGATATGTTATATTGGTGGTATGATTATTTGGTGGATGCCCAATTCCCAATTGGGAGGCATAAGTAGCTTCCCCCATAGTCCTTGCTCCTTTGGCTTGCATGATCAAGCCTGAGTTGTGATTTGAATGTTTTTAAATGTAGTTGTGAACTATTGTTTGCTTTTGGTGTTGCATTGTGTTTTAAAAAGAAAATGTGTATGTGAAAGAATGTTGTGTGTGGAAGCCAGTTGTTGCCATGGTTGAATTGCACCTTTTATTGCATCTTGGTTGGGGCTCGGGGGCCAATGATGAAGGAAGGCTTCTCCTTTCATTGGATGTCTTGGTTGGGTGGAGAGCATTGCCTTTCCCCCTCTTTTGTTGTGATCAACTTGGAGAAAGAGAAAATGTGCATGTTGTTGTCCTGAGCAATGGAAAAATACAGTTTGATAGTCCTTTGTGAAACACATTCATTTGTAATCCTTTCCCACTTTGATGTGGATGAAATTGTATAATTAATTGCATTTTGTGAAGAAAGATGTATGTAAATTGATTATGAAGTTATATATTTGAAATGTGAAAGACACTTGCATTCTGTTCTGTACATTGAGAAAGAAATAGAATTTTGTTATTGTTTTCCAACATTGAAATATGTAAGTTGTATAATTGAAGTCAATAAGTAATTTGCAAGTTCATTTTCATTTGCATTGTGTGAAAAAAATTGTAAAATATCAAATAAAATGGGATTGGAATCTTGTTTAAAAATTTGGAATTGGAAAAAGAAAGAAATGCATGTAAAAGAATGTAAGAAGGAAGTTATTGTATTTTCTCCTTTGAAAGATATAAAATTTGGAATCAGTTAGTAATTTAACTTGGAAAATAATTTTGTTTAGAAAAACTAAATGCATTGGATTAGTTTAGAAACTATATGCCACACTTAAATGATAAAATTGACAAATAGATCCTTTAAAAATTTGATCACTGGCATTGTGACTTTTAAAACTGGTAAATCTAAATAAAATGCATAGTTTGGACCAGCATTTAACAATCAACTTGGAAACCTTAAAATCCAACATGATATACTAGTAATGAACTCAAATTGACAAGAAGATTTAAGAGAGTAACTCGAACCATTGCAAATTTGAGCTCAATCTCTTCCTCAACCATTTTTTGTCATTTGTTGGACAAAATTCCAAATTGGAATCAATTGAACAAAATTGACTTTCCTAAAACACTCTAAACTCTCCCTAGACCAATCCTCCATGTCTTTTTTGACATGTTGAGTGAAGGAGGAGATCTAATTTAATCAAAATTGAAAGTTGGAAACTTGCCAGTTGGCTAATTAAAATCCTGCAGATCCTTTTTGTAAAATTGACCCCTTAAAACTTATCAAAATATAAAATTGATGTTTCTTGTGTAAAGAGGGCATCGAGAGCTTTCCAAAAAGTCCACTTGTTCTCGTTTTCCCAAAAAGTCCTTGTTTTCCCAAAACTGAGCTTCCTAGAAAAAGTTATGACACTTTGAAGTTTTTGGGCCTTGGCGGGAAAATTTGGGAAAATTTTCCCTAGTGGGCCCATGGCCCAAAAATTTCCCATTTAAAAATCCTTAGGAAAAATTTTTTGAAAAATTTTGGGCTCGGAAAAAATTTTTCCCTTTTCCTCCACCCCCACAACCAATCAATCAAAGCTACCACGTGTCCTCACGAGGCAGTAGTGGAGGCAGGCACTTTTTTTTTTTCCTTAGATTTTTTTAAAATTTTGGGAAAAATTTTCATTTTCCCCACTAGCCCATGACCAATGAGAGGGCATGCCACGTGGCACTTTGGGGGTGGAGGTGGGAGGAGGAGGACCCTTCTTCTTCCTTTGGTTGTTTTTTTGGCCTTTGGAAAATTTTTTTGGAAATTTCTCCACGTGCCCACCCTCTTCTCCCCCCTTCCCCTCGGACCTTGTCCTTCCACGGGTGCGCGACCCGCATCCTTTTTCTTCTTTCCTCTTTGTTTTGGTGCAAAGCGATAAATCACCCCTCTCTCCACCCCCTCCTTCTCT
Source organism: Taxus wallichiana var. yunnanensis (assembly GCA_018340775.1). Taxonomy (NCBI): domain Eukaryota; kingdom Viridiplantae; phylum Streptophyta; class Pinopsida; order Cupressales; family Taxaceae; genus Taxus; species Taxus wallichiana. The sequence goes on from CM031240.1 coordinate 565,492,926, forward strand.
CTTCTTCCCCATGGTGATTTTGGCATGCCACATGTCCCCCTGGCGGACCCGCGGGTGCACTGGCAGCGAAGCCAAATTGACTTTTCTCCCATTGGGTGAAAAATGCCCCAAACTCTCCCACCACCCCGCCCTTCCTTCCCTTGTTGCCAGCAACGACTTAGAGGCCGCCACGTGTCCCTGGAGGACCCATGGAGGCATGGGAATTTTTATTGGGAAATTTCTCCCATGCAATGGAAAATTTCTAGCCAGCCCCGCGACCCACCAACCCACCAAAGGGGATTTCCCCTCCTCTTGACACGTGTCCCCCTAGGGAAAAATTTGACCCCTAGACTCCGCTTGCTCATATCTTGAGTTTCTGGAGGAGTTAGGAGGACTTCTTTATATCACCGAAAGGTGAGAAAATTTCCTATCCATTGGGAATGGTTTAGGGAAATTTTGGAAGTGTAAGTATGAGAAAAATCTAGTTGAAACTCTGAGCCTGTTAGAGAGTGGGTATGGGAGTAAAATTGCTCCCTGAACCTAACTAAAACTTCTAGCCCTAAGTTTTGGACCTTGTGACCTCTAGAATTGTTAATAAAAGAGAAGTTTGTTCTTGTGGATTTGAGTTGTTCCGAACCTATTAGTGGTAGATGTTGCCTAGCAACCTGGTTGTAGACACTCCTAATCAAGTTCTGGGAGTGGGTAAGTGAGACCTTGCTCTGTTGACTTTACTTATGTGTTATTTTCCTCACTATAATTTAATCCTACTCATGTCTTTGATCTGGTGGAAATTAAATACCTTGGGTATTTAATTGTTTTGGGTCCCTTAACCCTAAAATTTAATAAGGAAATCTTTAGCTAAAATGTCAATGAAATCAGTAATTAAATTAATCCTTAGAGAGATTTGAGCTAGGTGTGGACCTATTACATTTATTGCTTTATAATGTGAAATCAGTAATCATTATAATGGGAAAGGTTATCAGTTGAATTTATTTGTCTTTGAGACTTTGGTTGTCAACTCCTAACACCTTAAAAAAAAATATTATTCCATAATTTTCTAACTACCACCTACCCCTTGATAAACTACCTCGAATGGGATCATACTCATCTATAAAACATGACAAGATGAGCCTTATACCATACAAAGTAGGCATCGTAACCCCAACATCATAAACTACCATTAGTGTGACTTTGATCATCTACACCCATAACATCCTTCTCATCTGCTATGGAATGAAGCTCAATGATAGTTGGGAGAGGCATATCCATGTAACCATACTCACTTACCTCAAGAAAATTATGAATTAATCCAAATTTTCACTCGACACAACTAAATATAATAAAATAAAACACCCCTAGCCATTGACCACTGTACCCATGTATCTTGTTGGGTGGCTATAAGCTCACCCTCCCCACCCTAACACACTAGAAATCCAATATATGGCCTCCATCTCATGTCAACTGTCATGTAATTATGGAAGGATTTGTCGATAATGCTCCTCACCTCTCACCGGTTTGGTCTCACCCCTATTTGAACTCCATCAAACAAATCCAACTGTCTCATCTAAAAATTCTAGGCCTCCCCATAGTAGACACCTCGGTTGAGTCACCAAAATGTGCTTGTACCCAACAATGTAATAAGAATCCTACATCAATACCAAACCTCTGCCCTATCCTCCATGACCAAAACTCCCTATAATTTTATGTAAGGCATGGGCCCACGTAAAAATAATCATATACTCCATCATGTACTCTAATACCCTTATAAACATCCGTGAAAACAAGCTTCCAATAGAGTCAAGAAAGACATAAAAGCGATACCAATCATCATCAAGGTCATGATTTCTCGATCCTCTGTCTCGGGGCTATACAATACCCCATACAAAAATCCACCGAAAGAGAACTCCACCCCTTCTACCTCATCACCATAATTCCTCCTCATAAGTGTAGGCCTATATGTCTCATCAATCAAATATACTGCTCTCCCCGAATAGGAAACCTCAAGATCCTATGTACGTCCTCTAGAGTGACTATCATCTCCTTGTCGTAAACCAAAAAGTGCATCACTCCCATAACCACATCTTCGATGTTCCCAATGATCATCGATAATGATGCCCATACATCATCTAGGATTACTATAATCCTATCTCATATGGTCAACTTGTCCCTAGCTTTGCATTCAAAACACGAAACACCCATTAGAATATCACTTAGTTGAAAATTTAATCAAATCAAGGCACATATTTATCTAGTCTCTAGCGATTCATTATAATCAATAAAATTTCATCACAATTATAGGTAATTTTATTAAATCACTAGTGATTCCTATGATTTGAAAAAAATTCCTAATGCAGGCCCAAAATCTAAAAAAATTAAAAACTAAATAAAAACACACAAAAACACAAATAAAGGGACCTACATCTCCTAGTGTGGGCCTCCTTTTCTCCTAGATCCTCTGACGGCCTCTATTCCCTATTTTCACTCAAAATATCTTAAGCCAAAGCTCATTATATCAAAATGTGTGGTAATATTAAATATCTCCTCTTTATAAGGTGTAAATTTTCTCACCCGGGAATTGTTGATGATTTTCTTAAATCACCAACAATTCACTTTAAATGTCAATTTTTTAAACCATCCAAGTCATTTTAATTCAATATCAAGCCTTCATTCTCACAAATCCTTGCCAAAATTATACCTTTTTAGGCTACATGCCCCTTACAAAATTAATATCCAATCAATTAAATCCTACCTTGATCACCTAGCCCAAGCACTCAAAGTATGCCTTTGCCAAAAATCCACTGCGGATCTTTGACCTTAGCAATGATAAGTCATACGTCTATAGGATACAAACCCTTTGGTTCCCCTATCACTTGACTTCCTAGTATTCTAATCCCACCTTTTTGGTGACATCATCGTGGATAACATACCCAACTAGGATCATTTCCCATGACTACTTCCTACGAGTCATACATCTATAGGTTGTGAACCCCTTGGTTCCCCTATCATTTGAATCCATGGTAGCATCAAATCCATATTTTATGACAATCTGGTTTCTATGCATCATCTTGGGGTAGATCAAAGAGAAACACTAATGTAATAGCACACCTATCTCATTCAATAAAATATTTCAAACTAGTGATTATTGCAGTCCTTGGAATCACCCCCAATTTAAGGGGGAATCACCCATCCAAGCACAAGTCAAACCATCTCAATCATTTTTGTCTAGCAGTTTGTCCATCACAAACCACTTGACAAAAAGGGGAAAATGTAGACATTATATTTTCGTCACCCGCCTACACTCCATAGACATACATTAAAATATTTAACCTATTATTCTAACATATAATAAGTCACTAAACTCACCCTTGTAAATTGTTTCCCCACTGTAAATCATATTTACCTATATAAATTTACCCTAACCTCCCTAAAACCTCCTAACCACCTATAACCCATCCTAACCCTTTTTATCCAAACCATCCAAATCCCTAACCACTCCTAAACTTTTCCATACTAACATTCTGGAAGTTGTTTGAAACCACTTCTAAATTCCATCCATACTTCAAAACCCCCATTTTGGAAGTTGTTGAAAAAAATTGGGTTCAAGGACTTAGCCATATTGGGTGTTTTGGGAAGAACACATGAAAATCATGACCCACTATGCATGCGGAGTGGATAAGGTGCCATCCTGGTGACAGGTTGGCCCAGAAGGAGCATGCATGCGGTAGAAGCTTCTAGAAGCTCATCATGGTAAAAAGTGGAAAGCTCAGGCCTGGAGGAGCATGCTCACATGGAGGACCACATTCAGACACTTGGCATCAGATCTGAGGCCATTTGGAGGATGAGTTGGCAATCCAGAAAGCCTATATATACAAGTGCCTACAGAAGTAAAAAAGAGAGAAATAGATAGAGGGTGGAGCTCTACTAAATACTGCAAGAACTCTATTAGTTTGGGTAATTGTGTTTAGGAAAGGATGTATCAAGGGTATGGGGATTATAAATTTCTTTTGAGAGCCTAGTCATATGAGTCCAGATATAATGCATGATGTGGTCTGCTTCTTTGTGACATTTTGTAATGGCTCCATGAATGTAATGAGGTTACCAACTTACATGAATATGAACATTGATGATTCTAATGCATACATCTTTCTCATAGTTCTTTTTCATTTATGTTTATGATTAAGTATGGATGCTTGTACAACTTCTTTCTATTTTGGTATAAGTTATAAAATATTGTTAAAGCACTTTCTATCTAGAATGACTGCAAGGACCTAGAAGCCATTTTGAGCTCTATGGTGCTTGTATGTTTTACTTCCTTTCAAATCTCTTAAACATGAATCATAGATGATGTTTCCCACTAAACTCACATAAAAGAGAGACTCGACACCCACGCGCAGCCTCGGGTGAGTGCCCAGCACCCGCATTGGGTGATAGGCCGGTGCATGGGGGTTCCTTTCTTTTGTGATAAGGGTAAAAATGACTACATCTTGGTTCCATTTCCGGGACCTCTTTTTGAAAGTTGTAGAGGGAAATGGCATACATCATGATCTAGGTAATGAGTAATGACAGAATGTTTAACTCTGGAAAGTGTTGAATCATGGTTCAAGAGCACGGAGGATGAATTTTCTCGAGATTCAACACTTGGACCTGAGTTTGATGCACGTAGATGGGTAGAAGAGAACCTCTACCATGATTTATATGAAACATTTTTTTGTTGTTTCCCAGTAGTAGAGCTTATATGAATGGCTCTCAACATATGCATCTAGATCAAGTTGGTATTCTAGATCATGTGTGTGGACCCAAGAAGAATACCAGAGGCTTGCAGGATGTAGATCTGATGTGGACTCATGTTGTGGATCATTGGTGGGAAGGTGTGTTGGCTAGCTACACTCTGGAGTATGCTATTTCCACATATTCTTTCCCAAAGTTGCTTGAGTTTGAATTTCTATGGGAGCCCAGAGGATCATTTCTACATGTTATCCCTCTGAAATGAAGATCTTGAGTTGTTACTTTGAGTTTAGAGGCATTTCCAATGGCCGGCTAAACCATTCTGAGCATTGGGCGAGGGAGCTAGGGTGGAGGAAGATGGTAGATATTATGATGGAGAAGGAAAGGGAGGAGAGAGACAACTCAAGTATAGTGAAGCACGTGAAAGGGAGATTGCTAGATGATGTGAAGCTACAAGTGTGATGGATCTATGGAGGTAGATGTTGCGGGAAGGAGTTGAGGTTCACGCGGAGGATGTGGAACCTGAGCAGTCTATGCTACCCCATCTTGGCAAGTGCGTAAGAGAGACCCCTTTGGCTTCTGATGAGAGTTTTCATCACATGGAGAAAAGAAGAGTCATTGGCATGTATCTGAACCCACCCAGTGACCAAACCATGGACACTTGGTTTTCCAGAACAAGGAAGGAGTATCATTGACCTAGTTGGTATCAGTGGAAGTGACAGATCTGTATGCACTAGGAGGTATAATTTTTTAGTTCCCACTTCTATGGCTACACATATTCCAGTATTCGAGAGGAGTCTTTGACAAGGAGCAAGTATACAAGCCTTTGGTCTCACATCTAGGGAGTGGCGCGGGGTACAATAGTGGTAGTGGGGCATTATCACAGACCATCGACACATATTCAGTGGAACCTTGGGGACACTTGGCATGACTACTACTAGGACTAGTGGTTCTGGTGGATCTGGTGGGTTAGGAGGGACAGGACCTAGTGGACCTAGTGGTTCTAGTGGATCTGGTGGCTCAGGAGGCACAGGACTAGTGGACCTGGTGGATCCGGTGGTGGAGGAAACACCGAGGAAACCAAGGCTCTAGCTCAGGAGGACAAGGGCCCCAACCACCCCCTCAAGTCTTCTTTGAGATGTCTTTACACTTTCCAGATTATAGAGGTATTGAAGATGTTGTAGAACATGTTCACAAGTGTGAGCTGCTATGGCGCGCAAAGGGGATCACAACCTCGGAGTGAAGGCTAGTCAATTTGTAACAACATTGTAGGGGCACACACATAGCTGGTATAGGAAATATGACCCTCATCAAATGGTGGTGGATTATACTACTTTAAAGAATGCCTTCTTGGTAGAATTCCACATCCTTGAGTTTGAATAGAAGAGCATCAGTGCCTGAAAGAGATTCAATAGGAATGGTAGAGAATGTGTGGGTATGATGATGCACTTTTTAAAACTCTCTTGTCTAAGTTATCATATGATATTCACCCTTCACAACATGCTCAGTGGTTTTTGGAGGATTGATCACACCTTTTAGAAGGGCCTTATCTCATAAAACTTTCACAGACCCATGTGAGGCATTGGAAGCTGCTCTGCACACCGAGGCTATTGGTAGTGTTGATACTGGAGTTAGCCCATTCTTGGAGGCTCAAATTACTGCTATGGCTAAGCAAGCTAGAGAAGTTTTCCACGAACTCAACCCATGAGACTCACGTGGTGGTTTATGGTGTACAGATTGTGAAGTAGAGGGGCATGTCAAGGGTAGTTGTCCCTGGAGGGAAGTACGTGCATGTGATGATAGAGACTATGAAATTTTCATGGGGACCATGATGCAAGTAGATGCCCCTTGTTACAACGTGTGTTCGGAAGAATGTGTCTTGCTACTATAAAGATTTACACCTCTACAACCCATGATACTAAGGACTATAGGCTCATTGATCAGATCCATGAGGCCATTGATCATGGGGTGCACCAAACCAACATTTCCAGTAGTTCTAAAGGGGATGATCACCACTATGAGGAGCACGTAGATGGTGGCACACATGGAAGGGGATTTCATGGAGGATTCCATGTGTCATGGTAACCATGGGGGGAGGAAGGAGTGAGTTCCCATGTGGAACCTATTTTAATTGTGGGTCTACAACATTATAAATGAGAGTGCCCAGACCTATTGTAGTGCTCATGGTGTGGAAAGAAGCACAAGTATGAGGAATGCCTAGAGTTGTTTGAGCACATGAATCAACAACAATAAAAAGACAAGGGCACAATGGTAAGCATTAAGAAGATAGACACACAATGGATGCCACGGGTGACACGTGATGTAGGCTTGGAACCTATTTTAGTAACAACAAGAGCAGAGGCCATGCATGCAAAAGAAATACCAAGGCAGAGGACCCTAGTTTCAAGAGAGGAAGTAGTTCATGGGAAGTACCCAGACCCTGCACATCAAAAGGAAGTATATCAAGATACCATGGATGTCATTCGAGTTTACAAGGAGAAATCCAGTGTCTAAAGGAGCAGTCCAGGAGGGAGGAGCAAAGGAGGAAGGTCGAGGCACCAAAGGATGACCTGGATGAGGTCAAGGAAGTATGTAAAATGCTAAGGCAAGAGAATGTTATTCCCTTGCTAGGAGCATGGTTGAGGGAGAAGGTACCACACAGAGAGAAGAGCATGAGAGATAGATCCTGCATGCAAACTTCCCCCTCACAACCTTGACTATGACAAAGAGATCACATTGGATGCAGTCATAGATGGATGGCTCCTTAGTAATATCCTCATTGACATAGGCATGAGGTCAATGTTCTCACTTTGGATGCATGGCATCAGATGGGAGACCTGCATTACAACCATCTTCAATGTGTTGTATATGGAAAAAAAAAAATGAAGGAAATGCCCATTGGTGTCTTAAAGGATGCAACTATCACTATCCAGGGAGCTAAGTTTACTGGGACTTTGAAGTCTTGGCACTCACCGAGGTAGAAAATTTCCCAGCACTACTTGGGTGCCCATGGTGTTACAAGAACAATGTGACCTTTGGTTCAACAAGGGGTACATCAGCTTTGAAAATAAGGAGGAATGGGTCATTATACCCTTGGCTGATGGGAAGTCGACACCCTATACTTGAACCTTTGGGGAAGAGGTCTGGATAGGATATATGTGCACTCAATCAAGGATCCAGAGATAATCCATCCTACCGATGGAGTTATCTAGTTTGAGGATGCTCAGTCAGTAAGTGACACCACCAGTCTAGCATGTGATAATTGGGTGCATGGGACTTATGAATTGATCGAGATGATAGTTGAGAGGATCGGTAACAAAAGTAACAAAGGCACATACATATCACCTAGGAGGAAAAAAACTACCTAAGTATTCAGGAGGGGCCTTCCCTGAGATCTTTTTACAGGAGATGGAAGCTCAGTGGAAGGAGGAGAAGGAATGGAGGGGGATGTTAAGTTATGTCCTACTCGGCACAATGGCATGGTGGTGGGCTACACATCAGAGAGCCTTTTGGAATGGCGCGAGGTGAGAATTTCTCTCTCTATTAGGTTTTCTAGAAGCAACGTGCCCACCACCATCAAGGACTACCATGGTAAGGAACCCACCTCTTTCCACATCCAAGCTTGTGAGAAGGTCTAGAGAGAAGGCAAAGCTTTTCCACCATCCCTTTGGGTGCACAAGTTGTATTCTACACTACAAGGTTATTGCACGCATGGTACATACATACATTCTGAGACATGCCACCAAATAGGAAATTGGCAAGAGCTAGCAGACTGACCTCATTCAAATGTTTGAGTATCAAAGTACCAAGCCATCAGTTGATAAGGCATTGTAGGTTGTTAAGTGCCTTACCATGGGGGATAGTGCCATGGTAGAAGATAGGTTGTTGGAACTACTAGGTGGACCAGGTTTGGAGGTGCACTTTGAAGAAGAGGTAGAAGAAGCAGAAGAGATCCAACTTGAGCACATGCTTGGAAAAGGAGAAAGGGAAATTAGTATATGTTATTGATGGGGAGGAAGTAGAGAGCTTGGATGTTAACCATTCTATAGGGATGCATGAGGTAGTGGATAGTGTTGATGCTCATGCGTGCGCACGCACTACCATGAGCCCTTAAAGACAAATAAGGTTAACATCAGCTCAGGAGAAGAACCTAAGGAAGCTATTATTGGAGATTACTTGGTCGAGAGAAGGAGTCTCTAAGATCATTGATCTTTTGCATGAATTTGAGGATTTATTCCCACGTGGGTACCATGAGCTCAAAGGCATCCACCATTCCTTGGGGAGATGAGGATAAAGCTGAAGGATGGTGCATGCCCGGTCAGGAAGAGACCCTACTAGATGAATCCCAATTTACGCGTAAAGGTAAAGGAAGAGATAGAAAAAATGATAGCTTTTGGGATCATTGAAGTTGTGGAAGAATCGAATGGATAAGTCTGATGGTAATCAACATCAAGAAGGATGGGTGGATTAGGATCTATGTGGATTATAGGGAGCTGAATGTAGTTTGTGTCATCGATCCTTTTCCAACCCCCTTCACTGAAGAAATTTTAGAGGGAGTCACTTGGGCATGTGAAATCTATTCCTTTACGGATGGATTTTGGGGTACCACCAAGTCCAGATTGCAAAGGAAGACCAAGAGAAGAAAACAACTTTTTTCCACTAAATGGGGAAGTTTTGCATACATGGTCATGCCCTTTGGGTTGAAGAATGTGCTACTTTTTTTTCTCTGCATAGTGGTTTAGGCATTCCAGGACTTCATCCACAAATTTCTTCAGGTTTATCTAGGATGATTGGATAGTGTATGGGCTAGTGAAAGACCATTGTGATAATTTGAGGCTGATGTTTGAGAGGTGTCGGTAGTTAAGGATATCCCTCAACATTAAAAAGTGTGTCTTTACTACACCCTTTGGGATGTTATTGGGGCATATCATATGTAAGGAGGGCTTGCTAGTAGATCCTGCCAAGGTTGCAATTATTGTGGGATTGGGGAGCCTACTAGCCAGAGCGCATGCAGTGGATTTCTTGGGCATACGGGTTATTACAGGAAATTCATCAAGGGGTATGCCAAGATAGCCATGCCTCTAGAAGAATTTCTCAGACATAAAAGTGCTTTCCATTGGGGAGAGGCTCAGCAGAAGGCATTTGACACATTAAAGGATAGGCTTGTCACCATGCCTATATTACATTTTTCCCTCTTGGGACAAGCCCTTCCATGTTCATGTAGATGCCTCAGGAACCACCATTGGAGCAGTGCTTGCATAGCTAGGTGAAGGAATTGTTGATCATCCTCTATGTTTTGCAAGTAGGAAGTTGACACCAATAGAGCAGAATTACACCACGACTGAGCGCGAAGCATTGTCAATGATCTACATGCTTTTCAAGTTTAGATAGTATCTGCTAGAAACACCCTTTGTATTTTACACCGACCACATGGCATTAAAGTACTTGGTGAACAAGCCCATTCTACAAGGGGCATATGTCGGTGGGTGCTATTATTTCAAGAGTTTGAGTTTACGGTAGTTGTGAAGCCTTGGAAAGAGTAATTGTGGACCTGATCATCTGATCAAGAATTGATTCAAGGGAGGATGCACAGAGTATTGAAGAGACTATGCTAGACACAACTATTTAGGTTGTGGTGTGCACCCTCGGATTTGGAGGAGATTGTAGTATTCCTAAAGGAAGGTGTGGCACCGAAAGGGATGAAGGCATTAGAAAGAAAGCAACTAGCCATACGCGTCACGCCCTACATGTTGATCAGTGGGGACTTATACAAGTTAGGGCATGATGAAGTTTTGTGTAGGTGTGTACTAGAGCATGAGCACCTCACCATCATAGAGGAAGCACATGGAGGAAGTGCGGTGGACATTATGTAGGTGATGCCACCACACGTAAAAATTTTAATGGCAGGATTGTGGTGGGAAACTCTATATAAGGATTACAAGGACTATTGTAAAGCATGTGACCATTGTCAGTGCATTGGAAAGCCAGGAAAGAGAGATGAAATGCCTTTGCACCCTATCCCTAGTGCTGAACCTTTTGAGAAATGGGCAATAGACTTTGTAGGCCCTATTGCACCAACAACACGTGTAGGACTGGATCACGCTATGTAATCACTTGCATGGACTATTTGACAAGGTGGGCAGAGGCAGCCCCAACTAAAGACTACAATAGCCCACAATGGAAAGATTTTTGTGGGAGAACATTATCACAAGGTATGGATGTCCTTTAAGTTTAACCAACGATAGGGGTACACATTTCTTGAATGAGACCATGAGGATCCTATTAGTAGAGTTCATGGTAGCTCATCACAAGACTACCCCTTATCACCCACAAGCAAATGGAACCATGGAAGCATTTAACAAAATACTGAGTCATACCCTGACCAAAATTTGTGATGTCGAAGACAAGATTGGGATGACAAGGTATCAGCCATATTATGGGCTTACAGGACAACTTATAAAAGGCTGAACAAAGCCACACCATTTCAATTGGTGTTTGGCATGGAAGTTTTCTACTTGGTTGAATTCATGTTACCTTCTCTGCGAATAGCACACGCAGGAGGGTTGGCTGATGAGAAAGTGTTGGAAGAGAGAATTGATGAACTGATGAAGTTGGATGAAAGATGATCACTCACCAGGTGGAGCCAAACAACAAAAAAAGAAAGCAAAAAAGCATGGCATGATCACCACATCAGAAACAAGAAGTTTGAGGTTGGGAAGATGGTCTTATTGTATGATTCTAAGTTTCTGCACCATCCTGGGAAGTTGAAGGTCCATTGGTTAGGTCCCTATAAAATCTCATACATCCTTGATTCGGGCGTGCCGTTACAAGTGCTGGATGGAACAAAATTTCTGGACACTTCAATGGGAGTAGGCTGAAGCCCTACTATAAATAAGTCTTCTTGGTGTTTGTAAATAAGGTAGTTTTCAGTTAGTTTAGAATTTCCTTTATGCATTTCTTTTCTTGTGTTTCCCTTTCATGTTGTTGTTTTGTTTTGTGCACCTTGGGCACGGTAACCTTATTACTCTTTTGAGGATTTTTGAGTGCGCAGAGGACCACACATCATTTTAGTGTGGGGTGGAGTGATGTGAAGGAGAGCATGGGTAAAGTGCCAAGGAAGTTTGTGTTGAAAATCCCGTTGAATGGCCTGTTGAAAGAGGTGCATGGAAAGAAAATATGGAAAAGGATGGTTGGTGTCAAGATAAGGCTACTTTTAGATCCCACGTACAAAGGAGGAAAAAGTGCATAAGCAACACGAGGTAGGTGAGAGAAAAAAAATCAGGGATAGAAGAAGTGCCTTTGGCACTGCGGTGATGCATGCGCACAAGAGTCTCCTGTCTAGATAGATTGGTTGCATGCTAGAAGAAGGTTGGAAGATTGTCCACGCAGGGTTGGGCACATGAGTTAAAGCACTAAAGTCGGACTTTGTTTGAAAAATCCACATTAAATGTGAAAAGTATGGTGGTAGGTGAAGTAGCATTTAATGCTTAAAAAGGAAAAACTATAAATAAAGGGTCGAGGCATTTCATTATTCACTTTGCGTATAAGGAGAAAGAAGCACTTTTTGCATCTTTGCAAACTAGGGCTTCCAAAAAATTGATCCGTGTGAAGAAAAATTTGAAGAGATTGAGCATGGGTAACTAGTTTGGATCTGCGAAACTAGAAGGAAGGGATTTCACGGGTGTAAGAGAGTTGTGAGAAGGCATCCATCTTGTGAAGGGATTATCCCAGCTAGGGTTTGAAGAACTAGGGCATGGGTTTAAGGAGTTTTCTTCACAAATTTGAGATCTAAGGTGGGAAAGAGTGGAAGAACAGAGTTACAAGAAGTGATTGAAGTAAGAAGAGAACCTAGACAATGGCACCCAAGAAACCAGTTAGCACACCCAAGAAGGGAAAGGGCAAGGGAAAGGGAAAAAAAAGAAAAGAAAGCGCACATACAAATGAAGAGTGGTATGCAGAAATGCAGTACCCAGATGGAGTGTTGCTAGGGAAGGAGTGGGAGTCCCATCTAAGAAACATGTCTATGTAAATGACTATAATCATCATACGAGCACAATCGAGAAGGAGATGGCACTGGAGTTAGTGCACCCAACAAATAAAAGGACACCAGAGGGTTTTCCCATCTATAACGATGATGTGAAGGTCAAGTTGGAGAAGGCAGGGTTATTACAACTCTTTGAGTTTCCCTACTTTGGGAAGCTTGAGCACCTATATCAATGGCTGATGTCACACATGTGCATGAAGACTACTTCCATTTCATAGGGCACAAGATGCACATTACCCCTCAGCTCATCTCACATTTCATACAGCCTCATCTATGAAGGAGATGGTTTGGAAGATGACCTAGGTGATAAAGAGGCAATTAAGGAGACTATCACCACCTACGCATACAAAAAGGGGTCAAGGTACTATGATATCATAGACATCAAGGACCCGGTAATGAAGATGGCCACACATCTGGTGACAAAGTTAAATGGCTAGGAGAGATGGACCCAGGTCAATAAGCCATGGTTGCATGTTTGTAGGAAAATCTCAGAGGGCACCATCTACAACTTGTCTTGCATTTCATCACGGATGAGATTGTCAGCTATGCGGAAAGGAGATAGGATCCTTTTTGGTAATGTCCTACTAACCATTGTGTTTTTAGAGATTGGAGTACCTGATGCATCGAAAAAATTCATGTGGGAGTACCCTGGTTGAGGACCCTTCACCCACAAAAATATTTGAAAAATACACATGTGACTCTATGATGACCGTGCACAAGGCACACCTAGAGAAATGGTATACGTGCATGAGGAACACGTTTGGGGTAGAATGGAGGATTCCCAAACAACTACTAGCCAGTGGCCACCAAAGGAGAAGCTGAATTTGTTGTGTACCAACATTTCTACTAGTAGGTTCAAACTAATGGATGAGACATGGAGCCCATGGTGCAAGCTCCCCTTTTCCTTCACAGCTCAATACTTCCAAGTGGGAGTAAACAGGTTCAAAGAATCCAAGAAGTTGAAACTAGACCTTGGTAATCTGGACCGGGACCACAGGGAAATGTGCAAAGGGTTGGTCTACCCCAGAAAGCACACGTACACATGTGGAGAGGTACATGTCACATGAAGTTTAGATGACAAGGCCCATGACTTTTCCCATTGCAGGAGGATCCATGGCGCACATGTGTACCTCCACATAAGACCCAAATCTAGAAGGGCACATATCTAGAAAATGAGGTGTCTATGCCTGAGGATCCAACTGGTAGGAAGAGACCCACACCCAAATGGGAGGAAAAGGAGCCAGAGAAGAAAATACCAAGTGTGGTGGATACACAGGTAATAGGTTCCCCTAGGACAAGTGCTAGAACAAGCATGTATTCACGCAAGAAGAGGCCCATAGTCAAGGAAAAGACTCTAGAGCTAGAAAATCCATCAGACAAGGAGTCCTCGGGAGAAGAAGAAACAAAGTCACCTACACTGGAATCCCTAGTTAGGAAGAAGCAGAGGATAGAAGAGGAGACCACCTCGGAAGAAACTAGGAAGTTTGGAAAAATACATAGGTGAAGAAGAAGATAGTGAAGAAGATGTTAGTGGGGAAGATGAACCTGAAAAAGATCAAGGGCCACCTATTTTCAATGTACATGATTTGAAAAGAAGAAGGTGGAGAAGAGGAGCAGGGGTTCCTCTTCATGTGTGGCAGCAAGATAGCCAGGAAGGGAGAGGCACCCAGGACATGAGAAGTGAGGAGGATGGCACAAGATGCAGAAGGCTCCAAGCCTTATGATGGAATAGATAACCAAGGTGGTAGAGAGAGAAGAAACAAAGGCCATTGAGACCTTGGTGGAGAAGTTGGAATGCAACGCTTGAGCCAATGTTAAAAAAAAGATAAGGAGGAGAGCAGCGGAAAAGGACCACGGCAGCACTGGAGGCCCCATTTTAACTATAAGTATTCCTAAGGGCACACACACGGGAGGAAGGCACATAGGGAGGAGAGGCCAGGGATGGGTTATATTGATGACCCCAACAAAGTGTTTCATGCATGGTTCCAAAGCATGATTCCAGTCAGAAGAGCTCATAGCAATGTCATCTTTTGACAAGGAGGCTGCATACCCATGGATGAGGAAGATGCTCTCATGGGAAATTGAGTCCCATCTTGATGAGCCAGAATTTGAAGTAAGCCACGGGGCAATAATAACATTTCAGGACCAAAAAAAAGACAACCCAGTGGTGAATGCTCAACAGCTCTCGGATGAACAACTATGCAACATGCTCAACAAGGTCTCCATTGAAATCAAAGCTAGACTCTTTGGGTGGAATGATAGAATCAAAGATCTGAGGAGGACCTAAAGAAGAAAGAGGAAGAGCTAGCTACAAGGGCAAAGGAGCTAAGTCAAGAGAAACTAATCAACACCCAGGTTGCGTGAGTTGAAAAAGATGAGAAGGCCAAGGTGTGTGCATGGTGTATAAAAAAAGGTGGAGTCTATTAATAATGCTATAGTATTGAAGCATCCGGACCTAGCACCCCCACACGAAAAGTATGGATCTACCTTGGGATGCCTGGAGGATTTAACAAGAGTCCTCACCATGGAGAGGCATAGTTAGTTAGCCTTGGAATCTATAGAAGAAGTGGCCACGCTTGGAGAAAGAAGATAAATTGAAGGTCATGGCATTCATAGCTGAGTACAACAAGGTTCTTGCTTGATATAAAAGTTTCTTCCCAGACTTGAGGCCATATATGACAATTGCGTGGATAGAGACAAAGTGGCAGGCATCTTGGTCACCACTCATGAAGTAGAACTCAAGGAGTTTCAAGAGAAGAATAAAGGAAATAGGGTGGAAAGGGACAAAATCCTTGCCGAGGTCAAAAGAAAATCTGAAGCCATTGAAGCCTTAAGGGGTTCAATTAAAAACCAGTTGAAGGAACTATACCCACAGATTACATGAAGAATGGATGCACTGGATGATGTAGGCAAAGAGTTAGAGAAAATTGCTAACACCATAAGCACACAAGGAAATGGGCTAAGATTTGAGGAGGTGAGCACCCTGGTCGGTGACCTCTGTCAGAGAGCACAGAAAGAAGTCGATGCCTGGAACAAGTTGGAGGCTGACTTGCAAAAGGATTTTCCTAGCCTATTGCAGTGATTCCATCACTTCCCCATTCTTTCTTCTTTCCATATTCTTTCATCCCCTTATTCTTTTCCCATGGTGTAAGTCTATTGTATTCTTTCTTTTCACTAGAGAAGTGTTCCCACGGATGGAGAATAGGCATAGTGTGGGGTAATGTTGGGCCCCTAAAATATTGGCTAAGTACAAAAAGGCGCATAGGCACAAGGCCTAGTTGAAGAAAAGTGCGCAAGGATAAAGCACGCAGGGGCAAGGGGTTTAAGGAAGGCTTTAAGGAAACCCATGGCACATGCGTGGACAGAACCAAGGGTTTAGGACTTAGCCATATTGGGAATTTTGGTAGAACACATGAAAATCATGACCCGACTATGCATGCGGAGTGGATAAGGTGCCAGCCTGGTGACAGGTTGGCCCAGAAGGAGCATGCCTGCGGTAGAAGCTTCTAGAAGCTCATCATGGTAAAAAGTGGAAAGCTCAGGCTGGAGGAGCATGCTCACATGGAGGACCACATTCAGACACTTGGCATCGGATCTGAGGCCATTGGAGGATGAGTTGGTAGTCCAGAAATCCTATATATACAAGCACCTACAGAAGTAAAAAAAAGAGAGAAAGATAGAGATAGAGGGTGGAGCTCTGTAGAAATACTACAAGAACTCTGTTAGTTTGGGTAATTGTGTTTAGGAAGGATGTATCAAGGGGTATGGGGATTATAAATTTCTTTTGAGAGCCTAGTCATATGAGTCCAGATATAATGCATGACTATGGTCTTTCTTCTGACATTCTGTAATGGCTCCATGAATGTAATGAGGTTACCAACTTACATGAATATGAACATTGATGATTCTAATGCATACATCTTTCTCATAGTTCTTTTTCATTTATGTTTATGATTAAGTATGGATGCTTGTACAACTTCTTTCTATTTTGGTATAAGTTATAAATAAGCACTTTTTTTTATGGAATGAGATGAATGCAAGGACCTAGAAGTCCATTCTTTTGAGCTCTATGGTGCTTGTATGTTTTTACTTCCTCTTAAACATGAATCATAGATGATGTTTCCCACATGCACTAACCAAAAATTACATAATACAATAATTTCTTGTAAAACATGTTATTTACACTTGAATAAGATCATGTATGTTGTGTATTCATATTTAAGAATTTCTATTTTAAAATCCAAGTGTATAAGGAAAATTGTTAAGTGATTGGAAATTTCTAAAGTGCTCCAGTTTATACCTAAAATTTTAGTGTCACTTGAAGAAACATTGAATATGACAGTGAAACGAATTTAATGTCCTTTATAAAAAAATAGTTTGTAAGACCCAAAAAAGTGTATATAATGAGTTTCACTTGTATATTTTATGTAGCATGATTTTTATAGATATATTTTTGAACATTAAACACCATCCCACACCATCGAAAAAATATTATAAAAATGCTTGAGTTATAACTATTGAATCTAATCACCTTTCAAAATGGAAAATTTTGTACTTTAAGAAAACGACCCGATGTTATTTTATATTATAATTAAGTTTCATATTCCCATAATTTTATTCTTCCAAAGTAGGCATATAAAATTTACATCCCATTTGCTTGTTTGTTTTCAATTTCTAGCATGAAATTGAAAGGCATATAAAAGGAAAATTGCAAGTCATTAGAATTTTTGATATAAAATGATAATTTTTTTTTTTCAAATATTAAATACTAGCCATTTTGAAGAAACTTAAACATCATATTCTCTTTTATACTTCGTGTAAATTTGCTATTTATTGATTTCAATATCCTTAAAAAGAGTATTTTTGTTGACTTATTTTGAAAAATGTAGTGTATTTTGTGAAATGTTTTGATAAAATACCCCTTAGTGACTATTTATCACCTTTAAATTATAAATGAGATATTTAAAAATATGAAGATACGAAAAATAGATGAATACATAAAAATGACATAACGTGAGGTTTATTTGCAACAAATAAAATATGGGGTCTAAAATTTAAAGGTATCTAATGGAAATTGCGATTCTTATATTTTTCAATAAGAACATTACACTCTATAACATTCAACTACATCTCTTAAAAAATTATATTTAATCAAAATAATTATTTAAAATATATATTGGTACCCAGTTTGATACCTTTTCATCCTTGGCACCATCTTTGCATAGTTCTTCATTGTTTCTTAGATTGATCTTTCCTTTTTCCATGTTGTTCCTCATTTGTTCCTTTGTTTTGAAATATTTTTCATTAAAACATTGATATAAACCTTGTAATGACCTCATTATGTTCCATATTTCCCTAAGGTAATTTTTAATTATTTATAAAAGTCTTGAATGGCTCATAAGGTTTGTTTTCGAGGTTGAAGGAATTATGAGAATGATATTTAATTTTCATGGTGATCTTTGTTGTTTTCTTACCTTTTTCATGATTTGAAGAAATTTTAAGAGGATAATTTGTAGGATTGAGGACGTTTTGGATGATTATTGCGTTATTCAAGGAGGAAAGGCTTTTAATGGTAAAAATTACAGGTTTGTTGATCATCCTAAGTGTTATGTGGAATAATTAGGAGAGAAGGAGGCACTATAGGGTCCATATGTAGGTTTCATGGTGTTTAGACCATCTTTCGAGTTTTAAAATTTTTCCATCTACCTTCCCCCTCTGCTTAAACTCTATTAAACCCAAACAATTAGCAAACTTTTATAAAAAACCTTCTCTCTCGGTTTGATAATTTTTTTGGGAACTTGAGGAACAATTATCATGTTCTTGTATTTCCCCATTCCCCCTTCATCAATGCATAGATTTACCACTTTAAACCTTGTAAGGAATTGTATAAGTCACTCGGTCGATTATGTCAAGCCTAATAGGAAATCAAGGAATTTTCCTTGGTTTCCTCTATTCCTGATTCCACACTTCCTTTGATCTTCTTCTTCACTACCCATTCCATCTACTATGTCAGGCCCTGAGGGAACTCAAGGAGACGGTCCTTAGTTCCCTATTTTCCTCGATTCCCCATTTCCTCAAATAATCCACTTCACCACCCCTTCTATCGGCTATGTTGGGACCTAAGGGAACTCAAGGAACTTTTCCTTAGTTCCCTCTATTCTCCGATTACACGCTTCATCCGATACACCACCCACCCCTTTTTTTAGTTAAATCGGATCTCGAGGAACACTTGGAAATATTCATATGTTCACCCTATCTCCTAAAGATCCAAAATCCAATAAAAATCCTCCATGTGTACAATCTAAGAAGTCGGACCTTGATAACACAAAGGGAATTGCTCCACAGTTCCACCATTTCTCTAATTTTCCACTTTAGTTGACCAACCAATAAGAAGGAGACACGTGGCATGTTTTAAAATCTTGTAGAGGAAAATAAAATATTCAAAATTACAGATTATGTACTTGCGAATCCCTTATCGAGATCCCTAATGCATTTTGTGAGTTTTCTCACAATTTTTGTTTTGTCGTCCATTTTTAAGGAAACTAATTGCATTAGGACTGTCATGGAAAAGGCTTTCGACATAGGGAAAATTTGGAAAAATGGCACAAGGAAAAATTTGGAAAAATGGCACAATATTTTTGAATATTTCGATTGTAGAAGTTTATGAAGGTAAAACATCATTTCCATGAATGTAATGGAAAATTCAACAACTGAAAAAATGATCTCTTTTGATGCCGGATGCTTCTAGAAATGGAATATGCCCCTCCTGACCCCACTAGATGAAGAATGGATGATCTATGCATTATGGAGTGGACATTTGGCATTATTTCTCTTTCATCTCCCTGATTACATGCTCCTTTATTGATTTTCCCTCAATTCACATGGATCACCATCTTGACCATTGATTGGGCATCTAAAATGTAAATTATTCTTTGTTTTGGATATTTTTACATAAAAGTGAGGTTATGTCATCACTTACATTCTCATGGCTGATTGGGTGGTGATTTTTGTTTTGGTTTGGACACAACATATTAAAAATCGAGATTATTGATTATACGGTAGCTCTATAAAGATATGGATACTTGTAATTGTTATTTGCAAGTTCATGCTAAGGTGGTTACTCATGTACAACCATTAACAGATATTTGAGACTCATCTTCTATATGTTTCCCTTGTCTTCTCTGTAAATGGACATGCAAGATCAATTTTGCCATGAATAATTATGATTTTTATGATTATAAACATATTTTGAAATCAATAAATGATGAATATCACATGTAATCATATATTTTTATGAAATATAAATTTAGAGAATCATTCTACATTTAATTTTGTGATTGGGTATGAAGGTTTGTTGCATTATAGTGTTACTTTGCACCAATTGTTTCAATTATAAATATCCTTTCTACAATTTTTGTAAATGCATATTTGTTTTCCCTAGGGTGTCCTTTGGCATTATAAGTTTGGTATGGTGAGTGCATGAGGCTTCATTATCAAGTGTCTGTGATGAGGTCTCAAGGGTTAATATGGATTTTTCCTTACTCGGTGTCCATGAGGGTAAGTGACCTTTAGAGAGAGAATTTCCTTTGATTCTAGGTGTGAATGCATGAATAATTATCGAGAAAACATGGTTAATGCATCTAATTCCTCTCACTATCCCTTTTCCCCCATTTCCATCCACCTTCACTTTTATTTACACTATCCTTTTTCCATACCCCTATAGATTTCATCTCCCTTTACATATCCAACATGATATATGCCTACAAATCACACATACACTTGTATACTTTGAGTGTATTTTCCAATAATTGTGAATATTAGTATCTCAAGTGTCATTCCACTCTAAGTTATCCACACATTTCTTATAGAATGATGCTTGTGATCACATTAAATATGTCTTTAGTGGCTTGTGTCTGATGTATCAAGTGTTTACAATGCTTGTGTGACCATTCTTTTGAATGAGAATTGCATTTTGTGGTTGCATTTGATATCAGATTAAGGTTCCACAAGTCTAAGGGGTGGAAACATAACATCCCCCTCTCTCTTTCAAGACACCCTCAGGTCCTATCACCTTAGTTTAGGTAGAGCCATAAAGTAGTAGGATAATAGCCAAATCACTAAAAAAGTGGCTCCTTATCATTCCTACAAGCTTGATCATGAGAAGAAGATAGATCCATTCCAAAATACAAATGAAAAACTAACATGTTTAGCTTTCTACCTTTCTCTCTCTTACCTTGTTTTAGGGGTGCTAGACCAGGAACAAACAATATCAATACTTTATTAAAATATTACCGAGGATTAAATTAGTAAGAGTTTTATGTTAAGTTGAAGAATTTTAAAAACAATTAATGTAGATTAAAAAATTTCAGGGGGACAATCTTTGTGGCCACTTTGGTAGATTTTCACAAGTGTATATGCCATTTTGAAAAGTGTATACACCCTTTATAAATCCCTTCCAAGACCTATTTTGAATATGTTATGACATATACAAAGAAAATGGTGTACACTATTTGAATACAAAGGGAATACACCCTTTGTAATCAAAAGTGCATACACCCTTTGAATAAAAAGGGCATCACCCTTTGTAATAAAAAGCATACACCCTTTGAATAAAAGGGCATCACCCTTTGTAATAAAAGGAAATACATTTGTATATACACTAAAATTTGGTAACTTGTCTTTTTGCAATGCCATATTTTCCTATGCTCCATTACTAAGAAAAATTATGATATTCATAATCCAATCAATATATAGCTCTAACTCTTTTGTGACTTGCTCATCTTTACAATATTCTCTATTGTCAATTTACGAAACACCATTTAATCCAAGTAATAAACTAGCCTTATGCATGATACAAAAACTATCTATTTTTCATCACACCTTTCATGTCCATAACCATATAGGTTGGTCATGATTTGGATTCTAGGCTTGAATGACTTATACGATCACGATATTTCATATTATATGACTCTATTATCAATTTGAATATATTTATTCTTTCGTTTCACCTTCCAAGGGTCTTCCTTATTAGGATATTTTATGTATGAAAGGATATATAAACAAGTCACTATCATTTTATAACTCACACGACACTCTTACAAGCCACTATTGTAAATATAATTCCAAAGCCACTCAAGGCTCACAAAATTTTCCTAATAAGTGGAAAACTAATTATATCATCCCACATTATAGGTTTGAAGCACTAGGTCAAAGAATTCAATTACTTCATTTCCAAGTATAAAAGGTCATATAGCCATGTCTTAGAAAGAATAAAATCACTCCAAACATTATAAAATGGTTTCATTAGAGAGCCTTAACTGAAGCACTCCACATCACACTACTACCACTTAGAACACATTTTATATTATATATTCATCCCACTATCTTTTTGTTAAGAGGCATGATGGAACCCATAAGGGGGTGGACTAGATCACACTCACACTTACATAAACACCTAGGATAACTACACAAGGATTGATCTTGCACAAGGGCATGTAGTGCAAAAATTAAATAGGTTTGACTAAATGTACCAAGAACATATCAAATGCACATACAATAAGAACTTATATGCTTAGGAATTTCATGTTGGTTATCTCGGTCCTTAATAAAAATGAGAAAACTATAATTGTTGAGAATTCTCTCAAAGGAAAGTTTAAACCTATCTTGCGCAATACCTATATGGTTATTATTGAAAGAATTAACTCTCACGTTTATTTCCTGCCATATCTTGAAGGAAATCCTATTAAAACCCTATGAATATAATAAATTTGTAGAAAAATTACACTTGAAATAATTTTATATACAATACTATTTAAAAATAAAATTAAAAACATTCGAATAGTCACATTATACAAAAAAAAATCGTAAATGTGCACATAATTTTTTTACATGTTTATGGTTAGATTGATTGTATACACCTAAATTTTCAACTTTATATTTCATACATTCTTGACAATTCCTTTGTGTAGATAAGGGTCACTGATGCATCTATTTCTTGAGTGGGTGCCTTAAGAGGCCTACTAGGAATGAGGTATGACTAAGCACATGATCATTATGTGTTAGAGATAGTACATAAAGATACATATCACTATGTAGTCCCGATTTAGTCATCCTTTTCGTTCTTTGTCAAACACACTAGAACTCTTAACACTATTTTGCATTTGACTCCATCATTGACACCTTTTTCACTTAGTC
This sequence comes from Taxus wallichiana var. yunnanensis, assembly GCA_018340775.1. Lineage (NCBI taxonomy): Eukaryota > Viridiplantae > Streptophyta > Pinopsida > Cupressales > Taxaceae > Taxus > Taxus wallichiana. Next base: position 565,515,868 of record CM031240.1, read on the forward strand.
TTTCTTGATCCATGAAAAATCAATTTTTGACACTATGATCCCTTAGATGATGCCATCAACCATGAGAGATGGTGTTGGTGTTAGTGTTGGGCCCCTAAAGTAACTAAGTACCTAAGGCGTGAAACCTTGTAGAATGCGGAAGCAGGGCATGAAGGCATGCACAAATTTAATTCTTTGAGAGGCATGAAGGTTCATGCCTAGGAAGGATGGATTAGGGAATTAGTGAGTTTTGGACAACAAGAAAAAGAAACTTAGGAGAAAATGGAAAAGTGACCGAGATACTGAGAAATGGATAAGCCATGGAGACTTGTGACTCAAGAAAAGATATTCCAGGAATCTATATGATTATCATGAAAGGAGGAGTCAAGGTTGTTAAGGATTAGATGACACATGCATGCTCCAAGGAAATTTATTGAGGGAAACGTATGGTGACACTTGAAATATTCCTGGGTAGTGGTAGAGAAATCATGAACTGATTCCTTTAGGCTTTCACATGTGATAATGATGAGCAATTAAGATGGAGGGAGAATGATTATTATAGAAGGATGGATGGTTTTATAGAGGAAAAAAAGGAGATATAAATAAGGATGGAGGTAGAAGTAGAAAAGGATAGGGAGTGAGAGATATAGAGATATTGTGTAATGTGTAATGGCGAGCTCAATAATGTAAGGAAAGATCTACCGGTGTGAACATTTCCATAAATGGGGCTCTTTTGATGTAATCTTGGCTACCATATTTTTGCTAATAAATATAATGAAATGATTATGAAAAACTCATGTGATGGGTCTTGATCTATGTATTTTCCTTATGTTCATATGTGTGTTACGGGTTTTCTTAATGTTATCTCATGGTTGATTCTACTTTCATTGAGTTGATCATGTTGTTCTATGCTTGGGTGCATTAGGCTAGGATTTAATGCTTACATCTTAAATTCCATGAATGGATGCACTTATTTTATGGTTTTATTACATCCTCGTGTTAACAAATAATGTTCTCATGAAGCTCAAATAAAGGAGGGGCTCGACACCTATGCACACCTCAAGTGAGCTTCAAGGATAAAATGGATGATATCTGGCACATTTGGGAATGGTTGTTGAGGTAAGTAGTGATTAGAGACTACATTTTTGTTCCTTTTTTGGGACCTCTTTTCACAGTTGTTATGAGAATAGTACGTGATGACATAGTGCTTAACCTTGGACACTTTATCAAGCATGGTTTAAAATCATGAATGATGAGTTTTCTAAGATATTTAATAATGGACTTGATTTGTGATGTATGTAAATGGGTAGATGAACATATGTATCATGAGCTATATGAGACCTTTTGTTATTTTCCAGTGGAGTTATATGAATGGATTTTGGCGTATGTATCTAGATCAAGCTGGTACTATAGACCTTGTGTATGGACCCAAGATAAGTATCAAAGGTTGCATGATGCTGATCTAACTTAGACGCGTGTTGTTGATCACCTTTGGTGGAGTAGAGTGTATATGAGTTATACCTTGGAGTATGTAATTTATATGTATGCATGTCCAGATATTACCCAGAGTTTGAGTTCTTGAGGGAGCTAAGAGGATCATTCTTGTGTGCTAATAGCTATAAATATCCTGATCATTACAATGAGTTTGGAAGCATTTCCTATGGAAGGATAAGATTATTTTGAGTGTTGGGCAAGGAAGCTAGAGTGGAGGAAGATGACAGACCTTATAGATGAAAAGGAGAGGGAAGAGAGACAACTTTAGTATAATGAGGCTCAAGAAAGGAGTTGACAAGATAGTGTGAAGCTATGGGAGTGATGGATTTATGTAGGTAGTAGTTGGAGGAAGGATTTGAGGTTCACGCAGATGACGTGGAACTGAGCGGCTTGTCTACCCCATCTTGAAAAGCATGGAAGAGAAACCCCCTTGGTTTTTGGAGAGATCTTGTCATATGAATAAAGGAGAAAAGACATTGGCATGTAGCTGAATCCACTTAGTAAAAAAACCTTAGAACTTAGGTTTCCAAATCTAGAGATAAGTATTACTAACCCAATTGGTATTGGTGGAAGTAACCGATCATCACCTAGGAGGTATAAATTTTCATTTGGCACATCTATGGCTGCATAATCATTTCATGTGTTTAGAGGTATATTGTTTGGAACAAAATCTAGGAAAGTTATAGGTACACAAAGTTTGGGTCTCGCATCTAGAAGTGGTGCAGGGAACACATATGGTAGCGATATAATATAACAAAATATCAACATGTAGTTTAGCACAATGGTGGGGACATAAGGCGTGACCACTTCAGGACCCTTACTAGCTACATGAGGTGGATCTGGTGGGTTAAGTGGAATAAGAACTAGTGGACTTGGTGGATGTGGAGGATCGTGTGGGTCAAGAGGAACATGTTTTGGTGGATCTAGTGGATCTGGTGGTGGAGGAAACATTGGAGGGAATCAAGGTTACGAATCGGGTGGTTAAGGACCTCAAGCGCCTCAAAGTATTTTTGAAATTTCTTTACATCTACCAGATTACAAAGGTGTTAAGGATGTTGCAGAACATGTACAAAAATGTGAGCTGCTATGGCGCATGAAGGGGATCACTACCAAAAATGTAAGGCAAGTCAGTTTGCAACAACATTGTAAGGGTACATGCATAATTGCTCTTTGGGGTATGACCCTCACCAGACAATAATAGATTATACCATGCTACATAATTCCTTCTTAGCTAAATTCCATATTCCTAAGTTTGAATAGAAGAGAAATAGTGCGCTGAAGGAGATTCAATAGAATATGGAAGAGAGTGTGTAGGAGTATGATGCACATTTTAAAAATATCTTATCAAAACTTTATTATGATATTCATCCTTCTCAACATGCTCAATGGTTCATTGGAGGAATAATAATGAACTTAAGAAGAGAACTTTTGCATAAGACTTTTATAGACCCGAGCGAGGCCTTGGAGGCTACCCTACGCATTGAGGTTGTGGGAAACATGGATACTAGTGTTGGTCCTTTTCTTGAATCTTAGATTTCTGCCATGGTGAAGTAACTAAAAAATCAGTCTACGAACTTGGCACATGAGAATCGATGGTGTATAGTGCACATATTTTGGGGTAGAGGGGCATATAAAGGAAAATTATCCTCAGAGATCGGTACACATGATAATGATAGACTATGAGATTTTCTATGAGGATCATGATGCAAGTATGTGTCCTCTCGATACAATGTGTGATCCATAAGAATGTGTCTTTTTATTGTAATATTTACACCTCTACTACTCAAGACACTAAGGATTGTAGATTTATTGACCAGATACATGATGCCATTGAAGATGGTGTGTTTTAGAAAAATTTTGCAACTAATTCCAAGGATGATGGTCATCACTATGAAGAGCGCATAGATGGAGGAGCTCATGGGTAGGGCTTTCATGGAGGATTTAGAGGCCGTGGTGATCGTGAAGGTGGAAGAAGTGAATTTTCCTGTGGGACCTGTTATAACTATGGGTCCACAGAACATTACAAGCGTAAATGCCTTGACCTACTACAATGCTCTTGGTGTGGAAAGAAGCACAAGTATGAGGAGTGCCCAAAGTTATTTGAGCACATGAGATATCAACAACAAAAGGATAAAGGCATCAAAATGGTAAGTGTAAAGAAGGCAAACTCACAATGGATGCTAAGTGTGGTGTGTGAGTTAGAGTTATAACTTTATCTTGGTGATAACATGAGCTGAGGCTGCACGTGCCAGGGAAATACCAAAGTAGAGACAACTAGTCATAAGAGAAGAGGTGGTGCACGGTAAGTATCTAGATCTTGCTCATCAAAAAGGTATATTAGGAGACCATGGATGTGATTCAAAGCCTACAAGGAGAGATCCAGTGCTTAAAGGAGGTATCGTGGTGAGAGCAAAGGAAATGTCTTTGAGGCTCCACAGAAGGATATGGATGAATTCAAGGAAGTATGCAAAATTTTGAGGTAAGAGAATATCATAAATTTTCTAGGGGAATGGTTACAAGAGAAAGTACCATGCACTAGAGGAGAGCACGAGTGACAAGTTTTGCATGCTAACCTTCCCCCTCACACCATTGATTATGATAAGGAGATTACCTTGAATGCAGTAGTTGATGGATGGCTCCTAAGCAATATTTTGATAGACATGGGTGCAGAGGTTAATGTTCTCACCCTAGATGCATGACATCAAATGGGAAGGCCCCATTACATCCATCCTAAAATGTGTTATATATGGATAACAAGACAAAGGAGATGCCCATTGGTGTCTTGAAGGACACTGCTATCACTATCCAAGGGGTGAAATTCACTGGAGACTTCGAAGTCTTGGTGCTAGTTGAGGAAGAAAACTTTCCAACATACCCCTAGTGCTATAAGAGTAATGCGTACCTAAGGTTCAATAAGGGATACATAAGTTTTGAGAACAAGGAAGAATGGGTTATCATCCCCTTGATGATGGGAAGTCAACACCCTATATTGAGCCCTTAGGAGAAGAAGCCCTTGAAAAAATCTATGTGCACACTATTAGGGACCCTAAGGTGATACACCCTACAAAAGGAGTTATTCAGTGGGAAGACACTCAATCTATGAGTGATACCACTAGTGTAGCATGTGATAATTGGGTGCCGTTGTGAGGATCTATTACAAGAGTGATGAAGGTGCACCCACTTAGGAATTTGAAAGGAAAGTAATTTCCAAGCTACATTGGGGAAGGAAACCTTGATGTTTTCCTACGAGCCATGGAAGCCCAGTGGAGATGCGAGATCGAAAGGTGAAGCATGCTTATCTACACATTACACAAGACTACAACATGATGGTGGATGATGCACTAGGAAAATCTTCTAGAATGGCGCGAGGTAAGGAATGCACTCTCTATTAGATTCTTCTGGAGAAATGTGCCTACTAAAATTTGTGGCTATGATAGAGGAACCCACCTCAGAACATGTTCAAGAATGTGAGAGAACTTGGATGGGAGGCATATAAGCTTTACCCCCTTCCCTCTGGGTGCATAAATTTCATTTCACACTACGAGGGTTGTGCATGTGCATGGTACCTTCATTCGAATTATCTTTGTCGAGATAAGGAAGCGGCGGGAGTTAAAAGATGACTTGAGTAAAACCTTTGAATATAAAATTACTAAGTTATTGGTGAATGAGGTTTTGTAGATTGTTAAGCACATACCTATGGGAGACAATGCTATGGCCGAGGATAGGATTTCAGAATTATTGGGAGAACTTGATTTGAAGGCATGTTTTAATGTGGATGAACCGACGAAATACAACTTGAGTGCACCTACATGGAGAAAGAGAAGGGAAAGTTGGTCTATGTGATAGATGGTGAGGAAGTGGAGAACTTGGATGTTAACCTTACTATGGGTATGCTTGAGATAATAGATAGTGCTTTGATGAGCAAGTGTACGCCTACCATAAAAATCTCAAAATAAATAAGGTTAACATTGGCCCATTCCTAGCATCACCAAGCCAAACCTACCATCACCAAGCCAAACCAAAAGGATGAAAATGAGGTATGGCAGCTGTTTTTGATGGATCAAGGAGTAGACAAGGTGTAGGAGGTGGAGCTATGATTATTTCACCTCAAGGAGTAAAGTACTATTCAGCTTTTAGATTTCAGTTTGCATGCTCTAATAACACTTGCTGAATATGAAGCCTTGGTGTAAGGGATGCATTGGGCAATAAAGAGAGGAATAAAGAACTTGCAAGTCTTCGATGACGAGTGAGTTGATTGTCAACCGTGTCAAGGGGAAGCATGCTGTCAAGAATGATCTACTCAAGTGCTACAAGAACAGGGTGTGGGACCTCATTGAAGATTTTGAGGGTTTTGGCATCAAATAAATTCCTAGGAAAGAGAACCAAGCTGCTTGACGAGGCTTGCAGCGGTTAGGGCAGCCTTTGACATTGTGGAGAGCATTTAAAAAGATAAGGTACAACCAAACATCCATGTGATTGTGAGGCCTTCAGTGCCGGATAACAATGTAAGTTGGCAAGTGTTTGAGAATGACCAATAAATCATCCATTTCTTACAAGAAGAAGCTGAGTTCTCAGCTAAAAATCAGAAAAATTGGAGCAGTATGGTGACCAAGTGGTACAGCTAAGAACTAACAAGCTGCCCAAGGGACTTATCACTTTTTAGTCCATTTTCAATCCCAATGATCAGTTTAGAAAAGAGAAAGCAAACATTCAGGTCAAGAGAGAAGATTCAGTATCCATCTTGGTGGAAGAGAACAAACCATTGCAAATTGGAAAGATGACAACTAAACAAGAAAGGTACGAGTTCATACAACTGTGTCAAGAGTTCCCTGATGTGTTTGCTTGGAGCTATGAAGACTTGAAAGGTTTCAATCCCAACTTAGCTCAGCATACCATTGAATTGGATCCAAATACTAAGCCTGTCAAGTAGAAACAAAGACCAGTCAATCCACACATGGAGCCTCTCATGAGGAAAGAATTGAACAAGCTGATTGAGTCAAGGATCATATTCCCAATCAAGCATTCTAGTTGGGTTGCCAACTTGGTTCTAGTCAGAAAGAAGAGTGGAGAGATCAGATTGTGTGTTGACTTCAGAGACTTGAATAGAGCATCTCTCAAGGACCATTACCCACTCCCTTCCATGGAGCAAATATTGCAAGTTGTGGCTGGCTCTGAGAGGTTTTCACTACTTGATGGCTACTCAGGCTACAATCAGATTATGGTGAAGGAAGAAGACTAGTTCAAGACAACCTTCACAACCAAATGGGGAACTTATGCATACAGGAAAATGCCATTTGGGCTGTCCAACACTGGTGCTACCTTCCAAAGAGCAATGGACATGGTGTTCAAAGGTTTGATTAACAACGTGGTGCTGATATACCTTGATGATATCACTATTTTTTCAAAGAATGTAGTAGACCACCTCTCTCATTTGAGACAAGTCTTCGAAAGGTGCAGGAGATTTGGAGTGTCTTTGAATCCTAAGAAGTGTATCTTCCTAACACATGAAGGAAAGCTCCTTGGCCATATTGTCTCCAAAGAAGGATTAGCAATTGATGTAGAGAGGGTTGAAGCCATAAGAGCACTACCATTGCCAAGCCACAAGAAGGCCCTTCAGAGTTTCTTGGGGAGAATAAACTTTGTTCGGAGGTTTGTCCCAGATTTTGTAGCCCTTGTCAAACCTATCACCAAAATGTTAAAGAAAAGCATGGCTTTCAAGTGGACAACAGAAGGCAAGGAGAGTTTTGAAGCAATCAAAGAAGCCATCTCCCAAGCACCAACTCTCATCAACCCGGATTTCTCCAAGGATTTCATCCTCTATGCATTTGGAGGTAATGATACTATTTCTACCATTTTGGTACAGCAGAACAAGGACAATGATGAGTAGCCAATTACTTTCTTTAGCCAAAGCCTAGATGACTATGAGGTGAGATATTCTTTTATTGAGAAGCATGTACTTGTAGTAATCAGAAGCTTGAAGAAATTCAAGCATCTAGTCTCAAACAACAAGGTTCAGTTGTTGGTCTCTCATGCGGGAGTAAAGGACTTCCTCCTCAACAAGGATTTGAATGAGAAAAGGGCAGGTTGGATCACTTGTGTCATGGAGTATGACATTGAGATCAAGGTCACCAAGCTGGTAAGAGGAAAAGGATTGTGTGAGCAGCTGATTAAGGCAAGCAAAAGGAGTATGCAATAAAGAAGAGGCTGTTTTGACAGTTCAAGATAGCCATGTGCAAGGTAGCACTCAAGAAGACGATAATGCTGTCCCCACTCCTTCTGGACCCAAGGTATAATGTATTTCCTAAACACGAGGCCTATGCCCTCCGAGAGATGAACAAAACCCAAAGAAGACACTTCAGATTGCAGGCTGTCCCATATGCCATAGTGGATGGTGTTTTGTTCAAGAAAGATGTGAATGGAGTGCTGCTAAGATGCATTAGCACAAATAAGATTCATAGGGTGTTGGAAGAGTTCCACCAAGAGTGACAGCTCTAAAAATCATGAAGGCTGGTTATTATTGGCCCAAGATTTTCAGTGATTGCTTTGAGTGGATCAAAAGGTGCAAGAATTGTACATTCTTCATAGGTAAAGAGAGGCTTGCTTCCCTTCCATTGCATCCAATTTTAGTTGACCAGCCATTTATGCAATGGGGTTTGGACTTCATTGGAGTCATTAATCCCAATTCAAGCCAAGGGCATAAGTGGATTTTGACAACCACAAACTACTTCACCAAGTGGACTAAAGCAGTAGCACTCAAGGAAGCAAATGAGTCTAGCATCTTAGACTTCTATGAGGGGATAGTAACCAGATTTGGCATACCTTTCTGAATAATCTCGAGATAATGCATTAGCATTCATTGGATCCAAGGTGGTTGAGTAGGCTGTCGAAGCAGGGATCTACCTAAGTACTTCATCAAACTACTACCCTCGGGGCAATGGCCGTGAATCTACAAACAAGAACTTGTTGAGGATCATTAGGAGGAATCTTGATGAGAATCGAGAGGTCTTGGCATACCAAACTGAAATCAGCCTTATGGGCTGATAGGATAACTCCCAAAAGATCCACGGGTAACTCTCCATTCAGGCTTGTTTATGGAAGAGAGGCAATCTTGCCCATGTCACTTGAGTTGCCAACATTGGAACTCATGAAGCGATTAGAGTTGCTAGAGTTTGGGCCCATATAGGTGAGATATGCAGAGTTGATGGAGCTCTAAGAGATCGGGAGATCGGGCATCCCAAGCAATGGAGAAGGATCAAGATTTGATCGAAGACCTTTTATAGGAAGGCCAAGAGCAGATCTTTCCAAGTTGGAGATCTAGTGTTAAAATGGGATGAAAATAGAGAAAAACCAGGAAGGCATTCAAAATTTGATGTGATTTGGAGTGGCCCATATATGGTCACAAAGTGTAAGGACAGCAATGCCTTCCAATTGTCTTCATTGGATGGCGAAGAACTGCAGATTCTAGTCAATGGAATCTATCTAAAGCATTACTACTAGAGGAAATTCTCCACCTTTTAAATATTAGCTTAGGTTTTCATTCCTCCAAGTTCTTGTGCACATTGTTTTGCTTTGTAGGTTGTTTTTCTTTCCCTAAGTGCTTTGGCATAGCTTGCATTCACAGGAATGTGTTGCGAGCCTTGCTCCATCGGTGATTTTCCATGTTCCTCTTTGCAACGTTCTAGTCGGTTGGGGTATTAAACAGAGAATCAAGTGACTCCATGCCTAATGGATTGCTTCGAGCAATGGTAACTTCATCCAATGCAGTGAGATGACCCTACGAGTAGCCAAAATTGTTATCCCAAATGTGCCCCCTGCTCATTTTGTGGCTAACTCCCTTTCATTCTTTCCTTCTATTGTGCCTCAGTCATAAATTTTTACTTTTTAGGCACTCAAAACCTTCTGGAAATGGCACCATTGGATAGAGATCTTTCTCAGCTTTCCAGAAAGGTAAATTTTTCCTCCTAACTCCACGTATTTTTCAAGTTATGGCTCAGCGGAGTTTTGGTGGGAAATTTTTCCCTAGAAGGCCCGCAGCCAATCAGGAGCTGCCACGTGTCCAAGGCGAAAAAAACACCAAGCGACCCAAAGGAAAAAATGGTCAGGAAGGGCCCACACCCAATTAGAATGTGCCATGTGGCACCTGGAGTGGCGGAGCGTGGGAAAATTTGAAAAATGTTCCAAAGATCAAACTTTTTGCCCACCAATCTGATTTTGGCTTGTTTTTGCCCTAAAACTTCAAATCACCATAACTTTCGATCCAGAGCTCAGATTTTCACGTTCTTTATATCAATGGAAAGCTGGTGAAATTATCTACAAGATTCCATGGTAAATTTTGAATTTTGATTTAGTTTGGAGGGAGAAAATAAAAAAACGCTTCTGGTACGCGCCCATGGACAGAACTGACGTTTCAACAACCAATTTTAATGCAAAATGGGTCACATTCTTCTCCAGCATGGTAAAAAATGTTAGGGCATGGGTTTGTAAGGACCTCCATGCTATTTTTAATGCATTTTTGTCAATGAGGAATGACTCCCATGTTTTTTCACGTTTTCTCTCTCCTGGGCTCGACCCATACCTTTGTCTGAACAAGCAAGATTTGGCTCATTTTTCAAAGGTGGAACACCTTTTTGCATAGCAAGCTTCTGTTTTCACCTTAAGAAAGTGATTTTGGAAGGATCAGACCTTCCAAGGATTGTAACAGGTCTTTCTACCTCTTTGGTGTTGGAATACAAGGATTTTGATGTTGAAAATCACAATGCAGGCTCTATGAATGCTTTCAGTCCTTTGCATGTGTTGTTTGCTTCATTTCAGACCTTTGATTACAGTTATCAACCTATGCATGATGTTTTATGTTACAATTTCTGATTTGTGTCAATTTGCATGAGCAAAAAATGTTCACCACTCCTTTGGTGTATCACCCTTATTAGTTTAGTTTCAATTTTTGCATCTCTTATCCCTGTCTCCTTGCAATCTAGGATAAAATTAGGATTTGAACCTCTAAAGTTGTGCAAATAATAGATCTAATTAGAGGATTTTGAGGAACCAGCCTCTAATCTAGAGATTCCTCTCTCATTTTTACAAGTCCCACACTTGGAGAGAGGTTTCAATGTTGTGCAATCACACTGGATGCCTAAAACATCAATTTAGAAACCTGATTTGCATCCAGGGGTGCTTTGCTGATTTGTAACAACAGGACTATTGATCACCCTTTTTTTTCAAGTAGGAAGTTAAATCTAGTAGAGAAGAACTATACTACTACCAAGTGCGAGGAATTATCAATGATCTACATGTTGCACAAATTTAGGTAGTATCTACTGGCAACACCCTTTATATTCTACATAGACCACATGGTGTTGAAGTACTTGGTAAACAAGCTCATTTTACAAGGGCACATATGCAAATGGGTCCTATTATTTCAAGAATTTGAGTTTACTGATTGTTGTAAAACTAGGTAAGAGTAACTTGGGACCTGACCATTTATCAAGAATTGACTCAGGGGAGGACACAAAAGCATTGAGGATATAATGCCGGATGCACAACTATTTAGATTGCGATGCGTACCCTCTGAATTAGAGGATATTTCTATATTTCTCAAAATAGGTATGACACTAGAGGAAATGAAGACTTTGGAAAGAAAATAGTTGGCTATATGTGCTTGTACCCTATATATTAATTGGTGGAGATTTATACAAATTAGGTCGTGATGAGATTCTATGCCGGTGTGTGTTAGAACATGAGTGTGTTGCAATCATGGAGGAAGCAAATGATGGGATTACAGGAGGACATTAGGTAGGGAATACCACTTTGCATGGAAGATTCTATTGGTAGGGATTTGGTGGGAAAACATCTACTAGGATTGTATTGAGTTTTACAAGGCTTATGACCATTGCCAGCACCTTGGTAAACTAGGAAGAAGAGATGAAATGCCCTTGAGACCGATAGCTAGTGCATAACCATTTGAGAAGTAGGTGATTTATTTTTTAGGACCTATTTCACCTACTATATTAAGGACTAGTTCACGCTATATCATTACTTACACTTGATTAATTAAAAATGTGGGTGGAGGAAATTCCTAGGAAGGATTTCAAAATGACCACAACAACAAGATTCTGTGTTAAAACATAATCAAGTATGGGTGTCCTTTATGCTTGACTAGTGACAGAGGAACACACTTTTTGAATGAGATAGTCAAGATTTTGTTAGCGAGTTCATAATAGCCCAAAGAAAAGACCACCCCTATCACCCTCAAGCTAATGGAATTTACGAGGCATTTAACAAGATATCTTGAGTCACATCTTTGACAAAAATTTATGATTTGGGGAGACAAGATTAGGATGAAAAGTCTCAGTTGTACTATGGGTGTATAGGAAAACCTATAAGAGATTGAAAAGGTCCATGCCATTTTAATTAGTGTTTGATGCGGAAGCTTTTTTACTAGTAGAATTTATGTTACCATCTCTGTGAATATTGTGCACAAGAGGATTAGCTGATGAGAAAGCGCTACAAGAGCACATGGAGAAGTTAATACAGTTGGATGAAATATGATCACTTGCTAGGTGGAGTTAAAAGACGAGAAGACGTGTCAAAAATCACAGTATGATCATCATATAAAAAACAAACAGATTCAAGGTTAGGTAGATGGTCTTGCTTTATGACTCTAAATTTCTACGCCACCTCAGGGAAACTAAAATTCCATTGGTTAGGACCATACATCATCTTGTACATCCTTGATTATAGCGCGTGCTAGTTACAAGTGCTTGATGGGACAAGGTTATCGGGTTACTTCAATGGGAGTAGGTTGAAGCCCTACTATAAATAAGGCTTATGTGTAGTAAAAAATAAGGCAATATTGCCAATTAGATTAGATTTCCTTCTAGTACTTTTTTCTTTTTGGTTATTTCCTTTGTCATCATTTTCAGTTTGGTTTTGCACATTAGTGCAGGTAGCTAATTACATTATAAGAGGTTCTATGTGCAGGGGACCGTGCATACATTTTTGTGTGAGGTGAAGTAGTAGATATATTACACACACGGTTGACAACAAAATTCTTCGACAATGGATTGTTGGGAAAAAGTAACATGAATATAGAAGAATGAACAATGTGATGGATAAGGTGCATAAATTCATGTGGTTATGAAGGTGGGTTGAGAAGTCTGAAGACCACAAGAAGGGAAGGATCACGTAGTATAACATAAGGTAGGAAGCACCATGGGGAACTACTTAGTAGATAACGCAGAGGTTATGTACTTTGGCATGGTGACACACGTGAAGGAGGTATGTGGTAGTTTAGTGGTATTGGAGCACCAGAAGGTTATAGCTGCAAAGTGTGAGGGGAAGTCGCAGAAGTTGATTTAAGTGAAATAAAGTAATTTATCAAAAAGAAACATTAGGACACATGGTCATAGGGTCATCGATAAAAAGTATAAATAAGAGGTAAGAATAGTCATTTTAACTACTTTTATTTAAGAGAATTGATTTTGTGCTCCCGAGCTTAAAGTGTGATGAGGGTTTTAAAGAAGAATAACATGAAGCACTATCACGAACTAGTGGAATTGTGCAAGTTTTGTAGTGTAATCTTATGGCATAACAAGGAGGGGAGAAGACATTAGAGGAGGAAGGAGGTTATGTGAAAGAGAATCGGAAAGCTATTGAGTTAGGATAGATCAACATGCCTAGGGAACAAGGGAAAGAAGGAGGAAGATGGCACCAAAGAAGGCTCAAACAAAGAGACCAGTGGTGGAAAAGGAGGATCTTGTGGAAATTTACTCAGAAATGCAGTACCCTCCTGGAGTTATCAAGGAAGAAAAGTGGAACTCAAAGCTATACAAATACAAGATCAATGAATACAACCAAAAAACATATGATAACAAAAATATGATGCGGTGGACCTAGCATTAGACTCTTTAATGGTGGTGATCTCAAAAACCTAATGTATACAACTTGGTGCAACAAGAGTTGTAAAATACTTTGGAGTTTTGCGGCTGTGGGAGTTTCTTTTTTACCAAACCCGCCCCGCTATTTATGTGGTTAATGTCATGGGTGCATGAATATTTCTTCTACTTTACAGGAAGAATAATGAGGATCACATGCCTATGAAAAATTGGAGAGGATATGGCACTTGATTTATGTGCCACTTCCAAGATTGAGGAGCTGGAAAAGAAATTAAATTGCGAGAAGGGAGCTAGGGCACAAGTAAATGCATATCTTCTAGAACCAATGTTAAGAGTCACCTCCTAACTCATTAGTTTCCAATTGGGCATTTCAAAAAGGTGGAGGGACATTAACCGAGAGGTTTTACGTAAGTGGCCTATAGGGTGTCCAAGAGGGCACATAATTTTTTTTCCCAATTTATTACAAATGGAATTATTGAAGAGGTATGGGTGTAAAATGAGGCAGGAGATCACATGTCTAGATAGACCAAATGGGAACATTTGGTTTCACCCACCCCCATATGTGTACCTTGCGGTCCAATTCTTGAAGTTCACCTATGATGGGACCATCTCGAGCACTTACAAGGATCAGATGAACATATGGTTTGAGTGATTATGCAGAGATTTTGAGAATGAGTGGCACATTCCCCATGAGTTACCATAGGTTTTTGGGGACCAGGTAAAATTTTCCGTTACACAAAATTTTTGTCTAGCAAAGTTTATGATGGCCAAGGGAGAGATGGGGCCATGGTGCAAGCTCCCCTTCACTTTCACAACCAAATACATGAAGTACGCCATCAACCGGATCAATGATGTAAAAAGTTGATTTTTGATGTAGACAAGGTGGATGCTGATGTCAACACACATTGCGCAATACATAAAATTATGACACTCAACATGCCTATATCAAATTTTTGAGCCAAACCTTCTAGAATTGCACCCCCAGGTTAGCGTCACCATCAATGGATATGTCCATCGGTGTTTATATAGTTGCGCCCAAAAACACATGAGGGAATTGAGGTGGAGGTTATGGAATCCCCCTTTCCAAAGCCATGGGGAATGCCAATCCCACCCATGAAAGCAGTACTAGAAGAAGAAGAAGAAGAAGAGCAAGATGAAGGGAAGTTAGATACTTCTAGGAAGAGGAAGTACTACACATGATGGAATGGTAGCAAGGGCACCAACACTTCGGTATAGGGTGGCACCAAGGCCTCATTTCTAGGGCATGAGGGAGAGAAGGAAGGGAAGGAAGAGGAGGAAGAGAAGGAAGATCTTGAAGAAAAGAGACAGAAGACACACGATGCATCAAGCCCCATAATAGGCTCAGAGGAAGGAGAGGAAGAAGACCCCACCACTTTCAAGGTAGAATTAGAAGTGAAGCTGGAGGGGCAAGAAGCTGAGGTAGAGGCCATGGATGTAGGAAAGATGTGAGAAGAAGGGGAGGAATATTCTATAGGGGAGGAGAATAGTCCAACATGCAGGCCTCTACACCAAAAACCACTAGCCCAAGGGGAGATAAAGGGGAATCCTTTACCATAAATGAGGATAAGGGATTCACCCCTAGGGCAAAGAAACATAGAACACAACATAAAGCTAAAAGGAAGAGGTGGAAACCTGTTTCCCCACATATGGACTTCTTGGATGACCCCATGAAGGTCCTGCACATAAGATTCCAGGTAGCCTCCCATGAGAGAAACTTTATGGATGGGATTTGATGGATCAAGAAGGGGTGTGCCCAGAACTAGAAAGATGCTTAGTTGGAGCATGCACTGCCACTCCAAAGATCTTGAGTTTGAGATCAATGATCATGCGATTGAGACTGTTCATTTGAATAAGAAGGGAGGAGAAGTATACAAAGTGGTGGATCCTAACCACCTAACATATGAACAGGCATGCAATGCATTATAGAATATTTCTTCAGAGGTGATTCAAAAAAAATTTAGATGTAAGGGACACCGCTTAGACCCGATCACATGGAATAAAAGTAAGGAGAAATAAATAGAAAGATTATGCCAAGGGTTAAGGGGAGAATAGGCACAAACAAAAGAGGCATACGACCAAGCTAGTGCCCTTGTAAAGAGCATCCTGGGATGATGTCCGACATTGGTGATCTTGGCAAGGACCAATTGAAGGGATGAAATGGATTACCTTGAGAACCTTGTAGGGATGTTACTTGTTAACATCAAGGATGGTGCAGAGCCCCAAAATTACGGATCTCGCAAAGGAAAAAGAAGTGGACAAGTTCACCATTGAATTGGATCACCTAGTTGGAATAATCTCTCTCCCAACTCAAGGAGGAAAATATACTGGCAGATATGGGCTTCAATAGTGTAGAAAATGTGAGCCAATCATCAATGCATGGGTAATAGAGGAAGAGGAAGCCCTCAAATTTTTACAGGAGACCATCCCCACCAACAAGGTAGAGCACACATAGCTGATTGTTAAAACCATGACTCAAAAGAAGAAAATCAAGACAAAGCACAAGACACTAGACTTCAGAATCAGAAAACTCTGAGACTCCATCACTGAATGGATGGATGATTTCGAGAGTGTCTACATGGATTTTGGGGTGGATATCAACACGCTAAGGGGGAGAGTGGGAAAAATCATCCCAGAGCAGGTGCCAAGTGTTATAGGTGAAGCGCCAGGGAAGGCTTTATCAGAATTGAAGGCTTGGGAGAAATTGAAGGACGAGATAGATGTGGAATTCCCCAAAATCCTCCAATTGGTCACATAACATCCCCCCATTCCTCAATTCTTTATTTATATTCTCTCTCAACCACTATTATTTATTCTTTGGAGCAATATTTTGGTCGACAAGGTTTTTGTTCAAGAAGCACGAGAGGATTGCTAGGGTGGCAACCAGTTTAGTGTGGGGTGATGTTGGGCCCCTAAAGTAACTAAGTACCTAAGGCATGAAGCCTTATGGTGCATAGAAGTAGGGCATGAAGGCATGCACAAAATTAATTCTTAGAGAGACATGAAGGCTCATGCTTGGGAAGGATGGATTTGGGACTTAGTGAGTTTTGGACAACAGGAAAAATATGTGTAGGGAGAAAACGGAAAAATGACCAAATAAAAATGTGGATAAGCCATGGAGTATTATGACTCAAAGAAAGGATATTCTAGGGAATTAATATGGTTATCATGAAAGGATAAGGAGTTGATATTGTTAAGGATTATCTAGAATATGCATGCTCTAAGGTACTCGATTGAGGGAAAACATGGAGACACTGACATATTCTTGGGTAGTGGTAGAGAAATCATGAACCAATTCCTTCAAGATTTTATACGTGATAATGATGAGTGGTTAAGATGGAAGGATAATTATTATTTTAGAAGGGTGGATGGTTTTCGAGAGGAAAAAAATTAGAGATAAGTAAGGATGGAGGTATAAGTAGAAAAGGAAAGTGAGATATTTAGTGATATTGTGTAATGTGTAATGGCGAGCTCTATGTGATGTAAGGAAAGCTCTGCTAGTGTGAACATTTCCATGAATGAGACTCTTTTGATGTAATCTTGGATACCATATTTTGGCTAATAAATATAATGAAGTGATTCTAAAACACTCATGTGATGGGTCTTGATATGTGCATTTTCCTTATGTTCATATGTGTGTTACGGGTTTTATTGATGTTATCTCATGGTTGATTCTACTTTCATTGAGTTGATCATGTTGTTCTATGCTTAGGTGTATTAGGCTAGGAGTTAATGATTACATATTAAAATCCATGTATGGATGCAATTATTTTCTGGTTGTATTAAATCCTCATGTTAAGAAAGAAAGTTATCATGAAGCTCACATAAAGGAGGATCGAAACCTATGCATGCCTCGGGTGAGATTCTAGGCTAAAAGCGGATGATATGCCGATGTGTTTGGGAATGTATGTTGAGGCAAGAAGTGATTAGAGACTATAGTTAGGTTTTCCTTGGCCAACACCATCATCCACAAGCGATGGCATCGGTATATATACACACATAGGGGCTAGCCATCTTCTCTTCTCTATTACGTCATCTTTGTATCTACTTACTTTTCTCTTAGTTCATCTTGCATTTGACTTGGATTGGACACTCTTATTGAGTTTTGGATTGCTTGCACTAATGGGTCATCTATAACGAGTCTAGGACATGAAAAATCTTCCCCTTCTCCATCCATATCGATTCTCTCTCGGTGTACTACTATGGAGAGATAGATGCATCACCAACCACCTCACATGTAAGTACTCTAACTGTTTTGGTCATTTTCCATAGATTAGTTCATTTACCTTCCCCATTTCTCTATATTACATTATTATTGCATGTACATGGGTATTAGGTAACATAGTGATCTTATATGATCAACTTATTATATTTCCCTTCCTTTATTTAAGTTATATTGTAATAGTGTAGATTGTGCATATTTGTCTCATCTTCCTATCGATATATACCTCTCCCACATTAACCAATATCCTAGAAGTGTACTCTCCTTTATCTTTATTTTGGGCCTTAGAAACCCTAGGTTGACGTAGTGTAGAATTACTACCCTTTGAATGTATGACCTTAGTGCTCGGTGTAACAACTTTAAAATTAATAAATTATGTGTTGATCCATGTGTGTCACTTAATCGTTGCCTCATACCCTTGTAAAATAGAATAATTAGGAGTGAAATCCATTGAGACACATTTTTGGCCCACCATACATTTTTGGTGAATCCAACGTGACATCTTGATTTGCACAAATTGTTAAAAGCATCCATCTCTAATTTTGATATCATTCTAAATCACCAAAGTTCAAAACCTAAAATAAATGTCTACAAAGACACCATCACCTAGGGAAGATCATGTTTTTCTAGCACATTCACTTCATGGTGCCTTGAGAACATGTTTAAACTTTATTACATGACTGATCCTTTATGTTTATGAATATTTAACCCTCGATGCCATTGGCCCTTACAGTAAATTTTGTTACACAACCCCGATTGCGTCAAAAATCTATTTTAGGTCTTACTCTTAGCCATATCATCACTCCATTATGGGGTATCTGGGATTAGGATATCTAATTTTTTTTTGTAGATATTTCCTAAAACGTTTCATCCTAAAGTTGGATTTCCCTTCTGTATGGATTGTTGTGTCATAGGAGTCCCTAGAAATAAACCTCCTACAAATGGTAATGGCCTATTTAAGGATGAAGAAGAGGAAAATAAAAATTACAACACTTTTGATCATCATCTTGAGATTCATAAATTTCTCTCGTAATTTCCTCAATATAAGGAAAAATTATAAGAAATTATTAGTAAACATCTCCTTGAATTTATCTCTCAAACACTTGACAACAGAGTAGAAAAGGAGAAATTTATTGAAACAGTTCATATCAAAATCCCCAAATTTTGACCCTACCAAGTTTATTCTCCAACTCATTGATAGGATGAATCAACAACAATCTGCTACTACAACTCAATTCCTTTAAATGCAAGCTAACATGGCTCAAATAGTCATTACCCTACAATAGGATCTTGGGGTAGTACACCCTATCCTTTACGAAATAGGCCTAATGGGGTGCGTATCATTCAACCCCCTATCCACAACAAATTCCTAGAGAGAATTATATGATGGATATTGGGGGTATTTCTCCTTCCATATCCTATGATAGGTCCATTGATTCCTCCTTTCATATTAAGACATTTAGCTATCTTTATAAATAATGGATCAAAACCAATTCATACGCTACCACCTATATTTTAGCTAAAACCCTCATTGGAAGATGCTTTGGGTTAGTACCAAACCTTACTTCCTAACTCCATAATTGTGATAGAATCCTTGGTGATAGCCTTAGTGAATGATTTTCAATATTACGACCTACCGAGAATAACATTAATGCCTTCATTAACTTAAATTTTTGAAAATGAATCAACACAAGCAATCATCAAACATTTGAGGAACATGTCTACACAAGATGGACACAACATTCATAATGATATCCTCTTCCAAATTTTATTATGAGCTCTTGAACCTTGCCTTCAATATAAGGTGAGGTCATTTTATCCCACATCTCTAGAAGAAGATTTTGAACAATCTAAAAGTTATGATTGCCTCATTAGAGAGTTTGACATAGTTCCTCTTAATACACAACCAAAAAAATAGGTCCAAATCCCCCAACATTCTAAGAACACGAATATGACAGATGATGGAGTATTCAATACTTTTCACCTTGTTGACTATTTGAATAAGATTGTTTTCAACATTGATAACAAATCGACAATAACAAAAATCATCTTACCTATTTTCAACCATTGAGAAAGAAATATTTGAAATGTCAATTACCTAAGACATTTATCATGATCTTAGATCCCTATTGACCTATTCCTCAATGACATGATGAAGGTAAATTTTATTGGTGGCATGCTAATTGGGGTCACTCCCAAGAAAACTACCATGCAATATGCATGATTTCCATCAACTTCTTCCTAGGCTCATAATTCGACCACTATACCATCACTTAGGAATTTTTGACCAAAGCATTCAAAGTTTGTGATGCGGTATGATGAAAATATCATCATGAAGAAATTAACCAAGATAATGAGAAGCTACATATCGTCTCAAATCCCATGCCTAACCATAATTCCACTAATATTTCTAAGAAGCAAGAACATGCTACGACCAATGTAGTTGAGACAAACTCTCCTCCTGAAAGCATGGTTATCATGAATGATGTTAGGCATGTCATAGCTTATATAGAACATACCTCATTCTAACCTCAAACTCACATAGTTATATATCATTTTGTACCTCAAAATTAGGTTTCTCAAAGCATAAATCCCCCTCTTCTAGACTTCATTGGACCTTGTGTAAAATATCCTACATGGGCAATGTTTTTGGGGACTACTTCTCTTACTAAAATCACTATCGGCCCATATGGAAAATATTCAACAAGGCCAATGGAATATACCATTATTACTATAGGAAACATCAGCCCATGTCAAGAAGAAACTTGTAGGGGTGATAACATAAAAACTAAGGATTTTTTTAAAGTATCTTTAACTACAAATTCTTCTTATGGCTCTGCTTTCGAGGACTCTCATCACTCTCATCCCACTACAAAACTCATTCATAATGAATGATATCTTCTTGAAACACTTGCCTAACTTCCTAGCCAAATCCCTTTTCTAGAACTAATGCATGCATAATCTCACCATTACAAGCATCTCATGATAGTATTATTTAACATGAACATTACCTTTCCTCCCACTTTTATCGAGACTCCCACATTGCATGGCTAGAAGGAAAGAATCCGCCATCAAGTGAGGAGATCTCCATTCACATTGACCTGGCCATGAATGCTCACTATTGCATTTACTTCTATTTATCCTCTATGATCCATGAAAAGATATTTATTCATGCAGATAATCCACCTCTTTTTATATTATTTTATTTTGGTCACATGAGAGTCAAACATGATCTCATTGAAAAAGTATACAATAGGTGTGTTGCATTATTAGACTTCATTAAGGCCCTTGATTACTCTATAGATAACTTAAAATCTACACGCACCACTTGTCAAGGGTATGACACTAAAATATGCATCTAATGGGGTGTATATGGTTAATTTTTACTATTCCTCCTCAAACTATTTGAGTTAAAGTCATGGTATTCAAATTTACCTTATATTATAATATCCTCCTAGGGAGGCCTTGGACTCATTGCATGTGTGAAATCACTTTCTCCACTTATTAATGTGTGAAATTATCTCACCAAGGAGCTATCTATAAGATTCAAGGGGATCATAATCCTTGGACTTATGAAAAATCCAAAAAGGGACATACAAACTCCCAACAAGAAACAAGTTATCTGCCACCCCCTTTTGATAATATCAATGCTTCGACTACCCTATCCCGAATTGGTTAGGTGTACACCTCCCAATATCTTGGATTCTAATGATGATGAGCCTAATGAGATCACACTTAGAATTAATAATTTTGATATTCCCAAGATTATCATATCTTAGTTACCTCCTTCATTGTAACCTCATTCTCACAAGAAGGATCCCTCGGTTCATGTTATTTCCTCATGTACACCATAACCACCACTATATCTTATGGTTTGATTAGATACTATAATTGAATCTTGTGTGGTGGATGATTCCATATCAAACTATGACAATGGTTACACTTTAGATGATCCCCTCTTGGCTAGATATGCCTAGATTCATGTGTATGATGGGTAAACATGTGTCTAGACAACATGCACTCTTATCATCCATTCAACTAGGGTATCAATGCAATGAGTAAGGGACACACCAATACTGGAACACAATAGATAAAATTCAAAGGGGGTACAAGGACCATTAAGATTGCATACCCAAAGGTAAGTAACCCTTACACTAGGACAATATAGGGTTTCCAAGGCCTAAGATTGAGAAAGAGGAAGGAACCTTATTGAGGTATCGATACTATGGGGGTGATAATTAAGAATAAAATAAACATATAAAGTCTATGATAACCAAATTAAAACATGTAACATAAAGGAAATGAATACAATATGCTAACCTAACATGTGCATAAAATACCAAGCTAACATAAAGTAAAAAATTAAGATATGAGACTACTCTATACAAAATGAAAAGTGAGGTGTGGTACATAGAGAATGATGATTAGTTACACAGATGGCCTAGGGTAGATGACTTGAATGTAGTTGAGGAGGTGAAAAGACATTATTTACATTGGATAGATGGCCATATGATAAAAATGGTACCCATATAATTTGGGCATCTAGAGCTGCTATGGTAGTACTACTACCAACCTATCAATAATAACATGCACATGAGGATATATGTATAATGAATATAGTACCGAGTGCTAAAATGCTAGAAATTATGTGCCACACATAGATAGGGCCGAAGATAAAGGTGAAGAGGTAGGGAAACTCAAGACCCACCAGAGATTATTATAGTTGAGAGCTCAAATGAGATATGGGAGATACATGCATAGCTTGTCCCATTAGCCTAGACATAGAGATGGGAGATATAGGCATAGCTGGTCCTAACACTAAAGGGAGAGAGGAGAGATAACCAGCACCATGGCTGAGAGAGCATAGGATATAATAACTAGGAGGTGGTTATTTGACATCACTGAGGATGGAGATGTCCATATAATTGTGAGATAGGACCAGGACCCACCACAATGGAGAAATGATTTTGGTGTCTCATGATAGATGGGCATAATATATCGGATGGATATATTGTTGATACGATGAAGCTAAGGTAGTATTAGGTGGACATAGAGATGGTGCGACATGTCATTGAGAGATCTAGGCAACCAAGTATGTGTTATTATGATGATTTTATTTAGAGATGTAAATAATACATTTGATGATTATATCATGAGATTGGTGCGATTGGTGAATTTTAGATTTACTAAGTGGATGAAAAAGGTATGAAACTCCTTGATAGAGAGTGCACACCATGAGATCCAGGATTTGATATTGGATATTCGGGATACCTCGGTGATAGTGGACCGCACAACGTTGTCGGCTAGTGAGTTAGTGGGAGAATTTCGGCTAATTAGAGAGGTTGCTAGAGAACTAAAAATATGGAAAGATGTGTAAGAATTTGTAGAAATTGAAAAAAATAGATGTGATGCTATGGATCTTATTGTAGGAACATGGTTCCTTGGGTCGAGGAACAAGGCATGGAGGTTAATAACAAGTTTAAAGTGAAGGTGGTAGTATGTTATAGGCTTGATGTCTCAAAAACAAGTGTGGGTGTGGAAACAATGAAATGAATCAATGAAAAAGGTGCTAAATGGCGTAACCAAAAGGATAAGTGGGGGAGTTGAAATGATAACCTCCTCACCTAACTCATAAATTCCAACCAACTCACCTAGCCTTGTAAATGGGTGCTAACTTGGTAGGATATGGGCTATACCATATAACTCGGGGCCACTTAATCCTATAAAATCCCCCATAACACATAACTCTCTATCTTATTTCTCGAGTGAGAATAAAGTAAAATAGTTTGAAAGAGATTGTGGGGAGATTTTTATAACCTATTTAATAGGAAATTTTTTTATTTTTGGGCTAAATAATTATTTTTAACCTACCATGAAATTTTAAAGGCCCTTTGACCCTTAAGTATTCTCACATGGATCCGATGTTCCTTGTAGAGCCAAAGGAAATCATTTCATGCTAGAGAAGCATATACAAGTCTAATTTTGTACGCTAGGCAATAAATGTTTGGTTCATCCTATTGGAGGCCATGGAGAGGATTGATTACTGAGCTTGATGACACTCTAACTTAGCTCTGTGAAGTGTAAAATTTAGGGATGTGTCAAATCGGTGAGCTTCCAAAACTAGTCTTGGATATTCGATTTGATTAGCACCGAGTTTTAGTTTTATCGGCACATTCATTATAAGCATTGTAAGTTCCTATATTGTACTTGCAGTCAAATTTTTATAATGAACCAGTTCAACTACTAGTGAAACCAGAGATGTAGGCATATTGACCAAACTCCTTTATTAACTCGTTGCAATGTTTTTCCATTTTACATTGCATTTTTGGTTAATTTGATTAAATTTTCAAAGTAAAAATGGTTCCATATTAATTTTCCTACAAGGGTCCATTGGTCAAGAAATTTTGCTAACAAGTTTACAAATCAAGTTTGGTATTAGATATGGTTATTTCATGTGCTAGCTCATACTAAAGTGTAATGGGAATATACTAGTTCTTCTAGTGGCTTGTAGTGCTCACTATTTTAGGTATAATGATATGGATGAGGATGTCTAGGAATCAAGATGAGAAACACCATATTGCAGAGCTACATACACATCTAGAAAATTTTAATGAGCATCAAAGACTATAGTATCAATAGATTTTTGAGATGTAGAGGAGTATTAGATCCTTACCTAATAGGTTGGTATAAGTGATTCAATATAGAAAATGTCACAAAGAGAGCTCACTATCCCTAGTTAGGCTAGTGTGTAGCCACTTCTCCAAAAGAAGTCACGATGTGGAGCATTGATGGTTGCGTAACCACGATTAAGCACCTCATTGGTTTTAGAGGAATATTACAGCCAAGGGGAAATATTCTGATATGCCCAATATAGTTTAAAATATATCACCCTTTGTGAAAGCCTAGGACACTGTGGGACATTCTGATTTGGTTTTGTGATCAACAAGGATTTCTAAGAAATTTTTCCAATGGTTGTTGAATGAAACCCGGTGCATGTTATTTTCGATTAGGACATCAAAATGAGTTATGTTACAATTGACTTGGCATGTTGACTTGGCTTAGCTCACTGGGCCTCTTCTTTTAACCAAAACATATGACACACGAGACAATTATGTTTAAGGGATAGCAACTAGATATTACACCTTGTGATACATCATTGGAGGGAAGTTTTCAAATGAGGTGATGCTTGAGATCATTCCTTTGGAGAGGGATGAGATATTTTTAGGGAACATATACATCACCACTCACCAATAATTCCTTATGAATGTAGGAAAAGGCCTTGAAATCTAACTAAATCACATCCCGATTGTCAAGTTCAACATGGTTTGGGTTACATGACCAAGTAACAGATACATCAGTGAGTCATCTGACTCATATTCACCAAGAAACCAATGTGAACCAGATGAAATACATGAAACTGTCATGTACACACAAAGATGCAGGGGACTAATAGATAATCTAGGTGAAAAATAAAAGTAGTCATCTATAGATTGTATGTTTTTAGCGAGTTTTGGGTTCTATTAAAAAAATTATACCCGTTCTCTTATTATTTAAAAAATAAAAGACTCATTTGGGAATTATTTGTACTGTGATATACTTGCAATTGTAAGACCTCAGAAAAAGGGAAAATTTATGTGATTTACTAACACCATAATGTTGTAGTGTATCAAAAAAATTATTGTTAAGAATTTTCATAGGTAAAATCTATCGACGGTGTGTAGCAAGGATGATTGTGTAGAGGAGATGACACTAGGCAGGAGCCACCAAGAAAGAAAACACTCCGCGATAGGTTTATAATTCTTAGTGCTCCTTACAAAAATTATTAAGAAAAGATCCATTATGAATTCCTCATGAAATACCCGATTGGGCTGTAATTATTCTACATTGGGCGTATCTCTAAGTTCATGTTATTTAGAAGTTTCGACAAGATTTGTGTAGCTAATATCGTTGATGACACTAAGATTTGACTTATTTTTGTGTTGAGGTTTAAAGATGTGTAATAGAATGAAAGTCAATAGAATGGTGGAACTTTTTGACACATGACACATTCCAACTTAGCTCTGTATAGAGGTTGATTGAGGTCATAAAATAGAGGAGAAGTCAACATGAGGTACAAAATTCAAGGTTAAAATGACAGCATGGCATAGCAAAAGGTAGTGGTCGCATGTGCTATAGGTCCTAGGACCAAGATAGAAATATGTTTTCCAATTGTTGGAGTAGAAAATTCAAGACCATTGAGTCAACTATAGAGATCTGTTCTAGAAGTAAAGGGTTCTAGATCCAAAGTAGATAAAAAAACAATTTGGGAAAAAAATACTCCTCAACAGGGAGGCATGATCTAGAGGTAAAAATAGGGCATCATCACTCCCAAGATCTCCCTAAACATGTTCCTTATGGAAGTACATGATGTAATATTTCTGGCACCTATTGGAATGTGTAAAATGGTTTTTGTACACTTTAGATGTAGTCTACACAGGAACAATATGTTCACAAGACAAATAAAACACGAGCAGAGATGTAATGACTAGGTACAAGTGCATTGGTAAATGGGTAATCAACATCATGAAGTAAAAATATTAGGGGTCTTAAAACACCGGTCTTCATCTCTTGAGAGTACAAAAAAATCAACCAAGGGGCCCACTTTTATTTCAGAAGGGGACCGATCACCGAGTGATTTCACTCATTTTGAAAACTTGTTGAGTTGAGGGAAATTTGGCACCGAGATAACTAGGAAAGTTGAAGGCAAGTCATAAATGAGCCAAGCACCGAGCTAGAAGGAAAGATCATAGGAAAGATTCTCAATGAGAAATAGAGTGAGATAATCAATAATGCATGTAGCATCATGGCAAATTAAAACATGAGAAAGAAAAGTGGTTTAAAGACTAGTTTACACGGAGTGAAAAATCCTATTTTAAGGCTTATATGACCCAACCCCCACTACATGTGGGAATAACACGATGACTCATCCAATGCGTATGGAGGGCTCATCTCATCATCAAATTCCTCGGGACCAACTCAACATGCATGATACATGGCATACAGAGGATACAAGATCATAGGGAAACCTAGACGGGTCATGGAAACATGGGCATAACATGGAGATAAAAATAAGGTCAAAGATGAGGTGGCGATGCTACGGGCTCAACATCTTAATGTCTAGTGTAGACATGGAGATAGGGAATCGATCGATGAACAATCCACTAAACAATTTAACTAAAAGGATAGACTGGGGAGTTGAACCGATAACCTCCCTTCCCAACTCATAAGGCCCATCTAGCTAACCTAGCACGATGAGCTGGTGCTAACTCGGTAGGATATGGGCTATACCATATAACTCAGCCTTGTTTAAGCCTATAAAATCCCCCCTATTACATAACTCTCTAGCTTATTTCTCAAGTGAGAGAAAAGGATAAGAGTTTAAGAGAGATTGTGAGGAAAATTTTAAGACCTATTTAATAACAAAAAAAATATTTTGGGGGTTAAATAATTATTATCAACCCGTCATGACATTGTAAAGGCCCTTTGAGATTTAAGTCTTCTTGTGTAGAAACATTTTTTTGCAGAGCCAAAGGATATCATTTCATTTTTGAGAAGCATATAGAATCTCTTATTCTCTATGTTAGGCATTAGAGGCCGAGGTTCGTGTTACTTGGAGTCCGTGGAGAGGATTGATTACTAAGCTTGATGACACTTTGACTTAGCTCTGGGAGGTATCAAATTTGGGGAGTTGTGCTAGAGCACAGAGCTTCCAAGATCAGTATGGGATATTTGGATTCGATTGACATCGGGTTCTAGTTTCTTGGCACATTCATTATAAGCATTATAAGTTCCTATATTGTACTTGTAGTCGATTTTTATAATTAATCGGTTCAACTATTAGTGAACCCAGAGATGTAGGCATTTTGGATAAACTTCTCTATCGAGCTTGTTGCAATGTCTTTCCATTTTGCATTGCATTTTTGGTTAAGTTGATAAAATTTTGGGAGTAAAATCGGTACAAAATTAATTTTCCTATAGGGATCCATTGGTCAAGGAAAAAAATTGGCTATTTTACGAGATCACGAATCTTTGAGGAAGTAGGTGTGATAGATTCATTGGGTTGCTCTTTGAATCCTATTCCAAACTTCTTATGGGATTTTTGGGATTAGTCGAGGATAATATCATGCATGCCTTATTCGTAGCATCCAAGAACAAATCCCTTCCACACAAAGTGGTGGAGATAGGTGTAGGTGAAGGATTTATTGTAGAGGAATTCAAATCCATTGGTATATGGCTTAGTATGGGGTTTATTTTTGACATGAGAGGAAGGGTGATCGATTCCACCATATATAAGATTGGTTTTTAGGTGAGGTAGACCAAAGGAAATGATATCCCAAATGTTAGTTTGATACATAGGATTATTTTTTGGTCTACTGATTCGATTAGGACTGGGAAGATCATTAAGGGAAAGGAGTTTATACTCCCCTAGTAAGAGATACTACATCATGATGTCAAGAGATTCATCTTTAGGAAACTTGGATGTAGGTACAAATGAATTAGTAGAGGCTTCAGAATATGAATATTCTTTAGGAATTAGCCGGGAGTGTATGGATTTTCCCCTCATGTTTGTGTTAGAGCTCAAATTGCACCCCGCCCTAAATCATAGGCAACCATGGATTTTGAAGCAACGTGGTACTATCTCCAAGTTGTGAGACCTTGCAAATTGAAATAGACCTCCAAAGAAGGTTGGTTCCTCTACCTATTCCTAATGCTAAACTAGTCCTAGGAAATGAAATTCAGCTATCTAACTCTACTCTAACAATCCAAGGGACCAGGGTGAGAAAGAGATGTATAAAACTGAAATCCTAAACTAAAAAGAGGTGATAACACAAATAACAAGGGGAAAGACACTCTTAGATGAGTGAAAATGGGAGGATAATGAAGGAGGAGGGTGTAGAAATGAATACATAGTCCAGAGCATCATTTAAACTCCCATTTTCATACAATGCATAATAGAAATAAACCTGCAATATGAAGAAACATACACAACATACCTACAAGTAAATGAAGAGGAAATAAAATGCAACAAATCACCAGCTAGGGAAGAATAATAGCCACAAAACAAGTATTTTATTGCTTTAAGATGATGCACATATCATTACAATGGAGGAATAAGGTATAAAATAAGAGAAGATAAATGTCTAAAACACCAACAATTTTATTTAGGAGGAAAACCATGGAAGGGAAATACACTCTTTCTTCCCACTTTTATTAGTCAATTATAGAATGGGAATAAGGTGAGTATGTGAATATGTGCATGATGATGATAAAGAGAGAATGTATGGTGAGGGACTAGCGATACCAAAATTGGTGTCTACATTTTCCCCTTTTTGTTGAGTGGTTTGAGCAAGAAAACCATGAGACAAAAACAAGAAGTGATGACAAATGATTGATGAGGTGCTCCCCCTCAAACTAGGGATCGATGACATGAAGGGAGTCGATCATGAGTTTGAAAGAGATAGATGAGAAAATATAAAGGATGGAAAGGATGAGAAAAGAGAAGGGAAGACATGATGCCCCAAGAGGAGAAGGATAAAACAAGAAGTACAATATGGCGGTGATTTTGGAATCACTTTGTAGGGAAAAAAGTACGACCTCAATGGAGATGAAAGAAATGTCCTATAGACCTATGAGTTGGCAAAAACCACTATGATATATGAGGGAATCTAATGGGAATCCACTCAAATGGATGTTCTAAGCCATGGGACCAACGGGTCAAAGGAACATCAAAATATGCACAAACAAATGCGAGGATAATTAAAATGTGATATCCTTCATACATGAGGAATCGATGAAATATGCATCCTGGTGGGATGGAAAATAAAATATGGTCACAATGGTGAATGAGGATAAAATAAAATAATGGTGCCCTAATAGGGAACACAAAGATGGCCATAAAGGTGAGATGTGAAGGAAAGGTGAATGATGATAAATAGGTAAACCACACAAGGCAAGTGAAAGTGTGTTATGGGTGACACACACAAGGAATAAGTGGAAGAAAAGATAATTTGTGAAAGAAAGAGTAATAAGATGAAAAAAGAAGGTATATATTGCCAAAAAGAGGTTGGATCAATGACTGAAAAGGTCGAGGATGATGGGAAGATGGGTCGATGATGGATTGGCAAATGAAGAATATGATTGTTGGCGGCGTGATATAAAAGTGAAGAAGTCACCAACTAGGTTCATTTTACCATGCATGAATTTGATGATCGAGAGCCTAGAGGTATAAAAATTTACGATTTGAGAGAAATGGAGGCCATAAGGGAGGAGGGAAGAAGTGCCAGAGGACACACAAAGTGGTAAGTTTGAAACCCTAGCTTTGTTTTGATTTTTTTTTTTTTTTTTTTTTTATTTTCCCTAGATTTTTTTCATGGGTTCCAAGGCTGGTAGGTCAATGGTGAATGATGGGTCACCATCGACCTAAAGATAGGGCAACGTCACTAGAAATGGGTGGGTCAACCTACCCAGTAGGTTAGAGTGGCATTGACCAATGGGTCGGCATCGACTAGGTAAGAGCTAGAAAATTTTGGATGAAAATGATGAATTTTGATTAATGGATTCTGATGATTTTTTGTGTGATGGGTTTTGTAGGCCAAGACACACTTTACTTGAGAGATAGGTCCCACCATGATGGAGTGGATCAAGTAGATGTGACATAGGTGAGTGGTGGGATCATTTATATGCAGTGGGATTGGGTGGCTTTCACCACTATCAGAGAGTCCATAGGGACACATGGATGATTATTGCATTGGTGGAGAGATGGGATCCTAGGACCAACACATTTTGGTTCAGGACAGGAGAGATGATGGTGACACTAGGAGGATGTGTACCACATATTGAGGTTACCAATCTAGGAGAGCCTATAGTGCCTATCATAATAGAGAGGAGGCTCGGAGTATTGACACATTATTTGGAGTGGATGCCCCATAATTACATTTGTATCATGGGGCATTTCATATTGAGACTAGATATGAGCTGAGACATGTAGAAAAACCAATGATTTTTTAGTGATGATGGCCATCTCATGTGTGTATGCACTACCAGACTCACGTGGAGCCCAATTTCCATGGGCATTAGTAGGAGTGGTCACATATATATTGTGGAGCATGGGACAATATTTGCATTTAGGGCTTCCTTGTTAGCACAAGTTTATTATGAGATGAGGATGTATCTATCAGGGTGACGATCTGGCATGGATGTGGGGTTTTACTTACATTGTTGGGCATATGAGCACATAGTGGTAGTGAGACCACCAGGATACCATGGGTGACTGGAGATCATCCATATGAGTCAGTTGGTTCTTCTTGAGATGGTGTAGAGATCAGGTGCATGGGGAGAGAGGTGAGCATGGCGAGGATTGGTATGTGGAGATATTGGGGAGTTTGAGAGATAGAGGATGTCAGATGGAGGCCCTATAGAGACTTCCCAGCATGGTCGAGGTAGATGAACATAGTTAGTGGGCATGAGGAGAGTGAGAGTGAGATGGATACATAGGGACAAAGGCCGAGATGATAGAGGTGGTATAGTTCCCATGGGTCATGAGGTAGTTTGGGGTGATATAGATGGTGGTGGGGGCATCGATTAGATTCGAATGAGATGAGATCGAGAGGATCTTCCCAACCAGTGATAGATAGCTGACCCATTGGAGATGAGGAGGAGAGCCATGGGATGATGATGATGATGATGTAGGTAGTTGGGAGAGGGATATGTAGAGTGGTGGACATAATAGTGGGCCCAAAGTGGAGGAGAGGGTTAGTAGGTTTGGATGAGGAGGAGAGAGTGGTGTCATGGGAGAGAGAGAGAGGCACACCTAGAGATGGAGAGGGTGGAGATGGAGGAGAGCCACATGGAGGTGGCTAGATTACAGGATGAGTTGATGATGTGGGAGGAGATAGATGCACAGAGAGGAGATAGTGGGGGTGCACTGTAGAGATATGATGTTATACATATGAGAGAGAGACCTAGATCCATAAATGAGACTTCTATAGGAGGAGGAGAGAGGTATCGAGTGAGATATGGAGATCTCAGATCTATAGTTGAGGTGATGGAGTCGGGGGAGTGGGGCATGGAGCCTCACAGGAGTTTTTAGATGGTGCACCCCAAGACTATATTGATGGAGCGGTACTTAGGAATTGAGTGAGGAGGCTCACTACTATGAGTGATAGTGGTGACCAGACTACACTGAGGTGCCATGATATATGTGACACACTTAGCCTGAGAGAGAGGATATCGGGGAGATCGAGATGACATGTGGCTTTAGGGAGCACTTCAAGTGATGCAACCTAGACACAATCGAGGTCCAATGAGGGACCAAATGGATGGACAAGGAGGAGGATACATCCCATGTCAAGAGAGGCAGGGATCCACACTTAGGTTGTCGATCTTGAGTACACCTCTGTAGTGGGTGGACACTTTGATGATAGATATTTTTGATGTATAGAATTTTTAGATAGAGCCCAATTGAGGCCTATCCCACATGTATAAAAATTTTTTTGATGATATATATATATATATATGTGTGTTATATGTGTGTGTGTGTGTGATGTTGTGTGTGTGTTGTTGTGTTTTTTATGATGTTATTATGATTATGGATGTGATGATTTATGATGTTATATATGGACTAGATACTTGAGTAAACATGATGTTGATGTGATGTGATGATGATTAGATGATGCATATGATATATATATATGATATATATATATGATATGATATGGATGGTTATATGGATATAGATTAGTGTGATTAAAAATAGATATATATGATAGATTGTTGTGATGTAAAAAATATGATAGATGTGATTTTGAGATGAGAATAAATGTGATGGATTAGAATATATGTTAATGATAGATGATATGATATGCATTATTGTGATGTGAGGAATATAATGGATATGATTTAGAGATTAAAGTAGATGTGATGAATTTAGATATAAACATGGATTAGATGATTAGATTATAGATGAGATATTATGGATTCATATGAAAGGTAGAGAAAGGATAGCAAGATGATGGTGTAGGATTGGATCTGATAAAAGATGTCATGACTTGATAAGAAATGACCAAAAAAAACAAACGAAAACTTTTCATAGCAAAGAAGCATATGTAGGATAGATGCTTTTGGATTGGATTGGAGGTAAACATGAAAGGGAACCAAACAAAGCAATGCACTTATAGCCATAGCAGGTGTTAACACATAACCAACAATAGTTAGTCATACTTAAGATCATGAGGGAAAAAGATGGAAGATGAACTTATAGACCTAATGTCGACACGAAAAAAGGGGTTTTAGATGTGACTTGTATGAGGGAGGATAGGTTCTCCTTAGGTGGTTGTTCCTAGGTCTATGCCCCAACTCTAAGCAATATGATGCAAAATGATCGAATGCGGAAGTTTTCTATAGAGGAGAAAGTTGATCAATGCGGAAGCTTTCTTAGGATGCTTGCTTTTGAATTTTTTGCTTTTTTTTTGAATATATAAAAGGTTGATCAATGTGGGAAGCCTTTACTACCATGATATAATATGGTAGCCATCCTTCGAGGGAGTGGTCTACATTTTTATTTTTTTTTTGGGATATTTGGATTTTTTTTTTTTAGATGATAGATATATGATAGTTGTCCTTCAGGGATCAGTCTATACTTTTGACATTTTTTTTATTTGAATAACTGTCCTTTGAGGGAGCAGTCTTTTTTTGGATAAGATAGCTTTTAATATGAGCATCCATAAATTTTGAATTTTTTCTTATGAAGAGTTGGGGATAGCTAGGTAGACCACTTGGGGAGGGGATGATAAGATGTACAAGTGACACCTATGGACCCTTATCATGGTTCCAATAGGTAGATAAGGAGGAGATGGATGTAATGATTGTGGGGTTCCCACCTAGAAGGAGGAACTTGTCCATAAGGAATATGCTATGAGAGAGTCGTGGTGCCCATATTCAAGGTCATAGATAGGATAGTGATGGTAGACCACATAGTTCCAAATCATTACGATGAAAGATGGAAGAGGCTAATGATGGAAGTAAGATCATTGATATGACTAAGTTCATGTTGGTAGATATGTTAACAATAGAAGGGCCACAAGTGCAATGCATTAAGAGGTTTCATTTCTAGTTTACCATCAAGGGAAGCCAAATGATAGGCTCCAGACCCATATTTATGTGTGATAATATAAGGTCCAATCTAGTTGGGAGAAAATTTACCATGTTGACTCCTTTCTAAAGTAGTGACGTTCTAATTTTCTTTAAGGACAAGGTCACCGATATTAAAGTCATGCACTTTTTTAGATGTTTTTATAAGCATGTTTGATGCACTCTTGGTAGACATGATGATGTTCAAGAGCTAGAAGGTGATGTTCATTCATCTAACAACTCAAGTTGTGTAGATGCTCTTGTGATAGTCTTCATCAAAAACAAAGTCATGAAGAGAAACACACAAAAATATGGGATTTGGACTTCAAGAGGAAGAATAAATTTGAGCCATAGACAAGAGAGAAGGGAGTAGCACCCGTAGAGGTGTGGATGCTAGTCTGATAGGCCCAAAGGGTGAAAGGGATATGAAGATGCCAATTACATCCTGATTTATCAATAGTTTTGGCAAGGATGTTACGAAGGGTTTTGTTAGTTGCTTTGACTTGGCCATTAGCTTGAGGATAATATGGAGAAGAGAAGCTAAGATTGATATTGAAGGAATCACAAATATTCTTGAGATATTTTTTTTTTAAAGGACTTTCCATTGTCTGTGATGATTTTATGAGGAACACTTGAAAAGTGAAAATGATGTGTTGATAGAAAAAATTAACGATCTAGTTAGCTTTTGTAGATGTGAGTGGAATGGATTCCACCCATTTGGTGAAGTATTCAGTAGTAGTGATGATATAATGATGGTGTTGAGAGGAACACAGATTGATGAGGCCAATGAGGTCAAGTCCCCATTGTGAGAAAGGCCAAAGATCTTGAGCTGGTTGTAAAGCTTGGCTAGGAATGCAGATGAGATTAGAATGTTGTGGCATTTGACACATTTCTTAACATATTCACAATAGTCTTGATTAAGGGAAGGCCAATAATATCCATGAAAAAACATGCACTTGAATAACCAAACCACTAAAAATGTCCACCACATATACCATCATGGACTTCTTGGATAACATGTGGATAGATTCATGAGATTTAAGGCATCATAGAAGAATACCATCAAACCCACATTTATAGAGGATGCCACCAAGGATGACATAGTGGTTAGGCATGTGCATTGAAGAAATGACCTCCTACCATTTTTAGATAGGTTAGAGGGGATGATAGATTGAGATAGATAATCAAATATTTGAGAATACCAAAGATCTATTGATTAGTATCAACATGATTGATGAGGAAGCTCATGGACATGAGATGGTTGGTCGATCATGATGAAAAAAAAAAAAGTTTTAGATTCCTCCTCATTTTCCATGGGATGAGAGATGTGAGAGATGCCATGGTGTCTAAATGATTAGATGAATGAGGGATGGTTTGGATGGTATAAAATCAAAGGCTTTAAGAAGAAAATTTGACGATGTCCTTATATTTTTGAAGGACCTCATTTTTACATTGATAGGTTCCCTTGATTTGATTGATGATAAGTTGAGAATCACCATAAATATCAAGGATTTGGATGCCGAGCATGATAATATTTTTAAGACCTAAGATGAGGGCTTCATACTCAGCCATGTTGTTAGTGCATTCAAATTAAGTTTATAAGTGATAGGGATAGGAGTTTCCCAAGGAGGAATGAGAATGACACCTATGCACCTCCCCCTTGTCGACACTTGGATCCATCAAAAAAAGTGTCATTTTGAGAGGAGAAACTCATGATCGATAGTGTTGATAGATTCATCTAGGAAATTTCATGAGGAAGATGGTTATCAGGAAGAGGGGCTTTGAATAACTAATTGATCAATGATGATAGCTTGGCCCTTGATTGATTTTTGAGAGATGAACTCTAGGTCAAACTCAATCATGAGCATGAGCCATCAAGTGATGTGATCATTATGATAAGGCTTAGAGTGCATGGTTTTGAGAAGATGAAAGCTAGTGACAACATAGGTTTTTATGATTAAGAAGATAGTGGTGAAGCTTGGAGGTGGAAAAGAAAAGAGTGCAACACAATTTTTCAGCTTTAGTGTAGTGAGTCTCATAATCATGAAGGGTGTGTGATGTAATAATATGACCTTTCCCTTCCTTGCTCATCACGATGTGTGCCAACATGGCACCTAAAGCATGATATGATCAATGTGGTAGAGATAGAGATAGAAAGGATCCCCCTCACATGGAGGTGTAAGCACATGGGGGATAGAAGATAATGCTTGAGGTATTCAAAGGATTTTTGAAATTATCATCCCAATTGAAATTCAATGTCTTTGAAAAGATGATGAAAGGTTGGAATGGTCAAAAAGTTGTGAGATGAAATGATGATAATTGAAGTCCCTTGAAGAGTGAAGTTGTTTTTTAGATTAGAAGGAGGGGAATCTCAAGGATGGATTTGATTTTGGTGGGGTCAACTTCAATACCCCTAATAGAAATGATGAAGCCAAGGATTTTTCTAGTTAAAACTCCAAAACACACTTGGTTGGATTGAGATGGAGGAAGAAGTGATAAGATGCTCAAAGAGGACTTCAAGGATGGAAAGATGATCCATCGATGCTTGGATTTACCCAAGAGGTCATCAACATAGTCCTCTATATATCTTATGATGAGATCATGAAAGATGTAAGTCATGGCCCATTGATAGGTGGCTCCGATGTTTTTTTCAACCAAAGGGCATGACGATATAGAAAAAATTCCCCCAAGGAGTGATGAAAGAGGTCTTATGTTGGTCTTTTAGTGTGATGAGGATTTGGTTATATCCAGAAAACCATCCATAAGAGAAAGCATCTCATGGCCCATGGTGAGGTCAACAAGTTGATCGATGTTAGGAAGAGGAAATTCATCTTTAGGGAAAGAAAGATTCAAATCTCAAAAATCTAATACATATATGAAACTTTCTAGAAGATTTGGAAATGGGTACAATGTTGGAAACCCATTGTGGATAGTCGATAGGAATGATGAAGTTAGTTAAAAGGAGGCATTGTAATTCCTCTTTGACAAGGAGAGAAACATGAGGATGCATGCGGTGAAGCTTTTTCTTAACCGGCTTAACATCGGGAATGGTGATGATATTGTGGACAAAAATAAAAGGATCGAGGCCTAACATGTCAACATATGACCATGCAAAGGCTTGGATATGTCTAGAAAGGAATGTGGTGAAAGACTCAAGCTCTTGTGGATCAAGGGATTGACCCACTTTGAGGATGTGGGGCTCTTGTGGAGTCCCTATGTTGATGTCGATGGTGGATTCATTGAGAAGGGTGGATGTGTCTCAGGGTAAGGTCTTATGAAGATAGGAATATTATTCCCCCATGTAGGAAAAAGGATGGAATCATCATCATGGTGCATTAAATAATGTCAATGGTAGGAATATTCCTCTACCATATCAAGAAATTGAAGAGGGAGGGACCTAGTTTCACCTTCACACTGATAAGTGAGTGGTCCCAAAGTGATGGTAGAGATTAAAAAAAAAGCTAGAGGAAATGGACATGTATGTCATCCATATCCATAGGTTGGATGGAGAAGATGGGGATCGATGTTCATAGAGATGAAGATGAAGAAGGTGTGAGAGAGTCTGTAGGTTGTTCCTTGAAACCCAATCCAAACTTCTCATGGGGCTTACAAGATTGGTCAATGATGAGATCATGTATGCCTTGTTCATAATGCCCCATTCCAAATCCTTTCCATGCACAAATGATGAGAGATAAGTATAGGAAAAGGATTTTTGTAAATAAATTCAAATCCATTGGTGTAAGGTTGGTGTGTGGTTGAGTGTCATGTGAGAGGAAGGGTGATCGATGCCACCATAGATGAGATTGGTGCAAAGATGAGGTGGACCAAAAGAAATGATATCCCCAACATCATGGTTGATACATTGGAGCTTTATCGGTCTACCAAGTTGATGAGGTGTGGGAAAAGCATTGAGGGTGAGGAGGATACTCCCCCAATGAGAGATGATCCATCACTTTTTCTATAGAGTCATCATTGGGAAGTTTAGATGTAGAGACAAATGAGCTAGTGGATGCTTTAAAGAATAATCTTGTTTGGGGATAAGCATGTCATTAGGTCGATAAGTCATGTGACATGCTTTAAATGGAGGAGTGTCTATGGGGAGAGTTAGATTTTCCCTCATGCTCATACTTGATGCAATGATGAAGGGTGGAAGGAACACAATGCATGGCATGAATCCATGGTCATCCAAGTAGGATATTGTATTGAAACTCCCCCTCTATGATATAGAATACCTCATGGAGGATTTTTCACCAACACGAGATGGGAAGAATAACCATGCCCAAAGTGGGGGAAAAAATCATTAAAGGCATGAAGGATGGTGGGAGATTGGGTGACAACAGAGTTAGGGAGCTTGAGTTGATCAAAGGTGTGGGATGAGATGATATTTATGTTGGCTCCATTTTCTATCATGGAATCGGATGAATGTATCATTTATATACACATAGTGATGAAAAGTGGGAGGTCATGGTCTTCAGGTGATATGTCGGGAATTTTGGAATTGTCAAAAGATATGGTGGAAGAAGCAAAAAGTGCTCCAACAAGGGCCAAAAAAGGTTGAGTCTCATCACTAGGGGTAGGAATACGCTTTAGAGCTTTGATGAGAGATTTTCTATGATTGGGGAGATTTGGATGAGCTCATAGAGTGACATCTTGACTGGGGCTTATGAAGTTGTTTTTCACAATACTTTGTTCAATGGCAGCAGGTCATGGGGAAAGCTAAGATAGACACTTTGGTTTTGATGAAGAAGGGGAAGTAGGCTCACTAGAGGGAGCAGAGATAACAACCTTTGACTTAGATTGAGTAGGTGGTTGAAAATCATGGGGGTGAGAATGAGTGGTGATCCAAACAACATTGATAAAGAGAGGGGGGCCTCTTTGGGAGAAGTGGTGTTTGGAGGAGGAATGAAAATGAAGGTCCTAGATGAGTGAGGGGACTTAGAGATCTTAGGTGATGAGGTTTGATTGAAGAGTTGTGAGGGGAGGTGGATGAACTAGTAGATGGAAGAGGATGATCTTCTTCGATGAGGAGATCATCTTCTTCTAATGAGATTATGGATTATAGTTTGAAGGGCCTTACAATGTTTGGTATCATGTCCAGGAGCATGATGATATGCACAAATGAGATTAGAATCAAACCATGAAGGTCTTGGCCATGTGAATCAAAATTTTATGGGGGAAGGGTGATTACAGATGCTTGAAGTAGGCATTGGAAGATTTTATGTGTAGGAACCGATGGGGGTTTTTGGAGAAGGGTTTTAGATGAAGTGGATTTGAGAATGGTGGATGAAGGTAAGAGGGATGTTTTACTTTGATGAGGCTTTATGGGAGCCTTTGATTCTGATTTGGACTTAGAAGAAGAAGTTTTTTGTGATTGTGATTTAGACTTAGAGGAGGGAGTGGATGATTTTATTTTGATTTAGTGATGATAGGATTTTTGGATGGTTTTGGTTCAAATTTTGATTTGGAAGAAATGGTAGATGGTTTTGATTTGGATTTTTATTTGAGAATAGGAGTGGATGGAAGGCCTAGCCCCAAGATGGATGGAGGTGCACCTAAGATTGATGATGAGGGATTGGATTGTTTAGGATGATGAGATTTAGGAGGAGGGAGCTCCAACTTTTTGTGTGGATGAGTGAGGGATTTTTGAATAGGAATGCCAAGGTTTTAGATTTTTGTTGTGATGATTTTCCCTTGGCAGGGATAACAATGATTTCAACTAGGGGGTCTTTTGAGATAGAATCAGATGATGTATGTATTTTTCATTGTAGATGTGGATATTGAAGATGGAGTGGTTTTGGATGATATGTTTAATGAGATCAAAAGGAGTTGGAGAATGTGTGGATTTTTGGGGGTGTTGTTGTAGGAGTGATTAAACTTGTGGATGGTGTAGGGATATCATTTGTGGTTGTACTAAGTGAGGATGTTATGTAATAGATGCTTTAGGAGATGATGTGGATGTGACATGGGTTCGGATGTCGATGTGGGCATGATCATAGTTGTAGATGTGGTTGAAGATAAGGGTGTGGGAGTGGTTATAGATGTGGGGATGTGTGATAAGGGTGTTGAGATAGGTGTTGATATAGATGAGGGTGAAGGACTAGATATAGATATGGATGGGGAAGTAGTAGATATCGATATGGATGGTGTAGTAGGTGTGATAGGTGTAGGTGTAATAGTCATAGGTATAATGGATGTAGAGATAGGTGTAGATGTAGAAGATATTGTAGGTGAAGGGGTAGAAATTGAAGTAGATATAGGTTCAATGGGTGAAGGGATGATGGGTGTAGGTGATGAAGTTGATTCATGACTTAGGGTGTTGATAGTATGAGCATTGGGTGGTTGAGATGTAAGGAGGTGTTTGATTATTAGGTGGGTGGTTGGGGAAAGGTTGTTTGAAAATGTCTAGAGGTTGATTGGGAGGTGCATTGGGATTTTCTAATTGAAGATCACCGTGATCTATGAGTTTTTGTACAAGGTCTTTGAATGTGTGACATTTTTGATGTCGTGACCATGGACTTGGTGATATTTACAATAATAATGTTCCTCTGTGATACCATGCGGGTTTGGGTCATGAGTCATCAAAGGGTCGGATGGGAGGAAGTTGAATGAGGTGCACAAACCATTAATTTGTTGAAGATAGAGTTGTATGATTCTCCAAGAGGGAGTGTAATTGGGGTTGGTCTAGGAGCCCTTTGTGGAGGCTTGGTGTGAGATGTAGATGTGGATGAAGACTTGACTATGATAGTGTTAGTTGTGCTTTTAGTCTTGTCATTATGGGTGGATGACTTTGTAAACTCAGGTTTTGGTTTGTTAGATCGAAGCTTGAGATGGCCTTGCTCAAGGGCATGAAGTTCAAGTTTACGAGCCATGGTGAATGCCTCTTCAAAGGTTTGGAATGATTGTATTTGAAGAGTAGAGGAAATATTCTTCACACAAGACCATGAAAAGTTCAATTAATTCATTTGTGGAAGGGAAAGGATAATTGGTTGATTATGCCATGCCATCTTGTGATGAAATATACGATAGATTCATCATCAAATTTTAATGGCATAGAGGTATTGTGATGGTAATTTTACATGTAATATTAATTGAAAAGTGTTCTAGAAATAGTTACGAGTTGGGTGAAGGAAAATAGATGAATGTTGTGGAATTTCATTGTACCAATCCAATGCAGGACTGGGACCAACAATGACATGGGGAAGGTGTGAGCATAAGGTCTTGGTCATGAGAAATGAGGTAGCATGCATGCCTAAAGGCATGAAGGTGTTGTTGTGGGTCCTCCTTGTTATTGAACTTAGAGAATTTTGGTAGCTCCCAATGTGGGGATAAGGCTTTATGGGGACTGATGGATTGATAGGTTCATTACAAATTTTTCATAGGAGAAGGTGGTTTTGGATCCCAAGGTAGCAGCTTTAAGGTTGGCCATTCTACTTAATAATGCATGCATGGGATCATTGGATGTATGGGGATGAGAAATTAAAGGATGAGGTTGTGGAATATATGAAGTAGATGGGTTAGGTTGGGGATGAGGTTGATATGTTTGAGGATGAGTAGGTGTTTGTGGAAGTGGTTGATAAGGGGGATGTTGTTGAATGGTTGTGATGAATAGGTTGGGATATAGGTTGTTGTTGGGAGATGGGGATGTAGTAAGATTGATGGGATTGTGTTTTTGTTGAGTGATGGGGATACTTAGATTGATTTTATATGGGATGAGTTGGGATATAGGTATGGGGTGGTTGAGTTGTTTGAGTTGATTGATTGGGAAGTATGTAAATGAAAGGCACTTCAAAGAGGAGGTTGATGGGTTTGGGTTGATTCAGAAGGATGGGGTTGTGAAGTGATGATGTTTTCATGGACATGAGAGGTGGAGATAAGAGGTAAAGTTTGGTTATGTTGTTTTTCGGATGGAGGAATAAAATGAGACTCTTGTGATGATTGGATAGGGAAACTAATAATCTAGTGGATGAAGAGGTGATGGGGATAGAAAGAGGTGATAGTAGTGTTAATGAGAAAAATTGGGGAAATGGGCACCACTACTAATTGAGTGGTTTGGTGAGCATGGGAGCCATGTTCTTTTGATCCATCACTAACTCATTCATGGCTCTTGGGAAGAAGATGAATGAGTTGTGAGGTAAGAACCTCTGTGGACTCAAGTGAGGAGGATAAGGATAGAGTTGTTGGAGAGGAGGACCATCATGGGGAGATGGGTAGCCCTCCTAGCAAGGTAATCATATAGAGCTACAGGGTTGGCATCAAGGAGTTTTTGGAACTCCACACACCCACGAGGGATGGTGGGAGGTCCAAAAGCTCCCATAGAAGTGGAGGATGGGGGTGTAGCTGGTCTAGATGGGACCGAGTGGTGATAAAGAAATGGGTTGGTTTCAACATGGGTGTTAGATTGGATAACTTGAGAGTCTTAAATATGAGGAATGGAGACCATAGGTTGAGTAACCATGAAGAGGTGACAAAATGGGTGGAAGAAATGATATAAAGGGGTGAATTTTGTTGGAAACAATAGTAAAAGTCGGGAATGTTGTTGGATGTCATTTTTAGTTCCATTTTCCTTACTTTAAAACATGTAATAACAAACATGAAACAAACAATATAAAAATAGGTTGAATATTAATTACTTCAAACAAGTCGTTTTGGGAGCTTCCAATATGGAGATATTGAAATGCATATTGACAGAGTAATTGTATTATGAATCCAGGAGGATTTGCAAGAGTGCAAGCCTACATTTTAGAGAGGCAGAAGTGGTTAGAAATTGGTCATAAGTGGGTGAATGCACATGTTAGTTTTATCACTTGAGGAAGTTATAGTAGTTCTGAGACATTTAGGGGCAATAATGGAATCAATTGGAAAAGTTTCATCCGGAAGGTGGTTATCCATGTAATTCAATTGCCCCCCAACTTTCTAGGATTTTAGAAGTGTAGTTGACTAGGATGAGGATGTGGAGTCCAAGTGGTTGTTGACTGAGAATATGAGTGGAAGTTGACTAGGATGTGCACACTAATTAATTAATTAATAATCTAATTAATAAATGATAATTAAACTAGAAAAAAAAGGTACTAGGGATCAAATTAATTTATCCAAAGTGCGGAATGCACATGATTAATCAATTTAATTAATCAATCATGAATGGGTGAATAAAAGGAGGTACTAGGATAAAATTGGGAAAAAGTGTGTAATTTTAGGGTCTCTGTAGAAGGGAGTCTAGGAAATGGCTAAAGTATGGATGGTTTTGGGTTATTTGTGATGGAGTCCTTGATATTCTTGAAGGCATGTGATGCCCGAATTAGTGATGATTATTAGTATGTGTCCCGGCATTAGGGCCTACTCCCCTCACTTCACACACCGTAGTGATAAGGGTGTCAAATTCTTAGTCTTTATACTGATAATAAAAAAATTTATTACACGACCCGAACACCATGGATGATTTCATATTGGGTGATGAAATTCCAATAGTTCCACCTGGAAAAAGATATTTAAGATGTGTAGTTTTGATGTATGAATTTTGGATGTGTGTGTAGATAATTAACCTCCTAATTATACTATATTGTCAAGAAAATATGAAGGTTCTTTGAAGTCCAAAATGAAGTGTTATATTTGATGAAAACACTCAGAAAAAGAAGGAAAAGATGATGAAAAAGGAGTAAATAGAGAAAAATGAGGAATACCTAGATAATGTTGTTTACTTTTTATTTTTAATTTGTAAATTAAGAAAGTTAATCCAAGAAAATAAATCCACCATGCGGGGAAGAAAGAAAAGATCCTACTTGCGAGATTAGTAGAAAGGAGATAGAATAAAAAATATAAATGAAAAACAATGAAAAGACTCACCAAAGAAGGGTGGGTCCCATCGGGCATGCCGAATGTTATTCCCATTTTATTTTTCCCATTTCAAATTATTGAAATGACAACAAAGAAATTAAGAAACTGCAAAATGATAGGGTTTAAATCTATCTCTATTTGAGATGGTGGTGGATACAGTGTAAAAGAGAGATCCTCCTCACAACAAGTTAGATGAACTGCATACAACAAAGATAAATAAAAAATAAAATTATTAGTAGATAAATGAGTGGGTTTCCTGATAAGGTCAATCTCAAGAAGAAAAAAATTCCTAGGATGGATGTCAACCCACTTTTTGATAAAGGATAAATAAAGTAAATGATAAATAACTGATATGATGCAGCAAAATCCAATTTGAAACATAAAAGCCGATATCTAATATATGAGGTAAAATGTATATATGATCTAATTAAATGAAAACCAAACAAAAATTTGGTGGGTCGATGATGACT
This sequence comes from Taxus wallichiana var. yunnanensis, assembly GCA_018340775.1. Taxonomy (NCBI): domain Eukaryota; kingdom Viridiplantae; phylum Streptophyta; class Pinopsida; order Cupressales; family Taxaceae; genus Taxus; species Taxus wallichiana. Next base: position 565,559,940 of record CM031240.1, read on the forward strand.
CAAGGCTGATTAGCCTATCCAATGGTGATTGTAGCAGGATGAGCCAAACAATAAGTAAAAAGAACAAAATCGGAAAGACTTAGAAGCTGATTTGAAATAAGAGATAATCTTGTGATGAAGTGAGATGATGTAGAGATGTTTGAACCTAATTTTGAAAGAAAGGATGCAAGAAAATTACAGAATTTGATGATGGATGTAATGAATACTTGATAAGGTAAATGTCAACTGGGAGGAACGATGGTGACTAGATGTAATGAATGTCAAATATGAGGTGGGAGGTAGGTAAAATGACCAGATCTGGGGATCGAAGGAATACAAACTTAGGAAAAAGGAATACAAGATGGGAAGATGATAGTTAATGAAATAAATACAAGATGGGTTGATAAAGATTAGGTAGGATTGATGACAAATGGGAAGAGAGTTATGGTTAGATGAAGGGAAATGGGTTGAATGTAACACCCCGCTATTTTGATTATTGTACTTTGATTATGTGGTTGATTGGCACACTTTTATTATGGGATTGTGTTCTACTTGATGATCATTGTTGGACTGTATATGCATAACATTATTTACTTGTTGATCTGGAAGACTTATAATCATTTATTGGTATAATTTGTACTTATGTTTTGATAGAAATATGATGTACTTACCTTTCTATTCCTGACATGAACTTAGTGACTTCACTCTTGGATAGTATAATTTGGGATTCTAAAACAGGGAAGTAATAAGTTAAAGGAGTAATATTTATAGTTATTTCTATTTGACTGCTTCTATTAAAACTATTATATTGATATGTGATTCAGAATAACACCTTGGATCAATTTCAGTGATCCAGGGTATTATCCTAAATCAACATACTATTTGACAGGGTGATGGAAGATTTACTTGACTTCTTAATAAGCTCTGGATTATTATTTTTGCTACAGATATTTTGGACTATAATCTAACCTAAGTTGATGGTTGAAGGTGATTAATTAAATCCTAAGCTAAGTGCATTTGAACTAATATTAAAGACCTAACCTAAACATGACCATGGTTAACAATATGGAAAGGGGTAAGTTGCATGGTAAAATGAGTTAGGATTCCACCCCACTTGTACTTGGAATTTTTAATGACTTTTATTAAATAGGAAACTGCCATTTGCTAGCAAGGAATTTGGTCAAAGTTGGTGAATTAGCCAAATCTATGGACAAAGGGATAGATAAAGTTTTGTTAATTGTTTGATTGGCCTCTAAAATTAAACTACCAAAAATTTTGTTGGCGGGAATGTAGGGAAAAAATAATAATCCTCTCCTAGAAATAATGACATTGAAAGACTCCAAAAGGTTTTAGAAAAGAGAATGGTGGTATGGATTAAAAATAGAGAAGTTTGTTTCATTTTGATTGTTTTCCATCAAGCTCTTGGAGTTCTACATGTTGATGGTCTATTTTGATTCTTGATCTATTTTTGAATCTGCATTTAACCTTCAATTGCATGAAGGAGAAAATAGTGTAAATCTTAATGGCTTGGGCTATTAAAAGAAGTAAATGGAGAATGGAAGGGTTAGAGGGTTCTTGTGGAAATTGTTTCAGTATTTCTGTGGAATTGATTGGTGTTTGAGTTTGCAGAGAATAACTCATGAATCTTGGAGAAGATAGAAGGATCTTTACCAAGCATGATATACTCTAACTCTTTAAAATATCTTACTCTACATAATTCTTTCATGAAAGGAACTCTGCTTTTGTTGAGATTGTTTTAGTGGTTTTGGGTTTTGGTTGTATCAATCAAATCTTGGATATCTTTTGTGTTTCCTTCATTTTTACAAACTAGTCTATATCAATGACTATAAAATAAATGGTATAAATTTGTATGGTTCGCAGTTATCATTTGAAAGATTAAATCCTTGATATTTTTTTATGATCTTGCAAGTTGTGAACTGGGTACAGTTGAGATGCATGTGGAAACATAATATTAAGTTAGAATGGTTATGTGTTGGCTGAACGATAATTTCCTGAAGCTAGGTTGAAAATATGGATATAACTTGTGTTTTAGTTTCAATATAGTTTATCCGCATGAATCATGTGACTTTAGCAAAAAAATAAAGTGATGGGCTTATCTTGTTTATCTTCTTGATGAACCTACTTGCTATAAGATTAAGTTTTTGAGTTGATTTTCCTTATATCAATTATATATTTATGTTTTTGTTGCATAATTTTTGTTAAGATATCTTAGTCAAATACATACCCTTAATGGGTATTCATTTAATCGCTTGCTAGGTATGCAAACCTTTAAATGTCGATTTGGGTGTTTGTTTTAACTTATAGATGCAAAATGAGTAGATTTTATTTGTGAATGGTTAATGTAAGGTGGTAACACTTTGTCTTACCATATTTCTAACCTCTACATCTTGTGTAGAAGCCATTGGTTAGTGGTCTATGCTCCCATTCGGTCATTTTGTATAACAGATCCTCTATTTCTTCTCACCGTTACATCCTTAACTTATAAGAGGTTTACTTCTTAGATTCCTAATTCCTAGAAGAGAAAGGAATTTTGTTGATCTAGTTTGAATCTATGCTCAGAGTTATCTTAGAGCATTAACCAGTTTTTGGATTGATCCTTATTTGAATGGTTATATGATACCGCATTTATTAATGGTAATAAGGTATATGGAGTCTTATCTTTATCATCAAGAAGTTACTAGGCTTGTAGAAATATAATTAAGTGATATTACCTAAGGTTTAGCGAACCCTTTAGGTATTATTTAATGAGTAGCCTAATTGTCCATATAGACCTGTTATGTTTGAATAAGTGTTGGGTTATAACTTTAGTTAAATATGGAATGAATTATTAGTGGGTATAATTTATAAGGAATGGTGATTACATTATTGTGATATAAGCTTATACTTGAACCTTGAATAAATATTGTTCAAATGAAATATAAGTGACTTTATAAATAAGTTATGGTCACATGGATTTTACTTGACTATTTTATGAGGTAATAGTTATATAGGCTTTACTTGATTGTGATATGAAGCTATTATCTGCATAGTTGGGAATTGATTGTTGATCAAGTTGTTATTGATGAGCGTACTTGAATGTGTTATAATCTAATGCTAGTATCAATCTTATTAAAATGAAATACTTAGGTTACTATGTATTATTTATGTTGGTGTTTGTAATGATCATATGTCTATGCTAAATGTTCAAAAAATGTTGAGTGTTCCTTTTTGAACCTTAAAATAATTTCAGTTAAAATTAGCATTCCTTTTATGAAATTATTAGATAGAGCATGTTGTTATGAATATTTAGATCTTATCATGCTAGTTCGTATGAACTGACAGATGCTAACAATCTTGCAGATGGAATTCATGAAAGGTGAAAGAAGGATGAAGTTTAGAAGTTTTCATTTGTTCTATTGATTGAAGAAAGATGATTTGTATAACTAATTGTATTATTCATTACTTGATGTACTTATGTTTCTGAAATAGGAAAGGATAATGGCCCATTTATTATATCTATTTTGAAAAGAGAAGTTGTTGATTCAAGTTGTCTTAAGAAAGTTTTGATATTTAGTTTTGGAATTGAATAAAGAAAGTTCCTTTATATTATCATTGTCTTATGTACTTCTTGAAGTAGATAACTGATATGTTTTTGAACTTGGTCATTATATCATTTAAAGTTAAAAAGGAAACTTTCATTAGTTTTTGCACTTACATGAGATGAAGAGTCTAAACTAATGAAAGATAAAGATGTTCCTATATGATTGAATATCATTTATAAACTGAATGAAGTATGGCTTATTATCTAAGTACACTATGACTGAAATGAGTTATACATATTATGTTGTAAATATCTTAAGTGAATGTAAGTTATACTTAGCATTTATAAAGATGACATAATGAGGTTGAATTCATTATCTAGATGATTGTTTTATTAATAAAACAACAACTAATAAACTTAAGGAACATTATGCAGTTATATGAAAAGTGATGTTTTAATTTAGATATAACTACATTATCTATTTAAGGAAAATTGATGGATGTTTAAAAAAATTAACATCATGAATTGGAAATTAAGCTATGTGCAAAATGCTTAAGTTTAATATGTTTACTTCCTAAGTATGAAAACATACATAAGCATGATAGTTATGTATAATCACGATTGTTCCTAAGGGAACATGTGTGTATAAATAATAATGTATGATTGATGTCCTACATTAATATAACTAAAGAGAAGAACATTGCACCTACCCACTTATACCTAATTAAGGATTAAGTTATGTTTTCATGATAAAGCATTACAAAGATTTAAATATGCAACCTGCACTTAATCAAATAATGTTTTTATATCCTTACTCAAGGAAAGTAATTTTGAACCCTCGAAGATATTTAGGTATGTCACCTATCATCGAGAGTAATTCAGGTGAGATTAAAAACGAGATTTAATTGATCTAATGAAACTTGTTAAGATACGATGTTTTATTTAGCGGAACTCGATTGTGATTCTGCAACATAGTTGATGTTGCATAGAACCCAGATTAATGATGTAAATAATTAATTGGTTACTATAGAGCAACTACTATGAAGTGATAATCCTCCAAGCTCCTCTAAATGTAACTGTTGTAAAACTTTGGATCCAAGTAAATGATAGATACCAATTTGAGATAGGAGTATGGCCTAGTAATGATGTTATCTTATGATGATTATAGGAAAAAAAGTGGATCCAAATTTATGTAAGTCAATTTGGATACACTTAATTTACCTTAGTCACCCTAAGCTGACTTATCAATACTAGTCTATGCATACTATCCCTAATTAGTACCTAACACAGACCTTGGAAGTGATTGATGAAAATAAAATTATTCCTAATCTAGATAATAGTTTTGAGTGTGGTGAAAGACATATTCCTTTCGACGATTATGTCGTCAAGGAATTTAAGCATGACAAACATGTCTTAAAAATTTGGCCAAAGTAACACAAGCTACTGATTACACTATCCTTATTTCACCTAGACTAAATATGTAAGATATCTAATGGGTTATCTGTAATAGATACCCAAATATGCTCTTTAGATATTAACACTTGAATGAACCTGATTAATTTAGGGAAACACAAGTATACTTTGTGTACACATTTGAATAAATTAGATATGAGGGATTGGTTTAAATCCTACTCATAACAAAAAAATATGGTTTATTGTTGTAGGATGGATTGAATAAGATAATGTTGGTTCCAAATTATGTAAAATTAGAATAGCGAGACTTTACAAAAATATTTTCCCCTCATATTGAAGTCTTAAAATGAGGATGTTACATTAAAAATGGAAGATAAGGAAAGATAAATGGATGGCGAGACAAACCGTAGGGTTACGAGATAGCCGATAACCTAACAAAAGCTGATGCAAAAGTGATGATATGGCCAAAGAATATCAACAAGATTCAAATCTCCAATACCTCTAATGAAAACATGTAAGGGGTCCAAAGCAGCTTCAAAATGACGATAACAACTCCAAGGAAGTCACGAAATCACAATGAAATGTGCATGATAGCTCCATCTTTCAAAATTACATCTTGAAGAGAGATGGGGTGAGGGTGTACTTATAGGGTCACAAGAGACCCACATTGGTCAAAAATACTACAACATACCATTTATATGGGCGGTGGGGTGATTCCCAACTTAAATCAAAAGGTCCCACAGAGGACATATTAGGGTTTTAAGGTATTTAGGTAGGTTTGGGTTATGTAGGGATGATAAAAGGTTGTTGGGAGATAAGAATGAATTAAATGAAGGTTGTTGGTTCTTAGGTATGATAAAAATGGTTCTTAGGGAGGATAAAAGATTAGGGGATGATGGAGGGATAATTAAACATGATTAATGAGAGATTAGAAAGAGTAAATGATAATATAATTTTAAGATGGGATTATGGGAATAATTTTGATTTAGATGGGAAATATGGAATTTAAATGGGAATAAGGTGAGTATGTGCATGATGATGATAAAGTGAGTGAATGCAAGGTGAGGGATTGGTGATACTAAAAATTGTTGTCTACAATGGGATTTTGTTGGCATAATGTCATATTTCACCAAAATCAAAATATTTGAATGGTAACTTACCTTTATATTTTCTAGATCCTTTCTTTATCCTTATTGAAAAGTGAGTGTCTTATTTATCTGACTCATTGATGGAGGAATCATGTGTTTTAGGTTTCTTTCCTTTCACTTTCTTTGATGCTTTAAATGTATCTTCTCACTTAGATGATTTATCACTTTCAGTTCTCATCTCATATGTTGTGAGAATACCATACAGTTCATCCATTGTTAGAATAGTTAAGTCTTTCAACTCTTTAATAATAGAAAATTTGGCATAAAATCTCAGAGGAAGAGATCTTAGAAATTTTTGCATAATAGTTTCATCCTTAATTTATTCACCAAGTCCTCTAATAGTATTGACAACTACATCACCATGAAGAAAGTAAGAATTAATTTTTTCTTCATCCTCCATATTCAAACTTTCAAACTTACCTCTATGTATCCAGAGTTTGGATATAATTAATTCATCATTTCCTTCACATACATTTCTAAGATTATCCCAAATTTAATTTTCTAAACCACAATCCATCACTTTGAAATTTTTTGCCTCACACAATCCACTCAATATAACATTCATAGATTTTGCATTTCTTTCACTTGCCTTCTTTGCAACTTGATCACTTAGTGAAGTTGCTTGATTTTTATAACCATTAACCACATATTTACATATATCAAAACTTAAATAAATTAGGTAGATGCACATCCTTATAATCCAAAAGAATATTTTGTTCCATCAAATAATAGAGGCTTGTTTGAGGAGAAACCTTCTTGAATTTCCATGTGTGCTTTTGAGATCTTCCTTCCAGAGATTAGATTGTTTAGAAGGAATCCTCTCTAATAAAAATTATAGAAAACATACAAATAATGAGAGGGGATGAAAAATATACTTATAATTTTTACTTATTAAACATTAACATTTGTGACAACAGTAATCACATGAGATATAATAATTACAAAACACATGATTTATGTGAAAACTTGTATGCACCCAAAATTGCATGGTGCCACATTAAAAGACATGGTAAGTCTCCAATGATGAAACAATCCTTTTCCATAATAATGATGAGATCTAGATAATTTCCCTTCACCTTCAACATCTTTTTCGACTTATTTATCCTTGTTTCTAAGCTTGTAAGCTTATTATGTCTTTGAGCCAATTTTTACTCCTTAAGAACTTTTTTTGGGTATAAATTCATGTAACTATCGGGATGGTTATGTAACGCCAATCTACCTAGACTAGAGGTTACACAACCACCACAGTGGTTGCATAACCATCGATCTACGTGACCGGCAATTCTATTTTATTTTATCTAAGAGTTCAAATGACAAGTTTTGAGTGCGTGTTTCAAATTCATGATTGATTTTCTCATTTGTTTCTTAAACGTTTTGCCTAATTTTTGGCTTGATGGATTCGTATTGGAGTCTTATTCTTATTTTAGAATCTTTAGAATGTTAAATTTCTCTTATTTTTATGACTTGTCACTTTTTAATTGCCATGTGTTCTAGACTTGTTCTTCCCATATTTATGTAAAAATCAAACTTTTACCTAGATGATGGGTTAGAGATTTGAGATTTATTTTGCACTATTACACTACCAAAATCTTGCTAGGAATCACACAAAAACACAACACATTGCTCTATTCTTTCCAAAGATTGCATTTGTGACCAATTTTCTTACAACCAACTAGCTCCAACATTTTATTGATTTTCTTGAACCCATTCAGCTACAACTTGTTCTTTTTTCACCTTGCTACCAATAAGCTTTGCACACCTTAGATATTATGGAATTCATCTTTGGAAAAGGAAATGAAGTTGAGGAGACAATAAAATTCAGCATCGCACTTGGGAAACTCGTCCCAAGACAACAATAACCTAGTTGGGAGTGAATTTGTATTACTTTGAAGCTTTCAGTTAATTATTGCCATTAGATTAGAATAAAAACATATGTTTAAAGTGGTAGAATTATTTATTTCTTCATTACCAATATATAAATATTCTATTGATATATTACTCCTTACCTATCCCTATGGATATGCAAGGGAAGAAGGTGGAGGAACATTCTATGTCTATTCTTCTTATCATTTATTCATTTTAAAATAAATGTACATTTTATTTTATATTTTTCAAGGAAGTTTCGTACGTGTAATGAAGAAAGTGATTCTCGAGAATCTTTCTTACTTCTCATGAATATAAGGTAGAAATAGTTATAAGAATTTTTTTCTAGAGTAATAACTATAGACTACATTCTATGTTTAAATTAGTTTTAATTCCACACCTTGTAATAAAGGAATAACTACATCTTACTATTCCTGTTTGTTTTATTTTAATTTAAGATTAGATTATATTATTTAGATTAATTTCTTTGTCTTTTTATAGATTTTATGTTATTTAATTTTACAAATAACAGAAAAAACAAAAAGATAGTTAAGAATTTTCATTTTCTTTGTTTATTTATTTTGGTTAAAATCGTTGTCCAAAAACATCAAAAAAATTAGGTAGTTTGTTTTTCTTTACTTTAATGAAATGACGGAAAATTGAATTTAGTTAGATTAAAAGGGGAAAAATTGTCTTTTATTTAATTTAAATTCAATCATTTCATTTATTTAAAGATAGGATTTTAAAGTAATTTATAATGGGAATGAACACAAACCTCATTTCCTTAGCAATACAATCTACCATCACTTAGTCCTTAGCTCCTTTGGTTACCAATTTGTTTGTTTATTTCCATCCTTGTTGATTTCATGACCGCATGAAAATTATGGGTCTACCTTAACCACACATAGAAATATTTGACATGATCATAAGGTAACTAAATATTGACAGACGCTAAGTTGACACTCGACAAAGGTTTATGCCAATTCTTGTTTAGAGTAACTCTTGTACTACCTAAGATTATTGTCCAACTTAATTCCCTCAACAAAAAAGTAGACATTACAAAATAATATTGGGCCAACCAAACCATTAAGGTTAGAGCTCTCAACCCTTAGTTTTTCATTTTCACATCTCCTCTCACATTTATGTGACACTCTTTAGAGAGGATTATTTAGAGGAAGGATAACTCCCTTGTATCTGGTAACTAGGCCGACTACGTTCAATTTTACCAACATAGAATTATAATTATGAAATGTGATCATAATTGATTTCGTATCACCACCACATAGGTTAGGCAAGAATTTGTCACTCTCCACAAATAAATCCCCAATTTTCCAGTTAAGAACCTATGATTTCCTTGACTAGTGATCCTAATTTCATCACCATTACCAACTACCCCAATTACATTGCATTTATTCATCCAATACCCATTCCATTTATAACATTTTGGTTGTCTCATCATGACCTCAAGAATTCAAGTGCATCAAAAATTATATGTTGATTTTCATGCGTAGAAAATTGGTGAACCCAATGTCAAGAACTAGTTCCTTTTCATATCCATTTACTTTCTTTTATTTCATCCATCCTTCTCCTCTCCTATTATTTTTTGGGTTTAACCCCTCGAATATGTTGGGTCAAGAATATTGTAGGCCTATTTTAGGTCTTGCATCCTATTATAATCAAGTGATTCAACAACATTCACCCTCATTATGAGGGTAGGATGATAACTATTGACAGAGATTGCTATCTTCTCATACAAGTAGTTTAATGGTAAGGATCGCGTATATATACCAACCAAACCACATCTCTCAACCATAGTTTTCAAGCTCTAACAACATCCTTTAGAGCGAGCATGGTCTTTATCCATGGGTTCTATCGATACCCCAAATTAGTATGTAGTCTGAGTCCTTTCCATTTAATTCACAATAACACGATGAAATCTTAGCGTGGTTCACCTAAGCGGTGACCACCTCAATTCTTTAGATGGATCCTTATGCATGATAAAATCATACACCAATGTCTTGTTGAAAAACAATGCTACCTTGAATCCTCTAAAAGTAGAGGAAACATCGTAAAACGGATGTTAATTAACAATCAATTCATAACAGGGTATCATACGCTCCCTTAACCGAGTAATGTGTAACAAACTCCCACACAAGGTTCACATCCTTCACCTAATGATGTTATTTCAACATTAGTGGGAAGGATTAAGGAATTAGAGGTCACCTAGGCTTCACAACCTATACGGATGAGTGAGAAAGGAAATAATTCCTATTATAAGAATTTTACTCCTACTACAAATGTTCATTCGATGTAACAACCACCACAACATGTATACTTGGGAATTCCTAGTCCTAGAGACCACCTTATAGGATACGACACACTAGTAATGGATTCCCATCCTTCTTATTCTTATACTACACAAGGGATAGCTGGAAGTGCATTCTCAAATGTTATTCCAATGAACAATGTGATGTTCCCTAGTTATACGCTCACTAGCCCATATCCTAGTGTCATCCCACCCTATGTCCACATGTATTCCAAATCTCCTCAAATGGAAATGGACACTTTTCCTGGTTATTATACACAACATCAAGGGGTTATTTATGTCTCGGGTAATACATATACCACACCTTATTAGGATTCTACTCCACTTCCCCCTCCTCACCAAGGGTCTTCAATGGTTAAATCCTATGTAGTGGGAACTTATTCTGAGTATTTAAAAGAACCTCTTGACTTTACAATATGAGGTGTAATGCTCCCATGAACATTTCCTGACCTCCCCAAATTTTAAGGAGAGGGATATCCTAATGCCCATATTAAGGCATACGCTACTTCTTTAATAAGGGAATTAATTTTGTGGGATGTAGTTTTTGTTAACATATTCTCTAAGAGCCTCGAAGGGATCTCCATGGATTACTACTATTGGATTCCTAAAGCATCCATACATTATTTTAAACAACTTGTGTTTGATTTTACTAAATCTTTTGATATCAACGAGTTGTTGAGGATAAAAATAAGATAATTTGTACACATCAAACAAGAAAAAATGAGTCTTTGCATATTTATTTTAGAGGCGACGGAAATTCCTCTACTCTTTAGTGAGTCCTACATACATGGACCAAATGGAACTCTCCATCCTTTTTCTTCATTTACTCAATCAAGAAACCAAGAAGGAAGTGCATAAGTTTCCCATATGAAGCTACAAGGAAGTATTATAAGATGCACTCCACATTGATCAAGCGGTGATTGAAAGTGGACGTAAAACATATGGTACTAATGGGATGTTGGTCACATCTAACCAATACAATTTGAACTATCCAAACAACTCAAACAATAACCAAAGACCCAAGGTCCTAAATAGAAAGCATGGTGTCACTACAGATGGTGTGACGAATCAGCCAAAAATCCAAATTTTGTGAATATCAAGAATGCAAATAAAAATGGAATATGAATAATTAAAGGATCAAATATCCCACTTCCTCTGTCAATTTAGTTGATTTTAACAATCCAATTCCTTAGAAATTCCAAGCCCGGGGCCTAAATCAATATCAAAATCCTAGAAAAGGGGATGTAAATTATAATTACAACAATCAATATCAAAACAATAATCAGAATTATGGATCATAACGAAATAAAAAAAAAGGCCAAGGGATCACAATCCCAACTTATATTTTGGGTTTCATAGAGTGATCGGTTATGATGCTTGGTCTTATAGGGACTGTAATAAGTTAACACAACAACTCCCAAAAGAAAAGAGATAAATTTCATCAACATATTCCTAGGGAACCCTAGAGTAACTTATAATAAAAATCATACGGGACTGTCGCTCCTCAAAATAATAACCTATGGATTTATAAATATCCTTTCCCTAAGAATTCTAAGAATGAGAAGATAATCCTCATAATTCCAAAAAGGGATTCCTCTAGTGACTAATGATCATGGGGATTCTACATCTCATGATCCTAAAGTTGATCCTAACTTGGCTTTCCAAGATTATATTGGTCCTTAAAAATAATGGAAAAATAAGGATACAATGAATAAAGAAAAAATGTGACAACACAAGGATCATGCAAGACAACATGATAATAAAATGAGTTACACTTCGATAACATGATGAAGTTCCATGGAGGAGAAATCATCAACCATGAATGTGCATGAAAAAAAAAGAAAAAGGTCACATCTCATTCACCATGTCATTATCTCATAAATATAAATAACGGAAAGGGGTACAAATAGGGGGTGTTGTGTAACCCCTAATGCATGCAATCATACCTCCTCAAGTGGAGAAGAGGAGTTACATTCCTGAAATGGAAAGTAACTCTTGTATGATGCACTGACGCACAATGATGACGTGATATAAATTATAAAAAAAAACTATGACACCTAATACCTATGACCTCACCTAAGTGAGATGACTCACCATGTGATGTGGAAAATGCACACACTAACACTCCCTTCATCGTAACTTAGGATGAGATGGAAAGCTAGAAATGATAAATGGGTCTCAAAACTAAGATTGATGAGGCACCCATAAATAATAATTATATAAATTAGAAGAGAAAACCAAAGGTGGGAAAAAAATCTGAGAACAATAGATGTAAAAATCTTGTAACAATCTAAGAAATATGCTTAAAATGGGTCCTAGAAACTGAGGCATGATAAGGTGCACATGTACAAATGGAAATATCTCTAGAATAAGAAGAAGTTAGGAGAGAAAGGAGATAATATGGAATGTAGAACATGTGAATCCATATCCATATCTCGAACTCTATAACTCTAGAAAGTCTCTAAGAAGAGTGTCGATGATGTGGTCCTCATCCTATAGATTGAAAAATATCCAACTAGATAGAATAGTGTGTCTACCCTTAGAAAGGATAAAAATGGTGTAATATAAGTCTTCTCACTCCATGAAGGAAGACAAAAGAAAAAATAAGAAGAACTCTAAATCTCGTCCACTCAAATGTGATATAGGTATAGAAAATGAGTACACAAGAATTGAAGCTAATGCCACAACTATAGAATTTTTAGAGTGTAAAAGAGGAACATCCACTAAAAGGATGCCCTAGTGAAGTGAAATAAATGCAACAACCCTCGCTATATAAAAAATAGGATCTACAAGAAAAGGTGGATAATTTATGGTCTCCAAAAAGGTAGAAGTGATAAGAGTCCTAAAAGGGGAACTCTCGATTAAGGAGATATAGAACTCCTTCAAAACACATGTAAAAATATAATAAACACTCGTACTAAATCACAAGTAGGTACTGCAAAGAGATGATGAAGGTATAGTAGATACTCCTCCCAAGAGGGTGAATTAAAAAAGAGTGATGTATGACGGGTATGAATCAACATGTGAAGGAGGAGGAGTAGAAAGGGCCTCACACACTTTGGAAGTGGAAAGGAGGAAGATTCAATGATGGTATGAGACTAGAAACAAGACTACTCAATATATGATGGAAAGGAAGGAGTGTCAACATAATATGGAAGGTAGCTAAGAGAAGGAGAAGAGGAGTCCTCGGTAGTACTCTCATTAAGAATATATACAAGCAAGTCTATGTTAGTTAAAATGTCATTACATGAAGATGAAGAGGAGATAAATGTATCAGCATAAAAACAATGAGATTCTTTGAATTTTCTCTAAATAAGGAATGAAATATTCTCTAGATGGTGTGAGGAGGATTTAAGTCTACCACATGAAGGAAGAGAGCTCTAGAGACATGCACATGAAGTGACCAACAATATGGTCGAGATGTGTTGAGGTGGTCTTCAAGATGATGAGAATTAATGGGTGCATGAACTGGCCCATGTAGAGAGGGAGAAATTCTCTTGTGAAAAAATTAAGGTTCCATAGAATCACACCATGATGTATAGTTATCTCTACTAATAAGAAGTGGTGGAGGATAAGAAGTGATCTTCTAAAGCTTAAGTCTAGAAAGATAATCCTCCATGGTGCATCGAAAAAATGTAGAATGCACAAGAAGAAGGGTGCATGAATAAAAAAGGTTGCAATACATTGGAATCAGCTGAGAATTCATCAACATGTAATATAACAACCAAAAACTTACTAACCCACTTGTTTATAGAACTTTATAAGTAGTACATTGATTACTGATAGGGCGTGTTTGTGCAATGTGGGACAATTGACCACTCACATTATAGTAGATGATGAATCATGCAAGAGTGGAGGTCAAAATAAGTCTCGATTAGAAGAAGAGGACACACAAAAATAAAAATGGCATAAGAAAAAAAGGGTACAACCCTGCTCTCGTGTGAGAGAAAGAATCTCACATTGTAAAAGAAAATCTCTCTTACCAAAAGGTTGTGGCGAGACATGCTAACTAGACCTTGCAAGAAAAAAGGAGCACTAAAATCCATGAAAAGCTAGAAAAGTGGCTCAAAAATCCCAATAACCCTATAATGAAGCCCAAAAAAAATTATCCTCCCTTCATGATGAATTTAATTAATTCTCCTTAATTATACATGAATATTTTGGAAAAATGGAAAAAATAGCAAAAAAATCCAAAGGGGTGAGAGAAGGTCCTAGCTTAAGGGTGAGTTGATGTATAGCGCATTGCAAAGCCGGGTGGGGAGCTCATGGTGAGATAGAGGAAAGCTCGGATGTAGGCCGGTGAGTGAAGGTTGAGCTACTTGGTGAGATGGAAAGGAAATATGCCATCAAGTTGGGGGTAAGCTCATCGAAGAGCTACATGGGAGGTTTCTTAGTTGATGGGTTGAGTGCAATGAGTTAACAAATCAAGATGTAGAGGGTTGAGTCAAATAGGATATGCCAAGTTATATGTGAGATTGAGGGGTTGGCAACTATCAAGTTGAAGTGAGGATCTGCATCACAAGCCGAGATCTCGTGGTCAGTAGGTGCATGTAATGAATATGTGAGATGGTGAGTCCACACATTGGGCATTGGGCGAGATCGTAGGAGGTGTTATGTAGGTGGGGTGTAAGTCCATGTGCCAAGTAAAAGGGATATATGTACACTATTAGGTGAGAAACAATGAACCAGTTATTGAGGTGACAAGATTCCACTTGGCAAGGGGCGATGAGATCAAAAGAACTGGTAGTATGATGTAGTAGAGGTGAAGATCCCAATGGGGATGATGTGTTTTGCAAGAGGTTTGGGGAACATGATGAAAATAATATTAGGAACTAACATTGAGGATCTAAATATTCAGAGATTAATGCACATGAAACAACAAATGCATGGAATGAGCTCAAGAAAATGGACTATCATGTTGAACACAACAAGATGGTTGTAGGGAGGAGTTTGATGAAAAATATAGGAGGTTAAGTAAGTAGGTTGGGGATTTTTCATGGTTAGAACTAGGAATTTGGCTGAGCCAAGGATCAAGCAAGAGCACGATCTATAACCAATATAACCAAATAAATAAAGAGCTAACAATGTAAGCCAATGAGGATGTAGGCATGATAGGAATAAGTAATGAATCCAATGTGATGAAAAAAGCAAAGACCAATACACAAAGTAAAAGTGAATGCAAAGGAGGGTTGGGTGAGATGAGATGTGGAAGAACCAATGAGATGGGACATCTCGGTTCTAGCTCGGTGAGCTAGGGTCGAGTTGGGCCCTAAAAATAGCTTTCTAAAACCTTAAAAACTATCACTTTTACACCTTAAATTACAACCTAAAATTGGAATAAACTCCAGAACATTCATGCAGCTCCTAAAAAAATCAATAAACACAAACCAAACAAGATAAACCTGTAATAATATGAAATCAATGCACATAACGCACGAGATGGAAAAACCATTACGAAACTTCCACAAAAACCTATAAAACATGAAATCGAGAGTAGTAGGAAACAAAAATTGAGAGTAGCGTGGATCCTAACAATGTGATTTGATACCATGATGAAGAAAAATAAAACATGACAATATGAGGATCATGCGGGATAACATGAACATCAATAGTGTTACACTTTTACAACGTGAAGAAGTTTCATGGGGAACGGGCATCAACCATGGATGTGCATGCATAGAAAAGGAAAAGGTAACTATTGGAGAAAAATCATGTAACACTCTAAATGCTTGCAAGTGAATTGTCTAGGAAATCAATGTAATTTTCCAACAAGGAGTTGTCTCGGGTGTGTGGACTTTGCGGTGGAGACAAATCTCCAGAGAAAAATGGTTCTTCTTCTAAACTAGACACTACACTACTCCTAATTCAAGAAAAACAACAACTTGATCTTATTCTTAGATTTCCAAGGGACTAGGGAGAAGGAAAAAGCATGAAAATGAGTAAATCCTACACCAAGGGAGGTGATAGCACCAAGGTAAAGGTAGTTTGGATAATCTCCAGGAGTAAAGAATGAGGGAAAATGGAGATAGAGAGGGTATTGAAACACCATAGTCCATAAAAACACATTTACACTATCATTTCCATTAAACACAATCATCTAGAGCTTGTAAGAAACCAATAAAATGCACAAAATATCTCAAAATGTAACAGAGAGGTTAGAAAACACAAGAAATCACAAGAAATGGTTGCAAGATCACCAAAAACTTGATTTTATTACTTGAATGTTGACATAGTTCATTACATTCAAGAAAAAGACATATTTCTTGAAAACTTCTAAAATGGAGGTTTTGAGCTCACAATACATCTACGATGCCTGTAGAAGAAAGGATTAGTTTGAGAATGTCTAAATCTTATAAAAGGGCTCCTTTTTACATTATATTGGAAGCACGAGAGAGAGAGAGGAGAGAAACCCCAAAATACACCTTGCACTAACAAAAGAATGCATTAATAGGTAGAAAAACATGATGAAGCACCTGAAAAACCCATTTCTTGCTATCCTGTAGCTTTTTACAAAATAAAATGGTTTCCCATGCTTCATTAAATGCATTTACAACAACCTGGAAATCATCATTTAAAACTGGTCTCGTCTTCTACATTTTCAAGCATAAAAAATCCATCAAATATTTTATTTCTCAATTTTTGAGTGTAGAGGACGGAATCATGATTCCAATGAGTATAATTTTGTCCAATTTGGTGAAAATTTGAAGAAGTTATAGTAGTTTTAGTGTAGGTCACTCCCTGACTAGTTCAATGCTTTACGGGATTGTGCCATTAATTTGGTGGCTAGAAATAATCATTTAGCATTTTCCCCCACAAATTCATAAAATTTATATTTATAATGTATAAAATGTTATGGAGAGAGGGCATCCAAATCTTGGAGGTCTCATAAAATTAGATTTTTCATATTAGAAAAGGGGTAGGGCCGATTATGAGGTGGCATTAGGTCTTTAGCTAGCTCGGGGGCTAGATTTTCAGCTTGCTCTTGGTTTATTTTGACATGGTATTCATGTCAAATCTATTGCGTCCATTTATCCTACTTGGCATGCTCCCCACATTTCTCTATTCTGTAGTATCCCTTATAGCTCCCATGATAAGTGACTTCCCAACCACCCTGGCTCATGTCTTATTGGATAAATAGCTCAATGGGGATCTTGTTCTCTGGGAACGAGCTCCCCACATGCCTCCAGTGGATGCATTGACTATGTATTGCCTACTAAGTTTCCTCCATGCCCAAATCACTCACAACCATCCACACAGAACCCTATCCCATTCCTTTGTTAGCTCACCGAGCTGAAAAAACAACTTTCCCAAAACTCGGTGAGTGGTTTGCTTAAATTTAGCCATTTTTCCCCCTTTTATGGTTTTCTTCTAATTTTTTAGAAATTTAGAATTTCTCAAAATTCTAAGGGCCATGAAAATGAAGTAAAGTGTCACAAAACACCTCAAAATTTTTTTGCCATTTTTAATCGAATGTGGGCCCTAGGGCTTGTTCCCTCACTTTGGACAAGCTCTAGACTCTCTGAAACCTAGAAGATGAAAAATGTTCCAAGTGATTCCAAACCTTTGCCAAATCAACCAAAGTTCCTTAAAACATAGAATTCTTCCCGCAAACCTCGATTCACCTGTGAAGGCCATCGTTAACTACCAAAGTCTAAGCCTTCCAAGTTTATTTTTTCTAGGGAAAAAATAGACAACATTTTAATGCAACTCATAGGGGCCATCTACTTTCTAGATGAGATGACAAGTATCCTAAATCATCTGTTGGGAATGGAATCAATCTAGAAAACATGGAAACTAATCTAAAACCTTAAAAATATACCGTTGAGCCACTTGGAGCACTTTGTATGAACCTTGGAGCTGATCCACTACTTGCATTTTCCAAATTTTATAAGACAATATTGAAATTTGCATGAGTGGAAAATTATTTTGATCTGAATTTTACTTTTCTCTTTCCTCTGAAACTAATCTAATTGGGATAATGGATGAATGAAGTATCTTAAAATGTCCCACAAAATCTGATTTCCTCTTCAAGATTGAAGCAAAACTGTACTAATTCTTGGAAAAGATGAAGTATGCGAGTTATGAAACATATGTTGATAGTGAGTGCACTTAGGGTGCTACTAAAAACTGATTTTCCTCATTCTGTACATTAATGCGCTCAGGACATTACTAAAGGATGGAGTTGTTTATAAATCATAATATTTTCAACTAAACAAGATCCAATGAATGAGCAAGTGGAATTTGAGGTGGATATTTTTGCACAACCCAAGATAACCTTGAAAGAAATTTGAGAGAGCTGCTCACTAGAACTGAAAACATGCAAAGTGCCATGAGACCTGCTCTTTGTAGCACAATAGCTACCCCTAAAATTAATTTTATGTTTTTTCAATAGGCATGAAATATTGAACACCATCCTTAAATATGATTTTTGAATTCTTGTACATTTCAGACTTCTTGAGGATTGGAACTCATCTATGACATTTTGACACTCCTTTTCATAGAAACATTGCCTAAATTCATGACAAAAATTATTCAACAAGACCAATTAGAAGAAAAAAAATTGTGCAAAGCACTTAGGGAAAAGAAACCTACTCTACCAAAAATATAATGTGATGAAATAACTTAGAGGAATTGAAATCCTAAACCACCATGTATAAGATGCATGTAATATCTTAATGAGAGGGTTTGAGATGAATCCTATTGACTAGGATTTGAAGCACATTCGCATCAAGATCAAATAAATCAAACGAGTTAGCTTCCTTTCAAGAAGTGATGACATATGGTCCACTCCCTATTACATCAAGCTGGGAGTGTCTCCCTGGTTTAGCTCAATTTGCATCCCATTTATATACTAAATCTCCAACTTTGAACATTTGAAACCCAACACTTTTTTCAAACCATTTTTTGGTGGATTCGTGATTTTATTCCATCTTAAGCATAACAATATTCTCCAATTCTTCCATCTCTACCATTCTAACTACCCTTTGATTAGTATCCTCAAATTCCAGATGTTGATCCAACTCCAATGAAGGAAACTCAAGTGACAATAAAATTCTGGCTTCTTTACCATATACAAGCTTGTAGGGAGAAGTACCAATTTATTTTTCATTGTTATCTTATCAGCCCACAGAGCATTTCTCACCTTCATGTGCCACTTCCTTTGATTGATGTCCATTGTCATCTTCATGATCCTAATCAAATTCTTGTTAGTAGAATCTTCCAATCCATTACCTTGGGGGTAATAATTAAAATAAGTCTTAAGATAGATCTTGAGACAAAGAGATCAATTAGAAATATTTGATCCTAATAAATCCTTTGCATTATCGGAAATAATAGTTTGAGGAACACCAAACCTTGATACAATTTTTTTAATAGATTCCTTCAATGGCAAAACTTCCATCCACCTGGTAAAGTAATCCATTGCCATTAAAACCCACTTATGACCTACACTTGATAGAGGATTAATCATGCCAAAAATATAGAACCCATTGAGCAAATGGGTAATCTGCCTAGATCATATGAAGTGGTAGGGATGACAATATTTTATTTTAGGTGAATAGAGCACATTCCTTGCACTTTCTCACCCATTTGTGAGCATCTACAAATAAGGTGGGCCAAAAATAACCTGCTCTTATAATCTTCATGGCCGTGGTTCTAGAAAAAAGTGTCCACCAGACAAGCCATCATGGAATTTTGTTAAAACCTTGCTACATTTCTCACCTTTGATGCACCTAAGTAACACTCCATCAATATGCCTTTTGAACAATACTCCATCAACTAGAGCATAGGGAATAGATTGTAACCTTAGGTATCTGCTTCTTTTTTTTGTTCAGCCCCAGAGGATAAGCTCTTGTAGATAGAAATTTAGTCATATCAGCAATCCAACTATGATCATATGCTAAATCTCCTTCATCTTGTTGAAAATCAGCATCATATGGAATTTCTTAATTCAAGAATGAGGTATCTTGGTCATTATGAGCATCCAAAGCTAGTTGTTCAAAAATTCCTCTACCTCTTACCATCTTTATAGATTTGATATCAATATCATACTCTATGATTTAAACCACCCAACCAAATCTCTTCTCACTGATTTTTTTCTCCCATGATAAAATATCTAACACTAGAGTGTGAAAATAAAACTTTGATGTGATTAGTAGCAATCATACTCTTGAATTTATTAAGAGATATCATAATAGAAAATACCTATTTCTCAATGTGACTGTATTTGAGTTCATAATATTTTAGTGTTTGACTGAAAAAGGCTACTGGTTGCTCCATTTCTTGGTCATTCTCCTGAGTTAGAACAACTGCAATGCTAGATTCAATGCCATAAGCATATAGAATAGTTTTTTTTGGCATAATTTAGGTTAATAAATGTAGGAGTTTAAGCAATATCTTGTTTGATTATATCAAAGATATTCTTCCACTTGAAATCTGAGCCTTTCTTGAGTATGAGAATAATAGGCTTGATAAGTTCTAAAAAATTTGGAACGAATCTTCAAACAATATTAATCTTCCCCAAGAATAATTGCAATGACTTTGGTGTTAGTTTATAAAGAGAGAGATAAGATAGTTGATATTATTTCTAGATCAATAGCAATATTATCCTTTGACACAATGTGGCCCAAGATATTTCCTCTAGGAACTACAAAATTACACTTCTTAGGATTGAGAGACACACCAAATTCCCTGCATCTCTCAAATAATTTCTCAAGGTGGCTGATATGATCTTGACTGTGCTTTGAGAAAATAATGATATCATCAAGATAGACAAGGATAAACTCATTGATATACCCTAGGAAAGATATATCCATTACTCTCTGGAAGGTAACAATTGTGTTTAACAAGACAAAGGGAATTTTCTGATATGCATACGTTCCCCATTTGGTTGTGAACGCAATATTATACTTGATCTTCTTTTTTACTTTGATATGGTTAAAAATGGAATATCCAAAGAAGCATGGAAAACCTCTTAGATCCCGCTACATTTTGAAAAATATACTCCATTGAAGGTAAAGGATAATGATCCTTTAACGATGCTTTGTTAAAATCCCAAAAATCCACACAAATTCTGATTATCCCATTTTTATTTTTTACTAGAACCAGATTTTCTGCCTAGGTAGATTATTTGATTGGAAAGATTGTCTTTTCCTAAATGAGTTTGGACAATTATTTTCTCATAACGGGTTCTATCTTGGGATAAACTGACCTTTGTTTCTACCTAGTTGTATTAATGTTGGGATCTAGATCAATAGAATGATAGAATATGTTTGGATTAAATTATTTTAAGTCCTCATATTCCCAAGAAAATACATCATTGAAATTTTGACATAAGGAAATAAAAGTCTGCTTCTTGTTCTCATCACATACCTTCCCAAGTAGAAGTTCCTTTCCTAGTTTAATTATGACTTGTTAGTAATCTTCTTGTCTTTCTCCCATATTATTTTCCAAAACTTTGAATTCATCATGTGGACTAAAGATCTACTCCATAGTAACCAACCCCTTTGATTTGTTTTCTATTTTTGGTTGAATTATCTAATCACCGTAGGTTTCTTGCAAATCAGATTACATTTTTAGGAGAACTCAAATTCATTTTGTATAAATTGGACAAATTTTTCATCATTGTCAAAAACCTTTTGGCTGGTCTGATTATCTAGAATTGAATGCATAGTTACCATATTAATATGCTGCACATTTCCCTTGATCAAATCTTTAGTAGGTGAGAATTGAGAACCAAGAGCTACCATTTTATCTACTTCCTTGTTCAATTTTCTAGGCACAACTTATAAATTAAGAGCATCAAAACTCTCTAGTAGATCTTAGAATCTGTGTTTGTAAGCTTCAACAACATTTTCTTTATAGCACATTTCCCCCTGACTTGGTGAATAACTAACTCAAGTATCTCCAAATACTTGTAATTCTTTGATTTTTCTCTTCTCAACAATTAGAAGACCATGCACTAATGCTTCGTACTCAACTACATTGTTAGAACATGCAAATTGCAATCTATGAGAAAAGAAGAATTTCTTGTTCATTTGAGATATTATCACCATTCCTGCCCTAACTCCATTTATACTTCTAGAAATGTCAAAAACATCTTCCATAGTACAAGAGTATATTATTTGTATTTCTTGATAATTCTAGGTGGGTGGATCCTTCATCAAGAATATAATAAGTGCCAAGACGAGTCTCAAAAGATGCAAGTTATTTGGCATAAGGATCAAATTTTGGTCTCTCTCATTCCATTCACCAAACACTAGACTGGGCATGGAAGGAGGAATAAGTTTCTCATATGAGGCTAATACTTGTTCATGTTCCTCTTATACTAAGCAATTTCATTAGATAGGGTGTAGTCTTTGTTTACCTCTTTCTTCACCGATCAAACCTCAAACGCGTCAAAGACATCATCCGAATGGTCTAGAAGTTCATGCAAGGAATGCGTAGGCACCAAGCCCCTCTTTCATGTGAGCTTTGTGAGAATGTTCTCCCTTAATAAGGGGATGTTTTCACAAATAGAGAATGAACACACCCATTCTTGGAATCAAGATTAAGAACTAAATCCTAGTCTAATGCACCAGAACACAAAATAACATGATCATACTACAGTAAAGTAGAAATAAATCATGATTAACATTAAGAACATCGATATTACACCCATGAATATAAAATAAAATGCATAGATCAAGATCCATCACACATATGTTCAAAACCATTCCATTATATTCATTCATCAAATTATAGTAGCCAATAGTACATTGAAAGAATTCCATCGATGGAAATATTACATCAGCAGAGATTTAACATGATCTTTATATTATTTCATTATAGATATTACAATCACATATTACATGTATTCACTAATTGTCTCTCTCTTGCTCACACTCTTTTCACTCACACTCTCTTCTGCTCACACTCTCTTCCTAATTTCATGTAAGACCATCCATAAAGAGGAAATCTAAGGAATCTATTCTAACTGCTCATCATTACAAGAGAATGCCTAAAGGAATATTTCATGATTTCCATACCACCACCCAAGAACATGCCAAATTTCATCATATGTTTCCTCAATCAAGTATCCCTTAGCATGCAAGTAATAGCTAATCCATAACAAAATTGACTCCTTATCCTTTCATGATAACCATATTGATGCCCAGGATATCCTTTTCTTGAGCTATAAGTCTTCATAGCTTACCCATAATTATATCTGGTCACTTTTCCATTTATTCCTAAACGTGTCTTTACCCATTGCCTAAAACCCATTATGTCCTGAATCCATCTTGCCTTAGCACGAGCCCTCACGCATCCCAAAATCTACTTCGCATGTGCCTTCACACCCTACTTGTGCACACCACAAAGCTTCATTCCTTAGGTACTTAGTTAATTTAGGGGTCTAACATCACCCCACACTAATCTAATTTCTTCCCTGACAATCCTTCATGTTTCTTGAATCAAAATCTTAACGACAAAAAACTTGCTAAGGAAGAAAATGCTACTCCAAAGAAAAAAATAAATAGTGGAATTGAAATAATCTAAATAAAGAATGGAAGAATGGGAGAATATGATGTGTGGTCAACCTGCTACGTGACCAATTGGAGGATTTTAGGAAATCCACATCTATTTCATCCTTCAACTTCTCCCAAGCCTTTAATTCTGCTAAATCCTTGGTGATTCTCCTACGATGTTGGGCACTTGGTCTGGGGTGAATTCCTCCACCTTCCTCTTAATCACATTGATGGATACTACCAACTCTGTGTAGATACCTTATAACTCATCCATTCATTCAAAGTGATGGAATCTCAGAGTTTGTTAATCCTGAAATCCATCTTCTCATGTTTTGTTTTCATCTTATCTTTCTGAGTTGTGGTGTTAACAACCAATTGCACACACTCAACCTTATTGGTGCGGATCATATCCTATAAAGTCTTGAGGTTTTCCTCCTCTTTTTTCACCCATGCATCAATGATGGGCTCACACTTTCTATAGTTATGTTGAAGCCCCCATCTACCAAGATATTTGCCTCTTTGATTTGAATGAGCAAGTCCTCCACCTAAGTGATCTAGGATTCAATGGTGAATTTATTTTATTATTTCTCCTTGGAAAGATTTGTAGCTATGGGCCCCATGCCATCCTTGATGTTTGTGAGAAAAATACCTACAAGATCTTCAAGATACTCCATCTTGTCCCCATAATCCATCCTATCCTAGCCTACCAACACTAGACATTGTCCCAAAATGCTCTTGATAATGGTGCCAACTCAGTTATAAACAACCTTCGTTCGTACTGTTTGACCCTTAGTCCCTAGCGTAATTTTTCTATCTCCTTTTCCTTGTTCTTATTTCTCGTGACTAGGGTTTGAACGGTGGCCCCTTCATCTAAGCTACAGAATCACCTTTGAGGACATCTTTCAAAGTGTGTTCTATGCCTACTCATCCATTAGGTGGATCGGATCCACCACCGTATATGCCTCTCCTCCCTTATTCTTCAAGTGAATGGTCTTGATCACTTGATCATTTTTCAGGATTTTTTGAGTGGTAATACATGTTCCAGCTTAGAATTTTTCTAGTCCTAGGCATGCCCTCTTCTTGATCCATCAGATCCTAACCATGTAGTTTTTTTGGTGGGAGGGTAGCATGTAACCTTGTATTCAATACTTTAGTTGGGTCATCCAAAAATTCTATATGTGGGGACACAGGTGTACACTTCTTCCTTATTTCCTTGTTCTTTATCCACTACTTCTTTAATCCTGAGGTCAATCCTTTATCCTCCTTTATAGTAAAGGATTCCCCTTTATCTCTTTCCCTGGGCTGGTGGTTTGTGTTGGGGAGGCCTCGTGCACTAGAATCTTCTCAGGTCCTATAGAATGATCCTCTTTTTGAGCACCTTTCCCACATCCATGGCTTTAGATTCAACTCTCTCTTATTCTTCAAGCTCTACTTCTAAATACACCTTGAAGGTGGTGGGGTTCTCCTTTTCTCCTTCTTCCAAGTATGTTACGGAGCTCAATACATTGTGTGTCTTCTTATTCTTTGATTCTGGCCCTTCCTCCTAATTCTCCTCCTCATTCTCTGGTAGTTAAGCCCTTAGTGCCACCTTGTTGTGAAGCACTAGCTCCTTGCTACCATCGGCAACCTATGTAATACTTCCTCTTCCAAGAAGTGTCTAACTTTCCTTCACTTTGTTCTTCTTCTTCTTCCTCTCCTTCGACCTATCTTTGCTTTCATGGGAGGGATCAATTCCTCCCACAGATTTGTAAGGGGGATTCTTTAACCTCCACTTCAATCCCCCTTGTGTTTTGGTGCGCAATCGCACAAACACCCTATCAAAATAACCCTTGATGGTGACACTAAATTATGGGTAAAAGTACAAAAATATGGCTCCAAAACCTTGACATAGTCCGATTAAGTGCCATACTTTTATATCATGAGAAAGGTATGGACATCAACATTAAATTTATCTCGCATCAAAAACTAGCTTCTACAATCTCTTATTCAGTTGATGGTACACTTCATATATTTAGCAATAAATGAAAAGGGGAGCTTACACCATGACCCCATCTCTCCCTTGTCCATCATAAAATTTTCCAAGTAAAAGTTTTGTGTAACTGCAAACTTAACTTGATCCCCAAAACTTGTAGTAGTTCATGGGGGATGCACCACTCATTCTCAAATGCCTTGCGAAACCATTCATACCTCATGTTCATCATGAGCCTTGTAGGTGCTCAAGATGGTCCAATCAAAAGTGAACTTCACAAATTTTACTACAATGGACAAGTGTACTAGTGGATGTACCCATATGTCCTCATTTGGCTCATCCGGAACACCAATCTCCTAGAATACGATGACTACAAGTATGAATCCCATATGATTTTTTCTCCTAACTCATTCGTACTTGTGTTTCTTCAATAAGGTCATATGTGATAAACTCTACAAAATTATAATGTTCCCTTTTTGACACTCTGTAGGCCACATACAAGAATCTGTTATTGATATATGTCTACCTCTCTGATGCACCCAATTTATAACTAATGAGTTGGGAGGTGAATCTCAATGTTGGTTCTGGGAGAACCACAATCACCTGATCCCATCCTCCTTTCATATATTATAATTTCTTCGCTAGATACTTAATATTTGCAGTGGCACACAAGTCAAGATTCATGTCTTTTCTGATGTTCTGCACACTTGTAACTATCCTAGTCAAGTGGCTTGTAATCATCATCCTCCTTCCCATAAAGTAGAAGAATTCCTCATGTACCTATGACATCAACCACCTGAAAACAGGCGGCAGGTTTCACAAAGAATGAAAAATCTCATAGCTATAAGAATCTAGTCTTCTGTAATTCTTGTTGTACCGAGTTTTCAACTTTAGGATTTCTGAGCTCGTATACCATTGGAGTATCTAAAAATAGATCCTCCCACATCATATTCTTGTTGTCACTTTTTTTGTGGTTATACTCACTGATTTTGCACTTGTACAACTTTGAACTCCACTTCTCAACCTTAATGACCCCTAGGGGTACTATATTTCTGAGTAAATATCCATGGGTTTTTCCTTTTCTACCATCAGTCTCTTTGTTTGATATTTCTTGGGTGCCATATCCTTTCTTCTTCTTTCTTTCATTCCCTAGGTGCTTTGAACTTCTCCTTCATCTTCTTGAAGTTCGACAACTTTCACACTTCTCCCTCATGCAACCCCTTTTTGCTTTAATGTATACTTTCCCTCTTGTTATGCCACAAGATTACACCACACTTACAAAATTTCACTGGTTCATGATAAGTACCTCACTCTTCTTCACAAAACCCTCATTGCACTTCAAGTCGGGAGCACAAAAATTTGTTAAGGAAAAGTAGTCGAAATGGCTACCTTTACCCTTCTATTTATACTTTTTCAATGCCTTAAAGTTCCTCTGACCATGTGTCTTAACGTCTCTTTTTAATAAATCACTTTATTTCTCTCAAATCAACTTTTGTGACTTTCCTTCGTGAGTCACGCTTATAACTTTCTGCACTCCAAGAATACTTCATTGTCACATACCTCCTTCACGTGAGTTACCATGCTTTGTAGTACATAACCTCTGCCATGTCCACCAAGTAGTTCCCCAAGGTTTTGCCTACCTTATGTTATACTATGCAATATTTCTCTTCTACGTGGTCTTTAAACTTTTCTCAACACACCTTTATAACCACACAAATTCAAACACCTTAACCACCATACCACCCATTCTTCTACCATTGCACTAATCATTCCCAACAACCCATTGTCGAAAGAATTTGTCAAACATATCTAAACATATCTACCAATCCACCCCACACAAAATATATGTGTGGTACTTTATGCATAGAATCACTTATAATGTAATTAGCTACAGGCTCATTAATGCACAACATAATGTTGAAAAATGAAGACAAAAGAAACAAATAAAAGGGGAAAAAATTAAAGGAAACCTAATCTAATTAGCAATACTACCTTATTTATAGACACACAAAAGTCTTATTTATATTAGGGCTTCATCCTACTCTCATTGAAATAACCTAGAAACCTTGTCCCATTAAGTGCTTGTAACTGGCATGTGCCTAAATCAAGGATGGAAGATATATTATATAGCCCTAGCCAATGGGCTTCAACTTTCCAAGGATGGTGCAAAAACTTAGAATCATAAATTAAAACCATATACCCAACCTCAAATTGTTTATTCTTAATGTGATGATCATGCCATGAATTTTATCTCATCTTCTCAGCCTTCCGACTCCATATAGAAAGTGACCACCTTTCATTTAATTGCATTAACTTATCCATGCATTCTTGTAATGATTTTTCATCAGCTAATCCTCTTGCGAATGCAATAAAAGAGAGGGTAGCATAAATTCTACCGGAAAAATAGCTTCCAGTACCAAACACAAAGTGCAATGGTATGGCTTTGTTCAATCTCTTGTAGGTTTTTAAATACGCACATAATATGGATGAGACTTTTTCATCCTAATCTTGTCTCCCAATATCACAAATCTTGGTCAGCATGTGACTTATTATCTTTTTGAATGCCTTGACTGTCCCATTATCCTGAGGTGGTAAGGAGTAGTCTTGTGATGAGCCACCATGAACTCTACCAAAAAATCCTAACTGTCTCATTCAAAAAATGTGTACCCCTGTCACTAGTCAAACTCAAAGGGAACCCATACATGTTGATTATATTTTCCCACAAGAATCTTATTGTTGTGGTTTCCATGTAATATTTCATAGGCACTTCCTCTACCTACCCTATTAAGTAATTAGTACAAGTAATTATATAGTGTGAACTAGTCCTTCACGCGGTAGGTGAAATAGGGCCTAAAATGTCAACCACCCACTTATCAAACATTTTCACACTAGATATTAGCCTCAAAGGCATTTCATATCTTCTTCACAACTTTCCAAGGTGCTGGAAATGATCACAAGACTTGAAAATTTTGATACAATCCTTGTAAATTGTTTCCCACTAAATACCTACAAGTAGAATCTTTCACACAATGGCATTTCTTGCATAGTGTCCTCCTGCAATTCCACCATGTGTTTCCTCTATTATTAATGTGTGATCATGATTAAACATGTACCAACAAAAAACCTCATCGTAACCTAACCTGTATAAGTCTCCACTAATTAACATGTAGGGCATGGCACATATGGCTAACTAATTTATTTCCAAAGTCTTCATTCCCTCTAGCATCACACCTATTTTGAGAAACACAACAATAAACTCTAAGTCAGATGGTGAGTACTACAATCTA
Organism: Taxus wallichiana var. yunnanensis; assembly: GCA_018340775.1. NCBI lineage: Eukaryota > Viridiplantae > Streptophyta > Pinopsida > Cupressales > Taxaceae > Taxus > Taxus wallichiana. The sequence continues at coordinate 565,588,968 of CM031240.1, forward strand.
AATAGTTGTGCATTTGACATTGTAGCCTTAATCCTTTGTGCCTTCTCTCTTGAGTCAATCCTTAATAAATGCTCAGGTCCTAAATTAATATTACCCAGTTTGACAATAACCATAAACTCAAACTCTTGAGACAATAGGACCCACCTGTATATGTACCCTTTTAAAATGAAATTATTCATCAAGTACTTCAACACCATGTGGTTCATGTATAATATAAAGGGTGTTTCCAGTAGATATTGCATGAATTTTTGTAGCACGTAGATCATCGAAAATGCCTCACGCTTAGTAGTATAGTTTTTCTCTACTAGAGTCAACTTCCTGCTTGTAGAAAAAGAGGGTGATAAACAATCCCTCACCAAGATGTGCTAATACTACTCCAATTTCCATCCTTGAAGCATCAACATGTACATGGAATGGCCTATCCCAAGACAAAAAGTGTAATATGGGTGTAGTGATAAGCCTATTCTTCAATGTATCAAACGCCATCTCACATATGTTCTCTTGATTGAAACATACTGAATTTAATCTCTCTTGATTGAAACATATATGCTTCAATAATCCCTCCAATGGTGTGGTGATCTTGGAATAACCTTAATAAATATCTAATAGTACCTTGTATGCCCAAGGAATCTATACACCGTGCTCTAGCTGGTAGGTTCCCCCAATCCCACAATAACAAAACTTTGGTAGGATACACCAAAGAAGCCTTCCTTACATATGATATGCCCCACTTCGGTTCCAAAAGGAGTAGAGAAAACAAATTTGTTAATGTTGAGAGATATACTAAACTATCGGGCATCTTTTAAACATCAGCCTCATATTGTCACAATGGTCCCTCACAAATCCATATACTTTCCAGTCATCTAGGTAGACCTGTAGAAATTTATGGATAAAGTCCTAAAATGCTTGAACCACAATGCATGAAAACACAAGAGGCATGTTCTTCAGTCCAAAAGGCATGAATGTATAGATAAAAGATTCCCCATTTAGTGGAAAAGGTTATCTTTTCTTGGTCCTCCTTTTGAAATCTAACCTAATGATATCCCGATAATCCATCTCGTGAAAGAATATATTTTGTGCTACTCCTTCCACTATCTCTTTGTTGAAAGGGGTTGGAAAAGGATCAATGACACACACCACATTTAAATCCTTGTAATCAATGTAAATCCTTATCCTCCCATCCTTCTTAATGATGATGACCATTAGACTTATCCATTCTGATTCCTTAACAACCTCAATGATGCTTGATGCGATCATCTTTTCAATCTCCTCCTTGACCCTGACGCATAGATTCATATTCATCTAGTAAGGTCTATAATGAATTGGGTGTGAGCCCTCCTTCATTTGATCTACAAATCCTCAAGATCTATCTCATATTCAATCTCCTCCTTGACCACCGCGCAAGATTCATATAATAAGAATTATAATGAATGTGTGAGCCCTCCTTCAATTTGATCTACATATCTTCTAAAGAGTGGTGAAATCCCTTAAGATTATAGTACCTGCATGGAAAAAAATCCTAAAATTCACACGATAAATCAATAATATTTGACACCTCCTTTTCTATCCATTAATCTCCAATAGTAGCTTCCTTAGGTTCTACATCCGAGCCAATGTTAACCTTATTAATTTTCAAGGGTTCATGGTAGGTGCACACTTTCTCATCAAGTAGTATCCATTACCTTGCGCGTACTCGTAGTATGGTTAACATACAAGTTCTCCACTTCACCATCGATCACATAGACCAATTTTCCTTTCTCTTTTTCCATGCATGCACACTCAAGATATACCTCCTCCCGATTCTTCCTCATAAAAGCACAACTCCCAGCCATGTTCTCCCAACAACTCCAGTATTCTATCCTCCACCATAGCACTATCTCTCATAGTTATGCACTTAATGACATGTAGCACCTCATTCACCAATGGTTTAGTACTTCGATACTCAAAATATTTAAGAAGATTAGCCATCAACTCATGCCGCTTATCTATCTGATGGCATAGCTATGAATGAATGTACCATGCACACACATAGCCTCATATGGTGGAGTAAAGATTATGCACCCATAAATATGGAGGCAAGGCTTCCGCGCTTTCATCCAAACCTTCTCACATAACTAGACGTGAAACGAGGCGGGTTCCTTCCTATAATAGTATTGTATGTAGCAAGGGTGCATTGCTTCAAAGAAACCTAACAAAGAACACAATTATCACCTCGTGCCACTCTAGAAGGTTATCGCGGTGGGTCACCCACCGATGTACCGTGGTCCCAAGGAAATTATATAAAAATATACTTCTCCTTTCGATCTCACATCTCCACTAGGTTTCCATTTCTCATAAGAAAACATCGAGTTAGCTCTCTAGTGTAACTTGCCAATTGTTTTCCTCCTGGTGTTTGATTGAGCATGCCTTTGTTACTCACAACAGAGCCTATTTACTACCTTCCAACTAACTCATATGTCTCATGTGCCCAATTGTCACATGCCACACTAGTGATATCACTTACAAATTAAGCATATTCCCATTGAATAAATCCTTTTGTTGGATGCACAACCTCGGGTCTCTTATAGTGCACACATAGAATCTATCTAGGTCTACTTCTCCCAAGGGTTTGGTATAGGGTACTGAATTTCCATCTCACAAATGGATGATAACATGTTCCTCTTTATTCTCAAAAATTATTTATCCCTTATTGAAACGTAAGTCAACATTATTCTTATAACACCATGGGTGCCTAAGTAATGGCACGCCGGAGTGTTTTCCGCCTCGATAAGTGCCAAGACTTCAAGTCTCCAAAGAATTTATCCCCTTGGATAGTGATAGTAGTATCCTTTAAAACACCAATGAGCATTGTATTTGTATTGTTATCCATATGAGACACATTTGAAGATGGATGTAATGGGGCCTTCCCATTTGATTCCATGCATCCAAGGTGAGAACATTAACTTCCATGCCCATGTCAATTAGAAAATTACTTAGAGTCATCGATCAACCACTGCATTCAAGGTAATCTCCTTATCATAGTAAAAACTATGTGAGGGAAGGTTAGTGTGCAATACTTGCCACTCGTTCTCTCCTCTAACATGTGGTACTTTCTCCCGTAGCCATTCTCCTAGTAGAGGGATGATATTTTCTTGCCTCAACATCTTGCATACCTCCTTGATGTCATCCAAATCCTTTTGTGGAGCCTCAACGCTCTTCCTTTTATCTAATTTATGTGACTACTCCTTTAGGAAATTGATCTCCCCTTGTAGGATTTGAATCACATCCATGGTATCCCGATAAAATTCCTTCTGATGAGTAGGGTCCTGGATACTTCTCATGCACCACCTCTTCTCTTATGACCAGTTGTCTTTTCTTTGGTACTTCCCTGGCATGTGCAGCCTCAACTCATGTCGTCACCAGTAAAGGTTCTAACTCTGACTCATGCACCACCCTTGGCATTCATTGCGAGTTAAATTTCTTCATGCTTGCTGTCTTAAAGCCTTTTTCCTTCTACTATTGTTGGCTCATTTGTTCAAAAAAATGTGGGAACTCTTTATACTTGTGCCTCTTCCCACACCAAGATCATTGAAGAAAGTTGGGATATTCATGCTTATAGTGCTCCATAGACCCACAATTATAATAGGTTACACGCGGGTACTCAATTCTTCCACCTCTCGTGATTACCATAACCTCTAAATCCTCCACAAAACCCTCTTCCACGAATCCCTCTATCCATGTGCCCTTCACAAGTGATGACCCTCATCCTTGGAAATTCTTTCAATGCTAGTATGGCATACACCAAGATATCAATGGAATCATGTTTTTGGTCAATCAATCTATAATCCTTGGTGTTATGAGTAATAGAGGTATAGATTTTGCAATAACAAAACACATTCTTACGGATCACGCGTTATAGTAGCGACACCTACTTACATTATGATATATGTAGAAAATCTAATAGTCTACTATCATGGTGCATACCGATCTCTTAGTACAATTATCCTTAATTTTCCCTTCTACCTCAAAATCCATACACCATAGACCACCGCAAGCCTCATGTGTTGCATTCGCATATAGCTTCTCCAAGTAATTTTCCATGGAAATAATTTTAGGTTCTACAAAAAGATAACACCAGATCCATGCTTCCCACAACCTCAACATGTATGGAAGCCTCTAAAGCCTCACGCGGATCTCACGCAAATATTTTATGGGAAAGTGCTCTTTGGAAATGCATTACTAATCCTCCAACAAACCATTCAACATGATGAGAAGGATGAATATCATAAGATAGTTTTGACAAGAGGTTTTTAAAGCACGCATCATACTCTGGAACACTCTCAACCATACCATGTTATATCTCCTTCAACATGCTGATGCTCTTTTTCTCAAACTCAGGAATGTGAAATTCTTCAAGGAAAGCATCATGCGACGCAAAGATAATCCACCACGCTTTATGTGGGTCCTACTTTTAGTACCAACTATGTGCACACCCCTGTAACATCATTGAAAATTGACTTTCCTTCAACTCCAAGGAAGTTATCCCCTTCACATTCCATAGTAATTCAAACTTGTGTACATGCTCTGCAGCATCCTCAATGCCCTTGTAATTAGGTAAGTGGAGCGACATCTCATAAAATACATGTTAATGGTGTTTTGGACCTTGTCTCACTAGATCTAGGACCATGATTCCCTATGGTGTTACCTCTAGCACAAGACCAACTAGATCCATTGGTACCAACTCCTCCAAATCCACTAGATCCTTCTCCTATTGTAGGTAAGGGTCCTAACACAATGCACCTCATAACCCAACGCCATGATAAACTCGGTGTCGATAGTATGTGATACCAAAAACTCCCAGGATGTGTTTCCCACATTAATTTAAGAATCAGTACTCAAACATTATGAACCCATACCTTTCCTAAATATTGTGGAAAAAAATACCCTAAACATAGGAAATGACTATGCAACCATAGATGTACCAAATGAAAAATTATACCTCCTAGGTGTTGCTCAACTACCAATACCGATACCAACTAGATTATCAAAACTTATCTCAAGAACTAGAAAACTAAGCACAAGAAACTTGTCACATGTTGGTTAAGATGCATGCTTATGGATCTCCTCCTTTCTTCATATGACAATCTCTCTCTAGAAGCTGAGGGGGTTTCTCTTTCACACTTTCCAAGATGGGGTATCTCAAACTACTCGTGTTTCACGTCCTTTGGGTGAACCTCAAATACTTCCCATAATGTCTACCTCCATAAATCCATCACTCCTTCAGCTTCATGTTGTCTTGACAACTCCCTCTCTCGAGCTTCATTTTAATTGATCCACATTTCCTCTCTCTCTATTTTTGCCACAAGGTCCTCCACCTCTACCATGCCGAAATTTTCGCATCCTCGTGCCTAGTAGGAGTTAAGCCACCATGTGGAAAGGATTCCAAACTCAAATTAATGACCAAGATCTTGATAGCTAGTGGAATAACATGCAAGATTGATCCTCTAGGCTCCCTAAAGAATTAAAACTCAGTAATCTCTAGGAAAGAATATGTAGAAATAACATATTCCAAGGTATAACTAGTCAGCACTCTACTCCACTAGTGATCAACAACATGGGCAGTGAGATCAACATCATACAACCGATGATATTTCTCCCGGGTCCAAACATGAGTTCTATAGTACCAACTTGTCCTTGATGAATATGTTATGAGCCATTTATACAACTCCATTAGGAAATAACATAAGAATATCTCATAGATTTTGTGATACAGTTCTCCTCCACCCATTTTTGTGCATCAAAATTAGATCCAAGACTAAACTTATAAGAAAACTCATCCTCCATGATTTTAATCTAGGCTTTGACCTTATCCAAGTTCGACGCTCTGTCATCAAACATCATTCTCACAACAAATTTGAAAATAGGTCTCACAATGGAACTAAAATGTAGTCTCTATTTACCTCTTGCTTCACCAATCAAACCCCAAATGCATCGACACATCATCCAGTTGGTCTAGAAGCTCACCCGAGGCGCGTCACGACAGAACCGAGCCCCTCTTTCATGTGATCTTCGTGATAATTTTCTCCCTTAATAAGGGGATGTTTACACAAATAGATAATGAACACACCCATTCTTGGAATCAAGATTAAGAACTAAATCCTAGTCTAATGCACCAAAACACAAAATAACATGATCATACTATAGTAGAAGTAGAACTAAATCATGATTAGCATTAAGAACATTGATATTATGCCCATGAACATAAAATAAAATGCATAGATCAAGATCCATCACACAGATGTTCAAAACCATTCCATTATATTCATTCATCAAATTACAGTAGCCAATAGTACATCAAAAGAGTTCCATGGATGGATATATTACATCAATGTAGAGCTTTAACATGCTCTCTATATTGCTTCATTACAAAGATTATAATCACATATTACACATCTTCAAGTAAATTTCTCTCTCTTTCTCATACTCTCTTCCACTCACAATTTCCTCCGCTCGTGCTCTCTTCATCTCTCACTCTCTTCCTAATGTCATGCAAGACCATCCATAAAGAGTAACTTAAAGGAATCTCTTCTAACCACTCATTATTACAAGAGAAGGCCTAAATGAATATTTCATGATTTCCTACCACTACCCAAGAACATGCCAAATGTCATCACATGTTTCCTCAATTGAGTATCCCTTAGCATGTAAATTCCAACTAATCCATAAAAACTCAGTTCCTTATCCTTTCATGATAACCATATTGATGCCCTGGAATATCCTTTTCTTGAGCTACAAGTCTCCATAGCTTATCCATAATTGTATCTGGTCACTTTTCCATCCATTCCCTAAACATGTCTTTACCCATTGTCCAAAACCCACTAAGTCCCGAATCCATCCTTCTTAGGCATGAGCCCTCGCGCATCCCCAAAGATACTTTTGTGCATGCCTTCGCACCTTACTTCCATGCACCAAAAAGATTTTCACCTTAGGTACCTAGTTAATTTAGGGTTCCAACATAGGGGTTTGACTATATGGATCAATATGGTAATAAAATATGGGTTTAACTTATATAGTGAATCTTATAACATTTATAGTTCTCAAAATCATATGAGTCCAATCAAGAAAAATAACCATCTACCTTGGTAGTTAAATATCTAGACAAACATATGACAAACATAAGAGGTAAATAAATCACCAATATGTCATGAGTTATTGTAATATTTGGGCAAGCATGAAGTGTTAATTCCATATTTTTAATCACTCCTAGTATAACTACAATTAACCCATCTAGTTGTAAGTCTCTTTTAGAAAAAATGACAATTTATTAGGCATAAAAAAGGTACTAGCTCCTGAATCTATCATGCAATTTTGAGTCAAATGTTTTCCAACAATTGTAGATATGTAAAAGGGAGGGGTCTTAATAATATTACTTACTTTTTGTTCATTTGCTTGACACACATGAACAACAACATGAGTTATCTCCACTGCTATATCACCTTGAGGCGATTTCTTGAGGGCTTCACATAAGAGATCTCACTATGATGGAATAACCAAGGCATCCCACATTGTCACATTGACATTTGTTTTCTTCATTTGTTCAACAATATTGAAGGGAAGGCCCATGGGTTTCTACATCTATGGCACACTATTATTCTTTCTTTGTTGTTGTAATGTTGGACAAGATGGATTTGATTGGGGAGAAACCTCCTTATTTAAGACAAGCTTGGCAGGAGCTTGACAAACTTTACTACTTATTGCATTAACCCCTTTTTCCTTGTTAGAAACATTACTTTGACTAAAGGAATTTGAAGGTTGTGATTCTAGCATCATATTTTTATAGCTTGTATTGTCAACAATGCTTACTTGAGGTTTGCTAGAGCTTCCCGTTATTTGATTGATTACACAAAAATCATCAGCTCCAAAAACATGAGATTAACGTCAAGATTAGATTCTTGGAATTCCTCCATGACATAACCGGGGGGCTTCTAGAAGTGGCTCCTACTAACTAGTTGAACCTTGGACCATGCAATCCTAAAGATGCATTTCCCTTTCATAATCTAGTTAATTGTTCCGCATATTGCATGAAAAACACCATTCCATTTCCTGAGCCATGCTATTTTGTACATGAACCAATGTTTGGCTTGAGCTAGGAGCAGGAAGTGCTTATGGAGGACAAATTTATGCCAATGGGAGAGGAGAATTTTAGCCTTGCTATCTATTATTCTACTAATTTCATGCATATACCTGATTATTTATAATTTGTATATGGGTGACATCCTTGATTTGAAGGTTTCCCTAGTTTTGATAATTTCTATGTGACTGAGATTGTTGTTTTTCTAGGGATATCACTTTTATTAATCAAATTATGAATTAATGCTTTCATATCCTCATCTTATTTTTTTACAGATGAATGAGATGTAGAGGTGGAATGCTAGTTTTTTTGTGTAGGGATGGGAGTAATAGCTAGCTAAGAAATTTGAGGAAATTCTAGATGCAATGGCATGGGTGGTCTAGGAGCTAGTTTAGTAGCTTAAATTAGGAAATTCGGAGCTCTAATGGCTATGGAATAAGATCTTGGTAAGGATATGACTCCCATAGATTATATCATGGTAGATATATCCGAATTTAGAACTTTAAGGAAATAGAGATATGCACCTTAAACAAAGGTCTTACAAAAATTGAAATCTTGTCCCAAGTTCTTTGGAATCTGAAATTTAAATCAGTCCTGTATTCATTTGGTGCTCTTTTGATTGTAGTCAACTGCTCCAAAAGAGATAAATTGTTTACCCTTTCCCGAATTGGTTATACAAGTCTTGAACATAGCTCATTCTAGTTCTAAAATGATCCTACTTGGTAAGATTCTGAACCACTACAAAAATTTTCCTTTGAGATAAGAGGCAAGAAGTTTGACTGTCATATCCATATCAACAATTTGATGAATGGTAAAGAAATTTGTAATGTCCTAGATATGATTAATCGGGCTTGTATGATTTTCTCCATTGAATAATGGAATGTTTTTCAAGGCTACCACTAGAATTGGGTTATGTGCATTGAGATTAAGTGGACTACTACCCATAAAATTGAAAAATGGATTTGGTGATTATTGAGCTGTTCTAATTGGTCTAATAAATATTTTTGATTGAAGAAATGGTCTACCAGGTGGAGGTGTTGAAAGAGTCCCATTTGGTAGAGATGGAGATATTTGAACTTGTCTTTCTCTTCTTCCTCTACCTGAAGAGAGCTGCAAGTATTCAAATATCCCTTCTTCTCTCATTCTAGACTGTGCTTAGATCCTTCTCATGAAATTGAGATACTTGGGTTACTAAAACCACTTTGAATTATAACTTTGGGAGTCACCGATATGTTGAGAATGAGCCTCCAAAGGCTAGGATCTTACCAAGACACACATCAAATCTTGATAAAATTGAAATATTAAAGTCTCCATCCCATCGGGCATGCCAAAACTATTGGGAAAAGTCATAGCATCATTTGAATGCTTATGAGTTATTTTTCTCGGGAAATCGGTGTCATTTTCCAACATGGAGTTGTCTCGGGGTGTGGGACCTTGGAGTTCAAACAACTCTATAGAGAAAGTTTTTCTTCTTCTAAAATAGACACTACACTACTCCTAATGTAAGGAAAACTGGTTAATCCTACTCTAATATTTCCAAGGGACCATGGATAAGGAAAAATCATGAAAATGAGTAAATCCTACACTAATGGAGGTGATAACACCAAGAGAAAGGTAGTTTAGACACTCTCCAAGGAATAAAAATGAAGGAAATAGAGATAGAAAAGGTATTGAAACACCATTGTCTACAAACACATATTTACATTATCATTTCCATCAAACAAAATCATCTGAGCTTATAAGAAACTAATAAAATGCACAAAATGTCTCAAAATCAACGTAGAGGTCGAAAAACACAAGAAAGGGTTGCAAGATCACCACAAACTTGATTTTATTTCTTGAATGTTAACACAGTTCATTACATTGAAGAAATAAGGCATTTATTTCTTACAAAATTCTCAAATGGAGGTTTTGAGCTCATAATACATCTACAATACTTGTAGAAGAAACGAGTAGCTGGAGAATGTCTAGCTTCTACAAATGAGATCCTTTTTACATTATATTGGAAGCATGAGAGAGAGAGGGGAGAGAATCTAGAAATCAACCTTCTACTAACAAAAAAATACATTAATGGGAAAAAACATGATAAACTTGCAAAACCTATCCCTTACTCTCATGTAGCTTGCTGCGCAAAGAAAATGGCTGCCCATGCTTTATTAAATGCATTTACAACCACTTAGAAGTCATCATTTGGAACTAAGGCTCATTTTATAAATTTTCACCATCCAAACTCCACCAAATATTTTATATATTTATTTATGAGTATATAGGATGGAATCATGATTCCAATGAGTATAATTTTTTCCAATTTGGTGAAAATTTGAATAATTTATTGCAGTTTTAGTGCAAGTCACTTCTTGGCTTGTTCATTGCTTTATGGGACTGTACCATTAATTTGGTGGTAGGAAATAATCATTTGGCACTTTTCCCCAAAAATTCATAAAATTTATATTTCTAATGTGTCAAATGTTATGGAGAGAGGGCATTGAAATATTGGAGGTCCCACAAAATCAGATTTGTCAAATTAGCATAAGGCGAGGGGCATGATTATGAGGTGGCATTAGGGATTTAGCTTGCTTGGGAGCCACTCGCCGAGCTGGTTCCTAGTTTCTTTGACACAACATCCATGTTAACTCGGCTCCCTCTATTTATCCTACTCGATAGGATCCCTACATTTCTCTATTCCACAAGATCTCTTATATCTCCCGTGATAAGTGACTCACCAACCATCCTAGCTCATATCTTGTGGGTTGAATAGCTCCGTAGGGAATTTGTTCCCATGGCGAATGAGTTCCTTGTATGCCTCATGTTACTTTGCATCATATCTTTATTACCCAAAGAGTTGCCTCCATTCCTAAATCACTAAAAACCATCCATATAAAGCCCTTTCCCATTCATTTTCCAACTTGCCGAGCTAAAAATAACTTGTCCAATAGCTCGAAAATTAGGTTTGCTGAAATTTAACCATTTTTACCCCTTTTATAGTTTTCTTTTTATTTTTTTAAATAATTTTTGACTTTCTCATAATTCTAAGGGCCATGAAAACAAAGTGAATTATCCTATAACCCTCAACCAATTTTTTTACCATTTTTAATCAATTTGGACCCCGAGGCCTGTTCCCTCACTTTGGACAAGATCTGGACCCTCTAAAACCCAAAAGAGGAAAAATGTTCCAAGTGATTCCAAACTTTCCTTGAATCAACTCGTAAGTGCCTTAAAATATAGGATTTTTCATGCAAACCTTATATTCACCCATAAAGGCCTATCAACCGCCCAAGTCTAAGCCCTCCAAGTTTTTATTTTTTTGAGGGGGAAAAAATAGACAACATTAACATAGAATTCACCATCTCATTATCTTGTAGATCTAAGTAAAGGAAAGGGGTACAAATAGGGGTGTTGTGTAACCCCTAATGCATACAATCATACCTCCTAAAGTGGAGAAGAGGATTTATATTATTGAAAGGGAAAGTAAATCCCATATGACGCACTAATGCACATTGAAAACATGAAATTTATCATAACCCCTATGAAACCTAAGACCTATGACCACACCTAAGTAAGAGGACTCACCACTTGATATCTAAAATGCACACAATAATAGGATATACATCGATTTTAAGGACTTAAACAAATCTTGGTGCAAAGATGATTTCTCGTTACCCTCTATTGATATAAGTTTTGATGCAATAAGTGGTTATGAGTTATTATCCCTCATTTAGGGATTTTCTTGATAAAAAATAAGGATCTATAAGGAAGATCAAACCAAGACTACCTTCACCACTCCCTAGGGTACCTTCTATTATGTTGTCATGCCTTTTAGTTAAGAACATTTGTGCCACATATCAATGGGCAATGGCATATATATTCCATGATATTATTCATAAGATTGTGGAGATGTATGTTGATGATCTCTTGGAAAAAAATAAAAAGAGGAGTGACCATCTCGAAGTTCTTCGAGTTATTATTCACGATTAATTGAGTATGATGTGACTTTAAACCTAGAGAGGCATGTCTTTAGAGTCATAAAAGGAAATATCTAAGGCTATATTATTTCCTCTCAAGGAATTGATGTATATCCTATAAAAATATGGGTAATTCTTGAAATGACTCCACCGACAAATGAGTCTGGTATTAGGTATTTCTTGGGAAACTCGAGGCAATCCATAGGTTTTTTCCTGATTTGACATACAATATTCATGATATTAACAACTTGTTGAAGAAAGAATGTTCAAATACATGGACCGATGAATGTCACAATATGTTTGAGTTAGTCAAGCATTTCCTCATGTCACCACCAACACTCATGCCACCCAAGGTTGATCATCCTCTAATATTGTATTATAGAGTCATAAATGTTTTGATAGCATGCATGTTAGAATATGAGGATGATGATGGTCATGAATGTGCCATATATTTCATTAATCATACACTCCTTGACTATGAAACTTGGTAGACCCAAGTGGAGAAAGAGTATTTAGAAGTTGTTTTCACAACTAATAGGTTGAGACATTACATGCTTAAACATGAAACAAGAGTGATTATCAAATCAAATTAGTTTAAAAATTATTGACTCATGAAGCCTTATCTAGAAAGGATGGTAGATTCATACCTCTAATGGGTGAGTTTTAAATTAATTAAAAAAATTAGTTAAAGGAAAAATCATTGCTAATTGGTTGGATGAAAATTGTATAGATTTTGGTGAAATAGTTGATTTGAATTTCCCGGAGGAATGTTTCATTACATAGACAAGAATATCATTGCTTCATGTTCTTGGTACCTAGACATAATAAAACATATCATAAATCGAACATATCTTAAAGGTGATAACTCACATAAAAGGTGATGGTTACATGTCATATCTTCCAAGTATGTGATTATGGAACAAGTTATTTATCGAAGAGATTTTGATGACATGTTACTTATATGTGTTGATGATGAAGGAAAAAAAGAAAATTGTCTTTGAGGCCCACAATGGATTTTATGGTGGCCACTTTAGAGGGCATTAAACTACTTGCAAGATTCATCGAATGGGTTATTTCCTACCAACATTAGAACACAATGTTGTGGAATATGTGCACAAGTTCTAGAAGTGTCAAGAATTATGACACACTTTACATATCCCAACCCATACTTTACGACCCATAGTGACACCTTGTCCCGTCTCTACTTGGGGTTTATATTTATTAGGAAATTCTCTCCGGTGTCATCAAATGGCCATAATTTTATAATCAAGACCAGCAAGTACTTTACAAAGTGGGTTGAGGCCATGCCTCTAACGATGGTACTGGATATGTCATATCTAAGTTTATATCAAACCAAATTATCTATAGGTATGAAGTTCCACATGTCATCATTTCGATAATGAAACTTATTTTAAGAATGAAAAGTTTTGTGGATTATGTACTCAATTTAAGATATCTCACCATACTACCTCCTTGCACTACCATCAAGACAATGTACAAAGCCGAGGAAACCAAATTTTTTTGGCCATTCTTCTTAAGACAGTTAAGGAGAATAAGAGAGATTGATACCTAAATTTATTTCTTGCCTTTGGGGCTTATAGGAATTTAGTTCAAATGCAAACAGGGAAAACCAAAATTTATTTAGTTTTCAGTTTTGAATCAGCCTTACCACTGGAGGTAGAATTTCCTAGTCTTTGTGTGTATTTATAAGGAATTATCAACAAGGAAGATTATCGAAATGTACATCTAGTTGATCTAGAAAGCATGGATGAGGAATTTTTAATGGCTAAACAACATTAATGGGTTTACATAGACAAAATGTGTTGAACAAATATAATAAAAATTTCTATAAATGTGATATTCAGGTAGGAGACCTTGCTATAAGACTTGACAACCAAATATACAAGAATGTCATCAAAGATAGGAAGTTCAGGCCAAAATGGCTAGGTCCCTACCAAGTGATGGAATGCTTCAAAATGGTTGTAACATTCACATTTTAAGACTTTAGAAACAAGGGATTTTTTTTTTTTTTTTTTTGAAACACAATGTTCTCTATTCTAAATAAGGCATCATTTAGAACACACATTCTATACCAATCAATCTCATAACAGATAACCATATGCAGTTGTAATGACTTGGTATGCTACCGATCTCTCATTCTATAACTTGGTTACAAACCGATCTCTCATGTTTGACTTTAACATAGAATACTTTATGTATACTACATATACTTGGTTTTCCTACCCTAAACCAGGTACCGAGTGATTTGTTTAAAGAACCTATTTGAATATTTATTACCAATATTCATCGAACATCACATTGGTTTAAACTAGGTGACATAGGATAGTGCAACTAGTAACTTGTGATACTTTGGCCAAAGATTTTCAACATACTGTTCATGTCACTATTCCTAGATGGCATACTCATCATTTCAGAATACATCCTTCACCTCACTCATCTGTTATCTAGAATGGTCTTTACTGACTTCTGTCTAGTCCACTTGCCCAAGGTTTGTCCCTAACTCAGGTTAACAACATAATTTGTTTAGGAAGATGCCCACGATGACTGAGGGTAAATGGGCATACTCAGTCGACCTAAGTCAACCGAATGTGCCAAGGTACCCTGAGTCATGGAAGTCTACTCCTAATCCAAAACATGCTACTAACTTGATCTAGAGAGAAACTAAGTTCAAGTCCTTATGTGTGTAGATCTAGATGATCAATGTAGAAGGGTGTTGCCACATGTCAACTGCAATGTTGTATCCTCGAGAAGACCCTAGTCTTCTCGAAGGTACATTCCTGTAGTTGGCATGTGCCAACATCCTATAGAAACTACCTCATCATGATGTACATACCCCTAGGAGGTTATTAATACATTATTAATTTGGATTATTAAACAGATTACAACAACCCTACTAAACCCTAATCCAACACTCCATAAGTTCTTTTCTATATTTGATTCAATTAATCATTAAATAACTTCCTTAACTTATGATTTCTTTTTATGTTCGTTTTACTTGGCTTAACAAACAAATATCCAAAAATAGGACAGCAACATCATAAGTTCCATTATAATGTAACTTAACCATTCAAAGAAGGTGTAGCAACCAAATAGGTTCAACTATAGTAGACTTCATAGGAAATGAAGTCTAATGATTAATGATCATATCACCATTCTTTAGATTACATTCCTTTGAGTGAGGAAGAGTCTTCCTCTACATGATTAAGTGTTAGGGTTTGTCATACCCTTCTTATCTTTCACAATTTCTATAGTTTTACTGCATATTCATTACACATTCCATTACTATGTTAGAATTGTTTAGATAAAGAACGTTATCTTATGCAACTTAACAAGCTGCATCTTAATAAGGGAAATTGAACTAATTCCCTTTATCCAACTTATCAAGTTTATCCAAATTAAGCATATAAAAGATATGAATAATATCATCAAGATAGGATTTCCATCTCCTTCATAAAATACAAGATAATTTACACAACCAATACAAGTAAATCTCCAACTTTCAATTCATCATTATAAACTTATACATTTACAAGACTATGCATTTTAGGCATACTGTATAAAAAACAACCTTTATTCCAAAAAGAATACAACTTTTATTTTTTCAATACAACTTAAGAATGAATTGGAATTCTTTACAAAGAGTCGACTTAAATCAGCCAAGACATCATAAAATTTACTGCCTTCTTTTATCACTTATGAAGTCCATCTGCAAAAAATTGCTAGCACGGGTTAGTTCATTGAACTGAGCATGATAAGCACTAAGCATTAAAACAAAGTGCACTTAACTAATTGTTTCATTAAAACAACTATGCTTTAATGAAGCAATTAATGCAATCATTTAAAATAAGCATAAGTAATAACATCCCAAAAAGAAGCACAAATATAAATCTGTAATCACTTTATGAGAGACCATTATATAATCAACAACTACTACATTATATCATATAAGTATTGTCCCAACATATACTTATTTACATTAATTAGCAGCCCTTGGCATTTAACTAACTCATAATTCTTACAGAATTTGAAATACAGAATTGATCTTTCTATCGACAAGAGTTTCTTTCGAAATCAAAGACTTCCTTATCATTCTTTCCAAGTTTCCAGAAAATATGTAAATTCAAGTTAATTACAGCAATGTAATCCTTTTAAGATGAATCATCCTACATCTTAAATAAACAAAGATTCACAAATCATAAAAGGCATCCTAATTCTAGGTTAAGTAAAATAACCTAGGTTCTATATTAGGCCTCTTAACAATACAAGAATGTATGCCAAGTCATCAATGTTTCATTTACCAAATTGAGACATTCCCAAATTTCCATAGGTATACATCAAGTATAAAAGTAAACAATATCAAATACTAGTCAATTACTTACAATAAGTAAAGTATTTGATTCAATCAAACCTATACAGGTTCATAAAAAGATAAAGGAGAACAAACTGAAAGTACATAATTTCCATTTCCTTTTCATCCGGTTTAACCAAATCCTTCTTTTTATCCTCAGAAAGGAAGGATCAACATCCTCAATTTAAACAACTTAAATAATTAAAAAGAAGATTCAATACAACTATTCTCGAATTCAACATTCATTATGAAATAACAGATTAGGTTCAAAGTGAACTGAATTTGTACATATATTGTTGTTATCACCGAATCATAAAGAACCCCGTGTTTATACAAGTGTATATACTTGAAGTGACGGTGTGATTGGATAACATGGGTACTATCTCCAAGTTGTGGGACTTGCTACTTGAGATAGATCTCTAGAGAAAGTTGGTTCTTGCTCCTAAACTACCTGCCACAATCTACTCTAATGCAGGGGAACTAACTATTCTAATCTAAATTTCTAAGGGACCAGGAGAGAGAGATGCATAAAATGAAAGCCTACACTAAAGCGGTGATACACCGTAAAAGGAGGGTGTGAGAATAGTCTTCAAATGCGTGAAATACGTACAGCAAAGTGCACACTAGAAGAGGTGATGACAGCTTCTCCATAATATAGCAAAACACATTCAAAACAATATTTCAAACATACACAATGATAATGGATCCCTGCATGAACATAATAATAGACAAAATATTCTTGTAGAAATATTAAAGGGGCAAGAAGAATGCAAGAGAACATAGCAGGGGAAGATACATCCACAAACTGATATTTTATTACTTCATGATATGCACGCTTTAATCTATTACAAGATAAGGGCCTAGATCACCATGCAAGGAGTCCACTACAAGGGCCTATAGCAAATTGGCTTCCCAAATCAATTTTGACAGAGCTTTGCTACAAAAACTACCTCCCTTACAATGAGCCCAACACTCCAATTTATAGAAAAATGAGAAGGGAAAGAGAAGGGAAAATGGAAATCCTGAAATCTGTCCTTCAACCACCTGTAAGAGGTATTAAATAGATTGAAATGATTATATATTACTTGCAAAAGGCTCCCCACACTATCCCAGGTGCTACAACAGAGAAAGAATGATGACCATGCCTCTTAATTGCACTCCCAACCACCAAAATAAAACACTGTTATGAACCCAGCCACGTTTTCTAAAAAATATCAACCAATTTCTCATCAAATCTAGAATTTATTGATTTTTGTGCATCGGGCTCGGAGCCACAATTCCAACGGTACTAATTTTGTGTGATTTCATTGAGAAATACAAAAGTTATGGTTTTCTGAGTGCGGGGAGCTATTTTGGGTCTCGCAGTGTTTTCTCGTCATTTGACGGGAATGAGCATTAACTGACTGGAGCTGAACATGTTTCCCTTAATTAAATGTATCTACCCTCATTGAAAATAATAAATATAGTATTTTTGGTGTAGAGGACGTCGTGCTCGCTCCGAGAAAGTCCAATTTTATGAAAATAAGAGCTTGGAGTGAAAAGTTATGGCCTTTTGAAGTTTCACGGGTCAAACATTGACTTTTCTTCTTTGCCTTTGGACGCTTCAGCTTTCCACGTCCCTTGCATCCCATGCATACCTTTCTCCCAACTGCCCCGGAAAAAATCTCTTCCTTCGGCCGATTCGGGCTTCCTTGTTCTCGCTGAGGTGAAGACACGTGGCGAGATTTCATTCGTTGGCGGCTCTTTCACTTTTTGTGTCCCACGCGCCCTTTGGCCCGATGTCCCGGATGAAAATCCTCTCTTTGGCCAAATCGGCCGGTTCACATCCTCCGTGTAATTTTGGCCTGGATGTCCCAAACCGCCTCGGACGAAAGTCTCTGTTTACCGAATCCGGCCGATTCGCGCCCGACATCCCAATCATTGTGCGGACTAGGACTTAGCCAATTTTCTTCATTTTTTCAGCCCCAATCTTGGTTTTTTGCAATTTTTTCACCTTTTCTAACTCGTTGGGTTTTCTTCTTAGACAGGAGAGTTAGAAGGAAGCCGAGGGGGCCCCAAAAACATGATTTTGAGCCTTAAATAAATCTATTTTCTTGGGACTAAAGAATTTGATGCATGTTATCAAAATTACCTTGAGGGGTGAATTTTAGATAAAAATTTTGGTGACTTAGCGGGGTTATCTGCCTGCTAGATGAAGAGCAGCTAGCTATTTGTAGCAATCCATTGGGCATGGAGTCATGAGTTGTAGCCTGCAAACTGATCTGAACTTTGAAAGCTTGTATCCCTGAGCCATTGAAACATTTGTTGAGCTGGTTCTTCTATGGATGCAAATTCTTTTCCAGGAGCTTGATGAACTGCAAACATGCACATACTAGAAGCAATAGGACATGTGCACAAGCACTTAGGGAAATAAAAAACTACTCTAACAACAGTACAATGTGCACAAGCACTTAGAGGAATGGAAATTCTAAATTAATATTTACAAGGGTGAGAAGCTATTTTTCTAGTAGCAACGTTTGAGATAGATCCCACTGACCGGAATCTACAATTCTTCACCATCCAACATAGCCAGTTGGAAAGCATTGCTACCTTTGCATTCAATGATCATGTACGGGCCACTCCAGATGGCATCAAACTTGGAATGCTTTCCTGGCTTCGCACGATCTGCATCCCATTTCAACACTAGATCTCAAGTTTGGAAGGTTCTAGCCTTGGCTTTCCTATTAAAAGTATTCTTGATCAAGGCTTGATCCTTCTCTATTGCTCGAGCTGCATGCTCTCTAGTTTCTTGAGCTCCATTAATTCTACATATCTAACCTCCATGGGTTCAAACTCAAGCTAGTTCCAAGTGTTTCATGAGCTCCAATGGTGGCAACTCAAGTGATATGGGTAGAACTTCTTCTTTCCCATACACAAGCTTGTATGGAGAGCTTCCCGTAGACCTCTTGGGTGTGATCTTGTAACACTCTGAATCGTTGTTACTTCCTCCCGAGAATTCAAGTGTTGATATAAGATTTCTTCGTAAAAGGATGTGTTCCTTTGATTGTGAAGTCATGCTTGATATGTACTGTATCTTATTTTCAATTAAAGATCTTTGACTGAGTCGGAATATGATTGGACTCTTTTATTTCTTTCATTTTTTCACCTAAGTTTAATCTGATCTCGGAATGAATTGTGGATTTATCCATCTATAAGACCTAGCCTTAGATCAGTGGCATTGATCCAAGAGATGCTTTAAGTTTATTTGGGATGAACAAAATTATAGACCTTACGCAGGTTGCAAGGTCTGAATGCGTTGAGTAAACTATTCCAGAGTCTAACTCAGGCTGATCATGTTAAATGAATTGGTTCCTGATATCGTAATATCAGGAAGGTCTTGATCGTGGGCCAGGTAATAAATTCAGATACATTTATTCAACTAGATTATTGGCCATGCTGGAGTGAATCCTTTTTGTGAATGTAAATCTGTAGGTTCTTATTCTGAGCATTTTTAAATGTTAGACCTAAACTGGACTTATTAAGGTTAATAACCTAAGTGATGGGATTAGTGTTAATCTAACCTAGCCCTAAGCTTTAAGCTAAGAGTTCCTAAAGTTAGTAACCTAGCGCTAAGGAGGTTAGACTAAGTATCATCTTAAATCCTAACCTATGTTTCTAACCAAACAAATGTTAGTGAAGGAAGGGGACCTATGAAGGGGTGTGAGCCATGGGCGGTAGTTTCTATGGCATTAAATGGGATGGATAAGCATGAAGGACAAGGATATGGTGGAAGTTTCAAACAGCTAGCAAAATCGACTTGGCAAAGTCGCCAAAGCTAGAAATGGTCTTTCATTTGTTTTTGTCCATCGCCAACTATGGCGGTTGGTGGCAATGGCGATTGAGCGGGAATTTTGGAGTTAATGCAATTAATGAACTTGGTCTTCGAGCTCGGATTTCTCGGGAAGACATGCAAAATGGAAAACTGGTAGTTTGTTTGGTTTTTCATGCACTCCGGTTTTCTCTATTTGATCATGGTTCTTCGCACTGATCTACTTGGTGTTGCATGGCAAATATGAGAGTAACTAGCTCTTTTCTCTGGCAAGGAAAGTTTATAAGGCATGGAAATAACAAATTATTGTTGTTGAATCTAACGTGGAAAAAGAGGAGAAGGCTCGAGCTCTTTCAGTGGTCTTCCTCGGATTTTTAAGCAACATTACTAGGCATGTTAGGCCCTAACCATCTTGCTTTCTTTCAAATGATTTCATTAGAACAACTTTGTTTAGATGATTTTTGGGTTCAGTTGGTTTTTATGGTAGCTTGTGTGATTTAGTTGTTGTATCTTCTTACTGGCTCGATTTTTCAAGTAAACCCTTGATGGGTGTGTATTGTGTTTCAAACTATTGCACTATCTTGCTGTGTATTGCATTTCGGTTAGATTTTGAAGAAATGCTTGCAAGGAAAATACACGAATTTGGTTCTGTGGGAGTCCATGAATTGTTCTCTTGTTTGGTTCAGACTTCTGTCGATACCTTGTTGTTTTCACTTGTTGAAAAGGATACTGTTGGAATTCTTGAATGTACATGATATTTCGACTTCTGTATAAGTTATGTCATGAGTAATATATATTATTGATGTTGTTGAACTTCTTGAAATGAAATTATGTCTTGGTTTCTGAAGAAGTACAGTCGTGAATACATTATGTTATTGAATCCCGTTGGAATCCTTGAGTTGATAGTATTTTGAATTCTGAAGGAGTTTTTGATTGAGAATATTACTTGGGTTCGACTCTTTTTGAACTATTGATGTGTATATTATGTTTTCCTTTCTCGAATAATCTCGATTGTGAACACTTGTTATGACTCTTGAGTTGTGGTCGCATGAAAGTAACTTCAATCTAAACCTTGTTTTGAGCATTAGTGGTATGGATACTGTTGGATATTTGAAATGTTGCAAGTTTCTTGATTATCGGTTTAAACCCTCGTTGTGTGCATAATGTTCGAGACTCTATTTTATATTCTTGTGTCCCTTTCTGTCCGCTTTTGTGGAGAGTAAAGGAAGGGCTTTCTTTGCAAACTTTACTTGGTTTGAGACTTTGTTGTAATCCGAAGTAGCTTGGCATAGGATGAAACTTTGAGGAAAATACTGTTATGGAATTTCGGCTTCTGTGAAGACCTTGTTGAGATTATTTTCTGGAAAACGACTTCTAATATAAGTCATGGCTATATTATCAAAAGAATTTGTTCCAGTTAAATGAGGTTGTGCATGTTGTGTTAGATTCGGTATGAATGTCACTATATATGCATAAGGAAACATCATTGTATTAATGTTATTGAGTCTCTTGTTTGACTGTGATAAAGAGGTTATTCTTTGATTTCGGCTTTTGATCTAAGTCCTTGCAAAGTTTTAGTAGGGACTAGATTGAGCTGTATGTTGCTGAGTGGGATTGTTGTCGTGTTTGTGCATGATTACGTCTTCTGTTAGTATGAATATCTAGTCGTGAGCTTGACTGAACTAAAGAGCTGTTAACTGTACCTCGACAAGCGATGGCATTGGATATTTTCTCGTTTGTTGATTAGTATGGAAGGTTATGTGGAGTCTATTTGATAGATTATTCATCACTGCCTCGGTGCGAGAGCTACTGTATTGCTAGTAAGCTACAGGAAGTTGTTATATTTAAATTTTAACAAAACTGTGGTTCTTCTTGTGGTCTCGTCTGACTTATTCGTATGCGTATAAGGTGAATGCTTTACTCTTGAGGAGATGGTACAGTCATGAGCTTGATTGGAAGGGAAATATGAATGACTCATTTTCTTTCTCTTCTGTTGTAAAGTATTTGTTGATATATTTTTATCTAACTTTTGGAATTGTTTTAACATACTGATGGAATCATGAATTTTTATGATATTCATTTTACTATGTTGAATGTAATGGTCTGTCTGATGTTTGTTGTCCTTGGGATTCAGATGGATAGTTGTTTTAGATGCATTTGTTCTTCTTGGTCACTAACGTTTATGATGAAATATCTGGAAGGTATCTAGGACTATTTAGTAACTATAATATGAGTTACGCGTGTATAGTTTTATTGTATTACAAGAGCATAATCTGAAATATGTTTACATGTTTGGTGAATTGATTTCATTTAAACAGGTTGTTTAATGAAAACAATTGATGGATTGCAATTGTTTTAAGAGTTAGTGCTTATCATGCTCAGTTCATCGAACTGACCCATGTTGACAATTTTTGCAGATGGTTGCCGTAAGTGGTAAAAGCTCACAGATCTGATAGGATGATCAGATTGTTTGATTTGGTTTTATGATGAATTACAGCTTGATTCTCTGAATGTACTACTTGTAGAAAGATGTTCTTTTTCTGTTGAGTATTGTATCAAATGTGTTGAATGCATAAAATGTATTTGATTAGCTTGAGAGGAATGAAAAGAGATATTTGTTACTTATATGTTAGTATTCGTATCTTGATAAGTTTGACCTTCTTCGGTTCAAATGATCTTGAGAGCATTGTTATTATTGTATAATTTGGAGACTTTTGTGATTATCAATGTAAGCTTGCAAGAATATGTGACTGAATACTTATGATTGTTTAGTAGTTCTAGTATGTTCTATCTAAAGCTAAATTGGAATTTAGATCACTGTCTTTCTGGAAGCTAGGGTTAAAATAAACCTGAACAGGAAGCTAAACGAGCTGAATAAATTATTACTTCCTAGTCTTGTTCTAAGTCAAGACAACGTTTAATTGGAATCTTAATCACTTTATCTCGATACTAATAAGTAAGATAAGATTTCAGCTATGAGAAAAGATATAAACCTAAAAAGGGTTTGGTTAGCAATCTCATGTGAAGATTGAGGGTTATTGTCCAATTTCGTTGATTTAGAATTATGTATATTCTATGAACTCCTTGAAGGGACCTCTAGTCTTAATAACTTCTCTTGTGTAATGGGTTTTACTAAGAAAGGTAATTCTAAGGTGAGGAACCCAGGGATTGGGAAAGACTACCCTTAAGGGAGCGTCTTATGGTATAATTTTAACTCAACGTATGTAACACTTATTAATAAGTAGATCTTTTCGAGGCGGATTTAAAGGTTGACGGCACAAGTCAACTGCAGGGTTGTACCTTCGAGAAGATTAGGATCTTCTTGAAGATACAACAATGCAGGTGACTTATGACGACACCCTTTGCATTGATCGTTAAGATTTACACCTTAAACTCGAACAAGTTACTCTGGGACTGATTAGGAATGTGGTCACGTTATAAGGCTGCCCTAGGAGACTCGGGGTATCTTGACACACTGGATTAACTAGGGTTGACCCAGTATGTCAGCGTATCCCTAGTCCTCGGGAGCATCCCTATAATGTTGTCATCTTATTAATCCATTCCTGAGTGAATAACTTGGGATAGGAGAGACTGACAGAAGTCAGTATAAGACATTCTACATAACATAGGAATGGGGTGAAGGATGTATTCTAGATTGACGAGTATGCCGTCAAGGAATACGAGACATAAGCATTATGTTTCAAATCTTTGGCCAAAGTATCGCAAGCTATTAATTGCGTTGTCCTAAGTCACCTAGTCTAAGGGATGAGATGCCGATGAATAATGGTAACAATTATTCAGATAGGTTCCTTAGACAGAGCATTCTGAATCCCAGATTAGGGAAGAGAACCGTAAGAGTGATGTGTTAAATAAAAACGCCAACTCTTAATACACATGAATAGATCGGTAGATTACCGAGTCATGGAATGAATAGATCGGAGGTACTCCGAGTCATTACAACTACATATGGTTATCTGTTATGAGAATGGTTGTTTTGATTTGTGAGTTCTAAATTATGTATTTAGAACTAGAAATCATTTATAAAACAAAAAAAATTTACTTGTTCTAATATATAAAAATGAGGATGTTACATCTTGGTATCAGAGCTGAAGGTTGCAGCTCTTGGACCTATTGTGTCCATAATCTGATGAAAACCTGAATTTTCTTGTAACAGAAAATGGTTAGAACAAGGGGAACGTTGCGAATAATGCTCCACCTGAAGGAGGGTGGCAACAACCCAAAACTTGATGAGATCCTTGCTGCCCTATTGGACACAAGAGATCGTTTAGCTGTACTTGAACAGTAGGTGATGGGAAATGAGGAGGATGAAGAAGCTGGTAATAACAATCAGCAACCTCCTGAGGACAACCCCAATTTGGGTGTTGATATTAATGCTGGAAATGCACTGTCCAACCGAAAAAAAAAGGCCAGTTGGCAAAAGAGAACTCACTAATGATATAAAAAGGATAAGCCCACCTAAGTATGATGGCACCACATTAGGAGATGGATCTAGAGAACTGCTCAATGAAATGGAGAAGTACTTTGCAATAAGAAACTTCTCGGAGAGAAACTAAAGCTATTTGGGAGCCTATCAGCTTTCCCACGAAGCATCTTCGTGGTGGGATAGCCGTAAAGTTGAGCTAAATATTGATGAGACCAATATTACTTGGGATCAATTTAAGGGCTATTTTAGGCAACGATGGCTGCCACAACTTTTCTATGATCAGAAAATGACAGAATTCCAGAACTTAGCTCAAGGGAAGCTAACGAATCGAATACTTGGGATCGGTTTACAAAACTCCTTAAGTATGTACCACAATATCAAACTGATGAGAAGTTCAGAATACGGAAATTCATCATGGGATTGAATCTGTGATAGGGGGAGAGGTCGATGTTCACAGTCCAACCACTATGGAAGGAGTTGTTGAAAAGGCCATAAGACAAGAATAGAAATTAAAGGCTATTTCTGCTCATAAAGAGGAAGTGCGGAAGAAGATTGCAAACCCTTCTTCAACCTCTCTTGCACCCAAAAAGGGACCATGGAAAAAGTTTGGAAACAAAAGTAAGTTTCTAGGGGATAATAGTAAGAAACCAGTAGCAAATAAGCCTGCTGGAAATGTAAGGGATAATTTTACCAAAAATTATAACAATGGGCAGAAGCCCTATGGAGGACAACGTGATAATTACAAGGCTGGAGGCAATTTTGAGCCTAAAAAGGGACCTGTAGGAGGCTGCTACAATTGTGGCAAAGACCACTACGCAAATCAGTGCCCTTTGAAGAAGGATGATCGTAATCAGCAACATAAGATACATGCTGCAGTAGCAGACAAGCAAGCTGAAAAGCAAGTGACACCTATAGAAGTTCCGGGTAAGTTATTTGGCATACCTGTCACTATTCTTTTTGATACAGGAGCTACTGAATGTTTTATTTCCAATAAACTTGCTTCTAAACTTAAAAGAAAAGATGGGAAAATGGATAAATCTTGGACTATACAGTATGGTAATAACTCTGTTCATACAGTGAGTATGTGTCTTTTTGGGGCAGTCCTTGACTTACCTAACTTTTCCACGGAAGTTGACCTCTATGTTACACCTTTGGGATCGTATGACATTGTCATCGGTGTCAATTGGTTAGCTGACCATAAAGCAAAAGTAGACTGCTATGAAAAGAACATAAAATGTTTAGATGATCAAATGAAACAACAGAGAGATTCAAGGTGTGAAACGGAAATTTCAGTTAGAAAACTGTCAGCTATGCAGCTTAAAAAGGCTAAAAACAAAGGATGTACCCTTTATGCAGTAAAGATATCTAAATTTTCAGAAGAAGATGGTGATTCCATGAAACGATTTCCTCTACTACAAAGTTTCAGGGATGTTTTTCCGGAAGAATTACCAGGGTTACCACCCAAGAGGGAATTTGACTTCACCATCGAAATCAAACCAGGAACGGAACCTATTTCCAAAGCACCTTATCGGATGACTACTACAGAGTTAGTCAAGCTTAAGGCACAATTGCAAGAAATTTTGTCTAAAGGTTTGATTAGACCAAGTGTTTCACCTTGGGGAGCGCCCGTAATATTTGTGAAAAAGAAGGATGGAACACTTAGGCTATGTATTGATTATCGGATGTTGAACAAAGCAACAATCAAGAACAGATATCCACTTCCAAGGATCGATTTATTTGATCAGATGCATGGGGCAGCGGTTTATTCTAAGATAGATCTTCGATCTGGTTATCATCAGTTAAGGATTAAAGAAGAAGATATTCATAAAACAGCTTTCCGAACAAGGTACGACATTATGAATTCACGGTTCTACCCTTTGGATTAACTAATGCACCCGCAACTTTTATGAACTTAATGAACAATATCTTTCAAGAATATTTGGACAATTTTGTACTTGTATTCTTGGACGATATTCTCATTTATTCTAAAAGCGTTGAGGAGCACAATGAGCATTTGAAGATAGTTTTGGGAATTTTGAGAAAAAGAAAGTTGTATGGTAAGTTATCCAAATGTTCTTTCTTTGATTCAGAAGTTCACTATTTGGGTCATGTCATAAGTAAAGAAGGAATTGCTGTAGATCCTTCAAAAATAGTGGCAATAACTGAGTGGCCTGCACCAAAGAATGTGCACGAAGTAAGAAGCTTCATGGGTCTTGCTGGTTACTATAGAAAATTTGTTAAGGATTTTTCTAAAGTGGCTGCACCAATAACTTCATTGCAGAAGAAGGATAAGAAATTTATTTGGAATGATAAGTGCGAAGTGGCTTTCAAAAGTCTGAAAAGCCAGTTGACTTCCGCACCTATATTAGCTATACCAGACCCTAATGGGAGCTTTACTGTTGTAACGGATGCTTCTGGGGAAGGCCTTGGAGGTGTTTTGTTACAAAATGATCAAGTCATAGCATATGAAAGTAGAAAACTTAAGTTACATGAGCTGAATTATGCTCCTCATGATTTGGAGCTTGTTGCCATTGTTCATGCGCTTCAAGTCTGGAGACACTATTTACTTGGGAAACCTTTTGAGTTGAAAACTGATCACTTAGGACTGAAATATATTTTTACTCAGCCTAATCTAAATGCCGACAGAGAGAAGGTGGTTAGAATTTTTATCACAATATGATTTTGATATTAGCTACATCAAAGGGAAGGAGAATAGAGTAGCAGATGCTCTAAGTCATAGGAGGCACATTTCTGCTCTTATAACATTAAGAACTCAGTTTAAGGATGAGGTAAAAGTGCCTCGAATCAAATACATACTTTTAAGTAAAAGTAGCGCTTCTTTGTAGAACCTAATGATGAAAGGTATAAAGGTTTTCATTTTGATAATGAAGGAATCTTGCGTTATGAAAACAGGGTATACGTACCTGTGTTGAATGATTTGAGAAAGAAGTTGTTAGTTGAATTTCATAATTCACCTTTCTCTGGACACCCGGTATCACAAAAATGCTTGCTGATCTGAAACAACAATACTTTTGGAAAGGTATGAAAAAGGATGTCATTGATTTTGTGACTCATTGTTCTGGAATGTCAGCGGGTTAAGGCAGAACATATGCACCCTGCTGGACTGTTATATCCTCATAGCATACCGCAGTACAAATGGCAAGTAATAAGCATGGACTTTGTACAAGGGTTACCCATGTCTAGGAATAAACATGATGTTATCCTGGTAGTTGTAGATAAACTAACTAAGGTAGCTCATTTCATCACTGGAAATCTAAAGGATGATTCACCAGTGCTGGCCAAAAGATTCGTACATGAAATTTTTAGATTACATGGTGTACCAGAATTGATTATATCTGACAGGGATCCAAGAATGACGTCAAGGTTTTGGCAAATGCTTAATACAACTCTTGGAATGAAACTAAACTTCAGTTCTGCATATCATCCGGAAACGGATGGACAAACTGAGAGGGTAAATCAAGTGTTGGAAGACATGTTGTGAATGTATTGCATGGATCAATAGTATAAATGGGAAGAGTATCTTCCATTAGTTGAATTCGCATACAACAACACTTATCACTCATCTCTTAAAATGGCACCATTTGAAGCACTTTATGGAAGAAAGTGCAGAACTCCTGTTAGTTGGGATAGTGTAGAGGATAGAGTGGTAATTGGACCAGAGATTCTCACTGAAATGGAACAGCAAGTTAAGCTGATTTGTGAACGATTAAAGGAAGCAGCGGATAGGCAGAAGAGCTATGCTGACCTTAAGCGGGTTGATCGAAGGTTTGAGCTTGGTGAGAAGGTTTTTCTTCGTGTTAAACCCAGAAAGAGTTCTATAACTTTTGGCAAGGCTGCCAAGTTGTCACCTCGATTTGTAGGACCTTTCGAAATTGTCAAAATAATCAATCCTGTAGCTTATCGATTAGCATTACCACCTGCTTTATCTCACATGCATGATGTTTTCCATATTTCTTTGCTTAAGAAATACGTTTCAGATCTGTCACATGTTTTAAATTGGAATTCCTTGCAGGTCCAAGACCTAGGAATAATCGTGGTTAAACCCACACGAGTGCTGGAAACTCACCAATTGCATTTGAGAAATCGTGAAATACAACAATGTAAGGTCCAGTGGGACTAGTTTAACGAAGAAAGTGCAACTTGGGAAAATATGGAAGAGATGAAAATTGCTTTTCCTTTTCTTTTTCAACAGAATGAAATCTGTTGACAAAAAATTTCTTTTATGAACTTATCTTTTTCAAGTTTATATGAAAGCCAGATGGAGGCAAACATTATTCAGGCTGAATAAAATGTGTTGTGACATTGATTTCTGGAACTATTCAAGTTGGAAATAGTCGCATTGTTTTGTGAACTAATAAATTGGTTGACCTGAAGGTTAATCGAATATGTAATCATCGGGATGATGAATCTTTTAGGAGGGAAGCATGTAACACTCTGAACTGTTGTTACTTCCTCCTGAGCATTCAAGTGTTGATATATGATTTCTTCTGTAAAAGGATGTGTTCCTTTGATTGTGAAGTCATGCTTGATATGTACTGTATCTTCTTTGCAATTGAAGATCTTTGACTGAGTCGGAATATGATTGGACTCTTTTATTTCTTTCATTTTTGCACCTGAGTTTAATCTGATCTCGGAATGAATTGTGGATTTATCCATCTATAAGACCCAGCCTTGGATCAGTGGCATTGATCCAAGAGATGCTTTAAGTTTATTCGGGATGAACAAAATTATAGACCTTACGCAGGTTGCAAGGTCTGAATGCGTTGAGTAAACTATTCCGGAGTCTAACTCAGGCTGATCGTGTTAAATGAATTGGTTCCCGATATCGTAATATCAGGAAGGTCTTGATCGTGGGCCAGGTAATAAATTCAGATACATTTATTCAACTAGATTATTGGCCGTGCTGGAGTGAATCCTTTTTGTGAATGTAAATCTGTAGGTTCTTATTCTGAGCATTTTTAAATGTTAGACCTAAACTGGACTTATTAAGGTTAATAACCTAAGTGATGGGATTAGTGTTAATCTAACCTAGCCCTAAGCTTTAAGCTAAAAGTTCCTAAAGTTAGTAACCTAGCGCTAAGGAGGTTAGACTAAGTATCATCTTAAATCCTAACCTATGTTTCTAACCTAACAAATGTTAGTGAAGGAAGGGGACCTATGAAGGGGTGCGAGCCATGGGCGGTAGTTTCTATGGCATTAAATGGGATGGATAAGCATGAAGGATAGGGATATGGTGGAAGTTTCAAACGGCTAGCAAAAGCCGACGTGGCAGAGTCACCAAAGCTAGAAATGGTCTTTCATTTGTTTTTGTCCATCGCCAACTATGGCGGTCGGTGGCAATGGCGATTGAGTGGGAATTTTGGAGTTAATGCAATTAATGAACTCGGTCTTCGAGCTCGGATTTCTCGGGAAGACATGCAAAATGGAAAACTGGTAGTTTGTTTGGTTTTTCATGCGCTCCGGTTTTCTCTCTGTTTGATCACTGGTTCTTCGCACCAGTCTACTTGGTGTTGCATGGCAAATATGAGAGTAACTAGCTCTTTTCTCTGTGCAAGGAAAGTTTATAAGGCATGGAAATAACAAATTATTGTTGTTGAATCTAACGTGGAAAAAGAGGAGAAGGCTCGAGCTCTTTCAGTGGTCTTCCTCGATTTTTAAGCAACATTACCAGGCATGTTAGGCCCTAACCTTTAAAAAAATCTTGCTTTCTTTCAAATGATTTCATTAGAACAACTCTGTTCAGATGATTTTTGGGTTCAGTTGGTTTTTATGGTAGCTTGTGTGATTTAGTTGTTGTATCTTCTTACTGGCTCGATTTTTCAAGTAAACCCTTGATGGGTGTGTATTGTGTTTCAAATCGTGCACTATTTTGTTGTGTATTGCATTTGGTTAGATTTTGAAGAAGAAATGCTTGCAAGGAAAATACACGAATTCGGTTATGTGGGAGTCCATGAATTGTTCTCTTGTTTGGTTCAGACTTCTGTCGATACCTTGTTGTTTTCACTTGTTGAAAAGGATACTGTTGGAATTCTTGAATGTACATGATATTTCAACTTCTGTATAAGTTATGTCGTGAGTAATATATATTATTGATGTTGTTGAACTTCTTGAAATGAAATTATGTCTTGGTTTCTGAAGAAGTACAGTCGTGAATACATTATGTTATTGAATCCCGTTGGAATCCTTGAGTTGATAGTATTTTGACTTCTGAAGGAGTTTTTGATTGAGAATATTACTTGGGTTCGACTCTTTTTGAACTATTGATGCGTATATTATGTTTTCCTTTCTGAATAATCTCAGTTGTGAATACTGTTATGACTCTTGAGTTGTGGTCGCATGAAAGTAACTTCAATCTAAACCTTGTTTTGAGCATTAGTGGTATGGATACTGTTGGAGATTTGAAATGTTGCGAGTTGGCTTGATTATCGGTTTAAACCCTCACTGTGCGTGCATAACGTTCAGACTCCTATTTTATATTCTTGTGTCCCTTTCTATCCGCTTCTGTGGAGAGTAAAGGAAGGGCTTTCTTTTCAAACTTTACTTGGTTTGAGACTTTGTTGTAATCCGAAGTAGCTTGGCATAGGATGAAACTTTGAGGAAAATACTGTTATGGAATTTCAGCTTCTGTGAAGACCTTGTTGAGATTATTTTCTAGAAAACAACTTCTAATATAAGTCATGGCTATATTATCAAAAGAATTTGTTCCAGTTAAATGAGGTTGTGCATGTTGTGTTAGATTCGGTATGAATGTCACTATATATGCATAAGGAAACATCATTGTATTAATGTTATTGAGTCTCTTGTTTGACTGTGATAAAGAGGTTATTCTTTGATTTCGGATTTTGATCTAAGTCCTTGCAAAGTTTTAGTAGGGACTAGATTGAGCTGTATGTTGCTGGGTGGAATTGTAGTCGTGCTTGTGCATAGTTACGTCTTCTAATAGTATGAATATCTAGTCTTGAGCTTGACTGAACTCAAGAGTTATGTACCTCGACAAGCGATGACATTGGATACTCTTCTCATTTGTTGATTGTATGGAAGGTTATGTGGGTCTATTTGATAGATTATTCATCACTTGCCTCGGCGCGAGAGCTACTGTATTGCTAGTAAGCTACAGGAAGTTGTTATATTTAAATTTTAACAAAACTGTGGTTCTTCTTGTGGTCTCGTCTGACTTATTCGTATGCGTATAAGGTGAATGCTTTACTCTTGAGGAGACGGTACAGTCATGAGCTTGATTGGAAGGGAAATATGAATGACTCGTTTTCTTTCTCTTCTGTTGTAAAGTATTTGTTGATATATTTTTATCTAACTTTTGGAATTGTTTTAACATACTGATGGAATCATGAATTTTTATGATATTCATTTTACTATGTTGAATGTAATGGTCTGTCTGATGTTTGCTGTCCTTGGGATTCAAATGGATAGTTGTTTTAGATGCATTTGTTCTTCTTGGTCACTAACGTTTATGATGAAATATCTGGAAGGTATCTAGGACTATTTAGTAACTATAATATGAGTTACGCGTGTATAGTTTTATTGTATTACAAGAGCATAATCTGAAATATGTTTACATGTTTGGTGAATTGATTTCATTTAAACAGGTTGTTTAATGAAAACAATTGATGGATTGCAATTGTTTTAAGAGTTAGTGCTTATCATGCTCAGTTCATCGAACTGACCCATGTTGACAATTTTTGCAGATGGTTGCCGTAAGTGGTAAAAGCTCATGCAGATCTGATAGGATGATCAAATTGTTTGATTTGGTTTTATGATGAATTACAGCTTGATTCTCTAAATGTACTACTTGTAGAAAGATGTTATTTTTCTGTTGAGTATTGTATCAAATGTGCTGAATGCATAAAATGTATTTGATTAGCTTGAGAGGAATGAAAAGAGATATTTGTTACTTATATGTTAGTATTCGTATCTTGATAAGTTTGACCTTCTTCGGTTCAAATGATCTTGAGAGCATTGTTATTATTGTATAATTTGGAGACTTTTGTGATTATCAATGTAAGCTTGCAAGAATATGTGACTGAATACTTATGATTGTTTAGTAGTTCTAGTATGTTCTATCTAAAGCTAAATTGGAATTTAGATCACTGTCTTTCTGGAAGCTAGGGTTAAAATAAACCTGAACAGGAAGCTAAACGAGCTGAATAAATTATTACTTCCTAGTCTTGTTCTAAGTCAAGACAACGTTTAATTGGAATCTTAATCACTTTATCTCGATACTAATAAGTAAGATAAGATTTCAGCTATGAGAAAAGATATAAACCTAAAAAGGGTTTGGTTAGCAATCTCATGTGAAGATTGAGGGTTATTGTCCAATTTCGTTGATTTAGAATTATGTATATTCTATGAACTCCTTGAAGGGACCTCTAGTCTTAATAACTTCTCTTGTGTAATGGGTTTTACTAAGAAAGGTAATTCTAAGGTGAGGAACCCAGGGATTGGGAAAGACTACCCTTAAGGGAGTGTCTTATGGTATAATTTTAACTCAACGTATGTACCACTTATTAATAAGTAGATCTTTTCGAGGCGGATTTAAAGGTTGACGGCACAAGTCAACTACAGGGTTGTACCTTCGAGAAGATTAGGATCTTCTCGAAGATACAACAATGCAGTGACTTATGACGACACCCTTTGCATTGATCGTTAAGATTTACACCTTAAACTCGAACAAGTTACTCTGGGACTGATTAGGAATGTGGTCACGTTATAAGGCTGCCCTAGGAGACTCGGGGTATCTTGACACACTGGATTAACTAGGGTTGACCCAGTATGTCAGCGTATCCCTAGTCCTCGGGAGCATCCCTATAACGTTGTCATCTTACTAATCCATTCCTGAGTGAATAACTTGGGATAGGAGAGACTGACAGAAGTCAGTATAAGACATTCTACATAACATAGGAATGGGGTGAAGGACGTATTCTAGATTGACGAGTATGCCGTCAAGGAATACGAGACATAAGCATTATGTTTCAAATCTTTGGCCAAAGTATCACAAGCTGCTGATTGCGTTGTCCTAAGTCACCTAGTCTAAGGGATGAGATGCCGATGAATAATGGTAACAATTATTCAGATAGGTTCCTTAGACAGAGCATTCTAAATCCCAGATTAGGGAAGAGAACCGCAAGAGTGATGTGTTAAATAAAAACGCCAACTCTTAATACACATGAATAGATCGGTAGATTACCGAGTCATGGAATGAATAGATCGGAGGTACTCCAAGTCATTACAACTGCATATGGTTATCTGTTATGAGAATGGTTGTTTTGATTTGTGAGTTCTAAATTATGTATTTAGAACCAGGAAGCATTTATCAAAAAAAAAAAAAATTACTTGTTCTAATGCGTGCCAAGTTCTTTGATTTTCATCCATAGTCTTTCGATGATTCTTAGTAGATTCTTGTTTGTAGACTTAGCTTGACCATTACCTTGAGGGTAATAGTTCGATGAAGTGCTGAGATACACACAATTCTTGACAACCCATTCAGTGATCTTTGTGCCAAGGAATGCCAATGCATTGTCCGATATGATAGTGGTAGGGGCACCAAACCTCGTGACTATCCCTTCATAGAAATCTAAGATATTAGATTCATTTGCCTCCTTGAGTGCCACTGCTTCGGTCCACTTGGTGAAATAATCTGTTGCTGTAAGTATCCACTTGTGGCCTTGACTTGAATTGGGATTGATAACCCCAATGAAGTCCAATCCCCATTGCATGAATGGCTGATCTACTGAAATTGGATGAAGGGGCAACACTACTAACCTTTCTTTCCCCGTGAAGAATGCACATTTCCTGCATTTCTTGACCCATGAGTAGCAATCATTGAACACAGTAGGCCAATAGTAACCAGCTTTCATGATTTTGAGAGTGTCACTCACGAGCAAAGTGGCCTCCTGCTTCCCCATCATGGAACTCGTGTAAATTTTTCTCAATTTGACTTGTTCCAATGCATCTTAATAGAACACCATTGATGTCCTTCTTGAACAAGATACCATTAATGAGTACATACGGGATAGCTTGTAATCTAAAGTATCTCCTCTTTGCCTTGCTCACTACGGATGGCACAAGCTGTTTGGAGGTAATGCACCAAGTCTTGAGTCCAACATGGAATGGGTGCATCATCAGCTGGTTGTTCTTGATCATTCTATAGTAGGAGGACAACATCCTCTTCACTTTTTGACTGTCTGGTTGTTTGGAAGTGAGCTGCTCACACAAACCTTTGCCACGAACTAGCTTGGTCACTTTGATTTCAATATCATATTCCATCACCCCAGTGATCCAACCTAATCTTTTCTCGTTTAAATCCTTGTTTAGGAGAAAGTCCTTGACACCAACATGAGACACCAGCGGTTGAATCTTATTATTTGAGACCAAATGTCTGAACTTCTTCAAGCTCCTGATCACGGCAAGGACATGCTTTTCGATGAAAGAATACTTTATTTCGTAATCTTCCAAGGTTTGGCTGAAGAATGCTATGGGCTGTTCTGAACCTTCTCTATTCGAGATGTGTCAAGATAGCTGAGATTGTATCTCGATCCTCCAAACGCATATAACATGAAGTCCTTTGAAAAGTCTGGGTTGATAAGAGTTGGAGCTTGTGATATTTCATGCTTGATGTTTTCAAAAATCTCTTTGCCTTCTACTTTGTCCATTTGAATGCCGACTCTTCTTCAAAATCATTGTTAAAGGCTTCATAAGAGTGGAAAATCAGGCACAAATCTACGGACAAAGTATATCCTTCCTAAGAAGCTTTGAAGAGATTTCTTGTGGTGTGGCAATGGAAGCATTTGGATGGCTTTGACCCTTTCAGGATCGATTGTTAGCCCTTCCCTAGAGACAATGTGGCCCAAAAATTTTCCCTCGTGTGCCAAGAATATACATTTCTTTGGATTCAATGACACTCAACCTTCTACACCTCGAAACACTTGTTTGAGGTGAAAGAGATGGTTTGCTGCATTCTTTGAGAAGACAAACGGTGATGATATCATCTAGGTATACCAAAGCACTATTTTGTTAATTAAGCCTCTGAATGCCATATCCATAGCTCGCTGAAATGTTGCTCCGGCATTTGTGATCCAAATGGCATCTTCTTGTAAGCATACATGCCCCATTTTATAGTGAAGGCTGTCTTGAATTGATCTTCTTCTTTCACCATTATCGATTATAGCCTTTGAATATCCCTCTAGCAATGAAAACCTTTCTGAACCAGCTACAACCTGCAATATTTGTTCCATTGATGGAAGTGGATAATGATCTTTGAGTGATGCTTTATTTAGATCGCGAAAGTCCACACACGCCTTATTGCTCCATTTCTCTTTCTTACTGGCACCAAGTTTGCAACCCAACTTGAGTGTTTGATGGGGAAGATGATACCGCCTCAATAAGCTTGCTTAACTCTTTTCTCATGAAAAGTTCAATATGGGGGTTCACCGGCCTTTGCTTTTGCCCAGACTTGGATTCCGGATCTAGCTCAATAGTATGTTGTGCCAACTTTGGGTTGAAACCTTTTAAATCTTTATAAGTCCAAGAAAAGACATCTGGGAACTCTTGACAAAGTGAACAAAATCAGATTTCTCTTATGGAGTACTTACTTTGCCAATTTGCTATGTCTTGCCTTCATCTACTAAAATAGGTTCTCGAATCTTCACCCTTTACTTGGATGTTCACTTTCTCCTTCCGGAACTGATCATTTGGGTTGAAGATTGACTCCAAGGTTATGAGGCCTTTTGGTAGTTTGTTAGTTCTCAGCTGTACCACTTGGTCACCATACTACTGCTCCAGCTTGTCTTGATTTCTCATGGAGAACTCAGCTTCTTCTTACAGGAAATTAACAATCTGCTGATCATTCTCGAAGACTTGCCAGCTTGTGTTGTTATCCGGAACAGCTGGTCTCACAACCACTTTGATATGAGGCTGATATTTTTCACTTTTGATACTTTCTACAATGTCAAATGCAGCCCCAATTGCTGCCAGTCTGTCCGCTACTTCATTCCTTTTTCTTGGGATGGAATTGATGCTAAAAGCTTCAAAATCTTCAATAAGATCCCATACCCAATTTTTATAGTTCTTCAACAGATCATTCTTGGCAGCATGTTGTCCCTTGACCTAATTTACAATCAATTCACTTGTCTCCAAAGACTTGCAAGTTCTTTATTTTCTTCTTGATTGCCCAATGCATCCCTTGCACTTTGAAGGCTTCATATTCAGCAGTGTTATTAGAGCATGTAAACTGAAATCTAAAAGTTGAATAGTATCTTACTCCTTGAGGTGAAACAAGCATGGCTCCGCCTCCTGCACCTTGTCTACTCCTTGATCCATAAAAAAATAGCTGCCATACCTCATTGTCATCTTCATGGTTTGGCTTGGTGATGCTAGGAATAGGCTGATTTTCTTCGTGTATGCAATAGACCCCTAGCTCATATTCTTCCACTTCTTGATAAAGATCAAAAGCATGTACCTTGTGTTGATGCAAAATCACAAAGACCCCACGGATGCGAGATCAGGTTTCTAGGTTGATTATTTTGGCATCCAGTGTGATTGCATAACATTGAATCCTTTCTCCAAGTGTGGGACTTGAAAAATGAGAAAGGATTCTCCAGAGAAGGCTGGTTCCTATTCCTCTGTTTAGATGCACATGAAATATGCAGAGGGTTTTCTCAAAACCTAATCTAATCTGCCAAGGAGACAAGGTAAGAAGATGCATAAAAATAAATCTAAGCTAATAGAGGTGATGCACCAAGGAATGAAGAACACCTATTTTTCCAGTAAACACAGACCATTTGAATGTGATATAAGATCATGCACAGATGACAAAACCTGCAGTGAAAGACCAGGAGGATGCAAAAAGAACACAGAGAGGGCTGAGAATCATCCACAGACATGCATTATTTGCTCCAAAGATTGATACAATACACTACAGAATGCCATGAGGCAGAATAGTATTACAGTTCAAATGAGAGGTTCGAATTCCACAAATTCACCTGAGGAGAAGAAGGGAGAGGCAAAACAGAAAAATGTTCGACCTTGAAAAGAAGCTCCTCTTTACAATATATAGAAAGAATGAGAGAGGAAAGAGAGAAGGGAAAACCAAATCTACCCCAACCACCTCCAGGTTGCATTCAATTCATCTCATCATGGCAGAAGCGGCGGATCCTGGCAAAACGGCGGGCTGCCTAACAGAAGCGGCGAACTGTCTGCTGCATTAAAGTTGTTTGTTGAAGCATTACTTCTGCTTGTTATTTCATGCCAGAGGAATTTCTTGATTTTCTCTCTCCAAACTGAACCAAGATGCAAGATTGACCCTGGAATCGTGTAGAGAATCTCACAAGCTTTCCGTTGATATAAGGAACGTGCAAATCCGAGCTCTGGATCAAAAGATATGACGATCTGAAGATTTAGGGCACGGAACAGACCAAGACGGATTTTGAAATATTTTCCGCTTCGCCACCTGGACGACACGTGGCAGGCTCTGATTCGCTGAGAAACTCTCTCTCCTCCACCTCTCGGTGGGTATCTTTGAAATTTCCTTGTGGGCCCTAGCTGGGACACGTGGCACTATCCCATTGGTTCGGATCAGTGCTCGAAAACTCGCCCCTTTGACTTTTTGGACCTTTCTCTTGTGAGGACACGTGGCAGCTTCTCATTGGTTTTCGGCCCTGCCAGCTCTTTCGCGCCCTTCACGTTTTTATGTCCCGGATGTCCCAAACCATTTGGGACATAAACCTCCGATCCACCCGGAATGGGCTTCCTTGTCCCTCATTCGGCCGATGACACGTGGCGCTGCTTGATTGGCTTTCGGCTCCTTCGGTGATCCGCGTCCCACGCGTCCCTTTGTCCCGGATGTCCCAGTGCTCCTTGTGCTGATTTCGGCTGAACCGGCCGGTTCACGTCCATTTGTCCCAAATGTCCCAAACTGTTTCGGGCTGCCTTGACCTTTTTCGCCCGGTTCGGCCGGTTCGCGTACTCGCGGCCCAAATGTCCCATTTGCTTAGCGGGCTGTTTGTGCTTATTTCGGCCGATCCGGCCGGTTCGGGTCTATTTGTTCCAACTGTCCCAGAAACAGTTTGATTTTCCTTTCCTTCGGCCGAACCGCCTTTCCGCGTCCCACGCGTCCCGACGTCCCTAACTCCTTTAAGATCAAGTTTGTTCTCATTTCGGTGATTCGGCCGGTTCGCGTACTTCGCCTACTCTTGCCCCGAACTGTCCCGCTTAGCAGTTAGTCATTTTTCTTCCTCTTTCGGCTGGATCGGCTTCTTGTGCCCACTGCGTACTTCATCCCAGATGTCCCTATTGCTTCCAGACTGCCTAGAGGATTTTCGGCCGATCCGCGCCTTTCTGTCCCCACGTCGTCCCATTGCCTTCAGGACTAGGACTTAGCCGATTTTCACAATTTTTTCTGGGTCAACCTACTTGCCTGAACTGCAAAACTCTGATGCATGTTATCGAAATTTACCCTGGGGGGTGAAATTTTGACAACAGTTTTGACGACTCAGCGGGGTCACCTGCCTGCTAGGTAGAAGATCAGTGGCCTTTTAGCGATCCATTGGGCATAGAGTCATAAGCAATGACCTGAAACGAGCCTGATACTGCAACTTCTTCTCCAGCAACACTCTGAACTGTAAAAAACAACCTGAGAGCAGCAAAACCTGTGCCAAAGCACTTAGGGAAATAGAAACCTAACTACCACAGGACAATGTGCATACGCACTTAGAGGAATTAAGAAAAATCTAAACTAATATTTACAAGGGCAAACCCCTTCTTTTTAGTAGCAATGTTTAAGATAGATTCCGTTAACCGGAATCGGAAGTTCCTTTCCATCCAATGCAGACAATTGGAAGGCATTACTATTTTTGCATCCCGTGACCATGTAGGGACCACTCCAGATGGCATCAAACTTGGAATGCCTTCCTGGTTTTGCCCGATCTGCATCCCATTTCAGAACTAGGTCCCCTTCCTGGAAGGTCCTTGCTCTTGCTCTCTTGATGGTTTTCAGGTTGCTCCAAAAGAGACAAGTTGTCTCCCTTCTCTCCAAATTGATCATGAAGTGCAATACACAGCTGATTCCAGTTTGTGATAGAGCCAGCTTCAAGGCTCCTAAACCATTGCAATGCTTTCCCCTTGAATGAAGACACCAGCAATTTGACAGCTACTTGCATCTCATCAATCTCATGGATTGCACAAATGTTAGCAATGTCCTTGACATGATCACCAGGAGTGGTCTTATTTTCTCCAGTGAAGTACGAAATGTTCTTCAATGCTGCAACTGGGATCGGATTTTGTGCATTGAGAGCAAGTGGGCTGCTTCCTGTGAAGTTGACATAGGGGTTCAGTGGTTGCACCATTCTGATTGGTCGAAGAACTCTTGAATACTGAATGAAAGGCCGATCAGGTGGAGGAGTTGAGAG
The DNA here is from genome assembly GCA_018340775.1 of Taxus wallichiana var. yunnanensis. NCBI lineage: Eukaryota > Viridiplantae > Streptophyta > Pinopsida > Cupressales > Taxaceae > Taxus > Taxus wallichiana. The sequence continues at coordinate 565,629,101 of CM031240.1, forward strand.
AGTTCTATTTGGTGGAGATGGAGACCTTTGAATCCTCCTTCCTCTTTGCCTTCGTCTTGGAGATAATTGCAGGTATTCAAACAGCACTTCCTCTTCTCCAACTCTTGACCTTGTGATTCTTTTCATAAGCTTTCAAGCCTACGCTACTGAAACCAGTTGATTTTCCTCTCGAGTCACCAGATATGCAAACAAATAGCTCTTTCCAAGCAATAAAATTGCAGCAGATGCATATCAACTTTGCTGCAATAAAAATGAGACCTCTAGCTCCCACCGGGCATGCCAAAAGCTGTTGATGCAAAATCACAGCACCCCTGGATGCGATCGTGGTTTCTAGGCTGATTATTTTGGAATCCAATGTGATTGCATAACATTGAATCCTTTCTCCAAGTGTGGGACTTGAAAAATGAGAAAGGATTCTCCAGAGAAGGCTGGTTCCTATTCCTCTGTTCAGATGCACACGAAATATGCAGAGGGTTTTCTCAAAACCTAATCTAATCTACTAAGGAGACAAGGTAAGAAGATGCATAAAAATAAATCTAAGCTAATAGAGGTGATGCACCGAGGAATGAAGAACACCTATTTTTCCAGTAAACACAGACCATTTGAATGTGATATAAGATCATGCACAGATGACAAAACCTGCAGTGAAAGACCAGGAGGATGCAAAAAGAACACAGAGAGGGCTGAGAATCATCCACAGACATGCATTATTTGCTCCAAAGATTGATACAATACACTACAAAATGTGATGAGGCAGAATAGTATTACAGTTCAAATGAGAGGTTCGAACTCCACAAATTCTCCTGAGGAGAAGAAGGGAGAGGCAAAATAGAAAAATGTTCGACCTTGAAAAGAAGCTCCTCTTTACAATATATAGAAAGAATGAGAGAGGAAAGAGAGAAGGGAAAACCAAATCTACCCCAACCACCTCCAGGTTGCATTCAATTCATCTCATCATGGCAGAAGTGGCGGATCCTGGAAAAATGGCGGGCTGCCTAACAGAAGCGGCGAACTGTCTGCTGCATTAAAGTTGTTTGTTGAAGCATTACTTCTGCTTGTTATTTCACGCCAGAGGCATTTCTTGATTTTCTCTCTCCAAACTGAACCAAGATGCAAGATTGACCCTGGAATCATGTAGAGAATCTCACAAGCTTTCCGTTGATATAAGGAACGTGCAAATCTGAGCTCTGGATCAAAAGATATGATGATCTGAAGATTTAGGGCACGGAACAGACCAAGACGGATTTTGAAATATTTTCCCGCGCTTCGCCACCTGGACGACACGTGGCAGGCTCTGATTCGCTGAGAAACTCTCTCTCCTCCACCTCTTGGCGGGCTATCTTTTGAAATTTCCTTGTGGGCCCTAGCTGGGACACGTGGCACTATCCCATTGGTTCGGATCAGTGCTCGAAAACTCGCCCCTTTGACTTTTTGGACCTTTCTCTTATGAGGACACGTGGCAGCTTCTCATTGGTTTTCAGCCCTACCAGCTCTTTCACACCCTTCACGTTTTTTTTTCCCAAATGTCCCAAACCATTTGGGACTTAAACCTCCAATCCGCCCTGGAATGGGCTTCCTTGTCCCTCATTCACCGATGACATGTGGCGCCGCTTGATTGGCTTTCGACTCCTTCGGTGATCCAAGCGTCCCATGGCGTCCCTTTGTCCCGGATGTCCCAAAGTGCTCCTTGTGCTGATTTCGGTTGAATCGACTGCTCGTGTCCATTTTTCCCAAATGTCCCAAAGCTGCTTTGGCTGCCTTGACCTTTTTCACCCAGTTTGGCCGGTTCGTGTACTCGCGGCCCAAATGTCCGATTTACTTAGCGGGCTGTTTGTGCTTATTTCGGGCCATCCGGCCGGTTCGGGTCTATTTGTTCCAACTGTCTCAGAAAAAGTTCGATTTTCCTTTCCTTCGGCTGAACCGCCTTTCCGCGTGCCACGCGTCTCGATGTCCCAACTGCTTTCAGACTGTTTGTTCTCATTTCGACTGATTCGGCCGGTTCGTGTACTTCGCGTACTCTTGCCCCGAACTGTCCCGCTTAGCAGTTAGTCGTTTTTCTTCCTCTTTCGGCCGGATCGGCTTCTCGCGCCCGCCGCGTACTTCTGTCCCAGATGTCCCTATTGCTTCCGGACTGCCTAGAGGCTTTTCGGCCGATCCGCGCCTTTCTGTCCCACACGTCCCTATTGCTTTCAAGGACTAGGACTTAGCCGATTTTCACAATTTTTTCTGGGTCAACCTACTTGCCTGGAACTGCAAAACTCTGATGCATGTTATCGAAATTTACCTGGGGGGTGAAATTTTGACAACAGTTTTGATGACTCAGCGGGGTCACCTGCCTGCTAGGTAGAAGATCAGTGGCCTTTTAGCGATCCATTGGGCATAGAGTCATAAGCAATGACCTGAAACGAGCCTGATACTGCAACTTCTTCTCCAAAGAACACTCTGGCAGTAAAAAAAAAACAACACGAGAGCAAAACCTATGCCAAAGCACTTAGGGAAATAGAAACCTAACTACCACAGGACAATGTGCATACGCACTTAGAGGAATTAAGAAAAATCTAAACTAATATTTACAAGGGCAAACCTTTTCTTTTTTAGTAGCAATGTTTAAGATAGATTCCGTTAACCGGAATCGGAAGTTCCTTTCCATCCAATGCAGACAATTGGAAGGCATTACTATTTTTGCATCCCGTGACCATGTAGGGACCACTCCAGATGGCATCAAACTTGGAATGCCTTCCTGGTTTTGCCCGATCTGCATCCCATTTCAGAACTAGGTCCCCTTCCTGGAAGGTCCTTGCTCTTGCTCTCTTGATGGTTGTCAGCTGCTCCAAAAGAGACAAGTTGTCTCCCTTCTCTCCAAATTGATCATGAAGTGCAATACACAGCTGATTCCAGTTTGTGATAGAGCCAGCTTCAAGGCTCCTAAACCATTGCAATGCTTTCCCCTTGAATGAAGACGCCAGCAATTTGACAGCTACTTGCATCTCATCAATCTCATGGATTGCACAAATGTTAGCAATGTCCTTGACATGATCACCAGGAGTGGTCTGATTTTCTCCAGTGAAGTACGGAATGTTCTTCAATGCTGCAACTGGGATCGGATTTTGTGCATTGAGAGCAAGTGGGCTGCTGCCTGTGAAGTTGACATAGGGGTTCAGTGGTTGCGCCATTCTGATTGGTCAAAGAACTCTTGAATACTGAATGAAAGGCCGATCAGGTGGAGGAGTTGAGAGAGTTCTGTTTGGTGGAGATGGAGACCTTTGAATCCTCCTTCCTCTTTGCCTTCATCTTGGAGATAATTGCAGGTATTCAAACAACACTTCCTCTTCTCCAACTCTTGACCTTGTGATTCTTCTCATAAGCTTTCAGGCCTACACTCAAAACCAGCTTGATTTTCCTCTCGAGTCGCCGAGATATGTAAACAATAGCTCTTTTCAAGCAAGAAAATTGCAGCGATGCATATCAACTTTCTTTATCAAGATAAATATGAGACCTCTAGCTCCCACCGGGCGTGCCAAAACTATTGATGCAAAATCACAGCACCCCTGGATGCAGATCAGGTTTCTAGGTTGATTATTTTGGCATCCAGTGTGATTGCATAACATTGAATCCTTTCTCTAAGTGTGGGACTTGAAAAATGAGAAAGGATTCTCCAGAGAAGGCTGGTTCCTATTCCTCTGTTCAGATGCACACGAAATATGCAGAGGGTTTTCTCAAAACCTAATCTAATCTGCCAAGGAGATAAGGTAAGAAGATGCATAAAAATAAATCTAAGCTAATAGAGGTGATGCACCGAGGAATGAAGAACACCTATTTTTCCAGTAAACACAGACCATTTGAATGTGATATAAGATCATGCACAGATGAAAAAACCTCCAGTGAAAGACCAGGAGGATGCAAAAAGAACACAAAGAGGGCTGAGAATCATCCACAGACATGCATTATTTTCTCCAAAGATTGATACAATACACTACAGAATGCCATGAGGTAGAATAGTATTACAGTTCAAATGAGAGGTTCGAATTCCACAAATTCACCTGAGGAGAAGAAGGGAGAGGCAAAACAGAAAAATGTTCGACCTTGAAAAGAAGCTCCTCTTTACAATATATAGAAAGAATGAGAGAGGAAAGAGAGAAGGAAAACCAAATCTACCCCAACCACCTCCAGGTTGCATTCAATTCATCTCATCATGGCAGAAGTGGCGGATCCTGGCAAAACGGCGGGCTGCCTAACAGAAGCGGCGAACTGTCTGCTGCATTAAAGTTGTTTGTTGAAGCATTACTTCTACTTGTTATTTCATGCCAGAGGTGTTTCTTGATTTTCTCTCTCCAAACTGAACCAAGATGCAAGATTGACCCTGGAATCGTGTAGAGAATCTCACAAGCTTTCCGTTGATATAAGGAACGTGCAAATCCGAGCTCTGGATCAAAAGATATGACGATCTGAAGATTTAGGGCACAGAACAGACCAAGACGGATTTTGAAATATTTTCCCGCGCTTCACCACCTGGACGACACGTGGCAGGCTCTGATTCGCTGAGAAACTCTCTCTCCTCCACCTCTTGGTGGGATATCTTTTGAAATTTCCTTGTGGGCCCTAGCTAGGACACGTGGCACTATCCCATTGGTTCGATCAGTGCTCGAAAACTCGCCCCTTTGACTTTTTGGACCTTTCTCTTGTGAGGACACGTGGCAGCTTCTCATTGGTTTTCAGCCCTGCCAGCTCTTTTGCGCCCTTCGTGTTTTTATGTCTCGGATGTCCCAAACCGTTTGGGACATAAACCTCCAATCCACCCGGAATGGGCTTCCTTGTCCCTCATTCAGCCGATGACACGTGGCGCTGCTTGATTGGCTTTCGGCTCCTTCGGCGATCCACGTCCCCATGCGTCCCTTTGTCCCGGATGTCCCAGTGCTCCTTGTGCTGATTTCAGCCGAACCGGCCGGTTCACGTCCATTTGTCCCAAATGTCCCAAACTGTTTCGGGATGCCTTGACCTTTTTCGCCCGGTTCGGCCGGTTCGTGTACTCGCGGCCCAAATGTCCCATTTGCTTAGCGGGCTGTTTGTGCTTATTTCGGCCGATCCGGCCGGTTCGGGTCTATTTGTTCCAACTGTCCCAGAAACAGTTCAATTTTCCTTTCCTTCGGCCGAACCACCTTTCCGTGTCCCACGCGTCCCGACGTCCCCAACGCTTTCAAACTGCTTTGTTCTTATTTCGGCCGATTCGGCCGGTTCGCGTACCGCGTACTCTTGCCCAATCGTCCCGCTTAGCGCTTAGTCATTTTCTTCCTCTTTCGGCCGATTGGCTTCTTGCGCTTTCTTTGCGTACAGACTTTCCCCGATGTCCCTATTGCTTTTTCGGACCGCTGCTAGAGGCTTTTCGGCCGATCCACGCCTTTCTGTCCCACATGTCCCTATTTCTTTCAAGGACTAGGACTTAGCCAATTTTCACAATTTTTTCTGGGTCAACCTACTTGCTTGGAACTGCAAAACTCTGATGCATGTTATCGAAATTTACCCTGGGTGGGTGAAATTTTGACAACACCTTGTTTTCCCATTCATCAAGAGTTAGATCCGGGATGCTTCCAACCTTGGTGTCAGCTTCATCGGTGCTTGGGTGGTCTTCTTGATCAAATGCTAAACTATTGGCGTTGATCTAACTTGGAGTGTAAGGCTCAATGTGGAAGTTTGCAATAGGTTCAGACCTGATTGTAGCCTTAGTTTCATATCTCGTTCTGAACAACATGTGTGACCAATCAGCAGACAGATATCCCCCAATCTTGGCTGTGAAGTCCCTTGACAAGCATAGGGCAAAGAGTGGTGGAAGGTCTATGACTAATACATCTTGTAAAATAACAACGCTTTGGACATGCATGCAAGGTAAGACTCAAATTTCTAATCACTCCAATTGTTGTCACCGTTGTCCCATCCAACTTTCTTTACTACCCCTTTGGATATGGTCTCATATTAGAGCCCTAGGCGATCAGCTATTTGTTTAGGCATCACTGAGCTACTTGCCCCAGAATCTATCATGCAATTGTGCACTAACTGATTTCCAATGATTAATGAAACATAGAAAGGAGGGGGCTTCAACATTTTACCTTGCTATCCTCCATGATTCCCCTCGTGCTAGAAACATTTGTGAGCACTTTCTCCCGTGCATCCGAACTTGCTGATTCGAAGTTAGGTCGAGTCCTTCATGGCGCTTTGTAGCAAATCTCTTTGGCACAGGATAGATAGGGATTCCCACATTGATATATTAACATTTGTCTTCTTCATCGATCGATCAATCTTACTCGAATGGTGATGAAGGATCTCTTTGCTGTCCCTTGGTTTGCATATGCATTCCTTGTATGTGGGCAGCAACAACCTGTATTTGAGTTGGTCTAGGAGCTGTTCTCACCGCCCTTGTGCATTTGAAATTGGATTTTTCTTGCCAACCATTTGTGGAACCATGGAAGGTTGTGGATTGGTTGGGGTTAATGGCTGTTCTTCACCCAAATTCCTCCTTTTTGACCTTGTGTTGGCTGCAACACCTTGAGAAACTGCCTGGTTCATGCCACAAAAATCCTCTGCTTGCCAATTTACCAATGTGGTGTCATTTGGGGCTGATTGTTGTTGGAATGTTTCTTGTTGTTGGCTATTTCCTTGACTGCCCTCACCCTCCACACCAGTAGTTTTCACCATTAATGCTTGATTCAAAGCACCATTGAAGCACATGGATTGGTTATGAGGCTCATTGCATGGAAAACACCAATCATACTCCTGGGTAATGTTGTTTTGTGTTGGCACCAATGCCTTAGAGGCAGATATGGCATTTGGATTATAGGGTTGAAATGGTCTATTGGCAGGAGGCCTTGTTTGATTCATATTTGCAACTAGATTAGGTGGTCTTTGTGGTTGGTATGGCTGCCTGTTAGGCTGAGCTTGGGGTTGATAAGAAGGTCTAAAACCTTGGGCCTGCTGCCTTTTGAGAGTAACCAGCTCATTGCCTAGGTTTTGCAATTGCTTCATGACTTCTTAAAGCTCATTTGGGGCACTTGGAGATGAAGTGGAAGCTTCATTTGAACTCGATTTCGGGAGTGGGAGAAGGAGCCAAATTAGGTGCTTGATTGGTGTTTGGACTCTCTAAACTTGGAAACAATGGCATAGGAGGTCTAGGGGCAAGTTTTCCAGCTTGGATCAAACAATTTTCAGCCCTAATGGCAATGCTATAAGCCGTAGGGATAGTTATGCCTCCCATGGACTGAATCAACATAGAAATATTAGAATTTAGAGCTTTGAGATAGTAGAGAAAATCACCTTCCGTGGTTGGCCCGATCGCCACCGGGAATTCTCTCCCAAGTCTTTTGAAATCTAAAGTTGAAATCGATTTCACTATTCATTGAGAGCTCTCTTGATGGTTGTCATTTACTCTAAAAGAGATAAGTTGTCTCCTTTTTCTCCAAATTGCTCATGAAGTGCTATACACAACTGATTTCAATTTGTGATAGAACTAGCTCCAAGGCTCCTAAACCATTGCAATGCTTTACCCTTGAATGAAGATGCCGAACTTGACAATGACCACTTGCATCTTATTGATTTCATGAATTTCACAAAGGTTAGCAATATCTTTAACATGATCACTGGAGTAGTCTAATTTTCTCCAAGTGAAGCATGGAATATTCTTCAAGGCTGCAATAGGAATTGGATGTTGTGCATTGAGGGCAAGTGGGCTGCTTTGCTGTGAAGTTGACATAGGGGTTGTCTTGTGCCATTCTAATCCTTCTTAAAACCCTTGTTGACTGAATGAAAGGCCTACCAAGTGGAGGAGTTGAGAGAGTTATGTTTGGTGGAGATGGAGACCTTTGAATCCTTCTTCCTCTTTTCCTTCTTCTTGGAGATAATTGCAGATATTCAAACAACACTTCCTCTTCTCCAACTCTTGACCTTGTGGTGACTCTTCTCATGAGTTTTCAGGCCTACACTGCTGAAACCAGTTGATTCTTCCCCTTGGAGTCACCAGATATGCAATAAAGAAATAGATTCATCATTTCTTTAATAGATAATCATTCCTTAACTAGAATTCCAATCTAATCCAAGAAGGAAGAGGAACAAACAATTTGTAAACTCACTTTCAACCATTATGAGTTTTCAACATTCATTCAGATATTAGTAATTGATCAAACTCCTACATTCCATTATGCAAGATATGACTCATACAGGGTTATCTTTTACCCTTATCCAATTGAGAAAGGATCATACTATCTGTTAAGTACATAGAGAGTAATAACAAATACAACTTCCAAAAGATGTATGCCTCATCCATATGCAACATTCAAAGTAGAACAATTAACATCCACATTCAATAGGTCAGACTTAATTGAAAAATTCCTTGAGTCGACAAGATAATCCAATCAACACATCAATTATGAAACCAAGTAGGCTCAAATAGAGTTGATTTGGTTTCTTAATAAAACAAAAAAGAAAAACTAAAAAATAAGTAAGTCTAACATTGAATGTTTCCAAGAATAACTCAAATAAACCAAATAGACCTGAGAAGGTAATTACCTCTTGACATGCAGATAGAGAAAATTTATTTTCCAATTTTAGAGAGTAATTTTACAATACTATCTTCAATATGAGAATGGACAGAAAAATGATTCCAAGAAACTCTATCAGACTAACAAGATAGTTTCCATATCAAAAAAATAAAGTTGATCTACTATAATGCCATAAAAATTACAGATTTAAAAGAATGTTTAGCTTGTAAATTTCAGATTTATATACATATGCCATCTCATAGACTTTTTTATAAAAATTTTAAAAGTAAACACAACTAAATATTTCAGATGTAATGTATGATGCATAACTATATTTTGCAGATTTCTAAACAACCAAGACCTCCAAATGAAGACATTAAAATAAAAGAGTTCATGTTTTCAATATGGTAATCCTTCCTTTTTTTTTTTTTTTTTGTTTACAAGATTCTTGCAATAATGAAGGGAAAACTTCCTTAGCAATGACTAAAGTTTACAAGTAGCATCAAGTACAAAAATAGGTATTTACAAGAAGGTAAAGCTTCACAAAGCCACATTTGAAGAGATAAAATGAAAGTAATGTCCTCAAAAGATGAAGATGACCAAGAGGACCAAGATGGCAAGGAGGCTCCAACTATCTCCAAACTTGAATGTTCTTCCAAGGATGCTAAAATAAGAGACAAGGCTTGTTTACCACCCAACCAATAGGCATCATCACATGCCTTTCCATGGTTGGAAGCCATGCTAGCCTCCCCCAAGCCCATGGGAGAGAGGAACAAACTTCCACAATGTGCACAAGTATAATGGGGATAAAACACAACAAGAAATACATAGGACCATTTAAACACTTAGACATACTACACATGGTAAAACAACAACATGAGGAGAACAAGGTCAACCTCACAAAGGGGGAAGAGAAGAAATAGGATGCCCAAAGCAAAGGTGTCCAACCATAGGAACACCAACAAAAGCATGTTTACAAAACTCCTTATTCCTCCTAATCATTCATCCTCCTTATTCCTCCTTTATGTCAAAGAAATCCTTCTTGGGAGGATTTTTAAAGCCAAAAGGGTTTCCTCACCAAGAATGGGAAATGTTCAAGCCATATGAACCTTTCTCCCACCTCAAACCATATGAGGGGATGAGAAGGGACCTTCATGGCTTGACCAACAACCATGAGGTTTGAGAGGGAAATCCCTCTCTCTTCCCCTACATTCTCCAAAAACCATCAATCCAAATGATGGTGGAGAGAAAACAAAAGAAAACAACAAAGTAACAAAACAAACAAACTACATTCTCCATACAACTTTACAACACATCATTTCACACACATTATTTTATTGACCATTGCATAGTTAACAAGATAAGCACAACTAGGAAAGAAAAGGATTAAGAATCCTACCTCTACAATGCTTTCCAAGACTCTAAGCTTTTCCCTTTTGTCCAAGCAAACTTCCAAGCTCCCAAAATTCTCCAAGTTCTCCACAAAAAAACAAAATGAGCCAAGAAGACCCCTTCCTTCCACATGAGGAAGAATAAGAAGAGGAACCCAAAAGTTTCCTCACCAATGGGAAGGTGAAAAGTGTCACCCCTCTCCTCCCATGAGTCAAATATTCCAAAAACCAAATAAGTAAAAGTAAACTCACCTTTTAGCCCTTATCACCCAAAATACTAAAAACGAAAATAAAACAAAGTGGAGTAACTTTTAACAATTATACACAAACCAACCATCTTACATGGATGGTGAGTAAGGAGGGAAAAATGGGAAGGAAACTCCCTCTAAACCTTGGAAATAAGCCCCCCTACCTATTAGGTAGGGTTCGAAACCCCATTTTCATGCTAAGGAACTCCCAAACTCAAAAGGGGTCCCTAAAAATGCCTAAAATAACCTAATTTCGGGTTTGGCATACTTGGGCACAAGGGTAGAGGGTGTGGGGTCCACCCAAGGTTCACATGTGGTCCCTAATCCCTTCTACCAACACACACACACTTACCCAAAACCATCTCTTAAATTAAGATGAGATCATTAAACCCCTAAACTAGTTTACTTAATAAAACACACCCTAAACATAATTAATTTTACAAGACATAAATACATTACAATTGAGGGTTCACCCATGGTGCCCAATTAATACACCTATTCTAAGGCCTCAAACATTTAGCATGGTTAGGACTCAGCCCGTGGGCTGCTCATGCACAATTGCGTAGCCGCCCTGAAACCCATGCTCTCCTATACCTGTCACCTGCACACTCATTGCACACATTAACCGCATCTATCCAATATAATAAACATCTACACATCACAAATGTAATCAAACTTATAATGTCCTAACATTATTATACAATTGATAGTGTAATGCATACAATTATACACATAGTTTGCCATGAATCATCCACAGATAAAATTACAACGACATACACTTAGGCTAGCATGAGATTACCATTATTAAATCTAGAAAACTATATCATTAATCAAATTGACCACAAGAAATCAACATCTAACCAATAAATCTCACTATCATGTACCCCTGTTAGTGTCATCAACATCACAAGAAATATATCAATATACGAATCTAGTCCAATTGGCGCTACACGCCCAAAATACCATAATGTCCATGAGGATAAAATAACATAGAAAATGTCCAAAATCTATCAGAGTCTCAATCAAAACATGTCTATGCATAAAGGAACCAACAGATAACTAGAGCTATAAAAATGTTGGCACTACATCTACAAAGAAACATGATCAGCCAAGTTTCGCAAAAACAATCTAAACTTTCCACATTTATAAAGAAAGTTCAAAAGTAAAGAACCCCAAACCCAGTTCAATGTATCAAACAATTCCATTTAATTTTAGTATGAATACAAGACTCAATACATAGCTATATTCAAACAAAGTTCTCATCCTTAACAACTCGAATATAAGAACTCAAACCGAGCTACAGTCAAACATGACTATTATCCCTTAATAACTCATATTGCCTCTCAGATCCAAACAATACGACTATACAACTCTTAATAAAAGAAAAGTTCAAGGCAGAGAAACTCAAATAAGAAAAGGGTATTCACCCCCTTCATTTTTTAAACAATTGAAGTATGACTTACAACAACTCAAAACCACACTTCTCTTTTATCAACAAAACATGAGTTCCAGTCTGAACTGTATATAAGATAAAATACAGATTGAAAGAAGATTATAAAACTCCTTTCACAACACAACTCAAGAAGTTTTCGATGATCATATAAACAATCAAAGACAACAAAAAGAGTAATGCAAGATACCCAAAGATGGGAACAAATTATCACAGTATACTTTTCCACAACTCTTGTTCAGAATCTGTTAAGTGCATTCCTTTACAAAACATAAAATAGAGTAAAAATGCAACAAAACCAACTCAGAAAAGCGTAAAGAAACATAACAATACACTTCCCATTCATAGCAGAGACTTCCTATTAAAAGTTCCAACAAAGCTCATATACCCAAATCCACTTTTGAGTATACAGTCCAAAAATCTGAACTAAAACCAAACAGAAGGGTCTCGTAGCTCAAAATGTATCATCAAATTTAAATAATTCAGAGAGAACACACACACAAGTACAACCTTCTCATGCAATAAATATGAATCCATAAACCACAAATTTCTTCTATTAAGCAAGCAATTAACCAGAGAAAACATAAAACTATTTACCCACAAAGAGAAGAGTTGTTTTAATGAAAACATTTAGAGAAGAGAAAGAAATCTTAATGGGTAGAGCCTATCATGCCTGATAGTGCCTCTGCCAATTTGAAGAAGACTTCCAACCAAGTTTCCAACACCTCTTCTTCTCCAAGAAAGATCAACCAACCATAATATTTTTCCACAATGCCTCATATACTTTCCTCGAATTGAAAATAGATTAGAGAAATAAAAATAGCCACAAAGTGAAGATCAAACTGCTGGTTTGAAGAACCAGATAGCTCTATGCAGAGAAAAAATTGTGAAGCATGCAAAACCAAACAACCCCAACAAATCTGCCAGCATGCCTTCCAAGATGGTTTGCTCGCCAAAACCGAGGTGAATTAATGACATTAAATTACATATTCCCACCTATCTCTCCTTGCCACTACCATCCAAAGTTGGCGAGACCAAATTGAACTTCAACATGCATTTCCAAACTTAGTGATGCCTCCACGTAGGTTCCACTAAATTTTCATGTAATTACCAAGTCTAGCAGTACTCTACCCTATTAAATCAAAATCACATCTCATTAATAGCTTAGGAACCGCCACTTAGCTCCCACTTACCAATCAACCCATAGGTTCCCTTTCATACCCCATTAGTTTAGGATAGATACAATTTTCTTAGGTTAGATCTTAGGTTAATTTAAAAGTATAACCTTAGGATATAACCTTCAAACAAATAGATTGCCACCTTAGGTTAGGACATAGCTTAACCAAATAGTATTAGGCAATAGGTTAGAAATAACTTAGCATCCCTTAGGTTATTTCCCTTCATACTAACTTAGTATTAACAACTTAGGTTAGGATGTCATCCCACGTAGAGTGGCATAGAAAGAGTTAGGAAAATTTACCTAAGTCTTGAATCCTATTAGGATAGACCTTATTAGATATAGGACATGTTTATATTCTCTCTTTCTCAAGAATCCTGAAGTAGGTTTCTATTTCCCTTAACACCATTAAGCACCCTACAAAGGTCAATCAAGAAGAGCTGAGCACAACACACAACAGAATGCAAGCACGGTCTTCCAAGATAATAAAGAATTTACAACAAACACAAGTTCAGTCCATTAAGTCTCTTAATCAATGAATGTCATTTTTTCATTCATTTTAGATAAGAAGATTTAAAACATACCTTGGATCAATGGAATTGATCCAAGGATGAGTCCAATAGTAAGGGATAAGTTTGTAACCATTCAAACCAGATTACAACTTACTCATAAGAAGTGAAAATAGATTATTGTAAGCAACAACATATCAGCCCTACAATCAAAGAGCAGAAATGATTTATCCATGGCAAGCATGATTTTTCAACAACCAACGGAACACACATTTGTCCTAAAAATCACATGTCAATGCTTGCAATGTAAAAGAGGAATATAACAGTTTGACAAGGTGTTACACATATAATTTTTTTTTGTTGGCCATTGTGTGTTAGTGTTTCCATTAATGTAAGGTAAATTTATGGAAAAGGGTTTCGGTAGTCATGTGAGTCTCCATGAGGTGTCAATAAGATGTAAAACATGAAGGCTGATTGGTAGTGACAAGATTTGGTGAGTTCGAGGAGGTCATGGAGATTGGTTTTCTAGGCATAGTCATGGTATGAGATCCCTAGAGTTGATTGGAGGTTGTCTTGGGGTAAAATATAGATGACATGATGTGTTATGAGTGTCTATCTATTTTCAAGATATTAGCATGGTCGAGTTCATGAGGTTACATGGTTGAGTTAAGTCATTCCAGGCCTATTCTTATCCTGGAGCATGCAAAATGAGATGGAGTTGTAGATTTTGGAGATGATAAGTCTTTTTGGATCATGGTATCAGTATGGTGGTAGTTTACCATATGTGTATGATGAATTTTAGGTTAGAAATTAGAGGCATGATGCATTTTATGAGGTCCTTGCAAAACAAGTAATGACAAACAAATAGGTAAGCATGGGAAAATAATATTTTCTAGAGAATTTTAAATGAATTTGGGATATTTGGTGAGTCTACAAAGCTATAGGATGTTTTCATGATGATTCGTGATAAGTTTCATGTCAAGGTGAAGAATATTTTGCAATATGTGTAAGTTTTGGCAAAACCATGAAAGTTATAGTGTGGTTTTAGAGAAAAACAAACCTTTTGATGCTCATTGTGAGATGTGTGCTTTACATGGGGACCTAAGATATTTGTAATATATTCTTAGGTCAGTTATGAATATTTCAAAAAAATAAGGTGGTTTGATCATCATTTTTTTATGAACAATTATTAAGAAGATAAGTTACTTTGAAACCCTAGCTAAACCCTAGCTAAAAGTGACTTAGAGAAAAAGAGGTATGGTGAGTATGTTTTGATTCCTTTTTCTAAATTGATGATTGGATTTTGTATATAAATCTTCCATATTTCCAGAAATGTGTATTAGTGAATGTGATTGTCATGTGCCCCACTTGAAAAATGATTGTTTATGAAGACATTTAGTTTGTGGAAAAGTTATCCAAAGAAGGTAAAGAATAAATTGAAATTATTTTTATCCCTAGAGTTGTTATAGATATCAATGATATTTTCAAGTATTTTTGAGGTGAAAAAGTGCAAAGTGTTCCCTATTTATGAAGACTAGTTTTTGGGGAATTTTGGAGAAGCTTGGGGTAAAATTGACATTACAGGAACTACATGAGGAGTTAGGACTCCATTCAAGTTGTCTTATGATCCTAGTTAAGATATATTTATAATGGTATATAAATATTTTTATTTATATATGGTATAAAGAATTTATTACCTATATTTTGAGGTCAAATATGGAGGATGCTTGATCTAGTAGGGTGTTAAGTAGATTGATGAGGTAAAGTGATGATTCTGAGCCGTTCTTGATTGGTTAAGGGTTATGAGTACTTAGACATTGTGTATGAGGGTGTTCCATGCTTTGGTTAAGCCTAGAAGTTATTTTTGTGATGATGAACAAAGTTAATATCAAGGATAGTTCTTGATTCCTAGAAGGTGTAGTCATAAAATCACGCACTTACTACTATTATTATACCACCACGTATGTTGTTTTATTTATGGATATTACGTAAGATAATTATTTACTTGATGTCCCATTTCATATTCCAGTCATCTATCTTGTTGGTCTCTATCATTGTTGGTCTTGTATATTTTTAACTCACTCGCATGGTTCCATCGGGTCTCGGGATTCCTATCTATTAGTAATTACTCGGATGTTTTCACTATTCTCGACTACGGCACCCAGAGAGGGATTAGGGTGGCTGGGGTGCCACTGGTCATGATTCTAGGTGAATTTTCCCCATCACACTTGGTTTTATTTATGGAACTTCAGATCATTCTTTTTGGTTTTCCTCTCATCTCCCGAGGTACTAGTCGGGATGTCGGGTCATTAGTGTCAAAAATTTTAACAAGAGATCCCTATATAAACATAGCATACATAATACCTTATGGGAGACCTATTTCTATTGAGGGATATCTATCTACATAAAGCAAGGGAAAACATTTGGGAATTATTATGCATCACAAACTACATAAGAAGGGAGTTTCATTCTATTCCATCCACTATTTTGCATTTTATCTAGCTACTACCTAATATCTTCATGTCATTGGTGCTAGGGAAACTTAGACACACTATTATACACTAAAGCACACATAACTACATTAGGTCTGAGATGTAGTGAAAACTCGATCACAAATCCATCCATTTGGAAGTTGAGGATAGTCCGACCCCCTTCATTTTCATCTTTATTTTTAGGGTTTGATATTTTTTGTGGGTTTTACACGCGCTTCTTCATTTTAGGTTTATGGCGACAAAAGCGAACCAAGCGTGACATTTTGTGACCAAAGGTGAAGTCTTGCGCAAAAGCCTAATGAATATATCGGGGATCAAATTCTGAGATGTTTCATGACCGGGTGCCCATTGGTGCCCCTATCCCTCTCCAGGAGTTCCACAGTTTGGTCAAACCTTCCTCGATGCACTTTTATGAGGTTTTTGCAATTCTCTGCTCCTCATTCCATCACTATGTTCAGTCCCCAGAGATCATTACGAGGTAATACCAATTCATGTAAGTACATTTCCCCTATCATTTCATTTCATTTATAATATCAAATAAATTACTTAGCATATACATTCCATTGTATGTCATTTATCATAGTTGTACATTTCTAATTTTAATAAAATATTTCAAACTTTATTGAATTAGAAGGCTTAAGGAGAAGTTTGCAGAGATTGGATTGGTTGAGGGCCTTCCACTTGGTGTTGGAAGGGGTTAAAATATGTTATGGTAAGAGGATTAAGATTCAATTCCAGTGGTATATGTATTTTGTCTTGGTGAGTTTATTTTATGGGTCATTCAAGTATGTTTGTGAGGAAGAAGGTATGTTGATTTGAAAGTCAAGTTTTCTCAAGGTGAAAGATTGAGTTAGTTGAGGCATGAAATGGATTGGTTAATTATTGATATCAGTTGGAAAGTGATGAGGGATGACTATTGTTTGTATTTAAGGAATTTTGATGTCTTAAAAGTTGTAGAAAGGGTATAAAATAGTTGGATTTATAAAATTGCTTATTGGCAAGCATGTTTTCGAGAAGAAGAAAGGTGTTGTGGTTTGAACACATGAATGTGTCATGAGATATAACATGCATGGATGTGATGTAAATGTATTTCAGATTCCATAGAGTTCTTATATTCTATATTTGAGTTGTTATTTAGTGTTCGTTATGCCTTAAGGTAGAGACAGGTGCTAGAAACAACTGTTTGGTGAAGAATATGAGACTTTTGGCTTGTGTTCTGAATTTTTTGATTGGTAAAAGATAATTAATTCCCATGTATGGGTTTTTCAGATATATTACACATGTGTGATGAATTTTATGGCTTGAATAATCTTGGTTTTGGTGTTAGTGGATTTTACTCATCTTAGTGATGGGATTTTGAGCTTGTTTGGGAAATTTTGATGGTTTTGGGCATGACCGACCTATATGGTTCATATGGGAAAATTCCAATGAATTTATTGGGATTTTATTAAGTTATTTTGGTATAAATAATGGTATAGGACTAACTTATCCTTTGTTTTAAGTAAGAGAAGTGTATAAAGTCAGTGTTTTGAGTTCATTTTTGAAAAAGTGCTCTTGGAGGGAAACATGTGACCCATGTAGAAGTGAATAATAGGTTTGATGGAATTTTTTGAGATTTGATAAAGTTTTTGAAGATTTAATAAGGTTATAGATCATGTGTGAAAGGGTTTAGATCTAATACAAGGCAAAGAAGAAGAATATATTGCGATTTCAAAGAATGAGGGTTTGAAGAAATATTTGTGATCTAAATTAGAGATCTCCATCAATTTTGGTAGAAAAAAATTAGAGATCATCATCATCAGGTGGTTGAGTTATTATTTTTTCATATTAGGTGTTTATATCCTCCTTGTGGAGTGAGTTCTTCACTAGATTAGGGGTTGGTGTTCCTTGTAGGGTTGGTGCTCCTTGTGAATTTTGTGCTTCACTAAAATTATTTGCCTAGTGGAATATAATAATATTTTTAGTGGGGTTTTCCCCATGATGGTTTCCCACTTACATAAGGTGTTTATGTGTTGTGTATCTTTATTTATGTTGTGATTGAATGTTGAATATATTAATTAACACACATGGTTATGAATGATGTATGGACAACTTAATTGATGAATGTATGGTTTGGTAAATAAAGTAAAAATTATTGTAGGAATGATTCAACCCCCTCTTAGTCCATTTTTCTTCCAATAATTGGTATCAAAGTAGGTCCTTGAGAAGAAAGTCTAATCACTTGAAGGAGATCCTAGAAGCACAAACAATGGGAATGTCTTCAGATGTTGAAGCTGCATTAAAGAGGAGGAATGAATTTTCTCAGTCAATGATTCATGGATTACAATATTAGATAATAGATATGGAGATATAACATGGTCAAGCCATCAAGGGTTTGGATTCATAGGTTGAAAGTATGTCAAAATCCCAAAAGGATAAAGAACAATTTTTTTAGGTATGAAGAGAGTTTGAAAACTTTAGATGATGATGTTACCTATAGGTTTAAGGTGTATAGTAAGTTAGAGAAGAGTTCTAAAACTCTTTAAGGAATATTATCAGATGAGACAAAAGACTGGCTAATGATAAAACAAGCCTAGGGTTTAAAGGAGAACATGTGAAGAATTATGGTGAATCTTTTCTTAGCTCTCAATAAGATGAGAAGATGACCAAGAAGGTTGAGTTGAAAATTTCTAACCTGTTAGACAACCTAATGATATGAGGTATGGTTCTTCATTTAATGGATATTGCTTTGTTTGTCATGATTTTGGTCATAGAGCTAGAGATTGCAAAAGGAGGTCTCCTAGGAATGGTGTAGGGTTCTTCAAAGGTGAATTTCATTCATGTTGTGAGTATGGCCATAGAGCTAAGGAATGTGGTTAGAATTGTTGATGGAAAATCACAGCACCCATGAATGTCGCAAGAACTCGATGGGTTGAGACTCTCGGTGAAATTTCATAACATGGAGCTTTTCCCAAGTGTGGGACCTTGTGAATCGAGAAAGTTATCCAGGATGAAGGCTGGTTCCTATTCCTCTGTTCAAATGCACACATAAAAATGCGAGAGGGTTTACTAAAAACCTAATCTAACTTGCCAGGAGACAGGGTAAGAATATGCATAAAAATAAACCTAAACTAACAAAGGTGATGCACCGAGGAATGAAGAACACCTGTCTTGCCAATAAACACAAACCATTAAAATGCAATGCAAGATCATGCACAGATAACAAAAATTGCAGTGAAAGATTAGGAGGATGCAAATGAACACAGAGAGGGTTGAGAATCATCCACAGACATGCATTATTTTCTCCAAAGATTGATACAATACACTACAAAATGCCAAGAGGCAAAGTTGCATTATAGTTTTAGATGGGAGGTTTGAACTCCACAAATTCACCTGCCAAAGAGAAGAAGGGAGGGGAAAAACAAGAATGTCTAACCTTTAGAAAGAAGCCCCTCCTTACAATTTATAGGAAGAATGAGAGAGGGAAGAGAGAGGAAATCCAAATCTACCCCAACCACCTCTAGGTTGCATTTAATTCATCTCATTATGGTGGTAGGTGAGAACCCTAGCAAACCCAAAAAGTGGTGAACTGTATTTTGAATTTTTAAGAATTTTTTCCCACCCAATTAAATATATCCAGTCATAGTTGGAAAGAGGACCTCGTAATATTTCTAAAAAGTCCAACCTTGTGTTAATCTGAGCTCCCTGTGAAAATTTATGGCCATCTGAATATCTAGGTTAAGGTCTGCTTCCTGTCAGCGCTCAAAATGTTGCGCCTCCTGAAGGTGCACCGTGGCGCATCCATGTGTGTGTCGACATCCCTTTACCTAAACCATAGGTACATCCATATTTGTGTCGAAATCCTATTACCTGTGCCATAGGCGCATCCATATTTGTGTCGACATCCTCTGATGTGCACCCTTCTGGTTGGAAACGCAATAAATGTCGAGGTTTGAGTTTCTTTGATTTCCATATTCTTCTGGTTGTCTATATCTACCCGGGGGGGAGATATTTACAACAATTTTGTGACTTAACAGGATCACCTACCTGCTAGGTAGAAGATCGGTGGCCTTTTAGTAATCCATTGGGCATGAAGTCATAAGCAATAACTTTGAAACAAACCTGATATTTGATCCCGAACTTGATCACCGCAACTCCTTCTCCGACATGCTGACGCTGAACTATATAAATTCAACCTAAGAGAAACAAAAACTATGCCGAAGCACTTATGGAAATTGAAACCTAAATATAACAAGATGATGTGCATACGCACTTAGAGGAATTGAAATCTAGGCTAATATTTACAAGGGTAAACCTTTTCCTTTTAGTAGCAATGTTTAAGATAGATTCCGTTAACCGGAATTGGGAGTTCTTCTCCATCTAATGTAGAAAATTGGAAGGTATTACTACTTTTACATCTCGTGACCATGTAGGGGCCACTCCAAATGGAATCAAACTTGGAGTGCCTTCCTGGTTTTTCCGATCTGCATCCCATTTTAGAACTAGGTCCCCTTCCTGGAAGGTCCTTGCTCTCGCCTTCTTCTCAAACCATATTTTTACTAAGGCTTGATCCTTTTCAATCATCAGAAATGCATGTTCTCTGATTTCTTCTAATTCCATCAACTCTGCATACCTGGCTTCCATTGGTTCGAACTCAGACAACTCCAATTGCTTCATGAGCTCCAATGTAGGAAATTCTAATGATATAGGCAATCGCCTCTTTCCCATAGACCAATTTGTAGGGAGAACTACCTGTAGACCTCTTTGGTGTTATCCTATCAGCCCATAATGCTGATTTTAGCTTGGTATGCCATGTCCTTTGGTTTTCATCTAGAGTCCTTCTGATGATCCTTAGCAAATTCTTGTTCATGGACTCTGCTTGTCCATTACCCTATGGGTAATAATTTGAAGAGGTGCTCAAATAGATTCCATTCTTGACAGCCCATTCTGTAATCTTGGAACCTATGAATGCCAATGCATTATCTGATATGATAGTGGTGGCACCTTGAACTCCGGTCACTATTCCTTCATAAAATTCTAGAATGTTAGACTCATTTGCTTCTTTGAGTGCTACTGCTTCGGTCCACTTGGTGAAATAGTCCGTTGCCATGAGAATCCACTTGTGGCCTTGGCTTGAGTTTGGGTTGATGACCCCGATGAAGTCCAATCCCCATTGCATAAATGGTTGGTCAACCAAAATTGGGTGCAATGGAAGCGCTGCTAGTATTTCTTTGCCTATGAAGAGTGCACATTTCTTACACTTTCTTATCCATGTATAGCAGTCACTAAACACTGTGGGCCAATAATACCCTACCTTCATTATCTTGAGAGTTGTTATCCGTGGGGAAAAATGTCCTCCAGAATCTCCATCATGAAAATCTTGTAACACCCTCTCAATTTGACCTGTCCTAATGCACCTCAATAGAACTCCATTGATGTATTTCTTGAACAAAACACCATCAACAAGCACATATGGAATAGCTTGTAATCTAAAGTATCTCCTATTTGCTTTGCTCATTTCTAGAGGGCATAGGCTTGTCTGTAGGAAGTGTAACATACTCTGAGTCCAACAAGGAGTAGGCACATCATCATTTTCTTGTTCTTGACCATCTTGTAGTACCAAGGCAATCTCTTTTTCATCACTTGATTCAACTTGTTGACTCAAGGCTAGTTGTTCACATAGTCCCTTTCCACGTACTAGTTTTGTGACCTTGATCTCGATGTCATATTCCATGACATGGGTTATCCATCCTACACGTTTCTTGTTCAAATCCTTGTTTAGAAGGAAGTCCTTGACTCCCACATGAGAGACCAATAATTGGATCTTGTTGTTTGAGACTAGGTGCTTGAATTTCTTTAAGCTCCTGATCACTGCAAGGACATGCTTTTCAATGAAAGAGTACCTATTTTCATATTCCTCCAAGCCTTGACTGAAGAAAGCAACTGGTTGTTCTAATCCTTCCTTGTTTTGCTATACCAAGATTGCAGAAATTGTGTCTCCACCACCGAAGGCATATAGCATGAAGTCCTTGGAGAAGTCTGGATTGACGAGAGTCGAGCTTGAGATATAGCCTCTTTTATTGCCTCAAAACTTTCCTTGCCTTCATATGTCCACTTAAATGTCATGCTCTTTTTCAACATCAGCGTTATTGGCTTTACGAGAGCTGCAAAGTTTAGAAAAACCGTGGACAAAATTGATCCTTCCCAAGAAGCTTTGAAGAGCCTTCTTGTGGCTTGGCAATGGCAACGCTCGAATTGCTTCAACTCTTTTGGGTCAATCATCAATCCCTCCTTTGAAAAAATATGGCCTAAAATTTTTCCTTTATGAGCCAAGAATATACATTTTTTGGGATTCAATGATACCCCAAATCTTCTACATCTCTGAAATACTTGCTTCAAATGACGAGGTGATATGCTACATTTTTGAGAATACAAAGATGTCGTCAAGATATATCGAACTATTTTATTGATCAACCCCTTAAATGCCATATCCATTGCCCTTTAGAAAGTGGCTCTAACATTTGATAGCCCAAATGGCATCTTCTTGTAGGCATAGGTTCCCCATTTGGTGGTGAAAGCCATCTTGAACTGGTATTTTTCTTTCACCATTACCTAATTATACCCTGAGTAGCCATCAAGGAGAGAGAATCTCTCTGAACCGGATACTACTTGCAATATTTGTTCCATCGAAGGAAGTGGGTAATGATCTTTGAGAGATGCTCTATTGAGGTCTCAGAAGTCCACACACAACTTGATTTCTCCGCTCTTCTTCCTGACCGGAACCAAGTTTGCAACCCAGCTTGAGTGCTTGATCAGGAATATAATGCTTGCTTTTATTAGCTTGTTTAACTCTTTCTTCATTAGAGGCTCAATGTGAGGGTTGACATGTCTCTGCTTCTACCTGATGGGCTTAGCATCTGGATCCAATTCTATGGTATGTTGTGCCAACTTCGGATTGAAACCTCTTAAGTATTCATAGCTCCAAGCAAAGACATCTAGAAATTATTGGCAAAGTTGTATGAAATCCGATTTCTCCTACTCATTGGCCACTTTTCCAATTTGAAGTGTTTTGCCTTCCCCAACCGGAATTGGCTCTGAATCTTCTCTCTTGACCTGTATGTTAGCCTTTTCCTTACGGAATTGGTCGTTAGGGTTGAAGATAGACTCCAATGTTACTAAAACCTTAGGAAGCTTATTTGTCTGCGGCTGCACTACTTGATCCCCATACTACTGCTCTAATCTGTCTTGATTCCTAGCTAAGAATTCAGCCTCTTCTTGTAAGAAATTGACAATCATTGATCGTTCTCAAACACCTGCCAACTTGTATTATTATCTGGAATTGCTGGCCTCACAATCACATGGACATGTGGTTGCATTTTTTCCCTTTTGATGTTGTCAACCACATCAAACATTGTTCCAACCGGCTTGCAAGCTTTGTCCATTGCTTCATTTTCCTTCCCGGGTATGGACACGATATTGAAAGCTTCGAAATCCTCAACAAAGTCCCACACCTTGTTCTTATAGTTCTTGAAGGAGGTCATTCTTTGTAGCATGTTGTCCCATGACTTGATTGATGATTAGCTCACTATCTCCAAACACCTGCAAGTTCTTTATGCCCTTTTTCCTGGCCCAATGAAGTCCATGAATCAAGGCCTCATATTCAGCTATGTTGTTTGAACAGGAAAACTAGAACCGGAAAGCTGAATAATATTTGATGCCTTGAGGTGAAATAAGCATAACTCCTCCTCCTGCACCTTGCCTACTCCTTAATCCATTGAAAAATAACTGCCATACCTCACTTTATCGTCCTTATGGTTTGGTTTGGTGATGCTAGGAATAGACTGGTTTTCTTCATGTATGCAATAGACTCCTAGCTCAGATTCTTCTACTTCTTGGTAGGGATCAAAAGCATGTACCTTGCTTGCCCATTCATCAAGATTCAAATCTAGGATGCTTCCAACTTTGGTGTCAGCTTCATTTGTCCTTGGATAATCTTCTTGATCAAATTTTGAACAGTTGGCATTGATTTGGCTTGGAGTATGAGGCTCAATATGAAAGTTTACAATTGGTTCAGATATGATTGTGACCTTAGTACCATATCTTGTTCTGAACAACATGTGTGACCAATTAGCAGATAAGTAGCCTCCAATTCTAGCTGTGAAATCCCTTGACAAGCATAGGGCAAAGAGTGGTGGCAAATCTATCACTGACAAATCTTACAAAATGGTAACATTGGGGCATGTATGCAAGGTAAGATTCAAACTTTTAATCACTCCCACCATTGCTATTGCTGTCCCATCCAATTACACTACCCCCTTTGATATGACTTCATATTGGAGACCCAGCTAATCAGCTATTTTCTTGGGCATGACAGAACTACTCGCTCCTAGAATCAATCATGCAATTATGTACTAGTTTATTTCCAATGATTAATGAAACATAGAATGGAGGGGGTTTCAAAATTTTACCTTGTTTTCCTCCATGATTCCCTTCAGGATGAGCAACATTTGTGAGGACATTCTCTTGCATAGGGACCTGCTAGTTCAAATTTGACCAATTCTTCATGGCAGCTTGTATAAGATCTCTTTGGCCTGGGATGTATAAAGATTCCCACATTGATATATTCACATTTGTCTTCTTCATTTGATCAATGATGCTAAATGGGGATGAAAGATTTCTTTGCTGTCCTTTAACCTGCACATTCCTTTCTTGCACATGGGCAGCAACAGTTGGCATTTGAGTTGGCTTAGAAGGTGGTTTGGGCTGCCCTTGCGTGTTTGGAACTGTATTTTGCTTACCGACACCTTGTGGAGTGATGGAAGGTTGTAGATCACTTGGAGCCAATAACTACCCTTCGCCAATGTTCCTCTTCTTTGATCTTGTGTTAGCTACTACACTACACTCCGAGAAATTGTTTGATTCATGCCACAAAAATCCTCATCTTGCCAATTCGTAAGTGCAGTATCATTTGGAGCTGTGTTTTGTTGAGATGTCCCTTGTTGCTGATTTATTTCTTGACTCATTTCACCCTCTATGCCAGTATTTGTCACCATCAAGTCTTGGTTTAAAGCACCATTAAAGCACATAGATTGGTTGTGAGGTTCATTACATGGGAAACACCAATCATACTCTTGAGCTATGTTTTTTGCATTGGCACTAAGGCTTTAGAAGCGAAGCAACATTGGGGTTATAGGGCTGAAATGGTCTATTAGTGGGAGGCCTTACTTGGCTTTGATTTTGATTTGCAGCCTGAGATGGTGACTTATTTTATTGGTATGGGGGCCTAGCCTGTTACTGCGCTTGAGGCTAATACAGTCTAGCACTTTGAGCTTGTTGTCTTTTGATAGTCACCAGCTCATTTCCAAGGTTGTGCAACTATTTCATAACCTCTCGGAGTTCATTTGAAGCACTAGAGGATGAAGTAGAAGTTTCATTTGAACTTTGATTTCTAGGAGTGGGAATAGGAGCCAAAGTGGGTGCTTGACTAGTGCTTGGATTTTCTAAGTTTGGATACAAGGGCATGGGAGGCCTAGGAGCTAGTTAGCTAGCTTGAATTAAAAAATTTCAGCTCTAATGGCAATGCTATAAGAAATGGGGATATTTGTGCCTCCCATGGAATGAATTAACATAGAAATATCAAAATTTAAAGCTTTAAGGTAATAAAGAAAAGAACCTTTTGCTATTGGCCTGACTGCCACTGGAATTCTCTCCCAAGTCCTTTGAAATCTGAAATTAAAATCAGTCAGCTACTCATTGGGAGCTCTTTTGATAGTTTTCAGCTGCTCCAAAAGGGACAAGTTGTCTCCCTTTTCCCCAAACTACTCATGGAGGGCTATACATAGCTGATTCCAATTTTGAATAGAACCTGAGGCAAGACTCCTGAACCATTGCAAAGCTTTCCCTTTGAATGAAGATGCCAGTAGTTTGACAACAACTTACATCTCATTGATCTCATGGATTACATAAATGTTAGCAATATCCTTAACATGATCACCAGGAGTGGTCTAATTTTCTCCAGTGAAGAATGGAATGTTCTTCAATGCTGCAATTGGGATTGGATTCTATGCATTGAGGGCAAGTGGGCTGCTGCCAGTGAAATTGACAAAGGGATTCAGTAGTTGTGCCATTCTGATTGGCCTGAGAACCCTTGTTGATTGGATGAAAGGTCTACCAGGTGGAGGGGTTGATAAAGTTCTGTTAGGTGGAGATGGTGATCTTTGTGGTCTTCTTCCTCTCCTTCCTCTTCCTGGTGATAGTTGCAAGTGGAAAAATAGCCCCTCTTCTCGAGTATCAGACCTGGTTTGAATTCTTCTCATGTGCCTGGGCAACTTTTGCTACTATACCACTGAATTCTATCCCTTCGGAGTCACCAGATGTGTTAGAAAGTGAGCCTCAAAAGGCTAGATTCTGCCAAGTTACACACCAAACTTGACAATATTAAAAAATAATTTAAAACTTTGAAGGACCCGAAAGATACAGTTCTTCAATTCGGTTATCGGGTATTGTTGTGTAGTTACTAATCCCCAAAAGGTACAGGCAAAAAAACTCGGGTCATGCATGGAAAATTTACAAAACCTGAAATACACCGTGTCAGAACTTGGGACATGCTCAATGCACCGGAAAACCTGAAATACTAAAAACCATGAAATTTTTAAAGTCAAAATATCAAAAATATAAGAATACCCTTTTGAAGATTACCCCTCGATCTATCAACTAGTGAAATTTTGACTTGTTTTGAGCAAGTTAAGCCCTTGAAAATCGATTTCAAAGTTCATCCTGGAAGGTGAAAAATCTGAAATTGTAAAACCTGCAATTTTTTAGTCCAAATTTCTTGAAAATTCCTTCAAATCTTGTGGAATGACCTCTTGGTCCCACTCGGGTGTGCCAAAACTATTGATGGAAAATCACAGCACCCCTGAATGTCTGCAACTCGATGGGTTGAGACTCTCAGTGTGATTGCATAACATGGAGCTTTTCCCAAGTGTGGGACCTTGTGAATCGGAAAGCTCTCCGGATGAAGGTCGGTTCCTATTCCTCTGTTCAGATGCACACATAAAAATGCAGAGGGTTTACTCAAAAACCTAATCTAACTTTCCAAGGAGACAGGGTAAGAAGATGCATAAAAATAAACCTAAACTAACAAAGGTGATGCACCGAGGAATGAAGAACACCTGTCTTGCCAATAAACACAAACCATTAAAATGTAATGCAAGATCATGCACAGATAACAAAAATTGTAGTGAAATATCAGGAGGATGAAAATGAACACAAAGAGGGTTGAGAATCATCCATAGACATGCGTTATTTGCTCCAAAGATTGATACAATACACTACAAAATGCCAAGAGGCAAAGTTGCATTACAGTTTTAGATGGGAGGTTTGAACTCCACAAATTCACTTGCCAAAGAGAAGAAGGGGGGAAAAAAAGAATGTCTAACCTTTAGAAAGAAGCCCCTCCTTACAATTATAGGAAGAATGAGAGAGGGAAGAGAGAGGAAATCCAAATCTACCCCAACCACCTCTAGGTTGCATTTAATTCATCTCATTATGGTGGTAGGTGAGAACCCTAATAAACCCAAAAAGTGGCAAACTATATTTTGCATTTTTAAGAATTTGTTCCTACCTAATTAAAGATATCTAGTCATAGTTGGAAAGAGGACCTTGTAAGCTTTCTGAAAAGTCCAACCTTGTGTTAATCCGAGCTCCCTGTGAAAAGTTATGGCCATCTGAATATCTGGGTCAAGGTCTGCTTCCTGTCAGCGCTCAAAATGTTGTGCCTCCCCGAAGGTGAGTCATGGCGCATCCATGTGTGTGTTGACATCCCTTTACCTGTGCCATAGGCGCATCCATATTTGTGTTGACATCCTCTTACCTACGCCATAGGCACATCCATATTTGTGTCGACATCCTCTAATGTGTGCCCTTCTGGTTGGAAACGCAATAAATGTCGGGGTTTGATTTTCTTTGATTTCTATATTCTTCTGCTTGTCTATATCTACCCGGGGGAGATATTTACAACAAGAACTTAAGTGGGTATCAATCAAGAAGGATGAATAATGGGATTTTATGTTTCAAATGTCACAAATATGGAAACATTGTTAGATTTTATCACCATGATGAAACTCCAAGAGTTACTAGTAGGTTTCAATATATTAATGGGATAAATGGAAGAGTTTTCAAATGGAATATCAATCATAGATATGAGGTCAAGAGACTTAATTCTCAAAATGCAAAATTTTAATAATTAAAGCCAACAAAGAAGGAGGATTCTAGTGCTCTAAAAGTCTAAAAAAATTCAACAAGCCTAAATCAAATCAAGGGAGCATTTTTTATTTTGTTAAAGAAGCAATACTTGAATAACATCATATGTGTCTATCAACTATTGAATCTCTAATTAATAACAAGTTGAAGAAACTAGGTTTGTAGGATAGTTAAAGAGATACAATGTATGTAAAGTGACATATACATGAGTTTTTTGAGACCTTGTCATTGTAAGGTGTCGAGTTTTTAAGAGTAGTTCATTCTTCATTATTCTTGAGGTTTGTTTGTCATGTTAGGAGGTCTAATTTTTCTGAGTTTACATCATGTCCTTGTTATATTAGGCCTGGTTCATTACAAGGGCTTTTCATAGTTAATTTCATTACATTTCCTTATTCTTAAGAATTACATGTTCATATGAGTATTTAAAGGGAAAAAATTATTTCTCAAGGTTCTAAGAGAAGTGTGAGGTCAATAAGAGTATGTCTAGTTGATCGGGATTATCAAGTGAGTTTTTCACAGTCTATGTTTGTCTATTAGAGGTCAGTATGAAGTAGTCATGATTTAAGGTTGTAAGGTTGTTTAATGTTTCTCGGTGTTATATCTAAGAACAAGATTATTATGTTTGTCATGGACATCATGGTATTTTCAGTATATGGTATTATGACCTCAATTGTAAGCATGGATCTAAGTCATTGTGTGTTTTTGTGAAATTACAAGTTCATTCCATGATGGTATTATCGTGAAGTAGCTTATGGTCCTGTGATGAACTAGTGATAAATGAAAAATCCTTGTCATATGGTATGTTAATATTAAAATTATGTCTCATTCTATGATTTGAGGATAAATGAATTAACTTCTCAAAACGAGTATAATGTATGAAGTATGTGAAAGGATGTACAAGGCCGTAAATGATGTCTCATTTTAGTGAGATGAGTTAGTTATGACTTATAAACTAATGTTACTAACATGAAGGATCAAGATAAGGTTGATCAAGGTCACTCCATAAAGGTTTCTAGATTAGAGGTTTTTTCTCAAAGGTTTATATATTTCTAAAAGGATTGTATGAGGGGTTGAAATATCGGGGTATTTTTTTGCATGGTATTAGCCAAGTCTTAAGAAGATATTGACCCATATGATTCAATAATGATGTGTGGATATATTATATGTCATGAAACATGTTAAAGCATAGGTATGCTGACTTTATATACCAAAAATGGATTACCTTAGTCATAATATATCATATATTTCTCAAAATGATGTTTTTCAAGTACAGAGATCCAAGGTCTAGTTTTGATGGTATTAAGCATTAAGGAAGGTTTGATATGATTGTGTGCATCATGTATAATGAGAAATAGGTCTATTAAAATGGTGTGGTTAGTGGTTTTAGCATCAATAAGTTGGTAGGGAATCAAAAGATGGATTAGTGGTTGTGAAAGAACCAAAGTTATGATATAGGTTAGTAGAGATGCAAGTTCTTGTGAAATTCAAGGTGTATCTTGACATGAATAAGGTCTCAAGAGATATGTACATACCATGGTAAGTAGCTTTATTCATGAATAATTATATGTTCCTTTGTAATGATAAGTCCATAATAAGTGACAAAATTCTATAGTTTTTTTCTTAGGGTCGAATTATTGTCTCGAAGTTGGAGTTAACTATGCTAAGATCAAATGATGTAAATAAATGTTTCATAGTATGACCTCAAAAAGTGTGAAGGATGATGAAGTTGTATGTAAGGTATTTATGGATTATAATGTATACTTAAAAAAGTAATAAGGTAGCAATAGGGCTAAGGAACATGAAGTCAACTATGAAGAGTTTGAAAATTCATTTAAGAGCACTCAACTATATAGTAAATCTATGTACAATATCTTAGAAGTTTGATGCCTGATCATAGGGTCAAGAGTCAAAATAGAGTATCTATGAGTCTACTCACTCATAGTGAAGTTTGAATCCTGAGAAAGATGTTAAATCATGAAGAATATCAGGTGCAATAGTTCGTAGAGATCAAATGTGAATTATCTTAGTGAATGAAAATTTATGTAGGGTATATTGAAAATGAAGGGTAATCCTAGTATAGATTGATTGAAGGATGAAGGTTAGTTGACAAAGAATGTAGGTGATATCTAGCATGTCATTGATATCTAGTTTGATGGTGATATACACTACCAAGGTTTTGACACATTCAAGCATGAAGGATGAAAATAATTTTCAAACATAAGGAGTTATTAGATATGCACAATTGTTGATGACCTTATTGGTTTGAGATATCAATTGAACATGGTTTAAATTAAAATTCAAAAGCCGTGAAGAGCATAAAGTTGAATTAATATATAAGGTATGAGTTTTTAAGGAGAATTACTTCATATTTAGTAGTAATGGTGTGGTTATGTGTAGTGTCAAGTATTAGAAGTTTGTGAGTATGCATTTAAGAAAATGTAAAATTTCTTGAGTCTTTGGGGTATGAATCTTTGATTTCCATTGAGTTTGAAGGGTATAAGTAAGGTAAATGTAGTAATGAGATGATACAAGGGTCTTGAGAAATAAAAATGGAATTCCTTAAGGCTTTAATAGGTCTGTAACTATGCTACACGACTAGGAGTGCATCTAATATAGTGGATTCCATGTTGAATCTTAAGCATAGATGAAAAGGTGTATCAATATTTGGTAACTTGTGAAGATGTTGGATGAAGTTAGATAGATCATGACAACTCTGTAAAATTTTGAAGATAATTTGTGCATCTCGGGGGAGTCTTATCTCTCCATACAAGATTGAAAAGTTTCTAGGTATGCTTGAAGTTAAACTTTCAAAGTGCCATACTGTTGCAAAAAGGTAAAATATGAAGCTATAGGTTTGATGTGATCTATTCAATGCGGTGGAAGCATGTTTAATCACCTTCATAGGTGTACACGGTGTGTTGAGTGCTTAAAACTTCCCTAGAGGTGTGAAGTAAAAAATTATTATGAGAAGATATTATATCCAAACAAATATCTATAGGTGGCTTCTGTAATGTGAAAAAGGTATGGCATAGGTCAATTTTGAATCATGTAAACAAGGGAAGTTTATGTTTGACCTTAAATTATTTCCTAAGGTATATAAATGGACTTATTTACTATATGAGGCATAATGTGATTATCTATTCCATGGTCAAGAAATTCATGTTTAAAATATGCATAATCTCATCCAAATATGATTGAAAATATTGAGAATATGTTTCAAGTCTTGGTCAAAGTGTTTGAGTTGTCTCCATGGAATGGTGACAAGGTAAGAAGACAAGTTTTGTGTTTTTATACTACAGTAGGATGGTATGATTCTAGGGGATTCTTTGGATGTTTTTTTTTATTTAATTGAGAATATGGATTGGATAATATTTTGATTTTGGCATTAAAAAAGTGATTCAAGGACAAGTGGCCCTAAAGGTTGACATGTTAGGTCTAGAGACAAATCTTGAGTTTTGAGTTGGAACAATTCTTGTTGGTGATGTCAAGCATGAGTGAAGGCTAAAATGAGGATTATATGATCATGGGAAGCTATGTTTTTTTCTTGTATTAGGTTCATGGATCCTTATATAATGGTTTTGAGGTTAGGAAAGAGAGTATACAATCCCGTGGGGAGCTATCTAAGTCAAACAAGTGAGTTTTGTGCATTGTTTCCCTTGTTATCATTATTTCTAGTTGTGTGTTGTAATTTTAAATGTATAGTGGTCATTATATCATTTTTCATAGATATAATAGGGGGAGAGAATAATATGAAACATGATTCAAGTAGGTGTTTGGTCTTGGTGGTTTCCATCAATGTTTGTGAAGGTGGTTTCCATTAATGATAAAGGGGGATATTTTTAGCCATTATGTGTAGGTGTTGTCATTGATGTCAATTACATCAATGGAAAATGGTGTCATGTGTTCACGTGAGTCTTTATGAGGTGTCAATAAAATTTCAAACATCAAGTTTGATTAGTAGTGACAAGATTTAGCGAGTTCTAGGAGGTCTTAGAGTTTGGTTTTCTAGGAATAGTCATGGTATGAGCTCCCTAGATTTTTCTTAAGGTTTAATTGGGTTAATTTATGTATTTTATGATGTTTCATGATTTTCTATGAGTCCACATGAGGTAAACATGGTCAGTTCATGAGGTTACATGGTTTAGTTAGGTCATTCCAAGCCTATTCCTAGCCCTAGAGCATGCAACATGAGATGGAGTCATGCATTTTGGAGCTGATAAATATTTTTGGAGCATGGTATGAGTAGGATGGAAACATACCTAAGATTTATGATGAATTTCATGAAAAAAGAAGAGGCATGGTGCATTTATGAGGTCCTTAGGAAGCAAGAAATGAGAAATAAACAAGTAAGCATGGGAAAATGAGATTGGATGGATAATTTCATATGAATTTAGGCTAGATGGGAACTATTGATAGTTATATGATGTTTTCATGATGCTTTATGAAAAAATTTAGGTCAAGGAGAAAAAATATTTTTAATATGTATAAGTTTTGGAAAAACCAGGTAAGTTACAGTGTGGTTTTAGAGCAAAAGTGAACATTTTGATGCTCATTGTGAGATGTTTTATTTACATGGGGACCTGATATCTTTGGCATAGATTATTACGTAATTTATGAAGGTTTGAAAAAAAAAAAAATGTGGTTAGACTATCATGTTTTTATGAACGATCGTTAAGAAGATAAGTTGCTTTGAAACCCTAGTTAAGAGTGAATTGGAGATAAAGAGGTATGGTGAGTTTGTTTTTATTCCTTTTTCAAAATTTATGATTGGATTTTGTATATGACTCTTTTATATTTATAGAAATGTATATTAGTGCATATGAATGTATATGGTCCCTACCTAAAGAGGATTATTTATGAAGAAGTTTGGTTTGTGGAAAAGTTATTCAAAGAAGGTAAAGCATAAATGAAATTAATTTTATCCCTAGATTTTTATATATATCCATGATATTTTTAGGTCATGGTTGAGGTGAAAAAGTGAAAAGTTTTCCCTATTTATGAAGACTGGTTTTGGGGCAGTTTGGAGAAGCTTGTGGTAAAATTGACATTACATGAGCTACATGAGGAGTTAGGACTCCATTATTTTTTTGTGATACTGGTTCAGATATATTTCCAATGTTATATCAAACTTATGTTTTTTATATGGTATGAAGAAGTTATGACCTGTTCTTTGAGGGTCAAATATGGAGGATGTTTGATCTAGCAGGGTGCTAAGTAGCTTCATGAGGTAAAGTGATGATTCTGAACATTTATTGATTGGTGAAAGTTTTTAGTTTTTATAAATAATTTATAATGGTGTTACATGATTTTTTTAATCTTGTGAGTTTTGTGGTGATGGAGCAAGTTGAGCTCAAGGTTAGTTCTTGAGTCCTAGAAGGCTTAAGGAGTAGTTTGCAGAGATTGGATTGGTTGAAGGTATTTCAATTGGATTTGGAAGGAGTTATAATATTGTATGGAAAGAGGATTAAAATTTATTTTCATTGGTATATGGATTTTTTTCTTGTAATTTTATGTGATGGGTCATAAGGTCATTTTGTGAGGAAGAAGGTATGATGATTTTTAGGACATGTTTTCTCAAGCTAAAAGATTGAGTTGGTTGAGGCATGAAATAAATCGGTTGATGCTTGATATCATTTATAAAGTGAAGAGGGATTAGTTTTGTTCCTATTTAACCACTTTGTAGGTATTTAAAGTGGCATAAATGGTGCAAACCATTTATACTTGTAAACCTACTTTTTGGACAACACATTTTGGAGAAGAGGAAAGTTTTTGTTGTTTGAAAAAATGGATGTATCATGATCTATAACATACATGTATGTTATTTAAAGGTCTTAAGGACTCCATATAGTTGTTAAATTCCATATTTGATTTTTTATTGAGTTGTCTTGATGCCCAAACGTAAAGATAGGGTATTGGAAACAACTTGTTTGGTGAAGGATATGAGCGTTTTTGCTTGTGCTATGAATTTTTGATTAGCCCAAGATAATTAACTTCCATGAATGATATTTTTATGCTATATTACACATGTGTAATGAATTTTGGGATTTAATAATCATGTTTTTTGTTTTATTATTTTTTTACTCATCCTAGTGATGGGGTTTTTAGCTTTTTTGGTGCAAGTTTTGATGTTTTTGAACATGAAAGACCTATATGGGTCATATGTTAACATTGTAATGAAATTATTGGGATGTTATTATGTTTTTTTAGTAGAATTAATGGTGTAAGACCAACCTATATTATTTTTAAAGGAAGATAATCCTATAAAGCTAGTGTTTGGAGTTCATTTTTGAAAAAGTGATCTTGGAGGGAAAAGTGCGACCCATGTAGAAGTGAATATCATGTTTGAGGGAATTTTTAAGAGATGATCCATTGCGTGAAATATTTAAAAAGGTTAGATAACATGTGTGTTAGGTTTTATAGCCAAGACAAGTTAAAGAAAAAGAAGATATAGTGTGTTGAAGGAATGAGGGTTTGAAGAAATATTTGTGAGATGAATTAGAGATCTCCATCGAGTTATGTATGTGTGTGATTACAAAAATATAATTAAAAAAATAGAAACTAACACCAAGTAGTGTCAATAAAAAACCTAATATAACAAAGAATCATGATAAATCCATAGAAAAGGAAAAGCTAACTAATGCATCTAATTAACATGAAATGCAAAGCCGTATTTTGATGTTTTTAATGGGATTTTAAACTAAAGCTACTCTTTTTTAGCCAAACGTGATTACATGTGATCAAAGGATGCTATCTCCATGAAAAGGAAGATATCTCACCAATATGGCTTGGTTTCCATGTATCATTCTTCTCTTACTACTCTTTGCAAGTAGAGGATAGAAGGGGATGTTTGATCAATAAGATTTTCAAAGTTGAATTTCTCTTATCATATGCATATAGTAAAATATGTAATACTTGGTGTCATATTGGAAGGAAGGTACTAGCTTGTTTATATAGCTTTCCAATTTGGGAGAATCTAGAAACCTAGTGAATGTGGGATAAAGGTAAAGTAGAATTAGAAAGGGATAAACATGATTAGAAGAGATTGATTAGTGATTAACAACTCATGGGAGTTGGAGATGATTTAATTAATTAATAGACCAATATAAGCTTAAAAATCCATTTGGAGGTGATTTAGAAGGAAATTGGAAGAATTTTAAGGGTTTGAAAGGGGGATTTAATCAATAATAAGGTTTACTGATTAAATAGAAGGTAAAAGAAATATTTAAATAATAATATTTAATTACAATAGGATTATAACTAGCAAAGTGTCATTAATTGGAATCCGGATGACCGGAAGGCTAGTTAATTAACAAAGAGTTGTTAATTTATTGAAAGAAAGGAAAATGTTAGCTAATTAGTGAGAAATCACTAATTATAATGAAATGATAGAAAGAGGATAATTAGTGCAATTTTAGTAGTAAAATTATGTAGTCTTCTTTAAGTGTCCGAATTTCCCCTCTTTAATGTGGTGTAATGAAAGTGACACCACTACACACATAGTAGACAAGTTTAGACAATGCAAATAAGTAGAAGAAAAAATAGTAGGATGGAAAATTCCCCTTGAGTGTTGATGGGGTGATAGAAGAGGTTGATTGATGCTCAAAAAGAATAAGGAAATATCACAACAAAAGAGTGAGATACTGTAGTGATGGATATTTGAACCAAGCCTAGGAGGCCATCGTTCAAATTGATTGATTGTAAGATAAACCCCATGTTTAGATGTATGCAAGAAAATAAGGGAGGGAGGGGGATAAATATCATCCCTATTGCCCTAGAGTTTGTGGAAGAAAATGTTGATAACAATGGAAAGGGATTCAAACTATGCCTAGTTGGCCACTGTTGGAATCAAGAAAAAGAGGATCCTATGATGCAAGTAGAAGAATAAAGGGAGGGAGAAGAAATGGAAAATGATAGGTATAAAAATATTTAGAATGGAAACAAGCGTATACATGGAGAATGGAAAGATCGTAACGTAGCCAACAAACCATCCAACTCAAAAGTAAATTTTTATTTGATATAAGGATATAACAAAGTATTAAATGAAATGAAGAGCCATATTACTTATTTTTGTTCATTGTTAAAGGAATGGCTCAAATAAAATACATAAAGTAATGTAGTATGAGAAAGAGAAGTATAAAAAGAAAGAACCAAGCAAAAAAACATTCTCAAACAAACAACATTCAATACAGTTGTACCAATGTTTTTAATCTAGCTTTTATTCCCAAATGTTCAAGTTCTATGTGTAGACAAAAATCATGCTCTTTAGGAAATATTTAGCCCAAGTATTATGCTACTATTTAGAGGGTTCTCAAGTGAAGAAATTACTAATCAACCCCACCTTTTTGGCCATCTTACTTTCACCTTTTATTTCATCATTCCCATATATTTTCCTATGCATATTCACCTATTTTGTAATTGTCTTGTCATTTTAGCCTAAATGGGGTGCCTGAGCATGTACTAGGTCACCTTGGTCCCACCTAGGCCACCCCAATCCATATTTTCCTTTTCCTCCTCTTTTGGGCATCTTCTAGCCATTTTTCATCCTTATATTTTTCCTAGTCTACCATGTTGGGGTTAATTATGAAATTAGAGCAAGAGAA
Organism: Taxus wallichiana var. yunnanensis; assembly: GCA_018340775.1. Classification (NCBI taxonomy): domain Eukaryota; kingdom Viridiplantae; phylum Streptophyta; class Pinopsida; order Cupressales; family Taxaceae; genus Taxus; species Taxus wallichiana. The sequence goes on from CM031240.1 coordinate 565,665,730, forward strand.
CCCTAAAAATATAAATTTATGAGACCATAATGAGGGTCCTAGAGTCACATACTATTATCACTCCATATATAGTTACATCCATTGCATCAATTACATCCACATAATGTCATGGATCAAGGCTAGGAGATCTACATCAACACTCACAATATAGGGGATGATTCTATTATATTTCATGCACACATGCTATTATATTTTATATAGTTATTATTGCTTGCTACTTCATAAAGTGCAACTGACACAAGATCACCTAAGGCACGACATGCACACATACACTAGAATTGTATTTAGGTCTGAAATGTAGTGCAACGCTCAGTTTAGTAAGCCCATTGTTGTGGTATTTAAGGTCAGTATGACCCATTCATTTTGTATCTTTTATTTTTAGGGTTTTGATACTTCTTTGTATTTTGTAGGTCATTTCTTCATCTTGCATTATTTCACACACTTGGCGCAATTTGACAGATCTAGTGTGATAGATAGGAAATATTCTAGATCATCTTATGACCTTAAAAATAAGATTCTGAAATTTTACGAGAGACCAGAGTACCTATTCTACAAACCAGGGGTGACACTGGGCTGCCCCGATACCTTTCTGGCACCTCGGTCTACAGATCCTCCAGATTTGGCATTTTTAGACATTTAAGTAATCGTTAATACTCTTGGATTTCATAGTCATACCTGTGACACTATACGAAAGTCTTATGCAATCAGCTAAGTCATTTCTCCTTACTTGCACATTAGGTTTTTTATTTCACTTAGTATAATTATCTAAAATTATTCCATTCTACTTTAGTGCATTGTTACAATGTTTTAGTCCTCCTATATTAGATTAAATAGTTTGCTATACTTCCCATAGTATAGTTCAAGTTTATTTAATCATTTTAGTTAACCCCACATTTTAACATCTTCTTTGCACTATGTCATCTCCTTATCAAGTTATGGCCCAATCTTCTTATCCTACCTATACACCTACTAAGGTAACCAATATAGTTACTACCACCACTGATTTTATGTGTGTACACACTCAACACCCTCCTCACTTTGTCACACCTCCGTCTGATCCATCTATCAATGTAGTTACTACTTTTCATACTCTCATCAATCCATCAACCACTCCACCCATTTCTCTTCCACCACCCATTATGCCCATAGCCCCATTATCCTCTTCCAAGGGATATGAAATTATTGACCAACTCAAAAATACACCGAATAAGATATCTCTATATGAATTAATGTGAAATGCACCAAATTTTCAAACCACACTAGAGTATACCCTCTATTCTATTCACATTGAGCACGATCATTCCACCAAGGCTTTCACACATTGTAGACACCTATAATAATTCCCAAACAATTTAAATACTTAAATTACGCTAATTATCCCCTTTCTCAAAAATCAATGACATATCGTCAAAAATCACTCATATTCCCTCTTATTATCGTTAATTAATTACAATACGCTAATTGATTAAGTCACCTACCCAGCTAACAACCTAATTAATGACCTTCCATTAATTATCACCTCTTCTATCTAGATTAATTAATTATTATTAATTAATTAGTCTTCCCCTTCATTTAACTAGTAAATCAATATTTAATTGATTTAATCCCCTCACAATAGCCTAAATCACACTATTATTCTTCTAATTGGCTTCTATAAGCTTACACCTACCTATTAGTTAATCACCTTTGATTAATTAAAACACCCCCCAACTCCCATGACTTGCTAAACATGTATTAAACCCTTCTAAAGTGAGGTTACCTTTAATAAAGCAACCTTATCCATTCCTAATCATGTTTTACCTTTATCCCACATTCATGAGGATGTGTTGAATCCTTTTTCCTTTAGGCTATATAAGGATTCCTCCACCTACCTTTTACTTACACCTAAACTCCTTAGAGAGCAAATGCAAAGCATATAGCAAAGAGACTAAGAGCTTGCACTTTATCCTCTTGAGAGTTCATCATCTTGAAGAGTTAAGCCTCTTCCTATTCTAGCCTAAAGTGCTTAGGTCATATGGGAGGTATCAAAAGGGTCTTGTAGCCCAACTTTGATTAGCCCCCATTCCTAGGTTCTTGGAACATTAAGGACAACTATTTTTGATAGCCATGGAACCTACCTAGGTTCCTTCATTTATATGTTGTTAGAGAATAGAGGATATTTAGGTTCTTAACATAGTTGATTTCATAGTTTTGTATTGATAAATGTTAGCATCTAACCCTTGATTAATTCTTATCATGATGGTGTTTATAATGTTGCTTATTTCTTACTAATTAAGACTATTCAAGTATTAGTCTTTGTTTACATTAGCATTAGTTTAAAAACAACACTTGCACACACACACACACACATCTCATTTAGTCTATCTATAATTTTCCACATTCTATCTCTTTTACTGATGAGGATATATGGCCCTTTGTGAAAATTAACCCATGTGCTCCATTTCTCATTACCATCCTTGTTAGCACTAATTATATCAAGCATGTTCTCATTGATAATGGATTTGTAGTTAACCTTTGTGCACACTCTCTCTTATGGAAATTAGTTATAAATGACAGTCTCATCTCTCAGAACTCCACCCTTATTCATGTTTATGAATCTTCCACTTGCACATTCTTAGGAACTATCTCCTTACATATTCAGGTTGGAACTAAAACTATTCTCACTGAATTCTATGTTCTTGATGCTTCTTTTCAATTCAATGTCCTCTTAGGTAGGCCTTGGATTCACGCAATGAAAACCATGTCATCCATTTTACATCAATGTGTCAAGTTCCACCATGATGGATATGAACACACTATTTCGGATGATCTGGAACCATTCAAATATTGTTGTATTGATCTTGTTACCTCTATGACCATTCTATGTTTGAAACATATTTTGTACACTAGTCTTGATAAATATGATGTTGGTCAATATAGTGCATCTTCCTCGACCACTCTTGTTATTACTTATCCTCCTATATTCACTCACACTTCAGCTATCATTTCACCTATGGTATTTGTCCCTGCTAGTACTCCACCTCTGCCATCCACTACTTCTTCTACCCCTCCCACTTCAGCATCACCTACTAATGTCCTAGATAGTGCCACCCAAAATGATGATACAAACAATGATACTTATTAAGAGTCTGATGATGAATTTGATGTAATATAACTCACGGATAAGTCACTACCAACATGATTTTACTCTTTTTGGCATAGAAAATTCTTATTTTGAAGAAACCTTTGTAGCTGACGGCCCAAGTGAATATCAGTTCAAAAACCCTCCATCCACTAATGCTATGGTATTATATAAGGGATTTGTTCATAGCATTGATGTCATTTAATTTTCCTCCTGCTCGAGGTTACTTGCGACCCCCTTTACATGCACATTATATATGAATAGGTCATTTTGGGAACACATTCCTATCGATCTCACTAGTTTAGATACTATATGTACACGTGACTACTTGCCTAGGTTCGGTATGAAACTCAATGAAATCCTACCACCCCTTCATTCACCTCATCTTTATCATGGATACTTCCACATCACAATAGCTTATGGCTTATGGGTTTTTCATTTAACAATCTTTGTTGTGCATATCCATCGTAATTATCTCGCTTACACTAGGACAATCTTGGCTTGATTATATTGGTGGTAAAATAGATCCTCTCCACTCTTCACTCTCATTCCCCATGCCCTTTGGCACTATTTCCATTACTAATGATTCCTCTCCTACCTATGTTCCTAATATTTTGCGTTGGCATGCTTATGTTTTCCACCATTCAATTTTATGAATGAAGAATACATGTTGAATGTTCATACACTCTGTCATAATGGGTCCCTATACGACCTTCCCATTCTATAGCTTACCAAGTTTTTGATGTGGCTCCAGCTAGTTTTGATCATGACAATGATGATCTATTTGATGGCATATCCTAGAGACATGTATCCCATACATTTGGGAGGGGAACATAACAATCACCCCCCTTTGTTTCCACATGATTACATAGTATTACATCCCACATTGCATACTTCTCATTTACTATCCTTTTCTTATCAGCATAACATATCACCCATCATATCACCCTCATTAGCTGATGATGGACTCTTGTGCTTCGATTCACACTTGACTATTGAGGGATTACCATTACACTGAACCCCACACAACACATCATAGGACCTATATATTACATTTCATCCTACATGGAACGTTATACACTATTCATTATACATATATTTCTACATTATGCTAGTCCTCCTTTACGGATTGCATATATGATGATACCTACACACTTAGTCACACTATGTATTACACATTATCACATCATACATTTTCCATATTATACTATTCATCATTACATATGAGTCTATTTTTACATTTCATTCCTACATTCTACATTTTACTAGTTCTTACCCTACGCACCACATACATCATTAGGTTATCCATGCATAACTTATACATAATCATACTACCCATTTCCACATACATTCTATGTCATAAGCCCTACATATTACATTTAATCCTATATGGTGCATTAAACACCATTTATTCTACATCTATTTCTACATTATGCTAGTCCTCCTCTACGCATTGCATCTATGATGGTACATACACACTTATTCGACTATGCATTACACATTTTCACATCATACCTTTTGGATATTATACTAGTCTTCATTACATATGAGTCTAGTTTTTACGTTTCATTCCTACATTATACATTTTACTAGTCCTTACGCTATACACCACATACATCATTAAGATATCTACACATAATACATACATAATCATACTACCCATTTCCACATACATTATACATACTATGCTAGATTACATTTCATATGGGTCTAGCTTTACATTTTATCATTATGTATTCCATTTCTATATACACCTATTATTGCACTTCACACATTACACATCCTACACACACTACACATCCTATATTACATTTCCCACAATGCACATTTACATACCCTATTATTCATTTGGTCATTTATTCTACTATGTTGTTTTCCAAGTGTTGTCATCACCACCCTATGATGCAATTTAGTTCCTCGGTCCATACTCGACTACCGAGGGTTTACCAATCAAATGGACCTTACATTCACCATGCAACATTTCCTCATGTGACATTTCCAATGTTAGTGACATACACCTTAGGTTAAATTATCACCTATATTATCATCTTGTAGTGGTATACACCTTAGGTTACATCACTACTCCCTTATTATTCATCTCATAGTGACATACACTTTAGGATAAATCATAACCTCTTTCTCTTTGTCATGTAGTGATATAAGCTTAGGGATAAATCATCACTCATCATTTCATCATATAGTGATATACACTTAGGGCTAAATCATCACTCATATATTCAAAAAGTTGTGATATACGCTTCAGATATAGGGTTCATGCACATCTCTCCACATGTTGCATCTCATCACCATTACATATACACACTCACCACAACGAGTTAAAAATAAACAAAACTACTCAAGCATTTCCCAATGATGCACTCTCATTTATGATTCATTCTTGATTGCAGAGGGGGAAACCAAAATGAACCTCATTGTATACACTTCCATCCACTCGGGGGACACACTACTCCTACCATTCTATCTTGCATTTCCATTCCATCCATCCACAACATATTGTATTATCTTGGGGTATTTAATTTTAATTGTTAGTGTTTTGAATTCTCACTTTACTACACATGTTAGACGTCTTTTGTTATATGTCATTATGATACACACCTACACATTCATGCCTTTATTTAGTGTGATCATAGATATAGGACTCTACATGTGGCATGGATGCTCGAATTCTACCCTTCTTATATTGTTTCATTTTGTACTTAGGATCTTATCTTACTTTCTCATACATACATGCTTTGACATATTGGTTATAGCTCTAACATGATAATAGGTGTTCCATGTGTAACAATTGTTTTGCAATATTATACGTCTTCATGAATCCTTTTTTTTGTTTTTATTTGTCTCCATTATTTTTTCGTTGTATGCGGGCTTTTCCTTTGCTTGTGTGAACAATTGTTTGTTTTTTACGTCCATGACAGCCATGTGTGTCTTACAACATCATGAGTGATGTCCCATGTTTGCAACTTGATTTTTGCACTCAACTTTGTTTCTTGTATGTTTACACTAATTTATTTAGTAATTACTACATTATATATGTATTTTACACTTTTCTTATTGCATGCATGTGTTTTTGGACTAATACTTGTTTTGGATAGCCATCCCCTTTTGTACACACCTTGGTTTCTACCAAGTGATTTCCCTCTCCCCTGTAGGGAAGAGTTCTACATGTTAGAGTGTGGTAGGTCCTATTTTGGGGTTGCATTCTCCTTTTAATGACGTTTCATGTGTCCCCTTAGAGGGGGCATCATTGAGGGTTTTACATACTAACATAACGTATTTACACGTGCTCGATTATAATGCACTTTTCACCCTTTACATTATGGGTTTACATATAATGAGTGTGTTTAGAATAGTCTACAAATTCCATACACAATGGTCTCTATAAGACATGATGTCCTTTGGAAATTTCTATGAAGTAGTTATAGGCTTGGAGGTTAAAGTGGGTGTGCTTCTCTATACTACTTCTTCTAGTGGTTTCGATCCTCCAAAAACTAGGATGTTACAAAGATATCTTCACACATTTCAGAAAAAGAGGCTAAAGGTTGGAGGAAATAGAGCATTTCCTCCCTATACTTATTCATCCAGGGTGGCGTGAGATCACCTGAAAAAATTCGACAAGACATGCTATCTTTCTACACCCTTTTTCTCAACATGGATCAAGTGCACATGTTCCATTTACACTTTTCTTTTCACATATTTTACATTTGTGTACTTTACACATTTCTATATACATGCATATTTTACACATTGTTTTTACATATATATGAATACTTGATCGTTTTCTCCTTACAGTGTCGACCATATGAGAAACAAGAAATAGAATTGGTGGCAACAAAACCAATGATGATGAAGATGATGAAAATGACAACATCTCCGCAACGACACTTTCCTTTACTAACCATGTAGGTACACTACACACCACAATAGCTACACACGTGTTTCACCCTAGGTCCACTCTCATCACTTTTTATGTAAATTTTTCATCTTTAGAATCAACGATCCTCCAATTTTTATTTTTTCATTCTATGCTTGAGTCTAGTCCATCGAAATGTCTCTTTTACACTCTACATGGATATCAGTACGCATCTCTATCTATTTTATGTTACCAAGTGTTCTCGATCACTTTGATATAAAGTGGGGAAAATGTAGACACAAAATCATGCACTTTAGGAATTATTTAGCCTAGCATTCTACTACTATTTAGAGGGTTCTCAAGTGAAGAAAGTACTAATTAATCCCACCTTTTGGCCATGTTATTTTTACCTTTTATTTCATCATTCCTATGTATTTTCCTTTATCCAATTATTCCATAACTTCCCTTGATTTTAGCTAAATAGGGGCACCCAGGCTTGTATTAGGGCACCCCAAGGTGCCCTAGTCCAACCTAGGGTTCCTCGATCCATGTTTTCATTTTTCACCTCTTTTTAGGCCTATTCTAGCCATTTTTCATCCTTATCTTTTTCCTAGTCCGCCATGTCGGGGTTAATTACGATATTATAGAAAGAGAACACTATAAATATAAATTTATGAGACCATAATGAGGGTTATAGAGTCACATACTACTATCACTCCATCTAGAGTTGCATCCATTGCATCACTTGCATCCACATAGTGTCATGCATTAAGGCTAGGAGATATACATCAACACACACAACATAGGGGGAGGATTCTATTATATTTCATGCACACATGTTATTACATTTTCTATAGTTATTATTTCTCGCTACTTTACAAAGTGCGATTGGCATAAGAGAACCTAGGGCACAACATGAACACACTGTAGATTGAGAAACAGGGACGGAAGCCTGTGTATATTTTATTGATCTCAATCAGTAAACAATTACAGAGAATGGGCTGCAATATTTATAGATATTGCACAGCCAAATACATCCGGGAAAATGAGTTGCACAGGTGCAACCAAAAACCAGATTTCACAAGCTTCCAATAACATCCGGGAAGCAAAATTACATAAAGACAAATATATTGTTTATAACAATATAACAATGTGCAAACAGACAAATATGGTTGTTTAACCATATAACAATTTAATCATTAATTATTTAATTAATAAAATTAATTAAATAATCCTACTATGCATAATTAATAATAGGATAATAAAATTTATCCTAACATTCCCCCCCTTAATTGTGCATTGTCTGAAGAGATGAGGAGAGAAATGCTCTGAACAACTCGAACTTGTCACGTGCAAGTGACTTTGTGAAAATATCTGCTCGTTGTTCAGCTGTTGGACAAAATTGAAGCTGGATGTTGTGCTTCAATACATGTTCGCGTATGAAATGAACCTGAACTTCAATGTGCTTTGTTCTCTCGTGAAAAACTGGATTGCGAACAAGTTTGAGAACACCTTCGTTGTCAACATACATGGTGGTCGGTTTGTCCTGTGGTATTCCAAGTCCTTCCAGTATGCGACGTAGCCAAATCGCTTCACAGACAGCTTCTCCTGCAGAACGATACTCAGCTTCTGTGGAAGAGCGAGAAACAAAGTGTTGTTTCTTACTTCCCCATGATATTGGTCCAGATCCCATAAAGAATACAAATCCAGAAGTGGATTTTCTATCATCAATGTTACCTGCATGATCTGAATCCGAATATCCAGTCAAGAAGAAGTTTTCGTTCTTCTTGTATTCTAGACCAAGATCCACTGATCCTTTGAGATATCTTAAAATGCGTTTTGCTGCTTTCCAATGACAAATTTTGGGTTCTTGCATGAACCTGGATAGATAGCTCACTGCAAAGCTGATATCTGGTCTAGTGTAGGTCAGGTAAATGAGACTCCCAATCAGCTGCCGATAGAGAGTGGCACTTACCTCAGGAGATGGATCTGAACGAGATAATCATGTAATGCTCTCCATAGGTGTAGCAATTGGTGTGCAATCCATCATCCTAAACTTCTCGAGCGTTGTCTTGGTATATTTCATCTGAGAAACAAATATGTGATTCTCTTTCTGCCATACTTCCAGTCCAAGACAATAATGCATAAGCCCGAGATCTGTCATGTCGAATGATCGCTTAAGATCTTTCTTTGTTTCATCAATCATCTTCACTGAACTGCCAGTGATGACTAGATCATCGACATAAACTACAATAATCACCATCTCCCCCCCTTGCTTTTTGAGGTAGAGATTGGGATCGTATGGATTTCTGACAAATCCATGTTGTACGAGATGCTCATCAATCTTGATGTACCATGCCCGGGGTGCCTGTTTGAGGCCATACAGAGATTTCCTGAGTCTGCATACCTTTTCTTCTTGACCAGGTACTACATATCCCTCAGGTTGAGTCATGTAGACTTCTTCTTGCAAATCTCCATTCAGGAAGGCACTTTTTACGTCCATCTGGTGAACTTTCCATCCAAACTGAGCAGCTAGAGCAAAGATCATCCTGATCGTTTTGATCTTAGCTGTGGGAGCAAATGTCTCCTCATAGTCAATGCCTTCTTTCTGTGCGTACCCCTTTGCTACAAGTCTTGCTTTGCACTTGTCCACTGTCCCATCTGCTTTGTACTTAGTTTTGAATATCCATCTGCAACCAATGGGTTTCTTCCCTGGTGGAAGATCGACAAGCTGCCAAGTGTTATTCTTCATCACTGATTGATATTCAGAATCCATGGCATCTTTCCAAGCTTTTGACTGTAGGGCTTCCTGGACTGTAGATGGCTCGTCTGTTTCAATAACTCTACTCATCAAAGCAAAGTTAACTTCTTCTCTTGCTTTACTGCGAGTCCGTGGTCCAGGGGTGGATGTATCCGGTGGAGCATCCAGTCTTGCATCTCGTAATGTGCTTGTACACCATTTAGGCATACGTTGAGCTGTTCCCATGGGTTGTGGTCCTATCTGATCAACACCATCATCCCCATCATCACTTTCATCTTCTGAGGGAACATTTGCTTCAGTTTTTACAACTGGTGAAAAATCTACATCTTGCGAGTCCGGAGGAGGAGTCTCTACTTCCTTCTTCTCGAAAAACTCAACATCTCTGCTTGTGTAGACTTTTCTGGTCTTAGGATCCATCAGTCTGTACCCAAGAGTCTCTTCACTGTATCCAATGAAGATGAGATTTTGTGACTTCATGTCCAATTTCTTTCTGTTCTGTTTGGGTATGTGCATGCTGGCTTTGCACCCGAATACTCTGAGGTGTGCAATGGATGGTTTCCTTTTTGACCATGCTTCTTGTGGTGTAATTCCATCAAGAGCAGTTGTGGGCGCTCTGTTTAGCAAATACACTGCTGTTTTTGCTGCTTCTGCCCAAAATGTCTTTGCAAGTTCGAATCATCGATCATGCATCGCACCATTTCCATGATAGTACGATTTCTTCTCTCAACAACACCATTTTGCTGCGGTGTGTGTGGAGGAGGCATTTGTCGACGAATCCCGTGAGTTTGTAGATAGTCTCTGAACTCATCACTGGTGAATTCCCCCCCTCGATCTGAGCGGAGAGTTCTGATGTGACGACCAGTTTCTTTCTCAACTGCCACTTTGAACTTTTTGAACGTTTCAAAGGCCTCACTTTTCTTACGAAGACAAAAAATCCACATTTTGCGTGAATAGTCGTCAACACAGAGCATGAAGTACTGGAACCCTGAATGACTTGGCTGCATTGGACCGCACAGATCGGTATGAACCAGGTCAAGTTTTCCATGAGCTCGAAAAGTACTTGTTTGGAATGAAACTCTGTGTTGTTTCCCTGCTAAGCAGTGAGGACACTTGTCTGTATCCTTCTGAAGAGATGGTAGCCCATGTACCATATTGCACCGGCGAAGTGTGTCGAGATATTTGAAACTTACATGACCAAATCTCCGATGCCACAACTGAGCTGAGGTGGAGTTTTTAGCCACGAGTGCTTGATCATTTTTGTGAATGAAATCAAGTTGAAACATTCGTCCCACATTTGAGGCTTTGGCAATTATTTTCGAGCCTCTGGATTTATCTCGAATCAAACACATTTTCTTGCCGGATTGACTATCAAAGTCAATTTTCAGGTTGTGATCTAGGAGTTGACTGACCGAAAGAAGGTTCTTTGTCAACCCAGGGACATATAGAACATCTGATAGTTTGCATTTGCGTGAACCAAGGGGTAGAGAAATGTTTCCAATCCCCTGTACTGTATATGAAGAATCATCTCCCAACGAAACATGATTTTTCGATGGCGTGTCCCTCATTGAAATAAACCAGTCTCTGTGGCCGGTCATGTGTCGAGTGGCTCCCGAATCAACATACCAGACTTCACTAGATGACGTGGATGGTTCACTTGATCGAGCAGTGAACAAGAAGTCTTCATTGTCTGACTGATCTTGTTGCTCAGCAATATTACCTTGCTGGTGGGGTCTTCTTTTCCAGTTCCCCTTTTTCTGCCCGTGATAATTGTTTGAATGTCCCTTGTAAGTTTGTTGTTGTTGAGGTCCAGCATTGCTTGATGAACCTTTCTTATATGTATTAAACCAACATTCTTGCAAGTCATGTCCTCTTTTGCAAATGGGACATCGCTTCTTCTGTTGATTGTCCCCATGATACTGATTCTGATGTGGGGACTTCTGATAGGATTTAGGTTTTCCTTTACCTTTTCCTTTCCATTTTTGATGTGAAGATAGTGCCTGCTCCTCTTCATCATCCTTGTTGTGCATTGCTTCCTCTTGTTGCAGTAGGTTTACTAACTTGTCAAAACTAATTGTCGTATCTGACAAGTTTAGAGTTGTGACAAAAATTCGGTAAGAAGAAGGGAGAGCTCTCAGAACAATGGGAACGAGAGACTCATCTTTGACCTCTTCTCCTAGGGCTAGAAGTGAAGCCCTCAACTCTGCAACTCTTCTTAGGAAGGCTTCAATTTTCTCATTCTGTTTGAATTTCAACGTATGTAACTGACTCTGCAAATTGAGTATGACATTCTTGTTCTTGGCCTCATATATTGTGCTCAGTTTATCCCAAGCTTCTTTTGCTGATGTAGCATCTCGAATGTGGACTTGCACATCGTCGGATACTCCAAACAAGATGATGAGCTTTGCTTTCTGATCTGCTCTATCAAATTGTCGTTGTTGTGTTGCATCCGTTGGTGATCTGGTTAGAGTACCAGTCACAACAGGCCAGATTTCTTCAAACTCAAGCTGTGTCTTGATTTTTGTCTTCCAAGCAGCATAGTTGCTTCCTCTGAGCAATTGTGAATCCGGAAGAAAAAATTTGGGGGCATTGGTGCCCATTTTGCAGAGATCACTGACAGGGTTTGGCTCTTATCACTCCAGGTATAAGGTCTCCCAATCTATATACCGTCAGTCCGATATACCGAACCTTTCTATATACGCGCCCTTCCGATATACCCGTCGGTACGTGGAAGAAGCTCGCCCTTTCTATATACCCGGCGGTACGTGAAAGAGGCGTTAACGTACGTGAAAGAATTCGATACGTGGTACCAAGATAGTACTGATGGGGTCTGTGCGATTATTGACACCGGCTCAAAGAAATATCCTCATACGCGCGCGTAACTTCGCTATATACTCGGATAATTTCTCAGTCCGGATTTATGTCTTGCAATCGTTCACAGACGGATGGGATGGTTCATAGTGTGTGCACTGTGACCTTATTACTCCCCGTCGATTTATAGGGACGATGCCCAGACGACGTTGTTGCAGCTATATTAGGCGTTAAGTGCAGTAGTAGTCGCGACGGCTTTACCCGTAAGCGCTTCCCAGAGGCACTGTATATACCGAACGCTGCGAATGAGATCTAGGATCTCGTGAGTGTTACAGAACCAAATTTACTATTTTTGATTACAATTCTGCCAGTTTCTGAGCAGTTACAAAGTTTTGCAGTTGACTATGGCAACCTGCAAATTAGTACAATATGCAGCAGTATACAATTTACATTCAAAAAATTGTGCAATTTGAATGACAGGCAAAAAATTTCAGTTTCGGGGTCCTGGTGGCCTCCTGAGCCCTAAATGCTAAAAATTGCAAAAAAATAGCTGAAAATGCAATTTTTAGGTGGGTCTCCTTTTGCAAAAAATGTCTGGAATGAGAAAACAGACCAAATGGGAGAAATTTTTTTTTACCCTAAATTAGGGATTCTCCGCTAAATTTAGTTAGTTATAACTAAATTCAAAAAATCTGCTAAATTTAGCAGTTCCGCTAAAAATTCCGCCAAATGCAAAATGTGGAGTTGGGGGTGGGATTTGAACCATGCACCTCCCACTTCTAAGGCTTTCCCTCTATCCAACTTGGCCACTTAAGGGCGCTTGATGTAGAGATGAGCAAACTTGTATTTAAAGTATGTGAAAAAATGGCTTACCTTAGAAAATGCGCCCTAGATGAGGGATCCACGTGGCAGCAGCTGGTGAGAGGCGGTTTAGGGTTATTTTATTGCTCCAAATACGGATCTGAAGTGTTTCTTTTAACCTCCATGCCTTTGTATTCTTCTATGGCCGCATTTTTCTTCTTTTCACGCACTGATTCATGTACAGGCCGCGTTTTTTTTTTTTTGACGCAGATCTTCCTTCCTTGGCTGCGTTTCTTCCTTGGCCGCTGTTTTTTATTCCCTTGGCCACGTTTTTCACTGCCTGGCCACGTTTTTCACTGTACAGGCCGCGTTTTTGACTATACAGGCCGCGTTTTTTTAATGCTGGGCGCGTTTTTTGCGTTGTTTGCCTTTGTACAGGCCGTGGGAGACTAAAAATGGCGCCTTTTTTGCTTTGGCTGCGTTTTTCTGATTGCTGGGCCGTTTTTTTACTTGGGGCGCATCTCTTTTTTGCTGTAATTGCTTTAGACTGCGTTTTTTTCCTTTTTTTCACGCCTGGTATTGCCTAGGCGCGTTTTTTGACTGAATGTGCTCACAAAAAACGTTTTTTCTCCTTTGTGCAGGCGCTGGGGGCAGCAAAGGGTGCGATTTAGCTCCAAAAAACGTTTTTTCTTATGCTGGCCGCGCATGGGACAGCAAAGGGCGCATATGCTCTCAAAAAACGTTTTTTTTTTTTTGTACAGGTTGCTGGAGCAAGAAAAACGCCTCCTTTCTTTTTTTTTATTTTCTTTGCTCTGTTTGATCACTGCAGGTACATATACAGAGCAAAGCAATCTTCCAAACAAGAAAACAATCTCCAAATACAGTAAAACAAAACCTGATTGGAATTTATTTATTATTTTTTTAAATTCAATACCTGTAGCAATTTTTGGCTGGTGCTGAGTGCACCAAAAAAAAAAAATTTGCCTTCCAAGTACCTGGAAGGAACAGGCTGATGTGGGGGAGGCAGGGATGGGGCTGGGAGTTTGCACGAGGCTGCACAGGCTCTCAAAATGCTGCAAACACGTCTCCAATCTCCTCTCTCTCTGCTGCTCTCTCTTCCACACCTTCACAGGGCCAGAATTTCGCTCTGGTACCAAATGTAGATTGAGAAACAGGGACGGAAGCCTGTGTATATTTTATTGATCTCAATCAGTAAACAATTACAGAGAATGGGCTGCAATATTTATAGATATTGCACAGCCAAATACATCCGGGAAAATGAGTTGCACAGGTGCAACCAAAAACCAGATTTCACAAGCTTCCAATAACATCCGGGAAGCAAAATTACATAAAGACAAATATATTGTTTATAACAATATAACAATGTGCAAACAGACAAATATGGTTGTTTAACCATATAACAATTTAATCATTAATTATTTAATTAATAAAATTAATTAAATAATCCTACTATGCATAATTAATAATAGGATAATAAAATTTATCCTAACACGGGTTCGAAATGTAGTGCATCACTCAATTTAGTAAGCTCATTATTGTGATAGCTCAAAGTTAGTCGACCCATTCATTTTTCATAATTTATTATGGTTCTCGATACTTCTTTGTGTTTTGTAGGTCATTCCTTCATCTTGCATTATTTCACACACTCAAAGTGCGATTCGAATATCTAGTAGACAGACATGCGATATTCCGATCATCTTGCGACCCGGTGAAAACTAGCTTATGAGATTTTATAGAGACCAGGTGCCTATTCTACAAAGGAGGGCACCTCGAGTACCCCTATACCTTCATGGGCACATTATTCTTCTCGATCCTCCAAACCTGGACCTTTTGGGACTTCTGAGTGATCGTTCCTACTCCTAGATTTTACTGTCATACCTGTGACATTATTCTCGCAATCAATTAAGTCATTTCTCCTTACTTCCTTACACATTAGGGTTTTTATTTCACTTAGTATAATTATCTAAAATTATTCCATTCTACTTTAGTGCATTGTTACAATTTTTTATTCCTCCTATATTAGATTAACTAGTTTTTATACTTCCCATAGTTTAGTTCAATTTTAGTTAATCAATATGACAAGGGTTAAAAATGGAACCCCAATAAAGGATACATGTAAGGGGAATAAACAGAGTCCATAGAAGTACAATGAAAAATAAATCATATACTATGAAACTGCCCCAAGAAATAATATATGCAAGGGAAGACAGACATAACAGAAAACCATCTTTGTTTATTGAGGAATATCAAGATGATCTCAGTATGTCATGCACTAGAATAAGAAAACACGAAAGTAAGATATTTTATATGATAATTTTCAATGTTTGAGGATATTGTGTCCTGTGAATGATTTATATGGTTGAATGGGATTTACAAAAAAATTGGCTTTTTGATATTTTACCATTTTTTAGATTTTTGAAATTTTACCAATTTTTGGATTTTTAAGGATTTTGTGATTTTTTAGGGGTTTTAATGTTTTACCAATATTTTTGGATTTTTGAGAAGAATGCAATAGAAAGGATGATAATAGCATGTGTCCTACATTGAAAAGGATGCGGGGAAGCAATAATATGCCCCAACGAGAAGAAAATGTTAGTGCAAAATGACTATTTAAATAAATAAGTCATCGCGACAAAATGCTAGTGCACGAACAATAAAATAGAGGAAAAGGTTAGGAAGGCAAAAGAAAAATTAGTAATCTTGACCATGTAAGGTAAGAGCAATGAATAATTATGGTTTTTAGGGTGTAAATAGAAGGGGGAGGGGTAAAATTGATCGACCCATTTGTGTCATTATACATCTTTTTCCCTTTGTGAAAGAATTTAGCTCTCGAGTTTTCGGAGAGATGGTGTGTTTACAGGATAGGAAACATAACTTAGATTGTGTTCAAGAGTACATGAGGTATTTAGATAACACTATTTTTGTAATTGATTCAAAAAAAATTACTTTTGAGTGCATTTAATGCATGTTTTTGCTAGAAGAAAGTTGAATTTTAACGCTAGCATGCGTACATGTGCACGCTATCATATCCCAACAAATGCACTAGCGTCATACTAGTAGCATGAGCATAGTTAGGGTTTTATGCTATCACAAGTCACACATTGACATTAAACTAAGAGCATGCACATAGAAGTTAGTTCTCTATCCCGTACATGCTTAGCGCTAATGTAGGAGTGTGAGTGTTAAATGAGATAACATCATAATGTACACGCTAGTGTAGAAGAAAATGTACCTATGTACCAAAGGGTGCACTAGTGAAAGTTTTTTATTTTTAGAATAATTTAGAAGTCAATAAATGAAAAAATGATGTTAATTTTAATGTTTTGAGTGATTTACAAGAGAAACCAAGGACTTTGGATGTGCGGGAATGTCATGGATGATTACGAGCCTTTGTAAGGACATTCTCTTAATGCGAGAAGAGAAGGTTAGTTATGCTACTAGAGGTTACATGATTGACTTACATTGTACAATTTCCACACATTATATTAGATCACAACTTGATTCCAATACTTATAGAGTGATGGTGCGGTGAGAGTCGACCTTCTAGTTCTTGATCGGGAGATGATGATTACATTGAAGGATGTCTATAAAATCCTGCAAGTTATGATATAGGGAGTCTAGTTGTATATGAAAGGCGTCTTGAAAGAATATGAGGACACATCTAGGACCCATTTTTGAGAGAGGCTATACCCATGGAGAGGATGGTGGTGCACTTGTACCAATGTTTTGATAGCAGGAGGATAACATGACTACCTATGTACTTGATGGATCTTATCAAAACATGGGGTAAGTGTATACTTGGCACACTTATACAAGAATCTACACTTGATCACCTACAGGAAAATGAGGAGCTTGAGTCTTACTACCTTACTCAGTAGATATGGAATTAGGACTAGATTTATATTATAAAACCATTAGGAATTCTCAAGATAAATAGTCGATGATCCATCATGTAGAGGTTGGGATATCATGGGGGTAGGACATAGAGGACATATGGGGGCATCACTTTTTATAGGTGAGTATTTGATAATTTACAAATGTGTATGGTGACCTGGAGGCCATACACATTATATTAGTGGTGTAAAAGTGTAGTTTAGATGATGAAAGCAGAGGTAGAGAACTACCTCATAGGCATTCGTAGCCATATCTTGGAGTGGTACAGAGTACATAGGGTATAGCACTAGCTAAGCATGATACGGGGTATACCGGTACAAAGTGGTGGTACGCACACATTACATGGGATACCTTTGAATTTGGGACATAGATTAAGGCCATGATAACATTATAGAGATTCTATGGAGTCATCCCATAGGCATGGGATTCACAAGCACAAGTGGTTGATTTAGGCACCACCACGTATAACGGTGTGGTTGGTACATGATAGTGCTACTACGAAGGATTACCATTCCAAAGGATTCCTTATAAGCTAGGATAACAAGAGTAGTATTAGGGGCTGGGGGAAAAATTTGAGGGATAGGGCCAAACTTTTTCATCATGAGGTGGAGATGGAGGCACATGGATAGGGAAAGGGACCACATGTACATGCCACATAGGAGATGCCGGTATAGGGACATCGGTATGTCATAGGTACAGATGCCACATGGGCTTCAATATATTTTATTCATTCATTGCCTTCTCAATAAGTATTATAACATGTCTTACATCAAGTGCTGCCATTACCACTTAGACTAGGTAGTCTATATGTTTTAGTAGGACATGTGGGGATGGAGATGGAGTGGGGTGGCACAGGGGCCACCACGGATAATGGTTCCTAGCTTCAAAGTGATACCAGGGAGTAGGAGGTGAGCCATTAGTGGCCACTTTAAATTTATATAGGGATAGATCCATGTTACAGGGGATGTATAAATTATTACAATGCATATATTACAAAGGCAAAGGTGGATCGAGAGAGTTGCAGAGTAGGTTGTTCTTAGGAAGCGGCTATAACATATTATCACCGAGTGATATCATCTTGCTATAGAGTGGGATCGGGTTCTAGATGATGGGACTCGGATGAGAGTGGACATTGCATGGATCACAGGAGAGCGAGATACTCTACATTGTGCGGTAGTGACATGTGGATCTAGAGACATTGTGTATGATTTTGTGGTTGCATCTGATAAGGCAAGATATTATAGAGAAAAATACTAGTCGGTGGTAGTAGAGGACGAGAGGGCACCTTATTATATCCAGAGGTCAGGAAGTAGATTGATGAGATCATAGAGATAATCTAGATCATTTTGATCAGTAAAGATTCCCCCATTGATTCATAGGTTGGGTAGTTCTAGCAGAGGAGAGACTCAAGTTTGAATCTTATTATGTGATAGGTGATATATACACAATTTTTTATATGCCTCGAGATGAAGGCACATAATTTTTTGATTGATGCCCATCATGGCATACCAACATGTATATGATTTTTTGAGATACATTGGTATATGGACATTGATGATTTTTGATATGTACATGATGTAATTTATGTATACCTCATTTGATTATGTGATATTGTGTTATCCCATGTTTTATTATGTTTTATTTTGAGGAAAGGGGATAAATATGACCCCTATTTCCCCAAATGATATGATGTGATTTGATTTCATTTTAGATGATGATTTTATTTTATGATGATGATGATGTTATAGATAGATGTGATGATACAAATATTTTTGATGAAATGATAATACACAAGTTACAAGAAAATAACACAAGTATAAGAAACAATTAACAAATCTAATATATATGCATGTTAAACAACACAAAGAATGAACTAATCTAGGTCAAAAAATAATAGATTAATCTAAGAGCATGCAAGACACCATGGTATATGTAAAAATAATAAACACAAGTATATACAAATAAACAAACAAAAAATTAACATGGATCATTACGAATGTTTTTTCAAACATTTTGCATTTTTTACTTTGGTTTACTTGTTTTATTGTTATTATATTTTTATGGGGTGATTTTTCTATTGTTTTTAGGTTTTCTACAAGACATAGTTGAATGTTTTTAGAATTTTATGAAATTTTTCTAAAGCTATGTATAGGAAAACAAAGATGCAAGGATGCTCCCAACGAGAGGTGGGAACGTACAAGGTAAAAATCCTCACATATATACAAAAATAGGTTCACCAAATCAAAGCCATGAAGGATAGGCTCAAAAAGATTCCAGACACATGTGAAGGAATATATTAGGATGAATAGATCATACCGCCAAGTGTGAGATTCTTGTGAGCAATGAATCCTCTTATGACACTAGAAACTGGTGTTCACTAAAGGACATGTCCAAAGTACCACAATTACGTGGTTTTCACACTTAGATGAATTTATTTCTCTTAATGTTTTTTTTTTTTTTTTTTAATTTTTGGAATGTTTGAATATATTTGATTGAGGTGTATGATATTCATAGGTTCTTGGAGCTCTTCCTCATTAGGATTTTCAATCTTATAGGCCACAGAACAAAATTTAGCCACCACAATGTATGCCACTAACCAATTAGTGTCAAATTTCCTTTCTTTTCACGTTCTTTTGTGGTATAAAATTGGTTTTCCTTAAGTACAAGATCTCCTACCTCAAATTTCTGAGGGATAATACATTTATTGTAGCCAACATGAATTTTATTATGTTACACTTTAAGGTGATCCAGGGTGTGAATGCACTTCTCATTAAGGAGTTTAACCTCTATTATCCTGGAAAATGTGTAATCCTCATCTTTATCCAAATAATCTCACAAGGATATTCTCAAAGAGGGGAGCTCGATCTATAGGGTATAATGGATTCAGTTCCAAATACCAAGGTTTCACCTATAGGTGTGTAGATGGAAGTGTGATAGGCCCGAGGGGCAAGCATGGATTTGGAGATGCCAATTGTGGCTGGTTTTACTAAACATTTTCTCATAATATGTACCAAAGATTCTATTGGTGGCCTCAACTTACCCATTACCTTGGGGTAATAAGGTGTAGACCACTTTTGGAAAATTTTAAAGCATTGACAAAAATCCTTCAATTGCATGTTTTGAATGATTTACCATTTTCAGATACAATGGTAGAAGGGATGTCATAACGACAAATGATATGGTTCATGATGAACTTGGAAATCTATGCACCTATAACATAAGTGAGAGGAACAACCTCCACCCATTTGGTAAAGTACTTGGTGGAAGTGATAATGTGTTTGTGGCCATTGGATGAGGTGGGAGTGATTTTTCCTATAAGATTGATCCCCCATTTAGAAAATAGCCATGGTGTTATGATAGGTTGTAATGACTGAGATGGTGCATGGATCAAATTACCATGCTTTTGACATAGGACACATTTCTTCACATATTAGAAATAATTTGTTTCCATAGTAGTCCAATAGTATCCCACTCATAGGAGTTTCTTCACAAGAACCATTCCACTAGTATGAGCCCCGTAGATTCCTTTGTACACCTCTTTGATTGCTTGGAAAGACTCTTATGAATTAAGGTAACGTAATAGAGGTCCATTATAGCCTCAAAGATAGAGAGTTACCCAAACTATGGTGTAACATGTTATTCTTTAGATAAAGGTTTTTTTTTGAATGGGAAATGTCAGGTTTAGGAAAGTACCATCCTACAGTAATTATAAATGTCAATCTACCAAGGGGAAAATGACCAATAACTTCATACACCAAACATGATTCTAGAATGTCCTAGGAAAATAGTATTAAATGATATATAAGGAACTAAAAGTCCTTAGAATATGGATATAGTTGTAGTATGGATCCAATGGTAGCCATAACATCTGAAGATCACTTCTTCATACATGGAACTTAATGGAAGTAACTCAAAACAAAATACTCTTTCAGGGTGTCCACCCCATGTTTATATGGGATAAGCTTCTCATTGTTGACTTTGTACTCATAATTTACCTATTCGATGATCAGCTGGGAGTCACCAATAACCTCAACTTGTTTGATGTTCTATCTTATAGAGAATTTTAAGTCTTATAATGAGAGATTATTATTTGGAAATATTGTTTGTACATAGGAATCATATTCATAAAGCTCATGAGACGTGATATCCCATGGGAGTAATAAGGAATAATCCAACTCCCGAGCCATTAAATGTGAATGACCCATCAAATTATATCTTCCAAGTTGATGATTATTCAATATATAGAATGAAATCATCTATAAGATCCATACTTAAGGGTTCCATTACTTAAATGGGTACTTTAGCTAGTTAATTTGCAAGAACTTGTCCTTTCACTACTTTTTGATTGATATACTCAATGTCTAACTTGCTAAAAAAATGATCCAATTGGTCATCCTTCCTTTAATTGACGATTTGGAAAAAGGGTATTTGAGACAGTCAACTTGTGATATTAGCTTGGCATGATGATTCAAAAGCAATGAAGAAGTATTTGAAAGGCAAAAACAAAATCTAAGAAATCTTTTTCAATTTGTGGGTACTTGATTTCATATCCAATAAAGTTATGAATAATATAATAGAAAAATATTTATTTGTGTTGGGTATCATACTATACCAAGAGTGTGCCTATAAAAACTGATTAGTAGATATATATAGTAGAAAAGGTTTTCCTAGGGTAGGTGGTACAAGAATAGGTGGATTTTCCAAGTATTTTTTTAGTAAAGAAAATGCTTGTTGGTAAATCAAGAATCCAGTGAAAATCAACATATTTCTTAAGAAGATGGGTAAAGGAATGACACTTGTCTATAAGTTGTGAGATGAATATTTGAATGGCCTAAATTTTACCTTGTAGGATGCGTAGCTATTTGAGGTTCTTAGGAGGAGGCATCTCAGTAATAGTAGTGAATTTAGTAGGATCAACTTCAATTCCACACCTAGACATAATGAAGCCCAATAGTTTCCCTGAGATAACTCCAAAAACACACTTCTTAGGATTCAAATGGACCTTGTAATCCCAAAGTCATTCAAATATGCCATGAAGGATTTCCAGTTGTTCTTCTCTAGTTTTATAATTTCCAAGGATATCATCAACATAATCCTCTACAATGTCATGAAATATGACAGTCATAGCTCTTTGATAAGTGGCACCTGCATTCTTGAGGCCAAAAGGCATGACATGATAACAAAAGGTACCCCAAGGGGTAGTAAAAGAAATTTTGTGTTGGTCCTCTTCCACAATATTTATTTGATTATATCTTGAGAATCCATCCATGAGGGATAACATTTCATGGCCTACAGTAGAATCAACAATCATGTTGATGTTTAGAAGAGGAAAGTCATCTTTAGGACATGCCTTGTTGATGTCCCTAAAATATGTGCAAATTCTTATACCAATAGGATTCTTTTGAATATGTACTACATTGGAGATCCACTTGGAGTAGTCGATGGGCCTGATGAATCCTATTGCTAATAACTTTTCTAGGTCCTTTTGAAAAAATACCTACATGCATATGCATTTTACGTAGTTTTTATTTTATTGGATTTGTTGATTCATGCACAACTAGGTTATGCAATACTAAAGAAGGATGAAAGCCTAACATTTTTTCATAGGACCAAGTAAATACATCTGAAAATTCTTGAAGGAGCATAGAAATTTTTTCTATTCATGCACTGAAATAAAAGCCCCAAGTTTGACCATTATAGGATCATCTTTTATACCAATGTTGATATCAAAAGTATCCTCCATACGTGTAGGATCGGGGAGATTGAGTTCTTTCTCTAAGTGCATATCAACAATATTTTCATCCATAAGCTAGCCACTTTTAATATCCTTTATTTTTTCAATTTGTTTTTCTGATAGTGCCTCAAAGAGGTTTTCACTATGGGACTTGGATATTTTCTTTTGACGAGGATTTTTAGAATATATTTTTCCCTTGTTCTCTTTTTGTTTTTTTTTTTACCACAAAAATCATCCTCCTCCCCAAAATATGCATATGCATCAAGGTTGATAGAGAATCCCTTCTTATGATCACTGATAGGAATTTCATCATGTAAACCCATGAATTCACCAATTACTTCATCATTATGAAATAAATCAATTGGTATGTGTCATTGTGGTCCCATTTAGGAAGGGAAGGGTGAACAAGGTATAATTTAGGAGTGGGAGTAAAGGTTAAATAGCCATGTTGGAGAATAGGTTAGTAGAAGAAAGGTCCTCATAAAGGCTACAAGGGGACTCTATTTCACTATCATAATCTGAAGAGCTATCCTCATGTTCAAAAGAGGTGGTATCAAATTCTATAGGATGGGACCCATAAGGAAGGAATACCAATTCTATATATACCCATTATCATTTGTCTTTGGAATACGTTCCCACATACCCTTTTCATCTATGCCACATCCATATCCTTGATACCCCATAACATTAATCGTATTATTAGGTATGAAATAATCTAGGGATTGGTAGCATGAGGCCATATTTTCATTAGGTAATTGAGATATATAATTTCTTAAAATTTTCTCATGCACCAAGAGGCCACTAGGAATTAAGGTATCAATACTACAATGTTCTTGAGGTCATTGACGATGATAACAAGGCTTACCACGTGTTTTAGGTGATAGGGTAATATTTTAAATGAAGAGGACCTATTAGATATTTTATTCCCGCAACCACAGTAGTAAGGAATTTCATCTCCCACGTGAAAATGGATATTTAGACGTAGAAGCATTACTTTCATGCAGGAATAGTGTATCAAGATCAATACAAGAGGTGAGAGAATCTAATTGGATCTTGAAAGCTATTTCAAGAGAAGAAAATTCATATGCTATGGGATAATAACCGGATAACACTTTGTAATGTGCAAATGCTTGTGGGTCTTTAAGAATGGTAATGGTTTTTCCTTTATGATAAATTTTGATACATTGATGTAAAGTTGAGGGAACGGGTTACGTTGGATGAATCCATGGGTGACCGAGGAGAATATTATAGGGTAGTTCCAAGTCTAAGATATGGAACCAGTGTCATGATTAGTGGGCCCAACTTCCATAGGAAAAGTAATTATTCCTCCGACCACGCTTTGCATTATCATAAGCCTTAAGGGTGATTACATAAGGCTCTAGTTCTATATCGTGTGTTCTAATTTTTTTAATAAACTTCAAGGTACATATGTTAAGGCTTGATCCATTGTCCATAAGTACCCTTTTGATATTTTTGAGTAATAATCACTTCAATATACAAAGGGAGATTGTGTGTATGATCATCCATTAGAATCTCATGCTAGCTAAAAGTAATTTCTTTAGATCGATAAAGTTATGTAGCCAAGAATTAGAAGTGTGATGCATCTATGTCCATGGAAAATCCTGACCCCTGAAGAGTTTTATAAAGGATATATTTATGAACATTAGATATCTTGAGAAGATCCAAGATAGAAATCTTGGCAGTAGTCTTCTCAAGCTACTCGAGGAGATCATAATGATTATCCGAAGGGGTAGGAAGAGGAAGTTCTGAAATGATAAGGTGATTGTTTCATGTTTCCAGAACACACTCATGTGTTTTTATCTTGATGGTGTTTTTAAATACTCAATAGTAGGATAGATATAACTAATAAGAGAATAAAAAAGATTGATTGTTTCAACAACAACATGATTGGAATTTTTACTTTGGGAGGATTGACCTTGAATCGATTATTTTCTACCTATTTATGCTTAGGGAATGGATCTTTATAGATTCCCAACTATTTGTTAGAATTTTTGGTGGGTTTTGGAAAATCCATCTCAACATTTCCACTATCTATAAGGTCTTGAATGAAGTGTTTCAATTTCAAACATTGATCTATGGCATGGCCTTTGACACGATGATATTCACAATATTTATGGTCTTTGTACCATGATGGTTTTGGTGCATTTTCATTAAAGGGTGTAGTATTGGGGAATTTAACCATGTTAAATACATACAACTATTTCAATATTGATGATAAAGAATACGAAATTAGAGTAAACACTTGACATTTAATATCATGTTTAATCGGTCCTTTAGAAAGTTTCAAAGGAGGGTTGTTTTGAACCACTTGGACATGTTTTGAATTAGTGATTCCATCACCTATGACATACTTGTTTTTATTTAAAAATTTAGGTTTTTATGTAGGTTTGGATTTGTGGTTGTCTCATTGAAATGGTTTTAAATTCCCTTTAACAAGTAAATCATTCACAATATGGCTTCCTTTTTCAATAACTTATTAAAAAAATTTATACAATGTATTTGGAAGTGAAAGGCTATCTCAACATGCAATTTAGGTATGAAGATATTGACTAGACATTTCTCTAGACTAAAGCAAGGGAAGATACTAGCTAACCCTTGCCATCATTGTAATAAACTAGTGAAGTTTTCATTATTTCATTGTTTGGCATTACAAAGGTCTATCATAGTGATATCAATTTCCATGTTAAATGAAAAGTGATGAACAAACTTTTCATCTAATTTGGAAAATGTAAACATAGACCCTTTTAGAATATGAAGAAACCATTCAAGTTCCTGGCCTCCAAGACTTCATGAGAACAAGAGAATAAGATATCTATCACTATAAGTAAATTCTTAGAAAGCCATGAATAATTCTTTAACGTGATCACGAGGATCACCTTTGCCCCTATATTTTTCAAATATAGGTAAATAAAAACTAGGTGAAAAGGGTGTAAAAATTTTTCCTGCTCTAAAGGGTATGGACACAGTTCTTCAAACTGATATTTCTTACTGTGTCCAAGGTTATTTTTTTGAAAAATGATAAGGGCATTTTTCATGGATTTCCACTCTTGGTAAAAAAGTTAGCCATGTGAAGGTGTGGTTGGTATGTATACGCAGTTATATTTTGATGTTTCACCACCAAAATTTTTAGTGTAATGTTCAATATAAGTGACCTTAGGTTTCTCATTACGTGCTCTACTTGTGTCTCTATGGACATGGGAAGCTAAGTTTTCCAATTGATGGCTAAGGGTTTGTAATTGTTATTACATGGTAACCTCTTCATTTTTGGGTTTCGTTCGAGTTTCATGTGGAGGGGTTTGCTCATTATTTTCACCCTCAGTTCTAGCTTCACGATTGATTTGAATGAGTGGTATGAGACAGACATTTGTGTTTTTAGGAGCCTCTTCTTCTTCTTCATTATTTATTTTTCTAGAAGTAGAAGCATGTCCAGTGATCAATACATCCTCAACAAATTGAAAGGGATATTTTTTTATTCTCCTACGTGAATCATGTTTATAAGAATAGTAGAATCAATTATAGGTGGTAATCCGGCCCCTAACACTACAACTCTTGCTAAAATTTGATCTCTATTTTGGAAGAGGAATTTTTCTATATGTGCAAGGTCAAATTAAAATTTTTCTTGAGGATTTATTTCCTCATATCCACTATAATAAATCAATGTTTCTTATTCAGATAATGGGTCCAAATCATTACAAAGGAAAGAGTTTCACCCCATCCTTCTATGTGTCAATATTGTGATAGGAGACATGATAATAAATGTTTTTCTAAGATTTGAAAAATGTACACAATTGTCACAAATAATCTATACAAAATCAAGTAGTGTAACTACTGCAAGTGTCACAATGAATTTTCCAAGGGTACAAAATGTATGATGAAAGTCACCAAGGGAAATCCAACAAGTCTCGAACAAAGAAGTGATAACAAAGGAACCTATTCCCTATGTCTAAATTTTGTCTCAAAAGTTTCTTTTGATAAGATGACAACACAATTTCAATATTTATCAAGTTTTTGGAAAAAATATTTAAGTGTTAAAAAAGGGTTGAAGTGATTTTATCAACGTAACAACACAAGGTATACACTTACAACAAGCTTGATACAAACAAGGTTTAATTCTTTAAAATGGAGGATACAAATGCAAGCATCATAATAATATAATTTGGACACATAAATAAAGTTTTAATAAAAACAAGATGTAGGTATCAATAATGGATTGACAAAATGTTAGCATCGTAACAACAACACCTTTTAAAACTTAAGTCAATATTTGAAGAAAAATAATGTCTAAGTATTATAATGAGTCGACACAATGCAAACAATGTAACAATATTATTTTGACACTAATATCAAGTTAAAGAAAAACAAGATGTAAGTATAGAAAATGGATTGATACAATGCAAGAAGCGTAATGACGCAAATTGAAATCAAGACAAGATACCTTCTACGAAGAGGTGTCTCAATATGGATCTCAAGAAAAGACTACAAAAATATGAGGATGTGCTAACACACTTTCAACACTTTTAAATATCAAAATAAGGATGGATGTAAGTGGATGCAAAAGTCGCGGAAACAATTTTGACAATACTTTGAGTTATTTTTTTTTTTACCAATAATGTCAAAAAAGAGAACAATGGAATTTATGATTGAGGATGAAAAATACGTGGCACAACTTTGGTGGAGTTTCACATTTTTGATAACAAGGTAGAAACTAGGATAATTTTTTGTGTTGTAAGTTTTGTGATGAAATATACACGAAACAAACTTCAATAGACTCCCCCTTGTTTGATAAACAAGGTTTTAAATATGAGGAACATGGTTCATTTTAAGACCCCCCTCTAAACTATTATTATAGAATGGGAGAAAAATATCTGAAATGGACTTTTGAAACAATGGAAAATATCCATAAAACCATTTTACAGAAAAGGTGATTCAGAATCCTTTGATTTTCCATGGTTTCGCATAGTTGGATGGGTTTTGGATGGTCGTCTATCCATTAGACAACCATCTCTTCCCTATTGGACGACCGTATCTTCCCTAATAGACAGCTTGTCTATTCCCTATTAGATGGTCATATCTTCCCTATCAGAATTTCATCTCTTCCTTGTTAGATGACCGCCTTTCCATATTGCATGGTTGTTTCAACTTTCTTCTCTATTGGATGACCATCTCTCCCTATCATGTTGGGTGTCCATCTTTTCGCTATCAAGTTAGACAACCATCTCTTCACTATTGGATGGTCATTCCTTTCTTATTAGACATTTTATGTTAGAAGGTCATTTATTCCCTATCGTGTTGGATGACCATATCTTCCCTATTGATGACCCTCATGTTCCTATTTCATGGATCGGTTTAGATGGCCATCTCTTCCCCTGTTGGAGATTTTAAACTATGCGAGAGTATTTTGTATTTTGGATGGACACCAAGAGATGGTCATTTGCTACCTATTGGATGGAATAACATGTACATGATTCCCCATATAATTTCTTCCTCGAAACTCTTTCCCAATCGGTTGATGCCACATTTCCTCGACATCAACTTGAGCCCTATATATAGCTATACAAGGTTCATTTCTTTAATTTTTGGCATAAAATTTTAACAATCTATAGTGTTCTCTCAAATTTTCTTCAGAACCAATGTACACCTATAGTCTTTCCCCTCTCTCTCATGTAACTTTACATCAATTTCCAAATCTTTCAACAATGTCTAGCTCCACGATTACTTCGCATCCAAATTTTGGTACAAAAATCTTGCGTGCTCTCATACTACGATATTGATTAAAATGAAAGATACACCTAAAGACTAGATGCACAAAACATAATTCACTGGGCTTGTCAACATGCGCCAATTCAAAACAGATACTACCATCCTTGATTACCTAATCAATTCTTACAACCATAAAGATGATAAAATTTTCGTCCCCTTGATGGATCGTATATTTTCATTCCACACAGAGCCTACAAATGTCCATCGATTAACTGGCTTACCTTTTAAAAACCATATGCCCATTACTACACAAGTTTTCTTAATCGATGATGGAACAAAATATTTGGAGTCTCATTATAATGTGCAGGTTAATGGTAACTTTAATTTTATTTTTCAATTGTTTTTTTCTTAATATTAATTGACTAATGAAACAACTAACTATTATTCTATCTTGTTATAGCAACAATTAATCATTTCAAAATAGGCCTTATTATACAAGGTGTTACAAATAGATTCTTCTATGCAATGATATATCTATTTCAATCTAGAATTTTGTTATAAGGAATATCTATGGGCATTCCATTTTGGGCAATTTAGTATATATTGTAGACACTGGTAGGTAAAAAATTTGATTAGTGCACATCTTTTTCCAATCAAATTAAAATAGATGTCAACAATGCCTTTTCTAGTATCATTGGATCGATAAATCGAAGATTGTGTTTTCTTATGCAAATTATCTACTCACTTTCTATAAAAAAATATTTCCATCAATTGCGAAACCGAAAATTCCAATTGCATTAAATAAAAAATTGTTCTTGATTGGTCATTTAGTTGAAGAATAATAGGTAACAATTAATTTTAACATTATAATGATTACTTTTTTTAATGCAATACTAGCAGTAATTTTATATTCTATAGAGAAGAATCATTTCTGCAATATTTCATAAGGAGGCTATTACTCATGGTAAATCCTCTTCATAGGCCTCTAGTGATTTTGATATGGATTTAGCAGAATCCACCTCAATTCAATTTCCTTGACACAAAATACCTAGGGGTTAATAGATCCACTTGTACCACCACCTTTCCCACTATAATTTTCTATAGGTATTAATATTACTATTTTTAACTAAGCTACTAGCAGGAATCATTAACATGTTATCTGTTCTGTAAGTGGTAAATTATTTTAATATTTCTACTTTTTTGTTTACGTAAACTTCCAAGTGTGCCAATTTAGATAAAACTTATCCCTAGTCATAATGTCGAATGGTCACATATCCGAGCATACAAGGTAATTTATAATGTTTAGTATATTTTGTTTTCTTGCAAATATTTATTTAGTATTTACAATTATATAATGTTTAATTTTTTAATACTTTGCTTCTTGCAGTTTCTAGACAACCACAATAGATTCCAAAAGGCCTCTGTAGTACCACCACTATGCGCAAAGTGTATAAACAAAAAAATCAGTAGGGAAGAATATTATGTTTCCTACTAACTCTGTAGGAACAGCTCACCTTGCAACCTTAGAATTTCTAGGTTTTTCACTAGGTGGTGTTTTGAGTGTAACAAACACCTAGATTTTGAACTATAATGAGCTCAATGATGAGTTTTCTGGCTTTGATAGTGGTGACACAAAGATCGGTAACTATTTTTACACCCATGATATGATACAAAGTACTTCACCTCCTCAACCACAAATGTAGAAAGGTACTCGTCAAATCATAGAATCTCCTCTTTCACCAAGTCAAATTCTAATTATGGATGATCAAAAGACATATTTTACTGTTGAAAAAATGGTATCATATAGTATGGAGGTTACAATTCAGGAATTGGTTATGTTTGATGTGGAGTTAGTGAGCACTTGGGAGAAATGGCTAAATATTTGATCAAATAAATAAATACGTGTATCATAATCATGCGCAAAGGCATTCATTGTTCATTACTATAGAGAGCTAACTAGTAAGGGTCAAAATTTTGCCAAATAAAGCTCAATTTGGAACATTTTTGTATAATAATTATTATGGTGATGAAGTTTTAGATATAATGTTAAATAGGTTGGAGAATCTTAATGTTGAAGCCCATGTGTACTACAAAAATGAGCTAGAGACAAAATTAATGTTTTAATTGCATATGTAGAAAAAGAGAAAGATGGGGTAGGTCATCTTTTACATGTGAAAAATTTTAAAATTATGAGCATTGAAATAAATTATTTATAACTTATCTAATAAATTTCTATTTTGCAGGAAAAATATGAAAATTTAAAGAAATAAGTAGTTTTATTTGACGCACATTTCTAGAATGGTTGTAAAAGATTGAATGCATTTATACAATTGAAGGAAAAACTTTTATTATTAAATAAACAAAATAATACAATGAGAAGGATAATTAAGGAGCATAAGATGGATCCATATATCTTACTAAAATAAAAGATAGATGTTGATATATCATTTTTTTAATAGGAGATGTTGCAAGGGAGGAGCACAATATTCTTGAAAATATCAATAGTGCAACACAAGATTTGTAGGTATTAGGAGTTTTTGCAGAGAAAACTATACAATGTAAGAAAACTCCACCTCTTTTGTAAGAAAAAGATCAAGATGCCCCTGCAACAAAAAATTGAAAAAAGTTAGTTTCACCATGTGACAGGTGTGTTGTCACAATTCTGACACTGGCGTATGAATTAAAAGATAGTGGTTAGTTAATTTTTACTTTTTTATTCCATGTGGTAGACATAAGGATAACTATGATTTAGAATCATAGTCGAAAAGAGGATTCCCTCATAATGTGTTCTTATATGAAATAACTTTCTTGGAAGCTTTGAAAAGAAATTGATAACCCATAATTTTGTAATTGTATTGGTCTTCAATGCTTTATGAAAACATGTATGTCTTCATAAATTAATCCGCCTCTTGTTAGAATGAATACAATTTTAATTGTGAATTGGAACTATATTTACTATTGTATCACATTTATTGAATGTTTTCAACATTTTAATATGCAAACTTGTAATCGATTTCTGCTTACTATGAATTTTTCTATGTTACTATTTGGAGATGTAAACTTTAAAGCATGGTTTTAGAATTTTTGTGTGTTTTTGGTTGAGTATAGAAAGAATTTATATTTCATTCGAGATAAAATATTAATCACACAAATGGATCAAAATAAATTAATCACTATCTTCATGTCAAGATTAAAAAAATATAAAATATTAATTTGTTAAAAGTAAAGAAACACAAGATATTAAGAGTAGTTGATAATCATTAATCAATATGAAATATATCAAATCATTTTATCAATATTGTTAAGAATATATACAAGAAATCAGGACTATAACAATTAAAATAGTCTTTGAAAACCCATTCATAAGTGTCCTCAAATTCTACTAAATTGGTAGCATGTTTGGTGGATGTGTTAGGATCCCCCAGATTACTTAGAATGTTACCTACTCCTCTTCTTTCTATGATTGTATTCCATAATGCAAGTGTTCTATCATAAGGAAAATTCTCCATAAAATAACTGGATACATACAATCTCAAAAAACTTTCTAAATTTTTATCCAATATATTAGAAACTTTCGATTTTACAAAGGCTAATGCACTGAATACCCTATCATCGTCAACAAATCCCAGGATCATAGTTTGACACAACTCATACAGTAAAAAATACTCACTCAAATCATCTTGTTAATTCTATTGGAATAAATTTTCTTCCTAAGTATTCTAATGGAACCATTTTCATTCGACTCATCCGAAAAAAAAATTTCTCTAGCATAGTTGTGGCAAAATATTGTGATCGAGAACTTTATAACTTATTTTGTAAGATACCTTCAACAAAAACATTATTTATCTCTTAACACTTACAAAAATGTTCCACGAGAATATTCATGTATTTAATATATAGATTAATGATGGATATTTTAGTAATGCCTCCAAATTGTATTCTAAAACAAAGTGGATTAACAACTCTTACTTTTTCAATTTTTTTCATGTGTCACATAATATTGTTTCATATAAATTACATGTCACTCTTACTTCTTCCATCTATGACCCAAACAAATCTTCTCTTTTATGATAAGTGTGATGTGGTATCTCTTTCCCATGAGTTGTTATACACATATGATCATTTATATTAAAATTTAAGTAATGTATTAGTTTTTAAGGTCCGCTAATGTATTCTAGGATAAAAATTCAGGTCCCCTAAAACTTCCATTTGACAAAAATAAACTATCTAGAATCATGCAGACTTGTTTTCTTAGTCGTATGATTTTTTGATGTACATGCAACCCTCTTGCACATGTTTCACAACACATTTAGCTCATTAAAAATCAATAAAATACCATATAATGTAAGACAAGTTTTAATATCTATTAGATGGTACAAAAATATTTAGCTTTATCTACTTCCATGCAAAGATTTATACATAAAACATATCAATGAAGGATATTATTCAAATATTCTACATGAAGGCTCATATATTGATATCCATATAGTATAGACATCTTTAAGAAGCTTTTTCCCATATGTCAATCCAATTACAAATTTATGAAATTCTAAAAATATTTTTGGACTCGCTTGAATAATAAGCATGCAAATCATGGATTAGCTCCTCCACTTTGGAAAAACTTTTGAATGTCCTCAAAATTTTATACACCCGATTCCTTCTATGAGCCATGCAAGGAATTGTAATCCTATAGGGGTAAAAATTACATGTACTATGACACATAGACCATTTATAGCCCCTTACATTACATATACACTGCTTATTTATAACACAAAATAATTTCTTTTCGCAATGGAAAAATCATCCATACCTGTTATATCCTTCAAACTTGACACCACCAATTTATTAAGGTTTACATAATTGTAATTTTCACTCATTTTATGAATAGCTAAGAGATGGGGATTTATTTTTTCATTTGCAAAAGTATATACATGAATACAAACCCATGAAGTATCATCTAATGATGTGACCTAATCAATTGAAATAGAAATACACTTGACATTTTGAACAACCTCTTTCAAATCTTCCTTTTCCACCAAAACAACACATTTTACAATTTCCTAGCCACGCTATCCGACCAATGTCATTATGGAAAATTTTGTAAGCTAATAACCCGATACAAATTTTATTATCCTCGAAAAATTAAAATCGGTCTTCCTTTTTCAATTTATGGTATACTTGTAGAAAATTGAATATGAAATTTAGTCTCCATATATTTTCCTAATTTTTATACAATTGTGCGAAATTTTTATTTATATTTTTGAAACATTTTGGTTCTTTTTCATACTCGCCTAAATACTTTGAAAAGAATGCAACAGATTTACAGAGAGAGATCAGATAATAAGAACACAATATGAATTATATTTTCAATAATCTTCCTACAAACTTCATTACATACACTCCCATATAAATAAGAAATAGATCCCCTATAATTTAGGAGGTAGCTATAACAATTCAAAACTCTTACATGTTTTTCTTAACTTACATCCCCTAAATACATATAATTGTTATTGTTGTTTATAACAACTAATTTTAATTTACTAACCTACTAATAACTAATATTTACTTGATAATAATTACACATGTAACTATTATGCACACATATAAACTAATGGAACACTAACAAAGTAATTTCATAAAATTCTCCCAATTAATACAATCATGGGGAAAATCTATCTTTATACTTACACCTGCTTTCATGAATAGGTGATTTTCACATGATGATCAAAAATCCGACAGATGGTTTTACATATGGTTGACCATGAATCGAGAATGATGGCTTTAAAAGTGGAGTACCAAAAACCAAAAGGTGATGGTTTTGCACATGGTTTACTAAAAATCTAAAAGTGGTGGTTTTATAAAGTGGTTTACCACAAACTAAAAAGTGAAGGTTTTCAAGTGGTTTACCTATAACCACATCATGATGTGCTAAGTACTATTATCATCTCTCATCATATTTCACCTGCAGAAATTATTATCCATTTTTCGCACCTCCTATGAAATGGACAACTTAACAAGTCGAACATCAAAAGTTAATGGAAAAATGGAAATTATTTTGCAGATATAGGGTATCTTATGTTTTGGCTTGGTCAATTTTGTCATAACTTGTGATGCGCCTGGTGAGACGCGGTGAAGTTTTTAGTTGGTGACTGAGATTATTGGAGAATTGGCTGAGTTTGAGGTTGGTTTTGTGATAGGTTGGTCGGTTCAGCTTGGACGGCTTGCTGGTTGGTCAACTTGGTTGGATGGGTGATGGGTTGGTCGGTGTCCAACCCCGGTATGGATAATTGGTTAGATGCCCCCTATTTTGTTAGTTTAGTTGGATGGTGATGGGTTAGTCGATGGGTGTGTCGATCAATTTTGTGCCATCTCGGAAAGAGTATGGATAGGTTGGCCGACACGGTTGGTTAGTTACCGTAATGGATGGGTAGTGTTTCATACGAGTAGAGATAGATGGTCATCCAACCTTCTGGGTTGGACAGACCACAATGTGAAGATGGAAACTCTCGGGTTGGTCAGAGACAAGAAGCATGTATGGTCACAAAGTTAGATGTCATCCAACCGACAATAAGGTTAGACGACCTACTCAAAATTGTAAGGATCATGGTTAGATGACCGTATAACCTAAATATGGAAAGGAGCTCGCAATATAAGAATTTTTCTTAAAGAAAATGAATGACGTCTAACCCAATGCAGTTTGATGACAAAGAGGATGGATAAGTTACAAGCAAGATGGGGGTAGCTAAATTAATGGCATCCCAACAACAAAAATTAACAAGTCATGACACCAATGACCACCCATGCAAAGTAAAAGTACCAAAATGAATGGTTGCATATACCTATTTAATGCATCCTACTGGTTGGTGACCCAAATTTCATATATATTGTAAAATTCACCTCATTTTGAGGGAGATTTTTGTAGAAAATCAAAAGAAATATGTCAAAATTGTTTCAGAGCTATTTTGAGATAAAGGCCTCAAATTTGGGATTATTGTAAAGGATTTTGTCTTGTGCTTATGATATGATGGATTGTGTATGTTTCTGAGAAATAAAATTCATGTTTTGTGGCCATTTTCACCCTAACTTATATGAATTACAGTTTTTTCCTTCTATTATATTTATAAGTATATTGTGCATGTATCCATATATTTGTAGAGTCTGTAGTTTGTTGTGATTTATGAATATAGGGAATCGAATATTGTCTTGGACTGTGGTGTTTTTACCAACCCTATCCTTCCTAGTTTTCTCCCTATATTTCACTCACTTGGATTGTCTCACCCTTTCTTGGTGCATCACCTTTGCTTAGAGTAGTTTTATTTCATGCATCTTTCTATCCCTCTTTCCTTGGAAAGCATTAGGATAGGATTGTTTTAGCTTGCCATTCTCTGCACTTTAGAGAAGTTGGCACTAGGTTAGAGGAAGAAGCCAAATTTCTCTGGAGGATTATCCTACTTGCAAGGTCCCATAATGAAGGATAATCCCACATTATGTAGGTTACACTAATTTCCTTAGATACAAAATCAAAAGAAATAAGGGGTGTTGTAATTTTCATTAACAGTTTTGGCATGCCCGGTGGGACCAGAAGTCAATATTTCTATTTCATCAGGATTGGGTGTGTGTCTTGGTGAATTTATAGCCTTTGGAGGCTTTGCAGCAACACATATGGTGAATCCAAATATAAAATAAACTAGTTTTAGTAGTACTAGTGGTTTAATCTCATGAGAAGGATTCAAACTCAATCTAGAGAAAGAGAAGAAGGTGTCTTTGAATACTTACAGTTATCACCAAGAAGAGGAATGAGAGGAAGAAGAGTAAAAAGGTCTCCATCTCCACTAAATAGAACCTTATCAACACCTCCACCTAGTATACCCTTCCTTCAATTGATCAAGGTTCTCATACCAACTATAATGACACATCTACAACAACCACTACCTCCGGAAAACCCATTTATCCCTTTCATAAGTGGAAATCCACTCACCCTTAATGCATGTAATCCTATTCGTGGAAGCGTTGAAGAGAATTAATTACTTCACTCGTGAATAATCATATGACCCCATTGATCATATTCAAGACATTGTGAATTTTTGCGCCATTCATGAGATAAACAAGATGGATGTTGCAGTTAGGCTCCTTGCTTCTTCTCTCAAAGGTAAGGCACTACAATGGTTTAGGAGCCTAATAGTAGGGTCAATTACAAACTAGGATGCATTGTGTTCAGCCATGTGTAACTAGTTTAGAGAGAAGGAAGATAATCTATCTTTTTTGGAATAATTAACCACAATCAAGAGGGCCCCAATGAGCAGATGGTTGACTTCAACTTTAGGTTCTAACGGACGTGGGACCGGATTTCGATTGCCATGAGACCAACAATGGAAGTTGCATTCCTCTAATTTTTGAGGGCTCTAAATTCTGACATAGCTATGATGATACAATCGATGGGGGAAAAACATTGCCAGGGGCATATGATATAGCTATCAAAGTAGAGAACTACTTAATTCAAGCAGGCAAGCTAGCACCTAGGCCACCTATGCCTCTATATCTAGAATTGGGGAACCCCTCTACTAGTCAAGAACCTGAAATAGCCCTCATTCCAGCCCCTATAAATCAGAGCAATAGTGAGGCCTCCACTTCTTCTAGTACTTCCAAGGAACTCCAAGAAGTCATGAAGCAACTACAAAATTTGGGGAATGAGTTGGTGACAATCAAAAGGAAACAAGCTTAGAGATCCAAACCTTACCAGCCTCAATATCAAACGAATAGGTCCCCATATCAGCCTAACAGCCTCACACTTAGGAAAACAATCAAAATCCAAACCAAGGGCAGTCTCAAACTACCATGCCATTTCAGCCTTATAACCCAAATGCAATTTCAACATCAATGGCTTTGGTTCCTAATCAAAACAAAATTGCTCAAGAGTATGAATGGTGTTACCCCTGTAACCTACCTCATAACCAATCAATGTGATTTAATGGTGCTTTCAATCAAGCCTTGATGGTGCAGACCATTGGGGTGACCCAAGAGCTAAGTAAGGAAGAGAATCAACAAAGAACTCAATAAGAGACCAACTAAAACCACGTTGATCAATTGGAAGATGAAGGACTTTTGTGGGGTTAATAAATCTCCTTTATAGGTGTGGCTACCAATACATGGTCAAATAAAAAGAACATAGAGGAGGGGAAATCATCTAGTCCAGTTATTTCTCAGCCCACTCTCACTCAACAAGGAGTTAGCAAGCCAAATCCAACTCCTAATGCACAAATCCAGCCCAAGGAAGCTATTGTGGCAACCCCTAATGTATAGAATCATCCCTAGACACTAGTCACGATAGCTCATGGACCAACCTAGGTACCGAAAAGGCCAAGTCCATCATGGGAAAACAAAGATAAAATCCACCCCTTTCAATATCATTGATTAGATGAAGAATACCAATGTCAACATTTCCATGTGGGAATCATTGGCAATTCTAGGGTAATGAGATTTGTTGCAAGTAGCTATGGAAAATTGGTCCCCTTCTAATGAGCCATCCAAAAATTAGGAGAGGGTTCTTACTAACACTATGCAACAAGGAGAATGTCATTTAGGTAAGAATGTGAATCCTCCACTATTCTATGTCTCATTGATCATTGGGGATAAATTAGTGCACAATTGTATGATCGAATCAAGGGCAAGAAGCTCAGTAATACCAAAGAAAATCACCGATAAATTGGGCTTAAAATATGATCCAATATTAAAGGGATTAGTGCAATTGGATGGGACAATAGTAAGCATAGTTGGAGTGATCAAAGAACTAAGCCTTATACTCCATACTTTCCCGAATGTCACAGTTCTACAGGATGTATCGATGATTGATTTTCCACCACTATTTTCCTTGTGCCTTTCGAGGGATTTTACAGCCAGGATTGGTGGGTACCTATCATTTGATTGGTCCCACATGTTATTTAGGACAAGGTATGGAGCTAAGGCTACAATTAGGTTAGAGCCAATTTCCAATTTTCACATTGAGCCTTATGTTCCCACCCAATGAATGCAAATTATACCATATTTGATCAAGAAGAATGCTTGGAGGATCAAGAGGAAAACAAAAAGGCTGGGAGCATTCCAGACCTAACACTTAATGATTGGGCTCAGAGGAAACATGCTTTCGATCCATACAAAGAAATAGAAGAAGCTGAGTTGAGATTTTATTCTCTACATGAGGAGAACTTGCCCACCCCCAACCTCACCAAACTAGTAAAAAAAGATGAGCATGAAGTGTGGAAGAATTTTTTGATCTGGTTCAAGGAGTAAACAAGGTGTCATAGGAGGTGAAATGATTTTTTCACAAAGGTATGAAGTACTACTCATATTTCCATTTTCAGTTTTCTTGTTCAAAAATATAAATGAGTATGAGTATTTACTCCATGGGTTGGATTGAGAAAGAAGGGGGATATTAAAAAATTACAAATGCTTGGGGATAGTGAGTTAATTGTCAAACAAGTTAGAGGAAAACATGTTGCTAAGAATGATCTACTCAAATCCTACAAGCATCGGGTATGGGATTATATTGAAGGCCTTGAAGAAGTCAATATTTAGGATATACCACGGAGAATAATGAGGCCGTATACATGCTCACAGTAATTGGAGAAAAATTTGATATGGTGGAAAATATCAAGAGAGATAAAGCACAACCACATATCTATGTCATTGTAAGGCCAATTGTACCAGATAATAACAAAAGCTGGAAGGTTTTTGAGAATGATCAAAAAATCATAGTTTTTTACAGAAGGAGGCTGAGTTCTTAGCTAAAAATTAGGAGAAATTGGAGCAATAGTATGGGGATAAAATAGTGCAGTGCGGATATTCAATCCAAATGATCAATACATTCAACCCAAATGAAAGAGAAGGCCAAAATTTGAGTCAAAAAGGAGGATTTTGATCCCATTTTGGTTGGAGAAGGTAAGACGCTCCAAATAGGTAAGATGAGTAGCGAATAAGAAAAGTACAACATTGTGTAGCTTTTTCAGGAATTCCCAGATGTTTTCACATGGAGTAATGAGGATTTGAAGGGTTTTAACCCAAAATTGGCTCAACACACCATTGACTTACATCCATAGGCTAAGCCTGTCGAGAAAAAAAAAGGTTAGTCAACCTTCATATAGATCCTCTTATGAAGGAGTTGAATAAGATCATTAAGGAAAGTATCATTTTCCCAATCAAGCACTAAATTTGGGTGGAAAATTTAGTACTCGATAGGAAAAGGAATGGGGAAATTAGGCTTTGCATGGATTTTTAGGATTTAAACAAGGCCTCCCTCAAGGATCGCTATCTTCTACTCTCCATGGAGTATATTCTTAGTAGGTATTAGCCGGTTTAGAAAGATTCTTCCTCTTAGATGGATATTCAGGCTATAATCAGATCATGGTTAAAGAGGAGGATCAGTTCAAAAAAACCTTCACCACTAAATGAGGAACCTATGCATAAAAGAAGATTCCATTCAAGATATCAAAACATGGGAGCAACATTTCAATGAGAAATGGATATGATGTTTAAGGGGTTGTTAAATAAAATAGTGCTTGTATATCTTGACAACATCACTGTATTTTCTAAAAATGTAGAAATTCACCTCTTTCATCTTAGACAGGTCTTCTAAAGGTGCAGGAGGTTTGGAGTGTCCTGAACCAAAAATGTACATATTCATGGCACATGATGGTAAACTTCTAGGCCATATTGTGTCAAAGGAAGGACTGATAATTGATCCAGAGAGGGTAGAAGCCATCTATGATCTACCATTTCCAAGTCATAAGAAGGATATCCAAAGTTTCTTGGGGATGATAAAATTTATTTGAAGGTTTATATCATATTTTTCCACTCTTGTGAATCCATTAATGATGATGCTAAAAAATAATTTGTCTTTCAAATGGATAGTGGAGGGAAACGATAGTTTTGATTCTATTAAGTAGACCATATCTCAAGATCCAACTCTCATTAACCTAGAATTATCTAAAGATTTATTTTTATATGCCTTCGGTGGTTTGAAGCCATCTCTGCAATCTTGGTGCAATAAAGTAAGGAAGGACTAGAATAACCTATTGCATTCTTCAGCCAAGGCCTTATGGACTATGAGGTAATATATTCATTCATTGAGAAACATGTCCTTTCCATGATTAGAAGTTTGAATAATTTCAGACATTTAGTGTCAAATAATAGGATTCATCTACTAGTCACACATGTTGGTATAAAATATTTTATTTTAAACAAGGACCTCAATGAAAAAAGGGCTGGCTAGGTAACCAAGGTCATGGAATATGACATTGATATTAAGGTGACCAATTTGGTCAGGGGAAATCAATTTTATGAACATCTAGATTTGGGAAAACATGGCGAGTCAAGTCGTAAAGGAGAGGATATTTTAGTGCTATGTGATGATCAATAACAATCAGCCGATGCCTCACCTAATCCTTATTGGACTCAAGATATTTCAAAGTCCTCAAGGGATGAGCAAGGAAAAAATAAGATATTTCAGGCTCCATTGTATCCCCTTTGTATTGTTTGATGGTATATTGTTCAAGAAAGATGTAAATGGTGTCCTCCTAAGGTGCCTCAAGGTAGATTAGATAGAGAAGGTGCTACATGAATTTTATGATGGAGAAACAGGTGGCCATTTTTCCACAAGGGTGAAAACTCTTAGAATTATGAAGGTAGGTTATTATTGG
Organism: Taxus wallichiana var. yunnanensis; assembly: GCA_018340775.1. Classification (NCBI taxonomy): domain Eukaryota; kingdom Viridiplantae; phylum Streptophyta; class Pinopsida; order Cupressales; family Taxaceae; genus Taxus; species Taxus wallichiana. Next base: position 565,707,154 of record CM031240.1, read on the forward strand.
CCTAACATTTTTCATGATTGTTATGCATGGATTAGGAAGTGTAAAAAGTGTTCCTTCTTCATAGGAAAAGAGAGGTTAACAACCCTTCCACTCCACCCCATTTTTGTAAATGAACCATTCATGTAATGGGGATGGATTTCATTGGGGTGATTAATCCAAATTCTAGCTTGGGCCACAAGTGGATCCTCACAACCACAAATTATTTCACCAAGTGGACAGAGGTAGTTGCACTCAAAGAAGAAAATGAGGCCAACATACTATATTTTTATGAAGGGATAGTGATGAGGTTTGGAGTTCTGGACACCATTATATTAGATAATGCTTTGGCATTCCTAGGTGCCAAGATCATAGAGTGGGCAGTAAAAAATGGGATATACTTGAGAACCTCATCAAATTACTACCCACAGGGTAATGGGAAGGTTGATTCCACCAAAAAAATATTTTAAAGATTATAAGGATAACTCTAGATGAGAACTAGAGAACTTGGCATGCCAAGTTGAAATCAGCCTTGTGGGCTGATAGGATTACTCCCAAGAAGTCAATAGGGAACTCTCCTTATAGGTTAGTCTATGGAAGGGAGGCAAGGCTACCTATATCCCTCAAATTTCCCACATTAGAACTCATGAAGTAGCTAGAGCTATCCAATTTTGAACCCATGGAAGTTAGATATGTAGAGCTCATGGAGTTGGAGGAGATGAGGAACCAAGCCATGCACATCATGGAGAAGGATCAAGTGTTGATCAAGAGGTGCTTTGACAAGAAGGAAAAGGATAGAAACTTCCAAGAGGGAGACTTGGTCCTTAAATGGGATGCAAAAAGGAAAATATGGGAAGGAACTCTAAGTTTGATGCAATATGGAGTGGCCCTTATATGATTTTAGGATGCAAAGAAAATAATTATTTCCAGCTATCAAGGTTGGATGGAGAAGAACTGCATATTCCGTTAATGGAATCTATCTCAAGCATTGTTATTGAGTGAAATATCCTTCTTGTACATATTAGTTTAGGGGTTGTAATTCCTCCAAGTGCTTGTAGCACATTGCATTGTTTTAGTTTAGGTTACTTTTGTAATAAGTGCTTGTGCACTCTCTACATATTCTATTTGGAATGTGTATGACCTTTTATATTTGTATATAGTTGTGCCCTTGTTGCTCTTGCACTTTCTAGTTTCAGGAAAAGTTTGGTGAAGAAACAACCAATCCTCAACTAGGGTTTTCTCTTGAAATGAAAATCCCCAATAGTGCTCCAGAAGTTGGAAGATAGATTTTCAAGTGACGGGCTAGTTCCAACAATCAATATGAATCCATGCCCAATGGATCCCCTAAGGTCACTATTCTTCTAGATCAAGCAATAAAATCATTTTGCGAGTCACCAATTATTATCCATTTTTTTGCACCCCCTAAAAAATGGACAACTTAGCAAGTTAGAACATCGGTAGTTGATGGAAAAAGGGAAATGATTTTTTCGTATGCAGGGCATCTCATGTTTTTTCTTGGTTGAGTTGGGAAAATTTTTGAGTTGAAAACTGAGATTATTGGCTAATTGGCTGAGTTTGAGGTTGGTTGGGTGATAGGTTGGTCAGATCAGTTGGTCAGCTCAGTTGGAGGACTTGCTGGTTGGTCAACTTGGTTGGATGGGTGATGGGTTGGTTGGTATCCAACCCTAGTATGGAAGATAGGTTGGATGAACCCCTAGTTGGCTGGCTTAGTTGGATGGATGATGGGTTAGTCAGATGGGTGTGTCGACTAAATTTTGTGGCAGCTTAGGATGGGGTACATGCAAGTTGGTTAGAATAGTTGGTTGACTTATTAGTTTTTCGGCTAACAGTAATGGATGGGTAGTGTGTCATATGGGAAGAGATATAAATTCGCCCAAACTCTTGGGTTAGATGGCCCACAATGTGAGGATGGAAAATCCTAGGTTGTTCAATGATAAGAAGCATGTACGGTCACAAAGTTAGATGTCATCTAACCCAATGAAGCTCGATGATAATAAAGTTAGACAACCTACTAAAAATTGTACGGATCATGGTTAGATGACCGTCTAACCCAAATATGGAAAGGAACTCATAGGCTAGGAAATTTTCTCAAAGAAGATGGATGACATTCAACCCAACATGGTTGGATGATAAAGAGGATGGATGAGTTACAAGCTAGATGAGGGTAGGTGAATGAATGACATCCCAACAAACAGAATTAATGAGGCATGGTGCCCATGACTCGCCTATGCAAGAAAAATACCAAAATGAATGGTTTCACATACCTCTTTAAAGAATCTTTTTGGTTGGTGACCCAAGTTACCTATATATTGTAAAATTTGCCTCATTTTGAGGGAGATGTGTTTTTATAAAAGTAAAATAACTTTATCAAAATTGTTCTGAGTTATTATGAGCTAAAGGCCTCAAATTTGGGCTTATTATGCAGGATTTTGTATTTTTCTTATGATATGATGGATTGTTCATTTTTTTGAGCACTAAAATTCATGTTTTGTGGTCATTTTCTCCCTAACTTATATGAATTACATTTTTTGTCTTCCATTATATTTATAAGTATATTATGCATGTATTCATCTCTTTGTAGAGTCTGTAGTTTGTTGTGCTTTATGAATATAGGGAATCAAATATTGTCTTAGATTGTGGCATTTCTACCAGCCCTCTCCTTTTTGTTTTCTCCATATCTTTCACTCACTTAGATTGTCTCACCCTTTCTTAGTACATCACCTTCACTTAGATTAGTTTTATTTTATACATCTTTCTATCCCTGTCTCCTTGGAAAGCATTAGGATAGGATTTTTTTAGCTTTCCATTCTCTGCACTTTGGGGAAATTGGCACTAGGTTAGAGGAAGAAGCTGACTTTCTTGTAAGGTACCACAAAGTGGAGGATAATCCCATGTTATGCGGGTTGCACCGCTTTCTCAGACACAAAATCACAAGCAATCGGGGTGTTGTAATTTTGAATTAACATGAATAACATAGGAAATTTGTCTCAATATTGTTGCTCATAAATAGATAGAAAATCTAACATAAAGGAAATGGAACATTGAATCATGTTCCCCCTCAATGTGAAATTTCCACTTATTGAAAAAGGAACATTGAAACTGGAACTTTGGAAAGCATAGTGGAAAACACAGAACACAAAATACAAACACACATGTCACCAAACCTTCATGCGGCCCCATCATTGGTGACTAACGAGAGCTCATTGATTAACCTTCAACATAAATTTTCCTCCATCCTTCGGTGTCATACTACTAAATTATATTGATTTATCTTTGAGACCCATGATGCAAATATTGTTGACCTATATGGTGAAGAGGCTCTATATCCGACAAAAACCAACCTTTTTATTTTGATGCTAACTTGAGAACCGTAGCTCCATTTTAAAAACTATAAAATACGTCAGAAATCTGGTTTCAAGATATTTCTATTCATGTAGAGAATTTTTGGAGATTTCTATGTAACCATTGGTAATTCATTCAAATCGTTGGAAATTTTTCCTAATTGTTGGTGATTGTATTGTAGATCTAGAATCATTGGTGATCACTATAAAAATAAATAGATCTTTCTAGATCCCCATTTTTACACGTGTTTGAAACGGTTAACTATAGATTATGAAAAATTTGATAAAGTGTCCATGAAAACTATACAAGATGACTAAAACCCACATATTTTAATCTAAGGAATGAATGAATGCATAGATACATGTGGTGTAGGAGGAAGTGTTTCCAATCTCAATGAATATTATCCGTAACTTCATATACAAATTCAAGTGAAAATTCTTTATCAGACCATACTAAAATCCATGTCTCCTTCACACTGTCTCTACAATAGAAACACAAAAAACAAAACAACAATGAAGATACAATTGATATAAAAATGCCTCTCTATTATAAAACGTGCATATTCTTTGAAAATATCCTATCATTTCAAGGAAATAAAAATTAGGTTGTGGGTGACCCTTAATTCATATTAGAACTCCATTATTTCTTGAAAATCCTACTATGGTACCAAATGAAAAGAATGCAACAATTTTATAGAGAGAGATCAGATAATAAGAACACAATATGAATTATATTTTCAATAATATTCCTGAAAACTTCATTACATACACTCCCATATAAATAGGAAATAACTCCCCTCTAATTTAGGAGGTAACTATAATAGTTCAAACCTCCTACGTGAGTTTTTATAACTCACATCCCCTAAATACATATAATTTTTTTTTTTTTTTTATTGGCAAATAGTTTTTTTGAAAGGGACTATACCCTTGAGAAAAAAGAAGGCCTAAGAGCCGAATAAGAGTCGAATCGAGAGAATGGATCAAGATCTCGAGTGTTACAATGAAGCTCGAAGTAGCCCAGAAATAGCTACTCAAACGAGACAAAACAGCAAAATTACTGCAAAAAAGCAGTAAAGAGACCGCAAAAAAACAGCAAAAAAACAAACAGAAGCAGCAGAAGCAACCAATACTACTTCTTGGCAGCTTTGTCGATGCTGGTCTTGACTCTCTTCCAGGCGTGAAACATACCCAAAGTTTTCATGTGGGCAGCATCAGTTTTATCAAGCTCCTCAATGGTTCTTTTGCTCTCTTTTTCGTTGCCCCAAAGTGTAGCCGGGACACCGCTGAGGTTGGAAACACTTTTGGCATGACCCTCAATGAACTCCTCAATTGCCCTAAAGGCGGAAATGTTGTAATCATGTCTAGTTTTGGCCTTCCCTAAGCGGGAGTCTAAGGAGGTCAGCTTCTTATAAATGTCCTCAATCTGACTGCTATCAATGTTCCCCTCCCCCTCCATGCTTTTCTTGCCTTTCTGTTTAGCCAGGTTCTTGACCTCATCCTTCAACAGTTTCATCTCAGCCTCTAAGGCCTCCAACCTCTTTGAAGAGCTATCCAACTGCACTTCCCGGGGACTGGCACTGCTGATATTCAGAAGGTCATGTGCAATCTCTAGTTCGAAAGGCTCCTTCTCCACAGCAAGAGCCTCAAGGTTGAGCTTCCTGGAGGCCCTGGTGACCGGTCTTTTAGAGGTAGAGGTGAGGTGGTGGCGGGAGAAGCAAGCAGGGGAATGGATGGAGAAGCTTGAACAACCAAACTGGGGTGACAACAATGGTGACGGGGGCAGCAGGAGAAACAGGGCTGACAACAGCAGAGCCCATCAAAGGGGTAGCCGGGCTAGGAGAGGAAGGAAGACCAGGGTATTTTAGAAGGCAACATTTATGAATCAAAAAAATAAGTCCTTGATGCAAGGGAACCACTCGGGTGTGCTTCTGAAACTCCAAAATGGAGCGTTCAAGGGAGTTCAGCAGATAATGGGGAAAGCAAACCAATCGATTCCTACGGAAGTGGTTTAGAAAGATAAGATGTTTAGCAGGGACAGTGACAAACCTACCTTCCAAGGAGATGAATCGAATCATCATGCGAGTAACCTCATCATAGGGTGGAGGAATTGAGCTAACAAGCAGGCCCACTGTACCAAATGTGAGCTTCTCAGATCCCTCCACAAATCTTCTTTCTTCAGCATCTCTATCAACCCTTTTGTTGAAGAAGCGGTATCCCTCCAAACAAAGACCGGTCGCTTCAGCAATAAGATCTTCATTGACCAATATCTTCTATCCCCCATAGTCGACAGTCCGCTCCTTCCATTCCTTAGCAAAACACACAGAAATGCTTTGGTCATGTCCCTGCACCTTTTCCATGAAGTTGGTGAAGCCACCTTTGCTGAGAATGTTCCAAAGCTCGATATTTTCCTTCCAATCGGGTCTGCGCATGGCTCAATTTGGTAGGGAGGTCCTCCCATCTTCTTTGTTATAGACTGATTACAACAATTTCCCAGATGCCTGTGTGCGTAGAGATTTATCCGCTTCTTGCTATTGTAAGCCGCACAAAACTGGAAACTATAGCCATTGCTCTTCCCACGAACGGCTGCGTGACTACTGAACTGAGCCTGCGGGAAGTCACGTGTGTGAGTAGCTCTCTCTCTGTCAACAATCACATTACAACTTCCATCGGTTCGAGGAGCTATGAATCTAGATTTTAACAGCTTTGTAGTACATCCCGCATGCGCGATTTTCAAATCAACATAACTCCAATTGGAGTTCCCCAAATAATTCTTACTATCATGAATATTTGATATTATTTGCATCATCATATTCATTAAAGCAACACGTGTGAGAGTGTTATTGATGTTGATCTTCATCCAAAGATTATGTCTCATCTCTAGGGATTGCTTGCATATAAAAGTCCGCATGAATGCTGTTGTGGAGCTGATTAGGGATGTTGTTATTATCCCAGATGGTGAAATTAACATTAATGCCATAATTGGCCAGCGCATCCGCCAATTTATTGCCCTCTCTGTAAGTATGCCTAATTCTGATGTTATTGAAAGTATGACTGATGCTTATGGACTCAGAGATAAAATCCTTAATACTCCAACTAGGAGATGAGGACTGATTAAGAAGTTTAATGATATTAAGGGAGTCCCCTTCAACAACTAGGTTCTCGAGTAGTTCCCATCATGGGAATTATTCCAAACCAACTCATCCTTGGATTCCAGCTGACTTAATGGAATAAGATCTAAATGATCTTGAAGGGAGGAAGTAATTTGTTTCAGATCAATTCGCTCCACAGTAAGTTTTTTCCAATTCTTGTTGGTGCCATTTCCTTCAATGTAATCTTTGATTTTAATACCATACTTGCTTATTAGACTGTCCTTAGCCATCCCAAATCTGTCCAAGAGATTGCCACTAAACCAATTATCCTCCCAAAATTTTATCTCCCTGCCATCCCCCCACTTTCCACTAAATACATATAATTATTATTGTTATTTATAACAACTAATAAAAATTTATTAACCTACTAATAAATTATATTTAGTTGATAATAATTACACATGTAATTATTATTCACACATATAAACTAATAGAGTAATAACAAAGTAATTTCCTAACATACTTTACATGTAAAAATATTTTGCATTTTTCCATTTATGAGATCTTATGAAGGGTCTATCCTTTTACTTTTGAGAAATATATATTTTCCCATAGTGTTTTTCAAAGTGGTGTCTAGCTTAAGTTTCATTGTATGATCTTTGCCTGGTTTCGAACTACATATTTTAGATTGCCATTTAGTTGGAATATCATTACCATTTTTGGCTCAACAGTTCAATAAATGGATATTTGGCTACCCAATTGAACCTCGAAAGTCCTTTCTATTGTCCATTTTGTCCTCTTTCTTCTCACATATTTTTTATTACTTTCTTCGACTTCAAATTATGCATCTAGGTTCTCATTAGGAATATCTTGATCATCACGTCTCCTTTTTTGGAAATAGACATTGGAGTATAAGCTTCCTCCGATGTTGGTGTTGGATGAGAATTTGATGAATCTTCTCCTAGTTCGATGTCATCAAGGGAATGAATGTTTTCATCAATAGGAGCATCTCAAAAATATTAGTTTCTGAATGTGTTTGAGATATGTCTGCATATAAAAGTGTTACAGAAATAAACAAGAGTACAAAGAGAAAATACTCAATTTAATAAAGAGTACAAATGTACAAGAAACATACAATATGGAAAATATAATAATAAAATTCTATAAATTAGTAGATAGTACATACCTATATTTTCTACAAATCCAAATATAATATTAATTTTTTGTGAGTAGCCAAAATATCCAAATAATATCTTGTTACTCTTTTTCGAACTATCAATAATCTTCTTAACTCGCTTTCTAGAATCCATGGATATGTCGCAGATGCTAAATATTTAAACACAATTACATGGATGGATAGTATAAACTAAAATGATAGGGGTAAGAGGGGCAAGAGGTTATACAAATAGGGGTAGGATGGGCTAGGGGTTGGAATAACAAGACCAAGACATGTTAGGGGTTGGAATAATAGTTTGGACAACATAGGTTGAGATGATTAAGCGTTAGACGACTTAGGGTTGGACAAATTATAGTTGAATGACTTGATGTTAGATGCAGACTAAGGTTAGATGGATTGAGGTTTGATGGATTGAGGTTAGATGAAATGATATTGAATGGTAGAGGTTGGACAATAGTGGTTAAACAATAGAGGTTAGACGAAAAAAAAATCAAAATAGAATGTCAAGTATGTACTATACCTCGGTGATATGTATAGTATTATAATTCGGTGAATATGAGTGTATTTTGATTCAAAACATTGGCAAAATACATGCATAAGTTCATTTATATGTGTAAATAGTAGGTGAAATGACCCATACAAATGACCTTTTGGCTGAATTTTTGGAAAACTAGGTGGCAACCAAGTATTGAATATTCACCATTTCTAATTTTCAAAATCCCTAATATTCACAAGTTTACAAAAATTCATCACTAAAATTTTTCCCGCTAAGGAATTATTTTCTTTGTAAATTCTCTTTGAAATAAGATTTGAATAATGGTAAAGTTGGCCCCAATTTCAAATGGATTCTTAGGATTTCATTCTCAACACTCGCAAATAAATTTTCTAAGAGAGGTACACTTTTCTATAATAAATCTGAGATAAAGGAACATAACCCCACAATCAATTTAATGAACTTATAGAAAACATTTAATACTCCTCAAAGGAATTTCTAGATAAGTAGGTAGTGGGAAATTCCCATTTTGTCAACCAGCTTCCCTCAATGTGTTGATTACTTTTGGGTTCCTATGGTAATCCTCATACCGAGTTTTATGGTGTATACCAAGGCACTTCCCATAGTTTAAATCATATGGATTTAAGCCATTATCAAAACATGCAAATACAGTGTGAGTGAATGGTGTGGTTTTTAATCTTCAATCTTAATGTGGTTTGACACACATTTGACAACGTACACACATTTTCGTTAGTATTTGTTTCAATTTAGTATTTGATAAAAGAAATGTTCTGTAGTCAAAAACATTTCTCCATAAAAACCCTAATGTTTAAAAAGAGTATCAACGTTGTTTTCAATTCTCAAGATCACCCAAAAGTGCAAGATAAGAGCATACACAACATTTGATCTAAGTATAAATGGAAAAAAATAATCAATGATCATTTAAATTATTTTAGAATATTGATTCCATTAAACAACTTAAATGATGAAATTTCCAAGTAAACCAAATTGTTAGAAAATGAAGACCAAAGTTTCTTTTGATTCTCAAGCTCACCCAAAAGTGAAAGAGAAGAGCATGCAAAATTTTTGATCTAACTTGAGAAAAATGAAAAAATAACATTTAACAAAGCATTTAAATGGTTAGAAAATTATTTTTAAAGTAAAATTTACAAATTAGAAGTTAAGAAAACCTGTAAAAATAGAAGGAAACATAAAAATAAGATTCTATCTATTTCAAAATTGAGCCAAAAAGACACGAATGCTAACACAACCGTGTTTTGATGCTAGTGCATAAATCCAATACTAGCACACACATTAGAAAATTGGTGCACAAATATTAACACATATGCATTTAGATCAATGTAGATGTCATTTTACTCTCCTTTTAATCAAGTTTGATTACATTTTGTGGCTTTTGTTTGATCTAGTATAAGTTAGGATGTAATTGTCCATATTTTGTTTGATTTAGTTCTAACATCTAAAAACTCTATAATTCCTAACAAAATGTGTGGAAATTCAGTTTTTGGAATAAAATAGGTCACATTTGGTCAGATAAGCAAAGTATGAAGCAACCAACACCTTTTTGAGGACATTGGCTTCAATGCGGCTTAGCTCTTTGGAACCTTCAGGCTTAGTTTTAAACTCCATCACTTAGCTAAGAACTCTATCACTTAGCTCTAGAACCTTCAGACTTAGTTCGAACTCCAACACTTAGTTTTGTTTTGAACTCCTACACTTAGCTTAGCTCCTTTTTCAGATTAGTTCCGAATGTTTCCCTTTGGTTCCGGAACTTCTCCAAAGTTCTGGAATCAATGGGAATCTTTTTATTTTGACAAAATACAGTGATAGAGAAATTAATGGGCCCTCCAATCAGGAACAAATCAATAAATTTTTAATTCTTCACACTCCAAAAATACTTATGTAAGACCAACAATTGTATGTCCAACTAGGTTTCTAAATTTCATATCTACTTTGAGCACTATTTTGTTTCACTAGAACCTATAGGTGGATAGACAACTATTGAACACTTATGATTGTAAATGCATCTTCAGATGATGAAATATATATAAAGACCTGAAGATAGATAAAAAGGATATATATATATATATACATATACATATACAAAGTTTTTTGTAAGACAAAACAATTCAATAATAAGATAGCCATTTCATTTTGAGAGTATCATACTTTTTCAACTCCTGATTCAAGGTGGAGCAAGGGCCCACTCCTCCAAGAAACAAGATCCTTTATTTTATTGGTATTTATATCTTTAAGCAATTTGTATAAATCTATTATCTTAGCATTTTGTAAGTACTTTTGGTTCTTTAGTTGAAATATGTTATAATTGTTCCTGTGTTGTAGATTAAACTCTTATTTCTTTGCAAAAATTTTTAACAACATTTTCAAATGTGTGTTTATTTCAAGCAGTGTGTTTCATTCTACAAAGTGTTTTATTTCCAACAATTTGTTTCATTATGCAAAAGTGTGTTTTATTTCCAGCAATTTGTTTCATTCTGCAAAGTATGTTTATTTCCAGCATGTGTTTATTCTAAAAGATTTATTTATTTCAGCAATGTGTGTTTATTTCAGCAAGTTTCTTATAGTTTATCTTTAATAAGGATTTGGCCAGAAATCTTAAAGACACTTTAAAACCCCCTAAAAATAAAAAAATAATAAATATCTACAATCAATTACTAGTTCACTAAGATTCTTCTTGTTGCATATAGCTTCAGACACACCCCTGGTTTGAATATGACATCAACCATGAGTTGATTAAATGAAGGGAATAATGACACCCATCATTTTTGGCACCATTTTTTCCAGGGACCCACTAGTTAGAATTGTCTAATTAGGTGTCAACAAGAAAAACAATCATACATCTAGTAATTGAAAAATCTTCCCTACGTTATCATAAAATTTATGAGTAGACCAAGAGACTCAAAGGGTAGATTTCTCCCAAAAATATCTCAACAAGAATTATCAGCATCCTCTAGTTCAAATAAGGAAGTTGAGCAAGAATTAGAAGCACCATTGTCCCTTGTTAGACAAGAAGCAAAACTTCCACCTTTGGAATTTTGGATCAATCACCAGAAGGAAGTGGAACTTTTAGGAGAAGGATTATATCCCAAGACCCACTTAGAAAAAAGTTTTGATTCTCAATTGAGTAGTCAACCTCCTACTCCTAACTTCTCACCTTCACCAAAGTGGATCACATACCACATTGATTGGGAAAAATATCTAGAAGATACTATAGATATGGCATGAGAAGCTGAAAGAGAACCTGATAGGACCTTTACTTATCCAATTCAGTTGGAGGATGATGATACACCTATGAAGAATATTTCACCTACACACTTTCCTACATTTAGAGGGATGTCATCTGAGGACCCTGACCAATTTTTGTTTGAATTTAAAGTATTGTGTCAGACCTATGACTACAAAATAGAAAATCAAAAACTCAAGTTGTTCCCATCTACTCTGAAAGATGCAACAATGAGGTGGTTTATGGGATTAACATCCAATTCTATTACCACTTGGGGGAAAATGGAAACTTCCTTCCTAGACAAATATCAAGACTACTGTAGAGGGAGAAACAGAAGGAAGAATTTTTAGGATCAAACAAGAAGAGGATGAAAATATGGAAGATTATTTAGATAGATTCCTCTTTGTAAGTAAAAGGTGTGGATTTGTACTTCAAGAAGAGCTAAGAAAAACCATTTTTCTTAAAGGTCTGGATGATGAATCTAGGGAAGCCCTTAATTTAATGGGAGGTGGAAACATCAATCAATTGAGAATGAATGATATTAAAGACCTTTGTAGAAGTTATTCAAGAACAAGGGGTGGACCTAGGAAAGGAAAAACTGTGAAAAGTGCAAATCAAGACATGAAAAACTTATGGATGAACTAGAAAACTTTAAAATAGATATCCTAGTTCAATTAACTTCCACCATGGATGGATTGCAAGCCAAAGAAAATGCTAATATTGAACCATTAGCTATGTATTGTCCTAGATGCAGAAAGAAGCATGCAATAAGAGATTTTCCTCTGGATAAAACAAAAATATGTCTTATTTGTGAATCTAGGGAACATGAAGTTAATGTTTGTTCTCTTCTTCCATTCATAAAAAAATCAATCTTAAACAAACCAACACTTCATCCACTACAAAAGAAGTAAACTTTTTCCAGAGACAACCTAGCCAGGGGCTAGTTCATACCAAGATTTGTTCCTAATCCTTGATGATGCCATGGGTGGCTCAGATAAGTACCAAAAATTGGGGACAACCACCTTGGACCCCTCAACCAACATGGAATCCCCAGATTGGGTAGGACAAGCTTGGTATGCTCAAGGACACCAACAACCATGGTCTGGTCAAAGTAACCCTTATACTTGGTCACAACCTAGGTGGAACCCTAATAACTACGCTCAAGGAAAACATATCCCAACCAACATCAACAGGCCATAATGGGTTCTCACAAAGGTTCACAAACTAAAAATGTGGTTCAAACACAAATACCAACACAACCAGTGGCTAATCCCAAAAACAAACAAACAACCCTGTCTATGGAACAGAGAAAGAAAAACTAGTTGATCTTAATGCCATGGACTATAAGGATATTCAAACAAGATCTAGAAAAATAATTAATAGTCCACCTATTATAATTACTGAGATGACAAAAGAAACTAAAACCCTAGTTCAGTTATTCCTAAGGAGGATGAAAAAGAAAAAGAGAAGCAACCAGATAACAAATTCTACAAAAAACTCCATTTCCAGAAAAGATTTAAGGAAGTTATTGAGACCAAGGAATCTGAACTAGTGTAGGAATTAAGGAAACTAAATATTGAAATACCATTGTTGCAAGAAATCAAGGACATTCCTGAATTAAACAAATTAATCAAAATGTTATGTTTGAAAAGACCTGGAAGGAAGAAGCAGTACCCTAGGACTATTAAGGTAGATGGGAAACTTGTTGATTTATTAGCAGGAAAACTCTTACTTCCCAAATATGGGGATCCTGGAAGCCCTGTTATTTCTATCTCTATAGGAAATAAACATATACATAATGTTTTGGTTGATTTGGGAGAAGCTATAAATGTGATGATAGTAGACACTTTGAAAACATTACCATTGACAGGTATATAACCTACTAGCACCATATTGTAGATGGTAGATCAGTCGGTAGAAAAACCAGAAGGGATCATTGAAGATGTGGCAGTTATGGTGGAGTCATGGGAGTATCCAGTGGACTTCCTTATATTACGGCCAAAAGGTAAAACACTTGGTTATCCCATTATTTTGGGTAGACCATGGTTAGCTACAATTGTTGCCTTAATTGATTGCAGATCAGGTGATATGACTATCTCAAATGGTAAGAATTCTAAGAAAATTTCCTATATCCTTTTGCACATGACCTTTTATTGATAATCAAGAACAATTATGGGTTGATGATCCTGATACTAATAAACAAAATTTGTCTTCTTTGGCTATGATAACATTGCAGGATCATGTACGGGAGGTAGAGAATATGATTAATCATCCATTGAATGATCACCAATTGTCTTTGGAACAATCGGGGATAGTTCGGAACCTTTGGACTTTAGTTTGGAACCTTCGGACTTAGTTCTAGAACCTTCAGACTTAGTTCTAGAAACATTCATACTTATCTCCAAAACCACAAATTCCATGCAGATGTAAATAATTTCACTCCAAGAGAACATGTGATTTCTCTTTGGGAGGGGAGAAATAGCTACGGAATCAGTAGCTTTAGTCTCAAAGATATCAGGGAACAATAAGGAATGTTTGGAAAACATCAGTGATGAGGAGTTTGACCAATGACAAGATAAGTATCATAACTCTGCCTACTTGTCCTTTATCCAATATTCTTTCTCAAGGGAACTTTAGAGACATTGTTGCATATCATATGTTGTTACCACATTCATGTCCACTAAACACCCTAATGGAACCTTTTCAACAAATCAATTCATCACACACTAGAACCAAACAAATTGAGATTCAACCAGGTAAAATTTTGAACATTAACAATTGGTTGGAAAATGATCAAGAAGCTAAATTGTTTGATGTCTTGAAAGGTCATACTAGAGATTTTTCTTGGGACTATAAAGACATGAAAGGAATCCATCCAAGTATTTGTACCCATCACATTTATACTAAAATGTTAAACCAGTTAGGAAACCTCAGAGAAGGATCAACCCAGCCTTGAGGGACATAGTCAAGTAGGAAATTGAAAAGCTATTACAAGTAGGCTTTATCTACCCCATCTCAGATAGTCAGTGGGTGTCTCCTCTTGTGATTGTGCCTAAAAATAATGGAAAATGGAGAATTTTTGTTGATTATAGGGAATTGAACAAAGCTACACTTAGAGATTATTTTCCCTTACCATTCATAGATCAAGTTTTAGACAACCTTTCAGGTAAACAATACTTTTCCTTCCTGGATGGCTTTAGTGGATATAATCAAATCAGGGTGGCTACTGAGGATCAGGAAAAAACTACTTTACTTGTCCATGGGGTACCTTTTCCTATAGGGTATTTCCATTTGGACTATGTAATGCTCCAACAACCTTCCAAAGGGTTGTACTAGCAATTTTTGTAGATCTAACCAATGATTGTGTGGAAGTATACATGGATGATTTTACTATGTGCATGGAGAAACATTTGATGATGCCTTGAAAATTTTGGATAGAATATTAACAAGATGTGAGCAAACACCATTTTTCTCTTAGTCATGAGAAATGCTTGATGATGGTTGATGAGGGAATTGTACTAGGACACCACATTTCAAAAAGAGGAATTCAAGTTGACCAAGACAAAATCAGGATTATTTCAGACTTACCTGTTCCTCAAACCCCATGGATATCAAGTCATTCTTAGGACATGTTGGATACTATAGGTGTTTTATCAAATATTTTAGTAAAATTGTTGCCCCCATGTTTGGTTTTCTTACCAAGGATTGTGAATTTCATTGGGATGAAAAGTGTCAACATGCTTTTGAAGAGATTAAAGAAAAATTAATCACTTCCCCAATATTAAGAGGACCTAATTGGGAGAAACCTTTTCACATCCAAACAAGATGCCTCAAATAACTCAATTGGTGCAGTTTTGGGATAAAAAGATGAAGAAGGGAAAATGTATGCTATTTACTACCTTAGTAAAAATCTTACTCCCACTGAAAAGAAATTACACCACCACTTGAAAAATAATTTCTTGTTGTGATTTATGCAATTAATAAGTTCAGACATTATATTACAGGGTACAAAATATTTGTACATACAGATCACTCAACAATTAGATACTTAATGAACAAACCAGTGGTTGGAGGTAGGATAATTAGATGGTTATTACTTTTACAAGAATTTGATATTACCATTGTGGATAATCTAGGAAAATCTAATGTGGTAGCTGATTTCTTGTCAAGATTAACCACTACAAGGAGAAAAGATCCAGTTAAGGACAACTTTCCAGATGAACAATTATTTTTATTTTAGTTGATACACCATGGTTTGCTGATATGGAAAATTATCTTACAATAGGGAAGTTTCCTCCTTCTTTTACTAAGAAACAAATGAAAATATTAATCAAAACCAGTGCACAATTTAAATGGTTAAATGGAATGTTATTTAAATGTGGTCCTGATTTGGTTTTACGCAGGTGTGTGAGAGAAGATGAAATATTTGACATACTTAGGGCATGTCATGATGAACCAAGTGGAGGAAACTTTTCAGTAAAAAGAACAACCCACAAAATACTTGGCACTAGCTATTATTGGCCATCTCTATATAAAGATGTGAAGAAATACATCAAGCAGTGTGATCCCTATCAAAGGATGGGACAACCAACTTTCACTAGTGAAATGCCTCTGCAACCTCAAGTAGTGATTGAACCATTTGAAAGGTGGGGGCTGGATTTTTTGGCCCTTTTAGTCCTCCTTCACAAGGAAAATAGCACATTCTTGTATGTACTTGATTATGTAACAAAGTGGGCAGAGGTGCAGGCTTTAACAAATGCTAATGAAGATGTAGTTGTTGATTTTCTTTGGCACAAAATTATGATGAAGTTTGGTGCACCAAGAAGTATAGTTTCAGACCAAGGTCCATAGTTCATGTCCAATATGATCCAGGCCTTCACAATGTACTATCAGATCAATCATAGGAAGTCATCTCCCTATCACCCACAATCAAATGGACAAGTAGAAGTGACAAACAGGAATTGGAAAACATTCTCACCAAAATAGTTGAAGCAAGTAGAAGAGATTGGGTGAAGAGGCTACTTGAGGTTTTCTGGGCTTATAACACAACTTGGAAGACTACAAATAGGGTTCTCACCATATGAGTTAGTCTATGGGAAAAATCCCTTGTTACCCATTGAATTTGAACTACAAACATTGAGGACAACAACTAAATTGGGTATTGAATTGATACAACACAAAAGGAAAGAATTCTACAACTCAATGAATTGGATGAGCTGAGATTGGAAGCACTTCAATAGATAGAGATAATCCAAGACCAAAGGAAGTAGTGGCATGATACACATATCAAGGAAAGACAATTCAAGATAGGAGATTGGGCATTACTGTTTGATTCCAAGTACCAACAATTCAAAGGCAAGTTGAGAACCAGGTGGTTAGGACCTTATCAAATTGAGAAGATATATGACAATGGCTCTATTCAGCTACTTCCCATTGATGGCAAGTAGAAGGACACTTTTGGTCAATGGACACAAGGCTAAAACTCTATAGGAAGCCTCCTACCAAGGATGAATTCTTGAAGAAAATTGAAGCAGATAAGGAATTTGATCATATGGAAGAACCTAGTTCTTCCAAAATGATCAAGTAATCAGATGTAAGGATCTAAAATAAAGGGAAGGGAATGAAAACTAAAAATGGCATTCTCTTCCCCAAAAAAAAATAAAAAAAAAAAAAAAAAAAAAAAAAAAACAAAAGGGAAGGGAATGAAAACCAGTAAATGGCATTCTCTTCCCCAAAAAAAAATCTCTCAAAAGGCCAATTGAAAACCAGAAATGGCGGTTGGTCTCCTCAATAAGTGGCTAATTCAAATAAAAGGAACTTCTTTGGAATTCCAGCTATCTTTTCTAACCATTTTTCTTTTTCACTTTTTTTAGGAATGATGAGTCATCAAGGTGGATGGATTACATCAGCAAGGATGGTAATTATGTCTTGATCTTATTAAAGGTTAAATTAAAATACATGTGTGATTAGACTTGATTTAAGTAGGTGGTATAATGAGTCATTTATTATACATTATGATTAAAATCAAGTAATCATGAAGGTGATGTTGACTAAATAAGTAAAAGTGGTGGCGTATTAATAATGAACTATCATTTAGGTGGAATAAAAAAAATTGAGAGCAGTTGCAGAGAAATTCAAGGAAGAAATAGTAGAATCATATTTGAAATTCCGCAGCTAAATCCAACATAGTTCCACGTAGCCAAATCTAATAGTTCTATAGCCAAATCTAGTAGTTCCATAATTATCTCCTAGAAGAGTAAGGATTTGAAAGAAGAAATAATTTGAATCATCCTCTTTTCCATGGGTATCAAAAAGAATTCAGAGCTAGAAGATGATACACAACTTCTTGCAGATGGAGAAGTAGCAACCATTTTTGAATAAACAGTAGGTTGGCTGGAGTTTCTAAGAAATTCTCAAAATACAATGATAAATTAGTAAGAGAATTTGTTGTAAATTTAGAGCAGTCCAGAACTAAGGTTAAAATCATTGTAATTCCCTTTACTATTAATACAATGAGCAATGTATCTAGGGTACCAATTGTACATGTTCCAAACTCTATAAAGGGAACCCTAAAAGAACTGGTGAAACCTTAAGGTAAAGAGGGTGAATTTGAACCCCAATGATATTTATAATACTAATAAGATCATCAAGGGGGTCAAAAGAGCTAGCCTACCCAAACCCTTTGACAAAGTAGCATTCTGGGTAGTTAAGTACCTAACTTGTGATGGCCAATATGGGACTGTTGAAAGGGAGGTCCTTAAAATGCTGATATATCTTAGGTATGGGGCAAAAAAAAGGAGTATATAGTAAACCTTCCTAGTTTCCTCTTTAAATCCATCCAGAAAATGGATCAAAGATATTCTTGGGAGTTGGGACATTAGGCACCATGGATTAGTCCATCTGGTCTGATCAACATCATTTTATCTCAAATAAAAATGGAGAAGAAGCATGGAAAAATTCCTCAATAAGTTCAGACAAATCCTTGATATTATCAAAAGGGGAATACCAACCCCTTTCTCTCCTAAAAGTAACTTAGAAATTAATCCCCCGATGAGAAAAAAGAAGGAAATAAGTGGGGTTAAAGTACCAAAGAGGAGGAGATATGAAAGGATGATCAAAGCTGAAAAACCTATCATTTCTTCAAAAGAAACTCCTTCCTCTGTAACAATACCAGAAGAAATAATACATGTCTCTGATAGTGACAGTTCACCCAAGCTGGACTGTGAAGTAAAAATCAAAAGAAGTTCAAGGAGAAATCCCACTTCAGAAATGTTGAAGCTCCTCAAAGGAAAATAATTCATAAGAAGTCTAGGGAAACTCCAGTGGATATTGAAGTATGGGAGGTTTAGAGAAATAAGTTGTTGATATTTTGGTAGCATGAAAATGTCTCCTCCTCTACCAAGTCAAACTAAGGAGTTGGAGAAAGAAGATGAAAGATTAGAAGAGAAGGATTTTCAAGAGATGGGTGACTCAACAATATTGTCACATGAGGAAGAGGAATTGACATCTTGGAAACAAAAATGGAAATCCCCTTTGGTGGAAGAGAAATTCTCATTCCCTAAGGAACTTCCAGAGAAAGAAGAAAAACAACAAGTTAGGAAGGCTCTTGTTCTTGTCTAGAGCAGAACTTATCATTAGGGAGAAGGATGAGGAATTAAAATTCCTCAAAAACAAATTGGAGCATAGGGAAATGCTCATTGAACAACTGAAAACTCATCTCATAGATAAGAATGAAGAATTGACATTAGTCAAACAACAAATGGTGGAAAAAGAAAAATAATGTCAATTGGCTAGTGAACAGAGTGCTATGACAAAAATATCTTCAATGGATCAAATTGTGCAAACTGAGATAACTTATTCACCAATTAATTAGTTATGGGATGATACTTGAAGAAGGCTTAATGAGTTCAAAATATCAAATTAGGAACTAAGAAGCAAGATGGAAGAGGAGAAGAAGGAAATAAAATAGTGGGAAGAAAAATTATACAAAATGGAGGAAGAAAAATTTAAATGCCTTGGAAAGATACGAGATGGTTTGTATAATGAGTGAAATATCAATCACATGTGTTGGGCCCAGATTATAATATAAGTACACAAAGGTACATGGGTGTATGAGACCTAGTTAAAGAAGGGCGCGCAGTTGAAGGTGTGTAGGGAAGGCTTTTATCAGGGTTTCGCATAACCCATAGCATGCACACAAGGTAAAATAGGTTTTTTACTTAGCCATATTCAACATCCTAGGTAGCACATGAGAAAAGCATGACCCTTGTGGATAAGGTGCCAACTTGGTGACTATGGGATCAAAAAGGGAATATTCTAGGCATGCGATGGAAGGTTCCAAAGACATCATTATAAGGAGTGGAGAGCTAGGAGCTATGAAGGAATGCTCTCATGGAGGGCCACTTCGACACTTGATGATTGATCTGTAACTTTTGAAAGGCATGGCGGTGGGTGCTAAGGATATAAATACAAGCGCTGATAGAAGAAAAAAAGAGATATTGTGTGGAGAGTGTGGAGGAGAGAAAAGAGAGGTGAATCCTTGTAGAAACAAAATGGAGGATGTTATGGGTTAGGGATTAGGAGATATCTGTAAGTAATGGCACATTTAGAGGGATGGGTCTGCATTCTTTTTTTTATATTTTCAATATGGTGAGCATAATGTAGTTTTGATGCATGACTTGACTCTGCATTGTTATATAAGGGTTTGTCATGACCTCAAGGGATTGTAATGTGGTTATTGAATCTGTTAATATGAATATAATGCTCTGTTATAAATCATCTATGTGTTCGGGAGTATACTACTTATGCATTTCCTTTCTATATGAACCATTTCCATATGCTGCTTGTTATTTCTCTTTTGGATGCAATGAGATAACAACTCGTTCTAGGCTCTTAGAATGTGGCATGGTTATTTTCTTCTCATTTCCATTTGAATATCTATTATAAGATGATGCATTATCATAAGAATCACATAAAGGAGAGACTTGCACCCACGTGTGCCTCGGGTGAGCACCCAACACCCATTGGGTGATAGGATGATGTGCATGGGATTAGAATATTGGTCTAAGGGTATAAAATATGACTACATCTTGGTTCCATTACCGGGACCTCTTTTCAAAGTTGTTTGAGAAATTACATGAATATTTTTCCCTATAATGCATGATGATAGAGTGTTTGACCTTAGAAAGTGTTGAAACATGGTTCAAAAGCATGGAGGATGAGTTTTCTCAAAGATTCAACACTAGACCTGAGTTCGATGCATGTAGATGGGTAGAAGAGAACCTATACCATGAGATGTACAAGAAATTATTTTGTTTCTTCCTAGTAGAACTATATGAATGGCTTTTAGCATATGCATCCGATCGATCCGTATTATAGATCACATGTATGGACCTAAGATGACTATCGACGATGTGGGATGCAAATCGACTTGGATGTGTGTTGTTGATCACTTGGTAAGAGAGAGTGTTGACCAGTTATACTCTTGAATATTCCATTTCTACATATTATTTCCCAAAGTTGCTGATTTTAAGTTTCGAGGGAGCCTAAAGGATCATTTTTGTGTTATTCCTTTGGCTATGAAGATTTTGATCATTACCTTGAGTTTGGAGGCATTTCCCATGGTTGGATAAGATTATCTAAGAGCTGGGAGAGGAAGCTAGGGTGGAGGATGATGACAAAAATTGTAGATGAAAAGGAAAGGGAGGAGAGACAACTCAAGTATAAAAATCTCATGAGAGGGATATGACTAGACAATGTGAGGTTGCAAGTGTGATGGATCTATGGAGGCAAACGTTGTAGGAAGGAGCTGAGGTTCATGTAGAGGACGTGGAACCTAAGCGAATGCGCTACCCCATCTTGGAAAGCACGGAAGAGAGGCCCCTTTAGCTTCTGATGAGAGTTTATCGCATGGAGAAAGAAGGCCCTTTTGTGTGCATCTAAACCCACCTGACGACCAACCCCTGACATTTGGTTTTCCAGATCAAGGGAGAAGTATTATTAACCCGATTAGTATTAGTGGGAGTAACCGATCTGTGCCCAGGAGATATAAATTTCTGTTTGGAACATCCATGGTTGAGCGGGCATTTCCTACATTTGGAGGAATCTTTAGACTAGGTACAAGTAATGAAGGTTTGGGTATTGCATCTGGGAGTGGCGCAGGAAATACAACTAGTAGTGGGACAATATCACAAACCATCAGCGCATAATTCAGTGGGATGTTGGGAACACTAGGTGTGATCACTTCAAGCCCTTTACTCGACTATAGGAGGTGGATTTGGTGGGTCAGGAGGAATAGGACCTAGTGGATCTAATGGATCTGGTGGAGGAGGAAACAATAGAGGAAACCAAGGCTCTGGATCGGGAAGACAAGGGCCTTAACCACCTCCCAAATGTTTTTCGAGATGTATTTACACTTATCGACTATATGGGCATTAAAGATTCTTCATAGCATGTGCACAAGTTTGAGTTACTATGGCATGTGAAGGGGATCACTACCCCAGAGCGGAAGGAAAGCTAATTTGCAACAACATTGCAAGGATGCACACATAGTTGGTATAGGAAGTATGACCCCCATCATATGGTGGTAGACTACACCACATTGAAGAATGCCTTCCTAGTAGAGTTCCATATCCCGAGTTTGATTAGAAGAGCATCAACGCTCTGAAGGATATCCAACAGGAATAGCAGAGAGTGTGCGGGAGTATGACGCATGTTTCAAGACTCTCTTTTGAAAACTATCCTATGAAATTCATCCTTCTCAACATGATCAATGGTTTTTTGGAGGATTGATAACACCATTTAGAAGGGATTTATTACACAATAATTTCACAAACCCATGTGAGGCATTGGAAGCTACCTTATGTGTCATAGTTGTTAGGAGCATTGATACTGGTGTTAGTCCTTTTCTAGAGGCTCAAAATACTACAATTTCCAAGCAATTGGATAAGTTGTATGAAAATTCAGCGCATGAGGTTTGTAGTGGGCTTTGGTGTATAGACTGTGAAGTGGAGGGACATGTAAAGGATAGTTTCCCTCGGATGTTGGTGCATGCTATATTAGTAGACTGTGAGATTTTCCATGGGGATCATGATGCAAGTAGATGCCCTCTACTCCAACATGTAATCCACAAGAATGTTTCTTGTTATTGTAAGATCTATACCTCTATGACCCATGATACCAAGGATTGTAGATTGATTGATCAAATCCATGATGCTATTGATCTTGGTGTGTGCCAAACTAGCCTTACAAGTAGTTCAAGGGATGATGACCTTCGTTATGAAGGGTGCGCAGAGATGGAGGACATCGTGGAAGATATTTTCAAGAAGGATTTGGTGGTCATATAAACCATGATAGAGGAGGAAAAGTGAGTTCTCATGAGGAACCTATTATAATTGTGGATTTACATAGCATTAAAAATGTGAGTTTCCGATTTGTTACAATTCTCATGGTGCGAAAGAAACACAAGTATGAAAAGTGTCTAGAATTTATAAGCATATGAACTAAAGCAACACCAGAGAGACAATGATGTTGGGATGGTGAGCATCAAGAAGGCTGGTTTGTAGTGGATGCCAAGAGTAGCACATGAGTCGAGGATAGAACCTATACTAGTGACGATGTGAGTAGAGGCCACACGTGCCAGGGAGATGCCAAGAAAAATGACACTAGTTTTAAGAGAGGAAGTGGTACATGGAAAGTATCTGGACCCTTCTCATCAAAAGGACATGTACTAGAGACTATGGATGTGATTCAAAGTTTACAAGGGAGATCCAATGTCTAAAAGAGAAATCAAAGAAGTTGGAACAAAGGAAGAATGTAGAGGTTACAAGGAATGACCTATATGAGATCAAGGAAGTATGTAAAATGTTAAGGCAAGAGAATATTATTCCCTTTATAGGAGAATGGCTAAGAGAGAAGGTACCACACACCATAGAAGAGTACGAAAGGAAGGTTTTTCATGCAAACCTTCCTCCTCACATCCTTGACTATGACAAGGAGATTACTTTGAATGTGGTTGTTGATGGATGGATTTTGAGCAATATTCTCATCGACACAGGGAGTAGAGGTAAATGTTCTTACCTTATATGCCTAGCATCAAATGGGAAGGCCCGCATTACAGCCATCTTCAAATGTGTTGTATATGGCAAACAAGACTAAGGAAATTCCCATTGGAGTCCTAAAGGATGCAATTATCACCATTTAAGGGGCCAAGTTCACTAGAGACTTTGAAGTCTTGGTGCTCGCTGAGGAAGACAAATTTATAGCATTACTTGGGTGCCCATGGTGTTATAAGAATAATGCTGACCTACGGTTTAACAAAGGGTATATCAGCTTTGAAAACAAGGAAGAAAGGGTGATCATTCCTTTAACAGATGGGAAGTCAAATCCTATACTATGCCCTTAGGATAAGAAGTCCTTGTGTGCTCCAACAAAGATCTTGAGATAATTCACCCCACAAAAGGAGTTATCTAGTTTATGGATGCTCAATCATTGAGTGATACCACTAGTGTGGCATGTGAAAATTGGGCACATGAGACTTATGAGTTAATTTGGTGAAAATTGAGAGGATCTATAACAAGGGTGAAAAAGGAACACTCATTTAAGCACCTAGGAGGAAATAAGTTACCAAGTTACTCTGGAGGAGGATATCCTAAAATTTTCTTGTGAGAAATGGAAGCTTAGTGGAAAAATGAGGACAAGAGGAGGGGAATTCTCAGTTATAACCTACTCAGAACTATAGTGCGCTAGTGGGCTACACATCAGGAGAACCTCCTAGAGTGGCATGAGGTAAGGATCAAATTTTCTATAAGGTTCTCCATGAGAAACATGCCCACTGTCATACAAGACTACCATGGTAAAGAGACCACTTCATTTCATATCCAAGCATGCAAGAAGTCTTGAATAGGATGTGTAGAAGTGTTACCACCTTTGTTATGTGTGCATAAATTATATTCCACCTTACAAGGTTATGCACATGCATGGTAAATTCATTTGGAGATGCATCATCAAACATGTAATTGGTAGGAATCGATGGCCATATCATTCAAGATTTTGAGTATAGGAGTATTAAGCCATAAGTGGATAAGGCATTGCAAGTAATCAAATGAATTACAATGGGAGATAGGGCTATGTCGAAGATAGGATATTGGAGCTACTAGGTGAGCCTTACTTAGAGACGTGCCTCAATGAAGAGGAATAAGAGGAAGTACAGCTTGAGCGCGTGTGCATGGAAAAAGATACATGAAAAAATGTCTATGTAATAGATGGAGAAGAAATGGAGAATTTAGATGTTAACCATTCGGAAGGTACACATAAAGTCATAGACAATTCTGATGAGTGAGCACACACCTACTATGAGCCCTTGAAAACAAAGAAGGTTAACATTGGAACAAGGACAAAACCTAAGGAAGATATCATCGGAGACTATTGGTCGAAAATAAGTTTTAAAGGTCATTAATATGTTGTGCGAGTTTCAATATTTGTTTCCTCATGGGTACCATGAATGATAAAGGAATTCACCATTCCTCAAGGAGATGAAAATCAATTTTAAGGAAGGTGTGCACCTAATTTAGAAGAGGCCTTATCATATGAATCCAAATTTACGTGTATGGGTCAAGGAAGAAATAGATAAGATGTTAGCATCTGGTATCATTGAGGTAGTGGAAGAATCATAATGGATGAGTCTAATGGTTATTAGTATCAAGAAGGATGGGAGGATGAGAATATACGTTGACTATAGGGATATGAATTTAGTACATGTCATCAATCCTTTTCTAACCCCCTTTATCAAGAAATTTTGGAGGGAGTAGTTCGGTGCAAAGTCTACTCTTTCACGGATAGGTTCTTAGGGTATCACCAAGGCCATATTGCAAAGGAAGACTAGAGAAAGAAAAATTTCACCACTGAATGGGGAAGTTTTTCATACATGGTTATTCCTTTTGGATTAAAGAATGCACCTACTGTGTTCTCATGCATCATGGTATAGACATTTCAGGACTTCATCCATAAGTTTCTCCAAGTTTACCTGGATGATTGGACTATGTATGGATTAGTGAAAGACCATTGTGACAATTTAATGATGATGTTTGAGAGATGTCGACAATTAAGGATATCCCTCAATATTAAGAAATATGTTTTTGTTACTCCATTTGGGACCTTGTTAGGACACATTATATGCAAAGAAGGATTTTTTAGTGGATCTCACTAAAGTTGCAGTTATTTTAGGATTAGGGGAGCCTACTAATCAAATCACAATTTGTGGATTCCTTGGGCATATAGGGTATTACAGAAGCTCATTAAGAGGTATGCTAAAATCATCGCGCCCTTGGAAGAATTGTTAAAACACAAGAGTGCATTTCCTTGGGGAGAGGCGTAGCGAAGGCATTTGACACTTTGAAGGATAGGCTTGTCACGACATCGATATTATGTTTTCCTTCTTCTGGGATAATCATTTCCATGTGCATGTTGATACCTCGGGGACAACTATGGGAGCATTACTAGCACAACCTAGTGAGGGAATTGTTGATCATTCTTTGTGCTTTACAAGCAGAAATTTGACACCAACAAAATTGAATTACAAACTACGATCGCAAAGCATTTTATATGATCTATGTGTTGCAAAAATTTAGGAAGTATCTATTAGAGACACCATTTATATTCTACACATGACCACATGGCATTGAAGTACTTAGTTAACAAGACCATGTTGCAAGGGCACATATGTCGTTGCTCAAGACTATTATTTCAAGAATTTTAGTTCACAAAGTGGTCGTAAAACCAAGAGAAAGAAATTCAAGACCTGACCACTTATAAATGATTAACTCGGGGAGGACACTTAAAGCATTAAGGATATAATTTTAGATGCAAAACTATTTAGGTTACAGCTTGCACCCTTAGAATTGGAAGATATCACAGTTGTCCTTAAAAATGGTGTTGCGCACGTAAGGGGATGAAGGCTCTAGAGATAAATTAGTAAGCAATATGTGCCCCACTTACATGTTGATTAGTGGAGACCTGTATAAGTTAAGTCATGATGAGGTTTTCTCGATAATGCATATTGAAGCATGAGCGCATGGCAATTATGGAGGAAGCGCATGGTGGGATTGGAGGAGGACACTATATAGGAAATGCTACCATGTAGAATATTTTATTAGTAGGGCTTTAGTGGGAAACCATCTACAAGGATTCTATTGAGTTTGGCAAGGCATGTGACCATTACGAGAACCTTGGTAAACTTGGAAAAGAGGTGAAATTCCTTTGCGAGCAATATCCAGTGCTGAACTATTTGAAAAATGGGAAATCAAATTTGTAAGGCCAATTGTGCTAGACACACAAGGGAATCGCTCATGGTATATCATCACTTGCACCGATTACTTGACATGGTGGGTAGAGGTAACACCTATGAAGGATTCACCACAATGATAGTTGAAATATTTTTTATGGGAGACCATAATCAACAAGTATGGTTTTCCTTTAAGTTTAAAAAATGATAGAGGTACACACTTTCTTAATGAAATGGCTAGGATTCTGTTAGCAGAATTTATAATGACCCATAACAAGACTACCCCTTATCACCCTCAAGAAAATGGGATTGTTGAGGCATGTAACAAGATACCAAGTCACACCTTATCTAAGATTTGTGACATTAGAAGATAAGATTGGGATGATAAAGTATCAATCATTCTATGGGCATACAAGACATCCTACAAGATGTTAAATAAGGCCACACCATTTCAATTGGTGTTTTGTGTAGAGGTTGTTTTACCAAATGGAATCCATGTTACCATCGCTACGTATAGCGCACACAAGAGGGTTAGCTGGCGAGAAAGCGCTGAAGAAAGAATTGATAAGTCGATATAGTTAGATGAAAGGTGATCACTTACTTGATGGAGTCATAAGACAGAAAAAGCAAGAGAAAAGGCATGACATGATCATCATATCAAGAACAAGAAGTTTAAGGTTAGGTAGATGGTATTGTTGTATGATTGTAAGTATCTACACCATCCTGGGAAGTTGAAATTCCATTGGTTGGGACCTTACAGAATTTTCTAGTTACAAGCAATTTGGATGGGATGAGGTTACCAATTGACTTCAATGGGAGTAGGTTGAAGCCCTACTATAAATAAGTCTTCTTGGTGTTTTTAATAAGGAAGTGTTACGAATTAGTCTAGAATTTTCCTGTAGGATTTTTTTTCTTGTGTTTCCCTTTCTCTTTGCTTATTCCTTTCTTTTTGTTTCATTTTGCACCTTGTGCGTTGGTAACCACATTATTTTTCCTAAGGTTGTGTATGTGCAGAGGACTGCACATCTATTTTAGTGTGGGGTGGAGTGATGCAAAGTATAGGCCTGTAATAAAAGTTGAGTGGCCTAGTAGAAGGAAGCGCATAAGGTGGAGAAAGCATGTGAGGAAACAATGGATATTGGATTATGGTGTTAAAAAGGCTTTGCAGAAACCATGTATAGAAAGGATGAAGAGCATAGAACAACATGAGGTAGGAAAGGGAAAAAATTGGGTAAAGGATATAAGAAGTGCCTTTGGTGCTTGTAGACGCATGCGTGATATTCTTCGATCGGGTTGGATTTTTGCATGCTAGAAGGTTGTAAAGGGTTTTTCACATAGGATGTGGCACATGGTTAAGGGAGATTAAAGTCAGCTTAGTGGAAAAATCCACATTTAATGTTAAAGTATGTTGGTAGATGGTATAACATTTAATGCTAGAAAGAAGAAAAAATATAAATACAAGGTTGAGAAAGTCATTTGTTACCTTTTGATTATGAAGTGAAAGAAGCTCATGAAAACTAGAGAATCCGAAAAATTTGTGTGAAGAAAGGAGAATCCAAGAAATTTGGGTGTGCATCTAGAGTAGATCTCGCAAACTAGAAGGGAGTACACAAGCGTGAGGAAGGTTGTGTGAAGAGTGCCATCTTGTGGAAGGATTTCCTAGTCATGGTTTGGTAGCTAGGGAAAAGAGAAAGAAGGATTCATTTTAGGAGTTGAAGCTTTGGAGTGAGCTATGGGATTGAGTAGTGTAGTAAAGCAGAGTAAGAGGAAGGAGTATTTAAGTTCAGTCTGACTAGAAAATATGGCACCTAAGAAACCAACCATTTCATTGAAGAAAACAAAGGTCAAGAAAAAGGAAAGCGAATGCTACTTGCATGAGCACCAACGAATAATGGTATGTGGAAATGTAGTACTGTTATCCAAAATCCACCCCCCAGGGTAATTTTGATAACATGCATTAGATTATTTAGTCCCGAGCAAGTAGATTGATTCAAGTCCCAAAATCATGTTTCTGGGGTCCCCTCGGCTTCTTTCTAACTCTCCTGTCCAAGAAGAAAAACCAACGAGTTTTAAAGAATGGAAAAAATGCAAAAATAAGGTTGCAGGACTGTTTTGAGGCATTTCGGGTCTGAAGGGCTCGGGTTGTACCAGTTCGGGTTGAACTAAGGTTCGTTGTACCAAGCTTGGGGCCGAAAAAATGAAGAAAATTGCCTAATTCTTGTTTCGCTCGGTTTAGGACATCTGGGACAAAAGTACGTGTGGGACGCAGATCGGCCGGTTTGGCACAAGTCAGTCCATTTCGGGCAATTCGGAGAGATTTGTCCTAGGCAGTCTGGGACAGTTGGGACAAAAGGATGCAAACCGCCGATTCGGCCCGAAGGTGAAACAAGACTTTCATCCGGGATATTTGGGCCAAAAGTACGCGGAGGATGCGAAAAGTCAAAAGCTCAAGGATCCGAGAGCCAATGGAATCTCGCCACATGTCTTCACCGTAAAGAGGGACAAGGAAGCCCGAATCGGGTGGTTCGGAGATATTTGTCCCAGGTAGTTTGGGACATCTGGGCCAAAAGTATGTGAGGGACGTGTGGGACGTGAAAAGCCGAAAGAGCCGCCAACGAATCAAATCTCGCCACGTGTCTTCACCTCATCGACCCGGCGGGAAAATTTTTGAAATTTTTTCCAAAGGCAAAACAAAAGGGAAATGGTCAGGAAGGGCCCGCATCCAATGAAATCGTGCCATGTGGCACTTGAGTGGTGGAGCACGGGGAGAAATGGGAAAATTTTCCCAAAGTGAAAAATACCAAATTTTAAAAGGACAAAGTGCGCCCCTCAGGCCCGAGCCAATAAAATAATGCCACGTGTCCAAGTGGCAAGAAATTAAGGAAGGGCCTAAAGGAATTTTCAGAGGATGAACCCGTGAATGAATCAGAGCCCGACACGTGTCATCCAAGTGGCAGAGCGCGGGAAAAATTCAAAATCCGTTTTGGCCTGTTTTTTGCCCTAAATCTTCATATCGCCATAACTTTCGATCCAGAGCTCAGATTTTCATGTTCTTTATATCAATGGAAAGCTGGTGAAATTATCTACATGATTCCAGGTCAATCTTGCATTTTGGTTCAGTTTGGAGAGAGAAAATCAAGAAACATCTCTGGCGGTAATGGCTAGAACTGACGTTTCAACAACCAATTTTAATGCAAATGGGTCGATTCTTCTTCAAAGATGCTTTGATGTTTCAAAAATGTTTTAATGCTAGGGTTCTCACCTACCACCATAATAAGATGAATTAAACAGAAGTGGGTTGGGGTAGATTCAATTTCCTCTCTCTTCCCTCTCTCATTCTTCCTATAAATTGTAAGGAGGGGCTTCTTTCTAAAGTGTGGTTCATCTTTTCAGCTCTGCCCTCCCTTCTTTTCTTCTCCAGGGTTGAAAATGGAGTTCGAACCTCCTCCCCTCTCTATAATGGAATTTTTTTCCTTTTACTATTGAAATGATGTTCTGTGCAAACTTCTGAAGCAACAAAAACGTGTTTCGTGATGCATCTGTCCATCCTTGCTCGTTTTTCACTTGTTTTCTTCTTGCCTCTCTTCATTGCAGGTATTTGTGCATGTTTGAATGTTCATTGCAGGTTTGGAGCTGTGTTCATGGAGTTTTGGGACATTTTCTGTGAAATCTATCCTTGGGCCTGTGATGCATCTGTCCATCCTTCCCATTGCTCACCTCTCCTTGTTCCATGGCAGTTTTGATAGATGTTCAACATTTTCCTTCTCTGGTGTATCACCGTTTTAGTGTAGGCTCTGCTTTTTTTCCCTTTTCTCTCTCTCTCTCTCCTTGGCATGGTTAGATTAGGATTAGATTAGCTTTCCGCACTGGAATAGCTTGTGGCAGGTAGTTTAGGAAGAGGAACTAGCCTTCTCTGGAGATTCCTTTCTCATTTTCACAAGTCCCACACTCAAAGAAAGGATTCAATGTTGTGCAATCACACTGGATGCTAGAGTGATCAAACTAGAAATCTGATCAACATCCAGGGGTGCTGTGATTTTGCACTAATAGTTTTGGCACACCCGGTGGGACCTTAGAGGTCTTCCACTTCATCTTTTGTAGGTTGGTGTGTTCCTGTGAAGATTTCAGCCTTTGGAGGCACTTGCAAACACATCTGGCGACTCCATCTGATCAACAACCCATTTCTGAAGTTACAGACCCATTTTTCATCCATTTCCATCCATCCTTCTTTCCATCTCTTTCATTCTTTTCCATTCCATGAAGTTGTGCAATCATGACTTCATTTCCATCATGGAACTCACATTTACAACAACAATAGCAATGTTTCCCACCTCCAACATGTTTTTTAAATCCTCCAAATCAGCATTTTGAACAAATTCAAAATCAGCATGCATACCCATATGAGCAGCAATGCCAAAATCAGTTTGGCTATGGAGCTTTCCAAGAGCAAGAGTATGCATATAATGAAGACAATCAAATGCAAGATGCTGGTCTGTTGGAGAAAATCCAAAAGATGGAGGTAAAGATGGTGCAGTCCAGAGCAACAACTCAAATGAGAGCTTTCAGAATTGGTTATAGGACTCCTTGTCCATGGGGAGGCCCTTTTCCAAGACACTTCAGCCCTCAGGAGAAGCTGGACTTCATGATGAAGATGCTGCCCCAACTTGCACAATGGACAACAGAAATAGAGGCCTATACACTTGTTGTTGAACAACCTTGTCAATGGGTAAGTTCTACACCATCATCTGGTTTTTCTCTTCCCATTACTCAAGCAAAGACCATCTCATTTGGAATTGCAAATTCTAAACTCCCCATCTGCTGTCCCAAATGTTGATCCCATGTCTCCACCTCTCAGTCTTCCACCACACCTCAATTCTTCTTTCCTTTTTCCTTCCAAACAGTCATCCCCTCCACAAGAGCTAAAAGAAATACGCTCTCCCCCAAAGAAACAAGAGGTTTCACCTCCTCTACCACCACAAAAAATTGCCAAATCAATTGAGTTACAACCCATCCCTCCTCTTGCATTCCCAATTCCATGTGGGGAAGAAGAAATTGCAAAAATCAGCCATGAAGGACAGCAAGAAGAGGAGCCCAATAGAAAAGAAATGATAGACAACTTGAGGGTTTGGGCTGCCAAATTTGGGATGACAAAGATCCCCTTGATGGTTAAACCTACAGAAGAGGCTAAGGTTGAACAAATGGTGGTTAAGACTGATTTTGTGGCAGCAGAAGAAGAGCAAAAAAGAAGAAGCAGATCAGCAGTCAGTTTTCTCAGAAAGTAGTGTCCATGTTGGCACTCTATTTGAAGGGAATGCTGATTCAATTCAAGTTGCACAATCAGCCATAAAGGAAGAAAGCTCAGAAGAAGATCTTGCAGTCCCAACTTGTCCTCTAGAGCAGCAGATCGAAGAGTTTGACTTGACAAACTTCATGCTGGAGGAAGAGTTCTATCAAGAGCAAGATTGTCTTCAAGTAGTAGAGAAAGGAGAAGCTGCTCCAAATCCAAAAGAAGAGGAGCACATTCTAGTTGTGGAGGAGAAAATTGCAGATCCAAGGGCTTTGAGCACAAAGCAGGCTATAGGAGAACCTTCAGCTTCTTTTACTTTCACCTCTCTCAAGTTCTAGTATGAAGAGGAGTTTGATCTCTCAAACTCAATGTTGGAGGGTGAAAGAAACCATGGTGGTCAAGTTACAGATCAAGAAGACACCATGGAGGAAGTGGAGCATTTGCAGCAGGACAGCCATGAGGCAGTTTATCTGTCAGATTTGGAGGACTGTTTTGATGGAGAAGAGCCAGTTGAGTTTCCACCATTCTCTCTTTCATCATCCACATTCCAAACACTTGAGTCTGCTGTCATGAAGGAGAACATTCATTTGCAGCAGCCTGCATCTTATAGCAGCTCTTTGGAACCAAGATTGGAAGATTTTAATCTTTCATGTTCTTCATTGGAGGAAGAGAAAGGACAGAGGAATTTCACCATTTCTTCCACACCATCCATTCAAGAAGGTCTACAAGAAGACTCCATTTTTGGAGTTGAAAATCAGAGCTATGGGCATATCAAACGGATCATACCTTGCCCAATCAGGTATTTGGCTTCATTGGAGCCAAAGGAGAAGTCACAACCAGTCATGCTTGCTTCTGAGCATGAGGGTGAGCTACAAAGTACCAAGGATCAGCTGTCATACCTCTTCAATCCAAATGCAGAGCAACTAAAAGAGGTATTGAATTTTCCTTCAGCTGATACCTTGATGATTTGGGTGGAAGACCAGCTTCTTGTTGATTTTCCATCCATCCAATCAGCCATGTTCAATGCCAAATCAATTGCATGGCTGCCACTTTTGAGAAAGGGAAGCTATTTCTCACAACCAATCAGGGGTTTGTTTAGCTTGCCTTTGCTTCCAGTTAGAGTAGAGTAGGTAGGTTTGCTTTTAGTAGAAGAAGTGCTTGTGCACACTCTGCATGTTCCATTTGGAGCATGTATGATTTTCAGTTTTGTACATAGTTTTTGTGGTGCTGGTTTTGCTCTTGCACAGTCCATTTCAGTGGCATTTTGGTGAGAACGACTCCATTTCAGTGGGTTTCAAGTGGCTCAGAGAGGAGGTTTTCAAAGTTCAGATCAGTTTTAGGTTACAACTCATGACTCCATGCCCAATGGATGCTTCAGGCAACCGGTAACTTCATCTAAAGGTGATGATGACCCCGAGTCGAAGTCAAAAATCAAGTTATCCAAAATTCACCCCCTCAGGGTAATTTTGATAACATGCATCAGATTATTCAAGTCCCGAGCAAGTAGATTGATT
The DNA here is from genome assembly GCA_018340775.1 of Taxus wallichiana var. yunnanensis. Classification (NCBI taxonomy): domain Eukaryota; kingdom Viridiplantae; phylum Streptophyta; class Pinopsida; order Cupressales; family Taxaceae; genus Taxus; species Taxus wallichiana. Next base: position 565,740,594 of record CM031240.1, read on the forward strand.
CAAGGCCCAAAATCATGTTTCTCGGGGTCCCCTCGGTTTCTTTCTAACTCTCCCATCCAAGAAGAAAACCCAACAAGTTTTAAAAATGTGAAAAATTGCAAAAAAAAGCTTGGGGCAGAAAAAAATGAAGAAAATCGGCTAAGTCCTAGTCCAGGCCGGTTTGGGACAGCTTGGGACATCGGGGGAAAAAAAAAATCGAAAATCGCCTAAGTCCTAGTCCGGGGTCAAGATCGGGACATGCTTGGGACGCGATCGGACGCGCGGGGACGCGAAAAGCCGAATCTGGCCAAAAAAATGAAGAAAATTGCCTAAGTCTTGTTTCGCGCGGTTTGGGACATCCGGGACAAAAGTACGCGCGTGGGACGCGGATCGGCCGGTTTGGCGCAAGTCAGTCCATTTCGGGTGGTTCGAGATATTTGTCCCAGGCAGTCCGGGACAGTTGGGACAAAAGTACGCGGAGGACGCGAACCGCCGATTCGGCCGAAACAAGAGACTTTCGTCCGGGACATTTGGGCCAAAAGTACGCGGGGGACGCGAAAAGCCGAAAGAGCCGAGAGCCAATGGAATCTCGCCACGTGTCTTCACCACAAAGAGGGACAAGGAAGCCCGAATCGGGTGGTTCGAGAGATTTTGTCCTAGACAGTTTGGGACATCCGGGCCAAAGGTACGCGAGGGACGCGAGGGACGCGAAAAGCCGAAAGAGCCGCCAACGAATCAAATCTCGCCACGTGTCTTCACCTCATCGGCCCGGCGGGAAAATTTTGAAAAATTTTCCAAAGGCAAAAAAAGGGAAATGGTCAGGAAGGGCCCGCATCCAATGAAATCATGCCATGTGGCACTTGAGTGGCGGAGCGCGGGGGAGAAATGGGAAAATTTTCCCAAAGTGAAAATACCAAATTTTAAAAGGACAAAGTGCGCCCCTCAAGCCCGAGCCAATAAAATAGTGCCACGTGTCCAAGTGGCAAGAAATTAAGGAAGGGCCCAAAGGAAATTTTCAAAGGATGAGCCCGCAGATGAATCAGAGCCCGACACGTGTCATCCAAGTGGCAGAGCGCGGGAAAAATTCAAATATTTTCCCGCCGATCCGTTTTGGCCTGTTTTTTTGCCCTAAATCTTCAGATCGCCATAACTTTCGATCCAGAGCTCGATTTTCACGTTCTTTATATCAATGGAAAGCTGGTGAAATTATCTACATGATTCCAGGGTCAATCTTGCATTTTGGTTCAGTTTGAGAGAGAAAAAATCAAGAAACATGTCTCGCGCGTGTGGTAATGGCCAGAATCGACGCTTCAACAACCAAATTTAATGCAAAATGGGTCGCATTCTTCTTCAACATGGCCAAAAAAATGCAACAACCAATTTTAATGCATGGGTGGGGTCTCACCCACCACCATAATGAGATGAATTAATGAAGAATGAGGAATGGTTGGGGTCCTAGATTTTCCTCATTTCCTCTCTCTCCCTCTCTCATTCTTCCTATAAATTGTAAAAAGCCGATTTGGCTCATTTTTTAAAAGTGTGTTCATCTTTTCAGCTCTCCCTCCCTTCTTTTCTTCTCCAGGGTTGAAAATGGAGTTCAACCTCCTCCCTTCTCTCGTAATGGCATTTTTTTCCTTTTACTATTGAAATGATGTTCTCAGGCAAACTTCTAAGCAACAAAAACGTGTTTTGTGATGCATCCGTCCATCCTTGCTCGCTTTTTTGCTTGTTTTCTTCTTGCCTCTCTTCATTGCAGGTATTTGTGCATGTTTAATGTTCATTACAGGTTTGGAGCTGTGTTCATGGAGTTTTGGGACATTTTCTGTGTGAAATCTATCCTTGGGGTTCGTGATGCATCTCGTCCATCCTTCCCATTGCTCACCTCTCCTTGTTCCATGGCAGCTTTGATAGATGTTCAACATTTTCCTTCTCTGTATCACCGCTTTTAGTGTAGGCTTTTTTTTTTTTCCCTTTTCTCTCTCTCTCTCTCTCTTGGCATGGTTAGATTAGGATTAGATTAGCTTGCCTCGCACTGGAATAGCTTGTGGTAGTAGTTTAGGAAGAGGAACCAACCTTCTCTGGAGATTCCTTTCTCATTTTCACGAGTCCCACACTCAAAGAAAGGATTCAATGTTGTGCAATCACACTGGATGCTAGAGTGATCAACCTAGAAATCTGATCAACATCCAGGGGTGTTGTGATTCTGCACTAATAGTTTTGGCACACCCCGGTGGGGACCTTAGAGGTCTTCCACTTCATCTTTTGTAGGTTGGTGTGTTCCCGTGAAGATTTCAGCCTTTGAGGCACTTGCAAACACATCCGCGACTCCATCCGATCAAAACCCATTTCTCGAAGTCAGCACCTGCTTTTTTCATCCATTCCCATCCATCCTTCTTTCCATCCCTTTCATTCTTTTCCATTCCATGAAGTTGTGCAATCATGACTTCATTTCCATCATGGAACTCACATTTACAACAACAACAATGTTTCCCACCTCCAACATGTTTTTTAAATCCTCCAAATCAGCATTTTGAACAAATTCAAAATCAGCATGCATACCCATATGAGCAGCAATGCCAAAATCAGTTTGGCTATGGAGCTTTCCAAGAGCAAGAGTATGCATATAATGAAGACAATCAGATGCAAGATGCTGGTCTAGTTGAGAAAAATCCAAAAGATGGAGGTAAAGATGGTGCAGTCCAGAGCAACAACTCAAATGAGAGCTTTCAGAATTGGTTAGCAGGACTCCTTGTCCATGGGGAGGCCCTTTTCCAAGACACTTCAGCCCTCAGAGAAGCTGGACTTCATGATGAAGATGCTGCCCCAACTTGCACAATGGACAACAAAAATAGAGGCCTATACACTTGTTGTTGAACAACCTTGTCAATGGGTAAGTTCTACACCATCATCTGGTTTTTCTCTTCCCATTACTCAAGCAGCACCATCTCATTTGGAATTGCAAATTCTAAACTCCCCATCTGCTGTCCCAAATGTTGATCCCATGTCTCCACCTCTCAGTCTTCCACCACACCTCAATTCTTCTTTCCTTTTTCCTTCCAAACAGTCATCCCCTCCACAAGAGCTAAAAGAAATACGCTCTCCCCCAAAGAAACAAGAGGTTTCACCTCCTCTACCACCACAAAAAATTGCCAAATCAATTGAGTTACAACCCATCCCTCCTCTTGCATTCCCAATTCCATGTGGGGAAGAAGAAATTGCAAAAATCGCCATGAAGGACAAAAAGAAGAGGAGCCCAATAGAAAAGAAATGACAGACAACTTGAGGGTTTGGGCTGCCAAATTTGGGATGACAAAGATCCCCTTGATGGTTAAACCTACAGAAGAGGCTAAGGTTGAACAAATGGTGGTTAAGACTGATTTTGTGGCAGCAGAAGAAGAGCAAAAAGAAGAAGCAGATCAGCAGTCAGTTTTCTCAGAAAGTAGTGTCCATGTTGGCACTCTATTTGAAGGGAATGCTGATTCAATTCAAGTTGCACAATCAGCCATAAAGGAAGAAAGCTCAGAAGAAGATCTTGCAGTCCCAACTTGTCCTCTAGAGCAGCAGATCGAAGAGTTTGACTTGACAAACTTCATGCTAGAGGAAGAGTTCTATCAAGAGCAAGATTGTCTTCAAGTAGTAGAGAAAGGAGAAGCTGCTCCAAATCCAAAAGAAGAGGAGCACATTCTAGTTGTGGAGGAGAAAATTGCAGATCCAAGGGCTTTGAGCACAAAGCAAGCTACAGAGAACCTTCAGTTCTTCTTTCTACTTCACCTCTCTCAAGTTCTAGTACTGAAGAGGAGTTTGATCTCTCAAACTCAATGTTGGAGGGTGAAAGAAACCATGGTGGTCAAGTTACAGATCAAGAAGACACCATGGAGGAAGTGGAGCATTTGCAGCAAGACAGCCATGAGGCAGTTTATCTGTCAGATTTGGAGGACTGTTTTGATGGAGAAGAGCTGGTTGAGTTTCCACCATTCTCTCTTTCATCATCCACATTCCAAACACTTGAGTCTGCTGTCATGAAGGAGAACATTCATTTGCAGCAGCAGCCTCGCATCTTATAAAGCAGCTCTTTGGAACCAAGATTGGAAGATTTTAATCTTTCATGTTCTTCATTGAGGAAGAGAAAGGACAGAGAATTTCACCATTTCTTCCACACCATCCATTCAAGAAGGTCTACAAGAAGACTCCATTTTTGGAGTTGAAAATCGAGCTATGGGCATATCAAACGGATCATACCTTGCCCAATCGTATTTGGCTTTATGAGCCAAAGGAGAAGTCACAACCACCATGCTTGCTTCGAGCATGAGGGTGAGCTACAAAGTACCAAGGATCAGCTCATCATACCTCTTCAATCCAAATGCAGAGCAACTAAAAGAGGTATTGAATTTTCCTTCAACTGATACCTTGATGATTTGGGTGGAAGACCAGCTTCTTGTTGATTTTCCATCCATCCAATCAGCCATGTTCAATGCCAAATCAATTGCATGGCTGCCACTTTTGAGAAAGGGAAGCTATTTCTCACAACCAATCAGTAGGTTTGTTTAGCTTGCCTTTGCTTCCAGCTTAGAGTAGAGTAGGTAGGTTTGCTTTTAGAGAAGAAGTGCTTGTGCACACTCTGCATGTTCCATTTGGAGCATGTATGATTTTCAGTTCTGTACATAGTTTTTGTGGTGCTGGTTTTGCTCTTGCATACCCATTTCAAAGGGGCATTTTGGTGAGAACGACTCCATTTCAAAGGGGTTTCAAGTGGCTCGAGAGGAGGTTTTCAAAGTTCAGATCAGTTTACAGGTTACAACTCATGACTCCATGCCCAATGGATGCTTCAGTAACCGGTAATTCATCTAAGCAGTGCAGATGACCCCGCTGAAGTCGCTAAAATCAAGTTATCCAAATTCACCCCCAGGGTAATTTTGATAACATGCATCAGATTATTCAAGTCCCAGGCAAGTAGATTGATTCAAGGCCCAAAATCATGTTTCTGGGGTCCCCTCGCTTCTTTCTAACTCTCCTATCCAAGAAGAAAACCCAACAAGTTTTAAAAAAAGGTGAAAAATTGCAAAAATAAGCTTGGGCCGAAAAAAGGCATGAGAAAATCGCTAAGTCCTAGTCCAGCGGTCCTTGGGACAAGCTGGGACGTCTGGGCATGAATCGGGAAGCCTGGGGCCAAAAAAATGGCAAAATCCGCCTAAAATTCCTAGTCCTGGTCAGAATTGGGAGACATTGGGACATCGGGACGCGGGACGGGACGCGAAAAGCCGAACCGGCCGAAAAATGAAGAAAAAATTGCCTAAGTCTTGTTTCACTCGGTTTGGGACATCCGGGACAAAAGTACGCGCGGGACGCGGATCGGCCGGTTTGGCAAAGTCACCATTTCGGGGGTTCGAGATATTTGTCCTGTGAGTCCGGGACATCTGGGACAAAAGTACGCGAGGACGCGAACCGCCGATTCGGCCGAAAAAACAGAGACTTTCGTCCGGGACATTGGGCCAAAAGTACGCGGAGGACGCGAAAAGCCGAAAGAGCCGAGAGCCAATGGAATCTCGCCACGTGTCTTCACCGCAAAGAGGGACAAGGAAGCCCGAATCGGGTGGTTCGAGAGATTTGTCCTGTGCAGTTTGGGACATCCGGGGCCAAAAGGTACGCGAGGACGCGAGGGCGAAAAAGCCGAAAGAGCCAAACGAATCAAATCTCGCCACGTGTCTTCACCTCATCATCGTTCGGGGGCGGGAAAATTTTGAAAATTTTTTCCAAAGGCAAAAACAAAAAAAAATGGTCGGAAAGGGCCCGCGGATGACCCCGCGCCCCGTCCTAATGAAATCATGCCATGTGTCACTTGAGTGGCGGAGCGCGGGGGGAAAAATGGAAAATTTTCCCAAAGTGAAAAAAAAGTACCAAATTTTCAAAGGACAAAGTGCCCCCTCGTGCCCGAGCCAATAAAATAGTGCCACGTGTCCAAGTGGCAAGAAATTAAGGAAGGGCCCAATAGGAATTTTTAGAGGATGAGCCCACGAATGAATCAGAGCCCGACACGTGTCATCCAAGTGGCAGAGCGCGAAAAAAAATTCAAATATTTTCCCGCCGATCCGTTTTGGCCTTTTTTTTGCCCTAAATCTTCAGATCGCCATAACTTTCGATCCAGAGCTCGATTTTCACGTTCTTTATATCAATGGAAAGCTGGTGAAAATTATCTACATGATTCCAGGGTCAATCTTGCATTTTGGTTCAGTTTGGAGAGAGAAAATCAAGAAACATCTCTGGCACGTGGTAATGGCCAGAATTGACGTTTCAACAACCAGTTTTAATGCAAAATGGGTCGCATTCTTCTTCAACATGGCCTAAAATGACGTCAACAACCAACCAATTTAATGCATGGGTTCTCACCTACCATGCCATAATGAATGCATTTAAACCGATTTAATGAGAATGGTTTTGGTCCCATGGTTTAGATTCACATTTTCCTCTCTTTCTCTCTCTCATTCGACCTATAAATTGTAAAAGCCGATTTGGCTCATTTTTTAAAAAAAGGTGTTCATCTTTTCAGCTCTCGCCTCCCTCCCTTCTTTTCTTCTCCAGGTTGAAAATGGAGTTCAACCTCCTCCCTTCTCTCGTAATGGCATTTTTTTCCTTTTACTATTGAAATGATGTTCTCAGGCAAACTTCTGAGCAACAAAAACGTGTTTCAGTGATGCATCCGTCCATCCTTGCTCGCTTTTTTTTGTTTTCTTCTTTCCTCTCTTCATTGCAGGTATTTGTGCATGTTTGAATGTTCATTACAGGTTTGGAGCTGTGTTCATGGAGTTTTGGGACATTTTCTATGTGAAATCTATCCTTGGGCCTGTGATGCATCTGTCCATCCTTCCCATTGCTCACCTCTCCTTGTTCCATGGCGGTTTTGATAGATGTTCAACATTTTCCTTCTCTGGTGTATCACCGTTTTAGTGTAGGCTTTGCTTTTTTTTCTCTCTCTCTCTCTCTCTGTCTCCTTGGCATGGTTAGATTAGGATTAGATTAGCTTGCCTGCACTGGAATAGCTTGTGGCAGGTAGTTTAGGAAGAGGAACCAACCTTCTCTGGAGATTCCTTTCTCATTTTCACGAGTCCCACACTCAAAGAAAGGATTCAATGTTGTGCAATCACACTAGATGCTAGAGTGATCAAACTAGAAATCTGATCAACATCCAGGGGTGCTGTGATTTTGCACTACAGTTTTGGCACGCCTGGTGGGACCTTAGAGGTCTTCCACTTCATCTTTTTTGTAGGTTGGTGTGTTCCCGTGAAGATTTCAGCCTTTGAGGCACTTCGCAAACACATCCGGCGACTCCATCTCGATCAGCAACCCATTTCTGAAGTTGCAGACCTGTTTTTCATCCATTCCATCCATCCTTCTTTCCATCCCTTTCATTCTTTTCCATTCCATGAAGTTGTGCAATCATGACTTCATTTCCATCATGGAACTCACATTTACAACAACAACAGCAATGTTTCCCACCTCCAACATGTTTTTTAAATCCTCCAAATCAGCATTTTGAACAAATTCAAAATCAGCATGCATACCCATATGAGCAGCAATGCCAAAATCAGTTTGGCTATGGAGCTTTCCAAGAGCAAGAGTATGCATATAATGAAGACAATCAGATGCAAGATGCTGGTCTGTTGGAGAAAATCCAAAAGATGGAGGTAAAGATGGTGCAGTCCAGAGCAACAACTCAAATGAGAGCTTTCAAAATTGGTTGCAGGACTCCTTGTCCATGGGGAGGCCCTTTTCCAAGACACTTCAGCCCTCAGGAGAAGCTGGACTTCATGATGAAGATGCTGCCCCAACTTGCACAATGGACAGCAGAAATAGAGGCCTATACACTTGTTGTTGAACAACCTTGTCAATGGGTAAGTTCTACACCATCATCTGGTTTTTCTCTTCCCATTACTCAAGCAACACCATCTCATTTGGAATTGCAAATTCTAAACTCCCCATCTGCTGTCCCAAATGTTGATCCCATGTCTCCACCTCTCAGTCTTCCACCACACCTCAATTCTTCTTTCCTTTTTCCTTCCAAACAGTCATCCCCTCCACAAGAGCTAAAAGAAATACGCTCTCCCCCAAAGAAACAAGAGGTTTCACCTCCTCTACCACCACAAAAAATTGCCAAATCAATTGAGTTACAACCCATCCCTCCTCTTGCATTCCCAATTCCATGTGGGGAAGAAGAAATTGCAAAAATCAGCCATGAAGGACAGCAAGAAGAGGAGCCCAATAAAAAAGAAATGACAGACAACTTGAGGGTTTGGGCTGCCAAATTTGGGATGACAAAGATCCCCTTGATGGTTAAACCTACAGAAGAGGCTAAGGTTGAACAAATGGTGGTTAAGACTGATTTTGTGGCAGCAGAAGAAGAGCAAAAAGAAGAAGCAGATCAGCAGTCAGTTTTCTCATAAAGTAGTGTCCATGTTGGCACTCTATTTGAAGGGAATGCTGATTCAATTCAAGTTGCACAATCAGCCATAAAGGAAGAAAGCTCAAGAAGATCTTGCAGTCCCAACTTGTCCTCTAGAGCAGCAGATTGAAGAGTTTGACTTGACAAACTTCATGCTAGAGGAAGAGTTCTATCAAGAGCAAGATTGTCTTCAAGTAGTAGAGAAAGGAGAAGCTGCTCCAAATCCAAAAGAAGAGGAGCACATTCTAGTTGTGGAGGAGAAAATTGCAGATCCAAGGGCTTTGAGCACAAAGCAAAGCTAGGAGAACCTTCAGCTTCTTCTTTCTACTTCACCTCTCTCAAGTTCTAGTATCAAGAGGAGTTTGATCTCTCAAACTCAATGTTGAGGGTGAAAGAAACCATGGTGGTCAAGTTACAGATCAAGAAGACACCATGGAGGAAGTGGAGCATTTGCAGCAGACAGCCATGATGAGGCGCTTTATCTGCATCGATTTGGAGGACTGCTTTTGATGGAGAAGAGCCGGTTGAGTTTCCACCATTCTCTCTTTCATCATCCACATTCCAAACACTTGAGTCTCATTGTCATGAAGGAGAACATTCATTTGCAGCAGCCTCGCATCTTATAAAGCAGCTCTTTGGAACCAAGATTGGAAGATTTTAATCTTTCATGTTCTTCATCGAGGAAGAGAAAGGACAGAGGAATTTCACCATTTCTTCCACACCATCCATTCAAGAAGGTCTACAAGAAGACTCCATTTTTGGAGTTGAAAATCAGAGCTATGGGCATATCAAACGGATCGACCTTTTGCCCAATCAGGTATTTGGCTTCATTGGAGCCAAAGGAGAAGTCACAACCAGTCATGCTTGCTTCTGAGCATGAGGGTGAGCTACAAAGTACCAAGGATCAGCTGTCATACCTCTTCAATCCAAATGCAGAGCAACTAAAAGAGGTATTGAATTTTCCTTCAGCTGATACCTTGATGATTTGGGTGGAAGACCAGCTTCTTGTTGATTTTCCATCCATCCAATCAGCCATGTTCAATGCCAAATCAATTGCATGGCTGCCACTTTTGAGAAAGGGAAGCTATTTCTCACAACCAATTGCAGGGTTTGTTTAGCTTGCCTTTGCTTCCAGCTAGTAGAGTAGGTAGGTTTGCTTTTAGCAGAAGAAGTGTTGTGCACACTCGCATGTTCCATTTGGAGCATGTATGATTTTCAGTTCTGTACATAGTTTTTGTGGTGCTGGTTTTGCTCTTGCACACCCATTTCAAAGGGCATTTTGGTGAGAACGACTCCATTTCAAAGTGGGTTTCAAGTGGCTCGAGAGGAGGTTTTCAAAGTTCGATCAGTTTTCAGTGTTTACAACTCATGACTCCATGCCCAATGGATGCTTCAGAAACCGGTAACTTCATCTAAGAGTGCATGACCCCACTGAAGTCGCTAAAATCATTATCCAAAATTCACCCCTGGTAATTTTGATAACATGCATCAGATTATTCAAGTCCCGAGCAAGTAGATTGATTCAAGGCCCAAAATCATGTTTTGGGGTCCCCTCGCTTCTTTCTAACTCTCCCATCCAAGAAGAAAACCCAACAAGTTTTAAAAAATGTGAAAAATTGCAAAAATAAAGTTGGGGCCAAAAAATGAGAAAATCGGCTAAGTCCTAGTCCTCAGGCGGTCCTTGGGACAGGTTGAACTTGGGACGTTTGGGCGCGAATCGAATCGGGGCCAAAAAAATGCCGCTAAGTCCTAGTCCACTCAGCAGCAACATTGGGACATTGGGACATCGGGACGCGTGGGGCGCGAAAAAAGCCGAACCGGCCAAAAAATGAAGAAAATTGCCTAAGTCTTGCTTTCGCATTTTGGGACATCCGGGACAAAAGTACGCGCGGGGACGCGGATCGGCCGGTTTGGCGCAAGTCAGTCCATTTCGGGTGGTTCGAGATATTTGTCCTGTGCAGTCCGTGGGGACATTGGGACAAAAGTACGCGAGGACGAACCGCCGATTCGGCCGAAACAAGAGACTTTCGTCCGGGGGGACATCCGGGCCAAAAGTACGCGGGACGCGAAAAGCCGAAAGAGCCGAGAGCCAATGGAATCTCGCCACGTGTCTTCACCATAAAGAGGGACAAGGAAGCCCGAATCGGGCGGGTTCGAGATATTTGTCCCAGGCAGTTTGGGACATCCGGGCCAAAAGTACGCGAGGGACGCGTGGGACGCGAAAAGCCGAAAGAGCCGCCAACGAATCAAATCTCGCCACGTGTCTTCACCTCATCGGGGGCAAAAAAAATTTTGAAAAAATTTTCCAAAGGCAAAAAAAAAAAGGGAAATGGTCAAGGAAGGGCCCGCATCCAATGAAATCATGCCATGTGTCACTTGGCAGGGGAGGCGAGCTGGGGAGAAATGGGAAAATTTTCCCAAAGTGGGCCAAATACCAAATTTTCAAAGGACAAAGTGCGCCCTCGTGCCCGAGCTAATAAAATAGTGCCACGTGTCCAAGTGGCAAGAAAAAATGGAAGGGCCCAAAGTTAAGAAAAGTCAAAATTTTCAAAGGAAAACCCACGAAAGGGAAGAGAGAGAGATTTGCTCATCCAATCAGACACGTGTCATCCAAGGGCAGCGCGGAAAAAATTCAAATATTTTCCCGCCGATCCGCTTTTGGCCTGCTTTTTTCCTAAATCTTCATCGCTCGCCATAACTTTCGATCTAGAGCTCAGATTTTCACGTTCTTTATATCAATGGAAAGCTGGTGAAATTATCTACATGATTCTAGGGTCAATCTTGCATTTTGGTTCAGTTTGGAGAGAGAAAATCAAGAAACATCTCTGGCACGTGGTAATGGCCGAAATGACGTTTCAACAACCAAATTTTAATGCACAATGGGTCGATTCTTCAACAAAGCATGGTCAAATGCACATGGGTCATTCTTTTCTTCAAGGGGTCCTGATGTTTCACCACCCCATGATTTTAATGAATCTACATTCAATGAATGAGAATGGGCTCCCACAGTTTTTTTTCCTCTCATTTTTCTCTCTCTCTCGACCTCTCTCATGCATTGTAAAAGCCGATTTGGCTCATTTTTCTAAAAGTTACAAGTTGTTCATCTTTTCAGCTCTCCCTCCCTTCTTTTTTTTCTTCTCCAGGGTTGAAAATGGAGTTCAACCTCCTCCCCTTCTCTCGTAATGGCATTTTTTTCCTTTTACTATTGAAATGATGTTCTCAGGCAAACTTCTCTAAGCAACAAAAACGTGTTTCATGTGATGCATCCGTCCATCCTTGCTCGCTTTTTCACTTGTTTTCTTCTCTCTCTTCATCAGGTATTTGTGCACGTTGAATGTTCATTACAGGTTTGGAGCTGTGTTCATGGAGTTTTGGGACATTTTCTCGTGTGAAATCTATCCTCGGGGCCTCGTGATGCATCTCGTCCATCCTTCCCATTGCCTCACCTCCTCTTTGTTCCATGGCGCTTTTTTGATAGATGTTCAACATTTTCCTTCTCTGGTGTATCACCGTTTTAGTGTAGGCTTTTGTTTTTTTCCCTTTTCTCTCTCTCTCTCTCTCTCCTTGGCATGGTTAGATTAGGATTAGATTAGCTTGCCTACACTGGAATAGCTTGTGGCAGGTAGTTTAGGAAGAGGAACCAGCCTTCTCTGGAGATTCCTTTCTCATTTTCACGAGTCCCACACTCAAAGAAAGGATTCAATGTTGTGCAATCACACTGGATGCTAGAGTGATCAACCTAGAAATCTGATCAACATCCAGGGTGCTGTGATTTTGCACTAACAGTTTTGCACACACTGGGGGGACCTGGGACCTAGAGGTCTTCCACTTCATCTTTTGTAGGTTGGTGTGTTCCCGTGAAGATTTCAGCCTTTGAGGCACTTCAAAACACATCCGCGACTCCATCCGATCAACAACCCATTTCTCAAGTCAGCACCTGTTTTTCATCCATTCCATCCATCCTTCTTTCCATCCCTTTCATTCTTTTCCATTCCATGAAGTTGTGCAATCATGACTTCATTTCCATCATGGAACTCACATTTACAACAACAGCAATGTTTCCCACCTCCAACATGTTTTTTAAATCCTCCAAATCAGCATTTTGAACAAATTCAAAATCAGCATGCATACCCATATGAGCAGCAATGCCAAAATCAGTTTGGCTATGGAGCTTTCCAAGAGCAAGAGTATGCATATAATGAAGACAATCAGATGCAAGATGCTGGTCTATTGGAGAAAATCCAAAAGATGGAGGTAAAGATGGTGCAATCCAGAGCAACAACTCAAATGAGAGCTTTCAGAATTGGTTGCAGGACTCCTTGTCCATGGGGAGGCCCTTTTCCAAGACACTTCAGCCCTCAGGAGAAGCTGGACTTCATGATGAAGATGCTGCCCCAACTTGCACAATGGACAGCAGAAATAGAGGCCTATACACTTGTTGTTGAACAACCTTGTCAATGGGTAAGTTCTACACCATCATCTGGTTTTTCTCTTCCCATTACTCAAGCAACACCATCTCATTTGGAATTGCAAATTCTAAACTCCCCATCTGCTGTCCCAAATGTTGATCCCATGTCTCCACCTCTCAGTCTTCCACCACACCTCAATTCTTCTTTCCTTTTTCCTTCCAAACAGTCATCCCCTCCACAAGAGCTAAAAGAAATACGCTCTCCCCAAAGAAACAAGAGGTTTCACCTCCTCTACCACCACAAAAAATTGCCAAATCAATTGAGTTACAACCCATCCCTCCTCTTGCATTCCCAATTCCATGTGGGGAAGAAGAAATTGCAAAAATCGCCATGAAGGACAGCAAGAAGAGGAGCCCAATAGAAAAGAAATGACAGACAACTTGAGGGTTTGGGCTGCCAAATTTGGGATGACAAAGATCCCCTTGATGGTTAAACCTACAGAAGAGGCTAAGGTTGAACAAATGGTGGTTAAGACTGATTTTGTGGCAGCAGAAGAAGAGCAAAAAGAAGAAGCAGATCAGCAGTCAATGGCTTTTCTCAGAAAGTAGTGTCCATGTGTTGCACTCTATTTGAAGGGAATGCTGATTCAATTCAAGTTGCACAATCAGCCATAAAGGAAGAAAGCTCAAGAAGATCTTGCAGTCCCAACTTGTCCTCTAGAGCAGATCAAGAGTTTGACTTGACAAACTTCATGCTAGAGGAAGAGTTCTATCAAGAGCAAGATTGTCTTCAAGTAGTAGAGAAAGGAGAAGCTGCTCCAAATCCAAAAGAAGAGGAGCACATTCTAGTTGTGGAGGAGAAAATTGCAGATCCAAGGGCTTTGAGCACAAAGCAGGCTACAGGAGAACCTTCAGTTCTTCTTTCTACTTCACCTCTCTCAGTTCTAGTATCAAGAGGAGTTTGATCTCTCAAACTCAATGTTGGAGGGTGAAAGAAACCATGGTGGTCAAGTTACATCAAGAAGACACCATGGAGGAAGTGGAGCATTTGCAGCAGGACAGCCATGAGGCGCTTTATCTCGTCGATTTGGAGGACTGCTTTTGATGGAGAAGAGCCGGTTGAGTTTCCACCATTCTCTCTTTCATCATCCACATTCCAAACACTTGAGTCTCATTGTCATGAAGGAGAACATTCATTTGCAGCAGCCTCGCATCTTATAAAGAGCTCTTTGGAACCAAGATTGAAGATTTTAATCTTTCATGTTCTTCATTGAGGAAGAGAAAGGACAAAGGAATTTCACCATTTCTTCCACACCATCCATTCAAGAAGGTCTACAAGAAGACTCCATTTTTGGAGTTGAAAATCGAGCTATGGGCATATCAAACGGATCGACCTTGCCCAATCGTATTTGGCTTCATTGAGCCAAAGGAGAAGTCACAACCAGTCATGCTTGCTTCTGAGCATGAGGGTGAGCTACAAAGTACCAAGGATCAGCTGTCATACCTCTTCAATCCAAATGCAGAGCAACTAAAAGAGGTATTGAATTTGCCTTCAGCTGATACCTTGATGATTTGGGTGGAAGACCAGCTTCTTGTTGATTTTCCATCCATCCAATCAGCCATGTGTCATGCCAAATCAATTGCATGGCTGCCACTTTTGAGAAAGGGAAGCTATTTCTCACAACCAATTATAGGGTTTGTTTAGCTTGCCTTTGCTTCCAGTTAGAGTAGAGTAGGTAGGTTTGCTTTTAGCAGAAGAAGTGCTTGTGCACACTCTGCATGTTCCATTTGGAGCATGTATGATTTTCAGTTCTGTACATAGTTTTTGTGGTGCTGGTTTTGCTCTTGCATACCCATTTCAAAGGGCATTTTGGTGAGAACGACTCCATTTCAAAGGGGTTTCAAGTGGCTCATAGAGGAGGTTTTCAAAGTTCAGATCAGTTTCGTAGGTTACAACTCATGACTCCATGCCCAATGGATGCTTCAGTAACTCGGTAATTCATCTAAGCAGTGATGACCCCGCCGAGTCGCTAAAATCATTATCCAAAATTCACCCCCTGTGGTAATTTTGATAACATGCATCGAATATTCAAGTCCTGAGCAAGTAGATTGATTCAAGGCCCAAAATCATGTTTTTGGGGTCCTCGCTTCTTTCTAACTCTCCCATCCAAGAAGAAAACCCAACGTTTTAAAAAATGTGAAAAATGCAAAAAAACCAAGCTTGGGGCAAAAATGAAGAAAAATTGGCTAAGTCCTAGTCCAGCAAAAGTTGGGGACAGGTTGGGACGCTCGGGCGCGAATCGCCAAAAAAATGAAGAAAATTGCCTAAGTCCTAGTGGTCCGTCACGCAGAGCTGGGACATTGGGACGCGGGGACGCGGGACGCGGGAACGAAAAAGCGAAATCGCCGAAAAAATGAAGAAAATTACCTAAGTCTTGTTTCGCTCGGATTTGGGACATCCGGGACAAAAAAGTACGCGTGGGACGCGGATCGCTGCCGGCTTTGCACAAGCGCAAGTCACCATTTTGGGGGTTCGAGAAATTTGTCCTGTGCAGTCCGGGACATCCGGACAAAAGTACGCGGAGGACGCGAACCGGCCGATTCGGCCAAACAAGAGACTTTCGTCGGGACATTTGGGCTGGGGCAAAAGTACGCGGGGACGCGAAAAAAGCCGAAAGAGCCGAGAGCCAATGGAATCTCGCCACGTGTCTTCACCACAAAGAGGGACAAGGAAGCCCGAATCGGGTGGGGATTGAGAGAATTTGTCCTGGCATTGGGACAATCCGGGCCAAAAGTACGCCAAAGGGACGCGAGGGACGCGAAAAGCCGAAAGAGCCGCCAACGAATCAAATCTCGCCACGTGTCTTCACCTCATCGCCCTAAAAAAAATTTTGAAAATTTTTCCAAAGGCAAAAACAAAAGGGAAATGGTCAAAAGGGCCCGCAGTCGTCCAATGAAATCGTGCCATGTGGCACTTGAGTGGCTGGAGCGACTTAGGAAAAATGGGAAAATTTTCCCAAAGTGAAAAATACCAAATTTTTCCCCGGACAAAGTGCGCCCAAAAATGCCCGAGCCAATAAAATAAAAAAAATGCCACGTGTCCAAGTGGCAAGAAATTAAGGAAGGGCCCAAAGGAATTTTCAGGATGAACCCAGATGAATCAAGCCAGCCGACACGTGTCATCCAAGTGGCAGAGCGGGAAAAATTCAAATATTTTCCCACCGATCCGTTTTGGCCTGTTTTTTGCCCTAAATCTTCAGATCGCCATAACTTTCGATCCAGAGCTCAGATTTTCACGTTCTTTATATCAATGGAAAGCTGGTGAAATTATCTACATGATTCCAGGGTCAATCTTGCATTTTGGTTCAGTTTGGAGAGAGAAAATCAAGAAACATCTCTGGCACGTGGTAATGGCCAGAACTGACGTTTCAACAACCAATTTTAATGCAAATGGGTCGCATTCTTCTTCAACATGGTCAAAATGATGGTTTCAAATGGGTTTTAATGCACATGGGTTTGCCAGGGCTGCTGATGTTTCAACCACCGCATTTTAATGAGATGAATGAAATGGGTCCTAATGGTGGTTGGGGTAGATCACATTTTCTCTCTCTTCTCTCTCACTTCTTCCTATAATTGTAAAAGCCGATTTGGCTCTTTTTCTAAAGTGTGGTTCATCTTTTCAGCTCGCTCTCCCTTCTTTTCTTCTCCAGGGGTTGAAAATGGAGTTCAACCTCCTCCCCTTCTCTATAATGGCATTTTTTTCCTTTTACTATTGAAATGATGTTCTCAGGTAAACTTCTCAAGCAACAAAAACGTGTGTTTCGTGATGCATCCGTCCATCCTTGCTCATTTTTCACTTGTTTTCTTCTTGCCTCTCTTCATTGCAGGTATATTTGTGCATGTTTGAATGTTCATTACAGGTTTGGAGCTGTGTTCATGGAGTTTTGGGACATTTTCTCGTGTGAAATCTATCCTCGGGCCTCGTGATGCATCCGTCCATCCTTCCCATCGCTCACCTCTCTTGTTCCATGGCGCTTTGATAGATGTTCAACATTTTCCTTCTCTCGTGTATCACCGTTTTAGTGTAGGCTCTGCTTTTTTTTCCCTTTTCTCTCTCTCTCTCCTCTCCATGGTTAGATTAGGATTAGATTAGCTTGCCGCACCGGAATAGCTTGTGGGTGTGTAGTTTAGGAAGAGGAACCAGCCTTCTCTGGAGATTCCTTTCTCATTTTCACGAGTCCCACACTCAAAGAAAGGATTCAATGTTATGCAATCACACTGGATGCTAGAGTGATCAACCTAGAAATCTGATCAACATCCAGGGGTGCTGTGATTTTGCACCAATAGTTTTGGCACACCCTGGTGGGACCTTAGAGGTCTTCCACTTCATCTTTTGTAGGTTGGTGTGTTCCTGTGAAGATTTCAGCCTTTGAGGCACTTGCAAACACATCCGCGACTCCATCTAATCAAAACCCATTTCTGAAGTCAGCACCCTTTTTCATCCATTTCCATCCATCCTTTCTTTCCATCTCTTTCATTCTTTTCCATTCCATGAAGTTGTGCAATCATGACTTCATTTCCATCATGGAACTCACATTTACAACAACAGCAATGTGTTTCCCACCTCCAACATGTTTTTTAAATCCTCCAAATCAGCATTTTGAACAAATTCAAAATCAGCATGCATACCCATATGAGCAGCAATGCCAAAATCAGTTTGGCTATGGAGCTTTCCAAGAGCAAGAGTATGCATATAATGAAGACAATCAGATGCAAGATGCTGGTCTGTTGGAGAAAATCCAAAAGATGGAGGTAAAGATGGTGCAGTCCAGAGCAACAACTCAAATGAGAGCTTTCAGAATTGGTTGCAGGACTCCTTGTCCATGGGGAGGCCCTTTTCCAAGACACTTCAGCCCTCAGGAGAAGCTGGACTTCATGATGAAGATGCTGCCCCAACTTGCACAATGGATAGCAGAAATAGAGGCCTATACACTTGTTGTTGAACAACCTTGTCAATGGGTAAGTTCTACACCATCATCTGGTCTTTCTCTTCCCATTACTCAAGCAAGCACCATCTCATTTGGAATTGCAAATTCTAAACTCCCCATCTGCTGTCCCAAATGTTGATCCCATGTCTCCACCTCTCGTCTTCCACCTCACACCTCAATTCTTCTTTCCTTTTTCCTTCCAAACAAACATCCCCTCCACAAGAGCTAAAAGAAATACGCTCTCCCCAAAGAAACAAGAGGTTTCACCTCCTCTACCACCACAAAAATTGCCAAATCAATTGAGTTACAACCCATCCCTCCTCTTGCATTCCCAATTCCATGTGGGGAAGAAGAAATTGCAAAAATCAGCCATGAAGGACAGCAAGAAGAGGAGCCCAATAAAAAGAAATGATGATAACTTGAGGGTTTGGGCTGCCAAATTTGGGATGACAAAGATCCCTCTTGATGGTTAAACCTACGAAGAGGCTAAGGTTGAACAAATGGTGGTTAAGACTGATTTTGTGGCAGCGAAGAAGAGCAAAAAGAAGAAGCAGATCAGTAAATCGGGCTTTTCTCATAAAGTAGTGTCCATGTTGGCACTCTATTTGAAGGGAATGCTGATTCAATTCAAGTCAGCACAATCAGCCATAAAGGAAGAAAGCTCAAGAAGATCTTGCAGTCCCAACTTGTCCTCTAGAGCAGCATCAAGAGTTTGACTTGAAAACTTCATGCTAGAGGAAGAGTTCTATCAAGAGCAATATTTCCTTCAAGTAGTAGAGAAAGGAGAAGTTGCTCCAAATCCAAAAGAAGAGGAGCACATTCTAGTTGTGGGAGAAAATTACAGATCCAAGGGCTTTGAGCACAAAGCAAAGCTACAGGAGAACCTTCAGCTTCTTCTTTCTACTTCACCTCTCTCAAGTTCTAAGATCAAGAGGAGTTTGATCTCTCAAACTCAATGTTGGAGGGTAAAAGAAACCATGGTGGTCAAGTTACAAATCAAGAAGACACCATGGAGGAAGTGGAGCATTTGCAGCAGGACAGCCATGAGGCAGTTTATCTGTCAGATTTGGAGGACTGTTTTGATGGAGAAGAGCCGGTTGAGTTTCCACCATTCTCTCTTTCATCATCCACATTCCAAACACTTGAGTCTCGCTATCATGAAGGAGAACATTCATTTGCAGCAGCCCGCATCTTATAAAGAGCTCTTTGGAACCAAGATTGAAGATTTTAATCTTTCATGTTCTTCATTGAGGAAGAGAAAGGACAGAGGAATTTCACCATTTCTTCCACACCATCCATTCAAGAAGGTCTACAAGAAGACTCCATTTTTGGAGTTGAAAATCAGAATAAAGCTATGGGCATATCAAACGGATCGACCTTGCCCAATCGTATTTGGCTTCATTGGAGCCAAAGGAGAAGTCACAACCAGTCATGCTTGCTTCGAGCATGAGGGTGAGCTACAAAGTACCAAGGATCAGCCGTCATCATACCTCTTCAATCCAAATGCAGAGCAACTAAAAGAGGTATTGAATTTGCCTTCAACTGATACCTTGATGATTTGGGTGGAAGACCAGCTTCTTGTTGATTTTCCATCCATCCAATCAGCCATGTTCAATGCCAAATCAATTGCATGGCTGCCACTTTTGAGAAAGGGAAGCTATTTCTCACAACCAATCAGGGTTTGTTTAGCTTGCCTTTGCTTCTCCAGCTAGAGTAGAGTAGGTAGGTTTGCTTTTTCAGAGAAGAAGTGCTTGTGCACACTCGCATGTTCCATTTGGAGCATGTATGATTTTCAGTTTTGTACATAGTTTTTGTGGTGCTGGTTTTGCTCTTGCATACCCATTTCAAAGGGCATTTTGGTGAGAACGACTCCATTTCAAAGGGTTTCAAGTGGCTCGTAGAGGAGGTTTTCAAAGTTCGATCATTTGTAGGTTACAACTCATGACTCCATGCCCAATGGATGCTTCAGAAACGATAACTTCATCTAAGAGATGACCCCGCTGAGTCGCTAAAATCAAGTTATCCAAAATTCACCCCCAGGTAATTTTGATAACATGCATCGAATTATTCAAGTCTTGAGCAAGTAGATTGATTCAAGGCCCAAAATCATGTTTCTGGGGTCCCCTCGGCTTCTTTCTAACTCTCCCATCCAAGAAGAAAACCCAACGAGTTTTAAAAATGGAAAAATGCAAAAATAAGGTCAGGACTGTTTTGAGGCATTTTGGGAAAAGTCTCGGCTAAGTCCTAGTTTGGGTTGAACAAGGTTTGGGGGACAAGCTTGGGACGCCAAAAAAATGAAGAAAATCGCCTAAGTCCTAGTCCAGTGCAAGATCGGGGGGGCTGGGGACACGCTGGACGCGGGACGCGAAAAGCCGAACCGGCCGAAAAAATGAAGAAAATTGCCTAAGTCTTGTTTCGCACGATTTGGGACATCTGGGACAAAAGTACGCGTGGGACGTGGATCGGCCGGTTTGGCACAAGTTAGTCCATTTCAGGTGGTTCAGAGAGATTTGTCCTGTGGTAGTCCGGGACATCCTGGGACAAAAGTACGCGACAAGGGACGCGAACCGGCCGATTCGGCCGAAACAGAGACTTTCGTCTGGGACATTTGGGCCAAAAGTACGCGGGGGACGCGAAAAGCCGAAGGAGCCGAGAGCCAATGGAATCTCGCCACGTGTCTTCACCACAAAGAGGGACAAGGAAGCCCGAATCGGTGGTTCGAGATATTTGTCCCAGGCAGTTTGGGACATCCGGGCCAAAAGTACGCGAGGGACGCGTGGGACGTAAAAAATCCGAAAGAGCCGCCAACGAATCAAATCTCGCCACGTGTCTTCACCTCATCGGCCCGGCGAGAAAAATTTTGAAATTTTTTCCAAAGGCAAAAACAAAAGGGAAATGGTCAGGAAGGGCCCTCGTCCAATGAAATCATGCCATGTGGCACTTGAGTGGCGGAGCGCGGGGAGAAATGGGAAATTTTTCCCAAAGTGAAAAATACCAAATTTTAAAAGGAGAAAGTGCGCCCCTCAGGCCCGAGGCAATAAAATAATGCCACATGTCCAAGTGGCAAGAAATTAAGGAAGGTCCCGATAGGAATTTTTAGAGGATGAACCTGCGAATGAATCAGAGCCTGACACGTGTCATCCAAGTGGCAGAGCGCGGGAAAAAATTCAAAATCCGTTTTGGCCTGTTTTTGCCCTAAATCTTCAGATCGCCATAACTTTCGATCCAGAGCTCGGATTTTCACGTTCTTTATATCAATGGAAAGCTGGTGAAATTCTCTACACGATTCTAGGGTCAATCTTGCATTTTGGTTCAGTTTGGAGAGAGAAAATCAAGAAACATCTCTCGGCGTGATAATGGCCGTAATGACGCTTCAACAACCATTTTTAATGCAAAATAGTTCACATTTTCCACTTTGGTCAAAAAATGGGTCCATTCTTCTTCAGGGTTCTCACCTACCACCATAATAAGATGAATTAAATGAGGTGGTTAGGTAGATGGTCAGATTTCCTCTCTTTCCTCTCTCTCTTCTTCCTATAAATTGTAAAAGCCGAGGGGCTTCTTTCTAAAGTGTGGTTCATCTTTTCAGCTCTGCCCTCCCTTTTTTTCTTCTCCAGGGTTGAAAATGGAGTTCGAACCTCCTCCCCTTCTCTGTAATGGCATTTTTTTCCTTTTACTATTGAAATGATGTTCTGTGCAAACTTCTGAAGCAACAAAAATGTGTTTCGTGATGCATCTGTCCATCCTTGCTCATTTTTTCACTTGTTTTCTTCTTTCCTCTCTTCATTGCAGGTATTTGTGCATGTTTGAATGTTCATTACAGGTTTGGAGCTGTGTTCATGGAGTTTTGGGACATTTTCTATGTGAAATCTATCCTTGGGCCTGTGATGCATCTATCCATCCTTCCCATTGCTCACCCCTCCTTGTTCCATGGCAGTTTTGATAGATGTTCAACATTTTCCTTCTCTGGTGTATCACCGTTTTAGTGTAGGCTCTATTTTTCCCTTTTCTCTCTCTCTCTGTCTCCTTGGCATGGTTAGATTAGGTTTAGATTAGCTTGCCTACACTGGAATAGCTTGTGGTAGGTAGTTTAGGAAGAGGAACCAGCCTTCAGCCTTCTCTTTTCACGAGATTCCTTTCTCAAAGAAAAGATTCAATGTTATGCAATCACACTGATGCTAGTATGATCAAACTAGAAATCGATCAACATCCAGTGCTTGTGATTTTGCACCAACAAGTACCTAGATGGGGTATTGCTAGGAAAAGAGTGGGAATCACACTTATAAAAGATGGCTATAAGCAATTATAACCATCACACGAGCAATAACCGAGAAGGAAATGGTTCTAGAGTTGGTTTTACCAACTAATAAAAGGATGCCATATAGAATGCCCATTTATAGTGACGAGGTGAAGGTCAAATTATAGAAGGCTAGATTATTGCAACTATATGACTTGCCATACTTTGGAAAGCCTAAGAACCTTTACCAATGGTTGATTTCATGCATGCATGAGGATCATTTTTATTTCACGGGGCATAATATGTGCATCACACCACAATTGATATCCAAGTTCACAAGTCTCAATTGTGAAGGAGATAACATTGATGATGATCTGAGCGATAAGGAGGCTATCAAGGAGACTAATCGCGTATGACTACAAAAAGGGGTCACGATACTTTGACATTACCGAGATCTCGGACCCAAGTATGAGGATGGCCACACACTTGGTCACCAAGCTCAATGACAAAGTACAATGGACACAAGTGAACAAGGCATGGCTAAATGTATGTCGAAGATATCGAAGGAACCATCTATAACTTGTATACTTTCATCACAGATGAGATTATAAGTAGCACACAAGAGGGAGAGAAGATACTCTTTAGTAACGTCCTTCTCACCATCTTATTTTCAATGATTGGAGTTCTCGATAGGCCAAAAAAAGTTTGTTTGGGAATATTCATAAGAGGATCCCTCACCCAAAAAAAGTTTTGTGAAATACACTTTTGAAACCATGATGGCCACTCACAAAGCGTGCTTGAATAAGTGGTATAAAAAAATTTGTGACGTATTCGGGGTGAGTAGAGGATCCCAGAGAAGTTTCCCACACTTTTTAATGGAGAGGTAGAATTTGTAGTGTACCAACACTTCGCATTGGCATATATACATTGATAGATGGGAATATCAATCCATGGTGCAAGCTACCCTTTTCCTTCACCACACAATACTTCTAAGATGAAGTTAATCAGTTTAAGGAGGGAAAGAGACTAAGGTTAAACCTTAGTGAGGTAGATATAGACCACTTTGCAAGCTACGCGAAAGATTTTCTACCCAAATAATTTCATGTATGTGGAGAGATATGTCTCCCATGAGATACATATGATGAAGCCTTTAATGCTGCCAATTACAGGAAGGACTGCAGCAGGGGTGTATCTATGCATAAAGACAAAATTTGAAAAAGGTTCTTACTTGGAGAATGATGTCTCCATCCCTTAAGACCCTACATGAAGGAAGAAGGTCATGCCTAGAAATAGAGAAAGAGAAGAGGCACAAAAGGAACCAAGTGTTCAAACCACACAAATGGTGAGCGCACTGGAAGCAAGCGCTAAGCTTGGTACTTATGTTTAAAGAAAGAAATCTCATGTCAAAGAAAATACCCCAAAATAAGAGGCGTCGGAGCATGAAGAGCACCTCACCCATGAGGAATCTCCAAGGAAGACATCACCTGTCAAGGAGAAGGAAAAGGAAGAATCTCCTATACTGGAATCCCAAAGCAAGGAAGAAGCGAAGGTGACAGATGAGGCGGGCTCGGAAGAAATAGAAAGTATAGATGCCTACATCGGTGACAAGAATGATGATGATGAGCCATAAGGAGGTGAAGACCATATAGTCTATGAGATACATGATTTTGAGGAATAAGGAGATGAGGAGTATAACAAAGGGGATGAGGAGGAGGACAAAGAAGAAACTAAGGCCCAAAGCAAGGGGGTAGGTGGGGAAGAAAATACAAAGGATCAAAGGACCCCAAGCCTCAAAAAGGAACAGATAGATGAGGCTATAGAGAGAGGTGGTGAAAATCATCAAGGACCTTGTGGAACAAAAGGTTGAACGCAACATGGATGAGGTAATCAAGGAATTTGAGGAGGAAAGCATAGGAAAAGAATATGACAAAGATCGGGGAAATCTGAGTTTGGATTTAATCTTTCCAAGGGACACACAAATAGGGAGGAAGAACACGTAGTAAAACAAGGTCAAGGAATGAGATACATTGATGACCCAAACAAGGTGATGTGTGTGCACTTTCGAGTACCATGCCAATAGAATAAATCTTAGCCGTGACTTCATTTGATGAGGAAGGTGCATACCCTTGGGCAAGGAAAATTTTATCATGGGAATTTGAGTCCCAAATTGATGAGCCCAAATTTGAAATAATCTAAGGAGCATTGTTGAAGGTTCCTAAACAAAGGAATAAACCCTTCGTAAACACCCAATAATTATATGATGAGAAAATCTACAATGCAATCAACAAATTTTCAATCAAGGTTGAATCCAGATTGCTCGAATAAATCATAGGGTGAAGTTCCTAGAGGTAGAGCTAGATAAAAGGAGGAAGAGATCCTTGAGAAAAGCAAGGACCTGAAGTAGGAGGAACTAATCGGTGCTCGGTTAAGGTGTGAGTTAAAAGATGAGAAGGCAATAGTGCGTGGGGCATACAAGAAAATAGAGATGATTACGTATGCCATTATCTTGAAGCATATTAACACCTCCTGCACAAAAATATGGATCAACCTTACAATTCGTAGAGGATTTGACCTATATAATCACTATGGAGATGCGAGCACTTGCCTTAGAATCCATGGAAGAGGTGTTGGCACACCAAGAAAAATAAAATAAGATAAAGTTTTTGGAAATTGTTTCTCGGACAAAAAGATCGTCACGATGTAAAATCCACTACGCAAGTTGTTGAGGCTTCCTATGATAATGGTGCGAGATAGGGATAGAGTGAAAATTATCTCGGTTGTCATCCATGAAGTGGAACTCAATGAGTTCCAAGAAAATAACAACGGGAATAGGGCTGATTGAGATAAAATCCTAGCCAAAGTGGAAAAGAAATCAAAGTCCATTGAGACCTTGTAGGGCTCAATCAAGAACCGCTAAAGGAATTGTATCCCCAAATCACTCGGAGGATGGAAGTGCTTGAGGAATTGGGGAAAAAATGGAGGAGATCATAGAGACAATGAGTGTTAAGGGAGAGGATCTGAGTTTTGAAGAGGTGAGTGCCCGGTGGGTAACCTCTTTCAGCAAGCTCAGAATGAGGTCAACACTTGGGGAAAGTTAGAAGAAGAATTAGGGAAGGATTTCCCACTCCTCCTTCAAAAGTAAACAAGTTCCCCATTATTTCATTATTTTCCCCATTTCTTCATTCTTTTATTCCATAATTCCAACCATTTGTAAGGATCTTTCATTATTTATTTCTTTATTGAAGAGTGTTTCCAAGTATGGAGAACAAGCGTAGTGTGGGGTGATGTTAGGCCCCAAAATATCAGCTAAGTACACGAAGATGTGTGGGCATGTAGGTTGAAGGCACGTAGGGAAGGGTTCTGTAGAACACATAGCGTGCGTGTGTAAGGAAAACCATGTTTTGTACTTAGCCTTATTTGGCATCCCATAACACATGAGAAAAACATGACCCTTGTGGATAAGGTACCACTTTGTGACTATGGGATCAAAAAGAGAATATTACATGCATGCGATGGAAGGTTCTAGAAGACATCATTACAGGGAGTAGAGAGATCAGATCTATAAAGGAATGCTCCCATAGAGGACCACTTTGACACTTGTTGACTGATTTGTAACTTCAAAGGCATGAAAGTGGGTTCTAAGGTTATAAATACAAGTGCTTGATAGAATAAAAAAGAGATATAGTGTGTGGAGAGTGCAGAGGAGAGAAAAGAGAGGTGAATCCCTGGAGAAACAAAATGGAGGATATTATGGGTTAGGGATTAGGAGAGCTCTATAAGAAATGGCACATTTAGAGGGATGGGTCTACATTATTTTTTTATTTTTGAAATATGGTGAGCATAATGTAGTTCGATGAATGACTTGACTTTTCATTGTTATATAAGCATTTGTCATGACCTCAAGGGATTATAATGTGGTTATTGAATTTTTATTATGAATACAATTCTCTGTTATAAATCATCTATGTGTTCGAGAGTATACTACTTATGCATTTCCTTTCTGTATGAATCATTTCCATATGTTGCTTGTTATTTCTCTTTCTAGATGCAATGAGATAACAACTCATTCTAGGCTCTTAGAATGTGGCATGATTATTTTCTACTCATTTCCATTTGAATATATGTTATAAGATGATGCATAAGACTCATATAAAGGAGATACTTGGTGCCCGTGCATGCCTCGGGTGAGTGTCCAACGCCCACTTTGGGTGATAGGTTGGTGCGCATAGGATTAGACTATTGGTATAAGGGTATAAAATATGAATACAACATGTAGGATACCTTCTCCTTCATACAATGTCTTTCTAGAAGAGAAATTTATCTCATTAGAAGCTATCAAGGATTTCATGTGGTTACCACATGAAGTGAAGGATGAATCATAATTCATGACAACATATTCCTCAGCCAGTGTAGAGAAGAAAAATATTCTTTGTAAATTTTATCTCTATAACTTTATGTTAGAAAATAATACATGCTTCATGATTAATCTATATATAGGGGAAACTCGAATGCATTTGTTTCGTACTCTAGAATCAGATAGCTTGGAAAGAGAGGGATATTGAACACTTATTAAAGGCTAGTTCATCTAGCCTCTGCATGAGATATCACTATGGAAAACCATCTACCTTTTCTATAAATTTTAGATCCCATGCCTTTGACAACCGATTCAAGGCACATTATATTACTAGCCTACAGAAAATTATTGATGCCTTCACCTCTTATGAAGAGAAAAACTTTGAGGAAATTTATGATGGATGCCTGAAGAGATGGGAATTCCTCACTAGTAGCATTAAGAAGAAGAGAAGTGATATCTCCCACAAATTTAATATGGAGTCTAGAAAGGGCCAGAAATTTGTGTACACTCATCCCTCAAGTTGGTGAAAAATGTAGGGGCATGTGGATGGGTATGAGAACAAGGTCTCCTCTCCTTCTCACACCCATGTATCCATGGAAAAATAGATAACCTCAGGATCCCACTCACTTTGAGGAGTGGAAGAAAAATATAGAGGAGGGATCAAGATACAACACTTCGAACAAAAGCACTGGGACATTCAGTTTCAACCATTTGACCTTAGTAGTTAATTGGAATGTAGAATTCATAATCCCATTTTTGAAGAATAGAGTTTGTAAGAGGACTTATAAACAAGTAAGTGTGGGGGAGATGATAAGGCCAAAATATGCCTCATCAATGTGCAATGAATGATCTCATTTTACTCTCCTTTTAATCAATTTTGATTGCATTTTGTGGATTTTGTTTGATCTAGTATAAGTTAGGATGTAATTGTCCATATTTTGTTTGATTTATTTCTAACATCTAAAAACTCTGTAATTCCTAACAAAGTGTGTGGAAATTCAGTTTTTGGAATAAAATAGGTCACATTCAGTCAGATAAGCAAAGTATGAAGCAACCAACACCTTTTTGAGAACATTGGCTTCAATGTGGCTTAGCTCCAGAACCTTCAGCTTAGTTCTAGAACTCCATCACTTAGCTACTCTCGAAAGTTTTGAAATCAATGGGAATCTATTTATTTTGACAAAATCCGGTGATAGAGAAATTAATGGGCCCTCAAATTAGGAATAAATCAACAAATTGTCGATGCTTCACACTCTAGAAATACTTATGTAAGACCAACAGCTATATGTCCAACTAGGTTTCTAAATTTCACATCTACTTTGAGCACTATTTTGTTTCACTAGAACCTATAGGTGGATAGACAACTATTGAACACTTATGATTGTAAATGCATCTTTGGATGATGAAATATATATAAAGACCTATAGATAGATCAAAAAGGATATATATGATATAGATATACATACATATACAAGTTTTGTAAGACAGAACAATTCAGTAATAAGATAGCCATTTCATTTTGAGAGTATCATACTTTGTCAACTCCTGATTCAAGGTGGAGCAAGGGCCCACTCCTCCAAGAAACATGATCCTTTATTTTATTGGTATTTATATATTTAAGAAATTTGTATAAATCTATTATCTAGCAGATTATGTAAGTAATTTTGGTTCTTCAATTGAAATCTGTTATGTAATTGTTCCTGTAGGTGTTGTAGATTAAACTCTTATTTCTTTGCGAGCATTTTTAACAAAATTTTCGAAAGTGTGTTTAATTCTGCAACATGTTTTTATTTCCAAGCAAAGTGTGTTTCATTCTACAATGTGTGTTTATTTCCAAGTAGTGTGTTTAATTCTGCAATGTATATTTATTTCTAGTAGTACGTTCAATTCTGAAAGATTTATTTATTTCAGCAATGTGTGTTTATTTCAGCAAGTTTCTTATAGTTTAGCTTTAATAAGGATTTTTCCAAGAAATCTTAAAGACACTTTAAAACCCCCTAGAAAATAAAAATAATAAATATCTACAATCAATTACTAGTTCACTAAGATTCTTCTTGTTGCATATAGCTTCAAACACACCCCTGGTTTGAATATGAAATCAACCATGAATTGATTAAATGAAGGGAATAACGACACCCATCGTTAAGGAGCATGTGTATCTTCAAAAGTGCATGAAAATGAACACAAATGTCAAAAAGATCAATTTTTATGAGCTTCAAATTTGGCAACACTTTACCTCCTTCACACTTACAAGGAACACTCAACACATGAAAAATCATCATAACATGTTAAGAAAAATAATTTATATCAACATGTGCTAAAAAGAGTTTATTATGAAAAAATGAAATTTAACTGCCAAAAAACTAAAGAAATGCATATGAAACAAAGGTGTGTCCCACTCAGCATGCCATATGTATGCATGTGATTAAACCAAGCTAAGTTAATCAATAGAAACTAACACCAAGTAGTCTCAATAACAAATATAATCTAACAAAGCATCATGATAAAGCCATAGAAAAGGAAAATCTAATTAATGCATATAATTAACATGAAATGCTAAGCCATCCTTTGATGTTTTTAATGGGATTTTAAATTGTAGGTACTCCTTTTGTTGAGCTGAACATGACTACGTGTGATCAAGGATGATATCTCCATGAAGAGGAAGAGATCTCACCAATATGGCTTGATTGCCATGTATGGTTCTTCTCTTACTACTCTTTACAAGTAGAGGATAGAATGGAGTGATTGATCAATAAAATTTTCAAAGTTAAATTTCTCTTATCATATGCATATAGTATAAAATATGTAATATCTGGTGTCATATTAGAAGGAATGTGCTAGGTTGTTTATATAGCTTTCCAATTTGGGAGAAGCTAGAAATATAGTGGATGTGGGATAAAGGTAAAGTATATTTAGAAAGGGATAAACATGATTAGAATATATTAATTAGTGATTAGCAACTCATGGGAGTTAGAGATGATTTAATTAATCAACTAGGATTAATTAATAGACCAAGATAAGCTTAAAAATCCATTTGGAGGTGATTTAGAAGGAAATTGGTAGAATTTGAAGGGTTTGAAAGGGGGATTTAATCAATAAGAAGTTTTATTGATTAAATAGAAGGTTAAAAGAAGTAATTAAATAACAATAGTTAATTAAAAGAGGATTATAACTAATAAAGTGTCATATATTGACATCCATGATGAAGGGAAGGATAATTAATTAACGAAGTGTCGTTAATTTACCAAAATGAAGGTGAATGTTAGCTAATTAGCAAGAAATCACTAATTATAATGAAATGAGAGGAAAGAGGATAGTTAGTGAAATTTTAGTAGGAAAATTACTTAGTCGATTTAAGTGTCTATGAGTTATGGAAGTAATAAATTTAGAGATCATCATCATCAGGTGGCTTAGTTTGTTTTTTAGTCATCTTAGGTGTTTGTAGCCTCCTTATAGAGTGGGTGCTTTACTAAATTAGGGTTTGGTTCTCCTTGTAGGGTTGCCACTATACTAAACTAGGGGTTTGTGCTCCTTGTTGGTGCTTCCCTAAAATTCTTTTCTTTTTGTAATATAAACAGAGTTTTAGTGAGTTTTCTTCCTTATGAGGTTTTCCCACTCACATATGGTGTTTATGTTTTGTGCGTCTTGCTTTATGTTTTTGTGATTAAATGTTGAATATATTAATAAGCACACATGGTTATGAATGATGTTTGTACAACTTAATTGATGAATGTCTAGTTTAGAAAATGAAGCAAAAATCATTATAGGACTAATTCACCCCCTCTTAGTCCATTGTTCTTCCAATATGCATAATCTATAGGGTGAGGAATTTTGTGAATTTGTCAACTCACTTCACCAAGGAAATTGTTATATATAGTCATTTGCATCTCTAGACTGTCCTTTATTGCATTCACAATGTCTTGTTCCTTTCCCTATAATTTTGTTGAAATTGTAAAATAAAAACTTACCTTTCAAGAAACTCTTTAAAATTTTAAACATTGGAAAACCTATTAATCATATATCTTCTACATTATTCTCATGTATTCAAATTATATAATGCTTATCATCATTTCCATTCATGAGATAAATTTTGACATTGGTTTTATGAGGACTTTCATGCTTAATCTTCTTCATTGTTTCTTCCAATTCGTGTGTTTCTTTCCCATAGCTTTATATAGAAGATTCTTGATGATAGATCTTCCACTAGATAGCTTTATCCATGACACGTAAATTCCAAGAATTTCTTCTAGATTTTTTTATCCTATCTCAACCTTTAATGACAAGCCCTCGCATCCTACTAGCTATGTGGGGTTAAGATTAGGGAAAATGTTTTCTCCTAAAAGGCACAATACAAAGCTAAAAATATTTTAAAAAACATGTAAATAATAAATACAAAGATTATTATTACAAATAACTCAACTTTTAGTCCCTCCCAAAATTTGGTGATGAGCACATGCTTCTTTCTCGTAGCATGAGATTAGTAAATGAGGGAAATTCCTTTACTCGCCTATGTTTTTCTCTTGGTGATGATCCCATGATTCATACTAGTAGCATGGGGTAAGACGTAGGGGTCATATCGAAAATAAAAATCCTAAATAAATAAAGAAATAAAAGTGCTTAAAGGTCTAAAAATTCACAAGAAAATGAATTAGATGTATATGTTAGGAGAAAAATTATTCCTCAAATCTTATCAACCAATAGGCCATCCATAGATCTAAGTTTATTCAAATATTATAAGAAAAAATCATTTTAAAATGGGTAGTTAATCTTGGTTAGGGTTAGGTTGTAAGTATATGAGTAAATATTTTTCAAAGTTCTTTTCTCTTGGTCATCATTATTATTCACACTCTTCAATTTGCATATACCACGTACTTCTTGGCTCTTGGTGATTAGACCTCACATCTTACTAGTCACATGGAATCAAGAATTGAGTGAGGTTATCTTATCATCATACCATATTCAACAATTTTGAAAAATAAACTTTCATGATTATAGATTGTTGCCATATACATAATCATATATATGATTTTTTTATCAAATTGCATCATCATCCATGATATATATTTAGAAACACAAAACATCAAGAATTTCAAACCATATAAGACTACATAAATGAAATGATCCACAATAAAAATTAACTCTTGACAAGGAATGCCAAACCAAAAGGATGTCTATATGTGTGTGTGTGTGTGTGTGTGTGTGTGTGTGTGTGTGTTTGTGTGTGTCAAAGTTTTTTTGTATAATATCATCACACTAAAGGGCATGTGTGGTCAAAACGCTTAAATGGGAGACAAAAATACAAAAACAATTGATATATACATAAAAATGGTCCAAAAGGAATAAATTCCCCTACCATATCCCTCCCTCCGAGATCCCTATGAAGGGGCACGTTGAGGACTTCTACTACGAATCCTATGGTGAGATTTTTTTGGTGTATCATGGGAACATCCATGTGTCAAATGATGAGAATGTTCGTATGAATGACCGGTGGTGGTGGTGGTAGAGATCCATTGCATGGGGATCCTTTCCATATCTATCGATCTTGTAGAATCACAATATTGGTCCTCAAATGAGAGATCTCTACCGCATTATGTCGTGCTGGTGTAGAGACATAATTATGGATTCGGCATGTGCCATGACTCAAGGGTTTTCCAATAAAGCGCCTCGATCATGCTAGTAGGGATCAAAAATAAGTCTAGGTTTTTTCATTGAATAAAATCCCACCATCCATTAACAATGGATACAAATAGAAAACAAGAAGTGAGAGTTAGAAATTATAAAATAAAAGAGATCTTACTAACATCTAATCTAGGGAGTTAAAGGAAATAGAAGTGTGTAAATACTCACTGGGTATTTGATGACCCAACTCGGGTCTAAAATCGGTGCTACTATAGGAGATGCTTTAACCTCCTCCTCCTCAATATCCTCATCCTCCTTTATCTCATGTGAATGTAAAACTCCTTATTCATCTCCTCAAGGTGAATTGACTCCTCCTCTGTCTCAACTTTGGTAGCTTTTGATTCCTCGCATTTACCCCGCAACTCAAGGTTACGACTCCTCCTTCAATCTTGAGTCTATCTTAACATCCTCATCATCCTCACTCCTATCCGATCCCCCACCAATATGTAAAATAAACCTCGATCTAACCGTGGCACACATGATTGGGTCTTGTGCATCTCGTGGTGTACCAATCGGGACCCTAGGCACTGTGACTTTTCACTAGAGTCGGCCCTTTTGGTCACCTCTCTCCTCTTGTATCCCTCTATAAACAATGGAAAAAACTAGAAGAATGTCTAAATAGGGTAACCCAAACTATTGGGGAACCCAAAGCACTAGATGAGTCTCAAATCTACTATTGTGATCAACTAATTGAACAATAGTGACACAAGTAGTCAAGGTAACACCCTCCTTACCCCATATGCATGCCATATCCCGATATGGTTCAACTATCATATCTGCAAAGTGGTCAAGGTGGATACTAATTGTGGTGTGACCCTAACTAGATCCTTATCAACCCACTTAAAAACCCTAATATCTCTAGGATATGCTATCCAAAAACCCCTTTAATGGGGGATAACCTAGTCATAAACCCATGATATAACCAATGTAGTGTGGTTGAGAGATATAGCCTCACATCTAATAATCATATACAAATCATGGTATATAGTGCCTAGTATGTCAATACCCCATGTGTATACTATACCGTAGATCTCTATACTCTCAACAATCAATATCCAAAAACATTAAAACCTGTCTCGACCTTTTCTCTAATCAAACATGAGGGAAATATGTCAATGTTGTCCTTACACATAGTGGGGATAGTGGTTATCTCAATGGTAACTAGTTTGAATCCTTGTTCGTACTGTGTCGTGTATTTGTGCATCTCTAAGGTAAGTAGCCCATCTCAGTGGGCCTCAACTAACGAAATGGAACTCTTCAATTCCAACTTGTTTTTGTGAGAGGAACTTTTAGGATGCTATTAAAATCCTCTAATGTAATAGTCCACTCTCCTCTAACACTTAGGAATAAAAAAATGTTTTGATCTGCATCCTAATAAGATAAGAATTCATAGAAAAGGTGACTCACTGGGGTAATTGTCCATGTTTGGGCTATCCTCAATATACCTACCCTCTCTAATACCCTCTCTTTGCTGGTGTCAATAACTATATAATTTGGGACAACCAGGTCTTGCTCTTGGGCTCTACCCCATCCGATATAACCCCTACATCCAAAACAAGAAAAAAGAGCATATTAGAATTTGATAAGTGCATAATAGGCTCATAAAAACAATATAAATGAAAAAAATGATTAAAAAATATTATACTTAACCTCTAAGTTACAAAATGTCATGACAATTACAAAACCACCACTCTTAGCGGGGTGGCGGTTGCACCACCGCTAGTCTACGAGAGTGGAGGTTATGTGACCACTATAACATTTACACAACCTGTGTTGCAGCATTTACATAACCATCACTCTATATAGAGTGGCAATTACATAACCACTTTGGCGGTTGCATCAATAAGAACATGGTCAGCCCTTAAATGCAAAATTTCAAAAAAATGCAAAAATATGAGAAAAACATTTAAACAAGTTACAAAACCTAAAATGCACCCTCTACGATCATTTTGACTATAAAATTACTAAAAACCTGCCCTCTTACAACTAGTTTTAAAAAAGTGCTACATTTTAGGGTAAAAAACAAATGCATATAACTTACATATTCATGACCGTTTTCTTCTCCCTCTAGTTATGCTACCATCATGAATGAAAACTCTTCGATTTGACTATATTTGTGATTGAAATGGTCACTAGAAGTCTAGAGATCCAAATTTAGCTAAATGGGTATGTAAAAATGATTTCTAAAAATAGTAAAAAGTGATATATAGCTCAAAAGTGGTTTTCTAATGTTGTTTTGAGTGGGTGTATGCAAGGATGACGATTGAGCACGTATATTTCTCATCCCCGTGGATATGGTAAGTAATCTTGTCCTTTCATTTCTAAAATTTTTGTTAAATTTTTTTATGTCTTCACTTGATTCCCATACCTCTTTTGTAGGGTATAGGAAAGCTTGATTGGTGTGATTACAACGCATGGATGATGAGGTAAAATTTATAACTCTACCATTTAGGAGTGCCATACTTGGAATTCAATTTTTACACCCATTCATGGCTAAACAAATCTACCAATGGGGAAATATGTACACACCCAAAATTACATGGGGCCACATTAAAGGATGTGTTAAGAATCTAATGATGAAAGAATCCTTTTTTAGAATAATGATGAGATACGAATCCTCTCCCTTCACCTTCACTATGTTTTTTTGAATTATTAATGCTTTTTTCTAAGTTTTTTATCTTGTAGTGTCTTTGATAGCCACTTGTGACCCCATTTGCACTTGTTTTTGGGTTTAATTCATGTAACCACCATGGAGGTTACATAACCATTGGTCTCTACAAACCAACGGTTCTGTTTACTTTTATTTGAGAGTTCACCCACTCCTTGATCATTTCACCTTATTTTTTGCTTGATGGATTCATATTAGAGTCTTATTCTCAGTTTACTATCTTTATAATGTTAGATTTCTCTTCTTTTAATGATTTGGCACTTCTTGATTGCCATGTGTTCCATAATTCTTCTTCCCATATTTCTATAAAAACAAAAATTTTACCCAGATGATGGGTTGGAGATTTGAGTTTTGTTTTGCATTATTACTCTACCAAAATCTTGCTAGCAATCTCACAAACAACATAACACATTGATTTTTTCTTCCCAAGATCGTATTTTTGACCACTTTTCTTGTAACCAAATAGTTCCAAAATTTTCTTGATTTTCTTGCAACCAATCAACTACAACTTGTTCTTTGTTCATCTTGCTACCAGACAACTTTGCACACCTTGGATCATCTAGAACTCATCTCTATACATTGAAAGGAAGCCAAGGAGACAATAAAATTCATCATCACATCTAGGAAGCTATCACAGTACAAAATTAACCAAGATGGGGGTGCATTTTTATTTCTTTGAAGCTTTTAATTAATTATTGTCATTATATTAGAATAAACACATTTGTTTTAAGTGTAGAATTGTTTATTTCTTCATTTCCGTATATAAATATTTCATTAATATATTATTTCCTACTTATCCCTATGGATTTGCAAGGGAAATAAATTGGAGGAATATTATGTCCCTATTCTTCTCATCATTTCTTTGTTTCAAAACACATGTACATTTTATTTTATTATTTTCCTGAGAAGTTTCAGTAACGAAGAAATTGCTTTTGAGAAGATTTCTTCATTCCCATGAATCTTAGAAACTTTTTTTAGAAGAAATCATTTTTAGAGTAATAACTGTAGAATATATTCTCTGTTTAAATTAGATTTAATTCTACACCTTACAATAGAGAAATAGTTACATTTGGTTATTCCCTATTTGTTCAATTTTAATTTAAGAGTATATTATATTATTTAGATTAATTTCTTTGTCTCTATCTCAGTGTAGATTTAATTTAATTTAATTTTTAAATAACATAAAACAAAAAATAATAGTTTAGAATTTTTATTTTCTTTTTTATTTAATTTTTTAAATTTTTTTCAAAAACATAAAAACAATTAGGTAGTTTATTTTGTTTTCCTTTAATTAAATAATGGAAAATTGAATTTAGTTAGATTAAAAGGGGGAAAAATCATCTTTTATTTAATTTGAATTCATTTATTTCATTTATTTAAATATAGGAATTTAAAGTAATTTAGAATTGGAATGAACAAAATCCCCATTTCCTTAGTGGCCTAGGCTACCAAGATTTTAGTCCTCAACCCCTTTGGTTACCAATTTGTTTTTTTATTTCCATGCTTTCTAATTTTGTGCCCACATGATCATTCCAGTCCAACTCAACCATACATTATAATTTTTAACCCACCATAAGCCAACCTTAACTTTGACCAAGGTTTATGCCAATTAGTGTTTAGAGAAAACCCTATGCCACCCGAGATTATTGACCAAATTTGTGCCCTCAATGACATAGTAGAAATTTCATAATAATATTAGGCCAACCAATCTGATAGGGTTAGACCTCAAAACCATTATTTTTTTCTTTGCACATCTCCTCTCATATTTATATGACACTCTTTAGAGAGGATTGTCTAGAATAAGAAGGAAAATTACCTCGTATCTTGAACCGGTCGATCTACGTTCAATTTTACTAATTTAGAATTACAATTACAAAATGTGATCATACTTGACTATTGATAACCCCGCATAGGTTAGGTGAGAAATTTTGACTCTCGATAAACAAATCCCCAATTTTCTAGTGTAGAACCTACGATTACATTGACTAGTGATCCTTCTTTCATCACTATTCCCACCTATCATACTTACACTACATTGATTCATCCCATACCCATTCCATCTACAACATTCTATCTATCTTGAAATTTCCTCAAGAATTCAAGTGCACCTGAAATCACATGTTGATTTTCTCAGTAGTTCCCACATTTTTATAGCTCCAGCTTATCTATACGTTGGTTCCTTTATTCCCGGTCATGTTTTGATTGAGAATCGATAGACTTTGGACATTTTACTATGATATTTTATCCTCATGGACATTATGGCATTTTGGGCGCACAACACCAATTGGATTGGATTCATATACTGATATATTTCTTATGATGTTGATGACACTTAAAGGGTTATATGATAGACTTATCGGTTAGATGTTAGTATCTTGTGGTTGATTTGATTAATGATATAGTGTTTTGGATTTAATGATGGTAATTTTCATGCTAACCTAAGTGTATGTCGTTGCAATTTTATTTGTGGATAATTGTATGCATTGCACTATCAATTGTAAATTATGTTCGACATTATAAGTTTGATTGAGATTGTGATGTATAGATGATGTTTATTATATTGGACAGATGCGGTTAATGTGTGCAATGAGTGTGCAGGTGACAGGTATAGGAGAGCATGGGTTTCAGGGCAGCTACGCAATTGTGCACAAGCGGCCCACGGGCTGAGTCCTAACCATGCTAAATGTTTGAGGCCTTAGATTAGATGTATTTAATTGGGCACCATGGGTGAACCCTCATTTTGTAATGTAATTATGTCTTGTAAAATTAATTAGGTTTAGGATGTGTTTTTATTAAGTAAACTAGCTTAGGGGTTAATGATCTTATCTTAAGTTAAGTGTTGGTTTTGGGAAGTGTGTGTGTGTTGGTAGAAGGGATTGGGGACCACATGTGAACCTTGGGTGGACCCCACACCCTCTACCCTTGTGCCCAAGCATGCCAAACCCGAAATTGGGTTATTTTGGGTAATTTTAGGGACCCCTTTTTAGTTTGGGGGTTCCCTTAGCATGAAAATGGGCCCTTGGACCCTACCTAATAGGTAGGGGGCCTATTTCCAAGGTTTGAGGAGTTTCCCTCCCATTTAGCCCTCTTTAGTCACCATCCATGTAAGATGGTTGGATTGTGTGAAAGTGTTAAAAGTTGCTCCACTTTGTTTTATTTTAGTTTTTGGTATTTTGGGTGAAAAGGGATAAAAGGTGAGTTTACTCTTACTTATTTGGTTTTTGGAATCTTTGACTCTTGAGAGGAGAGGAGGTGACACTTGTCACTTTCTCATTGGTGAGGAAATTTTTGGGTTCCTCTTTTTATTCTTCCTCATGTGGAAGGAATGGGTCTTCTTGGTTCATTTTTTTGGGAGCACTTGGAGAATTTTGGGAGCTTGGAGGGAAGCTTGACAAAAGGGAAAAGCTTAGAGTTTTGGGAAAGCATATTAGAGGTAGGGTTCTTAACCTTTTTCCTTCTTAGTTTTGTTTATCTTGTAAACTATGCTTGATCAATAAAATAGTGTGTGAAATGATGTATGGTGAATGTGGTTGTTTGCTTGTTCTTGTTATTTCCTTTGTTTTCTCTCCACCATCATTTGGAATGATGGTTTTTGGAGAATGTAGGGGAAGAGAGAGGGATTTCCCTCTCAAACCTCATGGTTGTTGGTCAAGCCATGAAGGTCCCTTCTCATCCCCTCATATGGTTTGAGGTGGGAGAAATGTTCATATGGCTTGAACCTTTCCCCATTCTTGGTGAGGAAACCCTTTTGGGTTTGAAAATCCTCCCAAGAAGGATTTCTATAGCATAAGGAGGAATAAGGAGGATGAATGATTAGGAGGTATAAGGAGTTTTGTATATATATATTTATTGGTGCTCCTATGGTTGGACACCTTGATTTGGGCATCCTTCTTCCTCTCTTCCCCCTTGTGAGGTTGACCTTGTTCTCCTCTTGTGTTGTTTTTTTGTATAGTAGGTCTAGATGGTTGAATGGTCTTATGTCTTCTCTTGTTGTGTGTTTAAATCCCCATTATACTTGTGCACATTGTGGAAGCTAGTTCCTCTCTCCCATGGGCTTGGGGGAGGCTAGCATGACTTCCAACCATGGAAAGG
Organism: Taxus wallichiana var. yunnanensis; assembly: GCA_018340775.1. Taxonomy (NCBI): domain Eukaryota; kingdom Viridiplantae; phylum Streptophyta; class Pinopsida; order Cupressales; family Taxaceae; genus Taxus; species Taxus wallichiana. The sequence continues at coordinate 565,779,433 of CM031240.1, forward strand.
CATGTGATGATGCCTATTGGTTGGGTGGTAAACAAGCCATGTTCTCTTGGAGTTGGATTCTTGTAGGAGTATTGGAGTTGGAGCTCAAGTTGGAGATAGTTGAAGCCTCTTGCCATCTTGGTCATCCTCTTCTTTTGTGGGCATTGCCTTCACTTGTAAATAAATGTGGCTTTGTAAATCGTCATACTTTTGTAAAGATCCATTTTTATTGCACTTATTGTTCCTTGAAAACATTGGTCATCACTAAGAAGTTTCTATTATATAGTTGCAATAATCTTGTAAGATTGTCATTTGAATTTATAATGAAACCATGGACTTGTTATTTTCAATGCCTTCATTTGGAAGAAATGTTGTTTAGAATTTTTTTAAAAAAGTATATAGTTATGAAATTTACACTTGAAATATTTAGTTGTGCATTACATATAAAATCTAAAAAAAAAATTTAGTGTGCTTGCATCATTTAAATCATTAGGGAAAAATATGGCATTACATTTTCAGCATAAAAACACATTCGGGAGAAAACTATAAAGAAAAGAATGCTTGAATATACTTTCCAAATGCAACCAAAATAATAATTATTTTATAAATATTTGTATGCACCAACCTACTAGAGACACCAAACCTCAATGCTGAAAACCAACTCATCTATGATTTGTGAGCACCAACCAACCGGAGATATCAATCCCTAAGGTCAAGTACTAACTCAAAAATCAAAATAATCATCCATTGTATTTTATCCTTCAACCTGATGATGGCATAAAGATAACTTATTTCTATTTTTTATGTACATATTTTGTTTACACTTTTCCTATGATCCCCTTCGCTATTCAATATTCTTCAACAACTTGATATTCTAATCTGCTTTAAATTTATCTTTCTCTTTCTTCTCTAATCCTCTTGATGTGTCCTAATTGACCACTTCTCTCTTTTTATCTATTCCCTTTCTTTTTATAATGAAATCATCATATTATAATTAATACAATGAATTTGTAATTGAATCCACTTATATACCATGTTCATTTCATGAAAAGACATGAATTTTCATGATTCGTCATCCTTTTTGAATATTTATCCTTAGTGGGCTTTAGAATACTTTCAATTTTGAATACTTGATTTTTTCCAGGATACTACCATGAACATCCCCTCTTTTATCTTGGTCTTGTGGCATTACATGACCATTGAAGAAAAATCTATCAATTCTTAAACACTTATCTTTATTGAACGACTATCCACCTTTATATTATATCACTTACTCGACTTACGCGGCTTATTCTTTATTGTGTAGAATTGTTTCAAAAAATTAACATGCTTTAGTTTGGTCATTCATCTTGCGAGGAACTATTACAACCTATGAAGTACTACAAACACCCGTGAAATAATTCAAAAACCGTGAAGCACTACAAAAACTACGGAACATAATACTTCACAAATCGAAAAATCACTAAAACACCCACGAAAAATTTCTCAACTTGTGAAATAATAAAAATACCCACCAAATAATTATCAACCCATGAAACACTAAAAACACGCAAAGAATACTACATAACCCTAGAAAAACCATATAACCCTAGAACACCACAAAAATATTTTCTTGGGCAAGCGACATGTGTGAATCAAAATAAAACATTTTTTTCATAAGAGGCACACATATGTAAGCATTAATGACAATATTTATAACTTAAGAGATATTTATCAAGTATTCCTTTGACATCAATGAGAATATTTCCAATGCCCTATACAACAAGTCATATGTGGAGAGATATATGAACTTCTCTCAATAGTTCTTAATATGTAGGTAATTATTGCAATGACGTTTTACCTTTCTTTCTCTTTTACAACATTACCATTCACTACATGCTTGTCACCACTTATCCAGCTTAGTTTTATGATTATAGAAGGTATTCCCTGGTACCTATAAACATTGTGCCATGCATTATGGAAAAAATCCATCCCATAAAATTAATTTTATGTACCTCCATAGATTGGTTTCCCACAGTGAAAATGAAATTTTCTCGTTAATACACCAAACACAAAATTATTTCATTGATCGCATTTAGAGATATAGTTTTACGCCATATATTTTTAGCTCTAAACTAAAGTAAGAGGAAATTTTTGGAGAAAATTAGATTTGCAACAATGAAATTTCACATTTTCCATTTCATCCATAAAGATTGACCATTTCTATCCTCATAAAATTCTTGATTTGATGGATTGGCTAGAGAGGCATCCGATTTTTGACATTTTATAGCATTGTAAGATATTCTTATCACCTTTTTGGAATGATCATGATTAGTGACATAAAAATAAATCAAATTAAAAAAATTAAGTTTTCTCTCTTCTAATGCATCCCACATGATGACCTCAACCTCTTTTAGGAATTTTTAAAATCTAGTATCCATCTCGAGAACCGTTTATGTCGCCAACTTCCTAGTAAACCATTTTATGAGAGATCCTTCGATAGGGGGACCATTCTTTGCAAGGAGGGTTAAATAATATATCGATATGCATACCAAAGCTATTAGTATCCAATCTCGTAAAATGTACCATATATCCTTCAAGTAAATTAGTACTCATTCCCTCTACAACATATTTTATCGTAGATGAGTAGAAATGGATTAATTTAGTAATAAATCCCTTGACCTTAAACTTGTTTTCACCACTGTATACAAGGTATAGACCATCCAATTGAGCACTCCCTTTCTTAACCATAAGGTAACTTCTTTTTTCATGGAAAATAAAAAATTTAATTGGAAAAACTATTAATTAATTAGGTAGTAGCAAGTTCGAGAAATCGAACATAAATTTACCACAAATTCTATCCATACACCAAAAATCAAAGGACCTAACCTCTCTCCATTAATTTTATGATCTTTTAGCACATGATTTATAAAATCCATGGATATGTCAATGTCTCTACTAGAAAATTTATGTTTGAGAATGAAATTGTCTATGAAAAAATCAATTTTATCTTTATGACCTATATTGATGGTGTTTTTAGTGTCATCACTGCAATATCCATCTCTCGTAGCATTGTAATCATTTTATCCATTAAAAATGTGATCACTACAAACAGGGTAATGATAAAACTTCATGTTTTGATAATTCACTCTCTTCCCAAGAAATTTAGTATCCTTTATTTCTAACATCTACCAAGGTTTCAAATTCATCAACTGAAAAAGGAAATTTTACTCTTCCATCCAATATTGTGTCAAAAATAGCAACAAAAATCATATTCCCACATATCTACAATGTAGTTTCCTCCTACTTAGATATAATCTCCCTCTGTAACTTTAGTACCTTTTGAGAACAATTCCACATGATCATCCTCTACAAATGCAAGAGATATCAATGTTATAACAACATAAAAACAAATTTCGTGAGATGAAATAAAATCTGTAAAACCATATCAGATAAAGAAATTACAAATTGTTATGTATGTATAACCATAAAAATATGTATAAATACAACACATGAGTAGTAAACTACATCAGATAGGATAACAATGTTATGTTTGTTGAAGTTGTATTTTATAGAGAAATGTATGTTATTTGAAATAATTTTCAATGAATTAAGTAGAGAACTTGGCACATATGTATTGAGATATAAAAAATTCATCAAGTAGAATCATATCCATGTGGATGTTGATTATTAAGTATTTTTCACTTTATATTCCTAAGAAAATATAAATTAAAATTTTAGAAGATAATATAGCTAGCATAGTGAAGAAGTCAACCATACACACATAATGATCATCTATAGCTGAAGGTGTTAAAAATAATTCATAATTATGAAGTATTTTCAATCCTTACCCATTAGGCCTTTATTTTTGCATAAAAATAAAACAGAAACAAATATTACTATAATATGTTTCATGGGATGTTAAAAAAATATAATCATAATGGGAGACATGGACCCAACACCTTATCATTAAATCCAGTTCACTCATCATTTAGAATTCATCAAGTCAATTTTAATCATCATTTAGAATCCATGTTATAATTAGATTCTTGTCAATTTTTGTTTTATTCATGAGGATTTGAAACCCTAGTTGTTGGGAGAAAGTTAGAAAGAAGATTTTTTTGTTTCCATCAAACTTGTGTTACATTTCATTACATTAGTAGGGAGATAATTGTAAATAGTGTTTGCCTTGTTGTTGAAATGTTATTATATGAAATCATAGGTAGTTGTATGTCCTTTTGAAGGAAGTGGTTAACATGAAAGTTTCTTCTTACCTTCATTCCCTACTAATTATTAGACATACAGGGTTTGAGTTTTTCATGTTTAGGGTGGTTGTGATTTTTACTTCTCCAAAAAATTGTGTTTAAGATTTGAGTGATTTTTATTGCTCCATATATTTACATGCTATAATAATTTAGGGTTTGGGTTGGTTTGTGTTTAGGTGGTCATGAATTTTACTTCTCTAAACATGTTATATTTATGGTTTTGGTGTTTTTTAATGTATTCTTTATTTAGGGTTTGGGTCTATTGTGTTTAGGGTTATCGTGAATTTTACTGCTACATCTATGCTCTGTCTCACTAAAAATGTTTAGTTCAAAGTTTCCATGTGTCGTGCGTTACACTCTTGGTGAGACTACCTCACAATATCTTATTTTATTGTGTTTTGTCCCTATGTGGATGTCATATTAATTATGTATTGTATTATTTAAAAATTAGAATGAGGAAGTTACTATATTCCAAAGATATATGTCTTTTTTTCTTGTATTTCGTCCTGACATATGGATATCATATAAATTACTTCTTCTATTAATTAAGTTAGAATAAGAAATGTATTGTATTTTATAATATATGTTTGTCTTGGTATTTGTTATTTATTTTTATTTCTTTTCAAAACATAATCTATTATATAAAGGTTTTTACAATGATGAGGATCTTTCATATCTAAGATAAATCATGTTTTAACATTGGTCCACAAGAATAATAAAAACATGTAAAAAAATTGGTGCTAGAAGTATGAATAGTTTAGAGTTGGAAGTATGGATAATTCAAAGCTGAAAGTACGAATGGTTCGGAGTTGGAAGTATAAATGGTCTGGAGCTAGAAGTATGGATTATAAAAAATATAATGATAATGAGTCACACATCTAATACCTTTCCATTGTGTCTACTTTAACCATCATTTATAATCCATTGGGTCACATTTAATCATTATTTGGAATCTATGTTGTAATTGGATTATTTTCAATTTATGTTTTAATTATGAGGATTTGAAACCCTAGTTTTTGGGAGAAAGCTGGCAATAAGTTTTGCATTTCCTTCAAATTGTTGTCACATGATGTTATAAGGATTTGTAAGTCCTTTGGGAGGAGACTAATAATGGGAAAGTTTCTTCTTATCTTCTTTGAAACCTAATCATTATTATACAAAGAAGCACTTATGGGTTGGAATATAAGTTATAGAGTTGATGTATACACCACTATATCAATATTTTGGCATATTTTGGCATACACATGACTATTATTTCTCTCGTATTAGCTACATGAGAATTTTTGAAAAGGAATATGCCCATTCTCGTATGGGTAATATAGAGGAACAATGAAGGTTACTTTTTTATTTTATATAGGAGGGAAGCTACCCATTCTTATCGGCTTTATAGAGGTATTAAAATAACTAAAAATTAGTTTGACCATGAATTACCCTTACTAAAGTCATTAATTTAGAACTATTTAAGTGTTTAAGTTGAATGTTTCATGTATTCTTCCTCTATATTTCTTGAATGAGAATGTTCAAAAGGGGCACTTGACCATTCTCATATGAGAAAACTAGAGGAAGAATAAAATTTACTTTTATATTTTGTAGACAATATTCGCTTTCCCATTCTCATAAATGTAATATAGTGGAAGAGTTAAGGTAAAATACATGTTAATAAATAGAAATATTTATGTTGTGTTAATAATTTTTATGCATCGAATAACAACAAATAAGCTTAACCATTATGGTATATTTCCTTTACAATGTAAGAAACTCTACAAAATAACATATTCATATAATTTTTCCTCGATAACTAGAATCTATAATGAAAAATAAACATAATAATATTATTAAGTGATTTGTGTGTGTGTGTGTGTGTGTGTGTGTGTGTGTGTGTGTAATTTAAAATGGGAGATAGATAAGAACTTACTTTCCATTTGCGATGAACTGACATTCATAATTATGTATAATTGGAAATTGGAGGATAAGTTTGTACTATGAATGGAAACCAATTCTACTTGATCCAACCATACAAAGGTAATGCAAATTTTATAACCATTACATGGCTACCCATGTGTTAGAATATTATGAATATATACCCATATTTATAGGTCAAGGAGAAATGAGAATGTATACCCATGACTTGTAAAGAGACTATCCATCTACTTGTATTTGATCACAACGTGATCTTGTGGGAAAATTCTAACACTTGAGAATGTATTAATATGAAGATGATATGTGAATGGAAGGAGGTATTATTTAATTGAAATTATATTTAGTCACGTGTTGAGTTATTTTATTTGATCTATTATATTATCAACATAAGAATAAACATATATAATAACACAACATAAGGATATATCCCATAAGAGTAGTTAAAATGTTCAAATATAAAAATGAAAATGAAAATGAAATTTTGTTATGATAAATATTATTATGTTTAAGTAATTTTATATATAATTGTATCACCTCTATAAATATTATGAGAATGGATAGCTTCCCATTCTATAAAGTCTACCCAATTGGAGAGCACAACTCTTTATAGAGACTTTTAGTTGATTTGTATTATGTGTATATCCAATTAAAGAAGTTGTGTCTAGTTAAATATAGGGTTTAAAAAGAATTCAGATTCTTAATCGATTGAGGAATTATTAAAAAATGGGGAAATAATATACATTCTTAAATAAATTTAGGTGGTTAGGTTTTTACAAAATCTAAGGGTTATAACTTGCAACTAGTAGAGGAATTTTCTAGAACCTTACAAATGACCATATTATTGTTAATGGATTTAAAATATCTTTGATTGTTAATATTATCGCACAAATTTCAAAAATAGGGGTAGAGTTTGTTAGTAGAAAATTATCATACTCATCTCTTACAGATATTTTTATAGTAGATGATGAAAAAGAAGAAAAGATAATATGTGACCAATAGGGTAAATAAAAGGGATTTAAAATAGAAACCCTAATTAAACCATGGGACATGGTGTCTATTTATCTCATGATTTATTTTTATTGTGATGGTCAGTTTGGGACTATTTTAGGGAGTTGCATGAAAATGATGATCCATCTCAAAAATGGGAAATAACATCATTTCAGCCTCCATCATTTGTTGTATTAATCTATTCATTTTATGTCTCATAGGTATCAAAAATATGAGAAATTTCCAAGAAATCATCGGGTGATATAATTTATTTACAAGCACCATTTTCTAGAATAAAATAAGGAGAAGAAAAAATGGTAGCAGTTTCTTAAAGAAAATTTTGAACTCAGTCCTCTAAGTATGCCTACTAAGGACCCTATGTAACAAAATGAGGAGGAAATCCCATCAGATCTTTCCAAAAAAATTTGAATAATCAAAGAAACCATTTTTTCTTATAATTATATCTTAATGATAGTTTGAGGAAGAAAATCTACAAATATAGAGAAGAACAAGAAAGAAAAATTCATTCATTTCTCATGAGGAATATAATGAAGAGGAATAAATGGAAGATAAAATCATGGAGAGCATGGGGTTGACCTAGAGGTGAGGAAGAGCATTGTACCTAAAGAAAGGGAATAGGATATGTATGATACGATAATGAGGGATATGAGGAAAGGCAAAGGAAGGCCCAAATTAAAGAAGAAGTTGAGAATCTACCACCTCCACCAAATGAAAGTAGATAATTAAAATATGCATTATATTTTTCTAATGTTGAGAGGATTATTGAAGAATAAGAGGAGAGAAATCCTTCTCCTAAAGCAAGCAATAAAGGAGAAGGATGAGACCATTCAAGCACTCCAAAAGCTAGATACTATGGAGGCAGTCACTTAACCAAATGAAAATCCACCACCCACCCAAAAGGAAGTTGTAGATATATATGCTCAAACACATTTTAGTCCACCACATGTTGAATTAGTTGATCAAGAAACCCAAAATCCAATAACTTCACACAAGGATACTGTAGAAGTTGCCACTCATAAAAACATGATCCAAACTTATACTATAATAAGATGGTTAAAAAGAGAAGCTGCAATCTACAAAAATAATTTAAACGAAACAAAAATTTGAAAGACAAATCAAGAAATAAAAAAGAGAAGGAAATATGAGAGACAAAAGAAAAAACTTGAAAAGAGGATCCTACATGCATGTTTTGTGGGAAGTCATCTATTGGCTTGTAGAAAACCATCTTCCCTTTACAATTTTTATTCTAGAAAAATATTATATGTGGGTGTTATTAAGGATTTATTGTAACCTCCCTTATGATATGGAAGATGGGAAAGAGTTTATAAATTCCTTTGTGATGGAAAATGAGGAACAAAAAAACTCCTTTTTGATTTCATTATGTATGGACTCTTTTTAGATAATAGGTAAAAAGAGGGTTTTTCCAGGGGCCCTACCCTATTACAAAAAGGATCTAGAATCTAGTTATAAAATTTAAAATACAAGGAACAAGATAGAGAAAATCCAAAACAACTGGTGAAAACAACACAAAACTAGCCCAATTATAGTCCATTTATAGAGCAAGTGTATCCCAAGACCAACACAAAACCATCAGAAAATAAATAAAGTACAATGATCAATTTTGGTTGTGCATTTGATTGGAAAGATGAATAAGATCCTTGATATACTGATCTCTCTTTTCAACTTCCTTTTTCCTCTCATTTTCTTTGATATTTCCTTTATTACCCTTGTTGAGCTCATTTAAAATATCCCTTAAGAAACCCATTTGGAGAATAAAACCATCCATGGCAAGGTTACACTTATTATCCACTTCACTCAACTTCTTCCTAGTTCTAATTTTTCTTATCCGCCTTATTGCTACTAAGATAATTAATGTTACCTTTGATAACTTGGATTTCCATTCACATACATTTAATAACTTCATTTTGATTATCCATCTCATTTTGAATGAGAACTTGGTATCCTTCTCACCTTTCTTGCATAGGTTGATAAATCATCTAGCAACCATATTCCCATCTAGGCGAAGATGTGAGTTTTCATGGGTCGAACTAGGGCCTTCAATGTTTTTCCATTTTCTCGAACTACTTATAAGATTTTTTTTGTTGAAATAGTACCTTCCCTATGGATCTTGTTGTTTCTAGGAGTAGAGGAGGAAGGAAGAGAGGAATAAGGAGAGAGATTCTACCTATGGTTTTGATTCATGAAGTGTAGATACAAGAGAAGAATAAATGCTTGGTGAAGTGGATAAAACATTTTACCCCATTGCACTTATTTTATAGAAATTTCAAGAGACATAAGTATTTGAAATGGAAGAATTACCAAGTAGTTCTATATGAAATGGTTAAGTAAAACCAAATAGAATGTGTTGAATAGATGAAGATTCCCCTCCATTTTTAGATACTTGTTAATAATCCTAGCAACTTCATCGTAGGGTGTGGGTAGTGAAGAATATAGAAATCCCCAAGGATTTCTTGAAACTGTTCACCCTCATCTATAAATTTTTCCTCCTAATATTCCTAGTTATTTTTATTTTTGTAAAATTTCATGCCTTGGGTGCTCATCTCCATGACATGAGAAATGAGGCGTTCAAAAACTAACCACCTTTGACCCTTGATCTTGACTACATGATCCTTCTAAGAAGGAACAAACTCTAAATAAATGTGAGGATTGTGCCCACATATTCTCTCCAAAATTGTGGAAAAATTTCCCACACCTAAGATGTTCCAAAGATAGGCATTATCTTTCCATCCTCTATTAAATGGGGACTAAAATTCTAAAGGATTGTCACCCATATTATCACCTGTATTCTACACTCTGAATAAAAACTACAAAGCACAGTTAAATCTCGAATATGTCTCAATCCCCCAAATCTATGGCACTCTTATGTGAAGGTTGTCATGGGAGAGTAAAGGATTCATAATAGGAAAGCCTTCATAAAGAAATACTTTAATCTTGAAATGATTACATATTTGAACTTTCATGATTCACAACATTAATTACCTCAAAGGGGTAATTAAATTTCCAATCCAATAATGAAATTTATTGGAATTGACACCCATATTATCACATATATCAGCTACTTTATTCCCTTATCTATAGGTATGAGATATGGTCACATGTAAAAGTGTGCTAAGGATGAGAAGGGATTCCTTGATGAACTTGTTAATATTCTAGTTAGCGGGTGTCTTCTTTTATAGGAAGTTAATTATATTTATAAAATCTCCCTCCACCCAAATTTTACTTAAATTTATCTTCTTATCTATTTTTAGCCCCCATAGATCAGCTCATAGAACTTTAACATAGTGATTATTTTGATAACCTAGATTCCCATCATAGGCCACCAATAAATATCCATGTTTGTCTCTAATAAGACCTCCACCCCCAACATTTCCCGGGTTTCCTTTTGCAGCTCCATCAAATTGAGATTATACCAACCCTCGTGGAGGATGGTTCCAAATTGTCTCTTGTTTAGGAGGTCTACAAATAATTTTATTAGCATCATGTTTAATATATATACTCCACTTAATGAGGAAATTAGTGTCAAGATCATTCATACTTATTTTTCTAGTAAAGATAGAGGACTTAAAATTATGTATGATATGTAAAATAATCTTTTTAAACACCATGTTAACATGAAGGCTAACCTCTTAAAATATTCTTTTGTTTATTTCTTTCCAAATGTCCCATAGTATGTGAGGTAAAATTATATCCCATATCAGTCTTACAAAATGTATTTAGTTTGAAAAAACAATGTGTTCATAATTCTATCAAAGAAGAAGGAAGAACCCACTTCAACCTTGTATCATCAAAACGAGACCTCAAAAGAACTAGAAAAAAGGCATTGAATGAATAAATGATTAACACTTTCCTCAACAAATATTCATATAATGCACCTGTTGGGAAGTATTTCCTTTCTTATTATGTTATCCACAGTGAGAATTTTGTTTTTCATAGTAAGCCACCAAAAGAAATTTATTTTTGGAATAAGTTCTTTGACCCAAACCTTCCTCCAACATATTTGGGGGTTAGGGGTTGAATCTGACTATTGTATCATGAATACACAATGTATGTTTCATATCCTAAATTTTCCCAGATAATTTCATCATCAATATTCATGCTGGGAATGTATATGTTAGCTATCAATTTTGTGTGAAATTCAAATTCTATTTATCTTCAATTGATCCATCTTCAACATAGTTTCTTCACCATTAAGTTTTTCCATTATTATTTCTAAGGTAATTACATGTTCTTTCCCCATATTTCTACCTTATCATAGTAATTTAGAGCTACATATTGTCTCTTTGTTGCTGAATTATCTCCGATTCCACTTGTCCTCCCAAAAGTAGATTTTTTCCATTTCTAAATTCTCACCTAATGCCTTTGGTGATCAATTCCTGAATTTTGATCAGGGAATTCCAAAAATATGACCCTTTAGGAAGAACATAAGATATAGTAAAATATTTAACAAAATTATCCTTAAGGTATTTATCTTTTATGATTATGCACCAAGGAAGATATTCTTTAAGAATTCTCCAACCCATCTTAGTCAGGAGAGCCTTGTTCATATGTCTAAGATTCTTAATCCCCAAACCTCCTTAAATATTAGGTTTGTAGATATTCTCCCGAGAAACTAATATGACTCTATTATGCTCTTTAGCACATGCCCATAGATTTTTTTTTTTTTGAATTTTCTCAATCATTTCCACAACCTTTGCAGAATTATGAAATAGAGAAGGTAAATAGGAAAAATTTGTAATGCACTTTTAATAAATGTAGCCTTTATAGAACTTGAGTGTACTTTCTCCTTTATAACCTTCAAGAGTATGTTGGAATATTCTTAAGAGAGCATATTGACGCCAGAAATATGTATATAGAAGGGGCTTGACACAACAAAAATATTATAGAAATTTTCTATTGTCTACTCTATGGAGTATTGATGAAGAATACTAGAACTTTTAGCATAATTAATGAGCTTCCTAGAATCTTCTTTATAACAAGAAAAAAGAGAGTTAATTTTTTTAAGCTTCAAGAACTAAAGCTATGGAGAGAAAGAGTGTACCATCATAAAAATTTTGATGTGATAAATTTAAATTCTTAGAGAGATCAAAGTCACGAGGAATACCTAAAGTAATGAATGTACTTATTTCTTTTCTCAAACTATCTCGCCATGATAATAAAGATAATTGTGACAATAGGATCATCTTTCCTAATCCCTCAGCCTATTGCTAAAAATCCAATGGGGGATCCATTTAAAAGAATTGAAAACATATGCGTGGATATACCTTCTCTAATTAGCTTTCTGAAATGGATGTTGAACCCAATTTTTTCAATTACTTTATCTAAAAATTCCAAGAAAATTTTCCAAAATCATATTATCACTAAAAACAACACCCTCTAATTTTTAATAAATGGATGATGAACAATCATTTTTTTGGATAACATGGGATTTTATCAAGGTTGTGGGACTTGCTACTTGAGAAAAACCTCTAGATAAGGTTAGTTCCTATTCTTATTGCTAATGCTAAACTACTTTTAAGGAAGGAAATGCAACTACCTAATCCTATTCCAACAATCCAAGGGACCAGGAGAGAGAGAGAGAGAAATACATAAAAATGTACATCCTAATCTAAGGGGAGGTGATAGCACTAAGAAAAGGGTGAATACACTCTAATGAGGGAAAATGGAAAAGGGAGATGCCAAATAGAGGTTACAAATTTCCAAGACTTCATTTACCATCTATTCTCTATGAAACACAACAAGATGAACTTGCAAGTGAGAAATACATGCAAAAATACAACAACAAGATTGAAGAGGAAAGGAAATGCAAAAATATAATTTAGGGTTGAGAAACACCATAAAATAGAGATTTAATTACTTTAAAAGTATGCACAGACAATTATATGTGAAGAAGAAGGCACAAGAACACATTACCAAGCTCAAATGAAGGTCTACAACTCACAGCTACTCAGGAACCATTTTTATAGATTTCCTTTACATTTTTGAACACCCCCTCTTATAAATGAGATATTTTACATATATATAGAAGAGGAGAGAGATTGAGAAGGTAAAAAGAGGGAAACTAAGATTTACCCTTTCAATGACCAACAACATATGTTAAATGTCTAAAAATAGGCATGGGCATCCTTACAAGGCCATTACCCCATTATAATTTTCTTATGGGGAAAGTAATGGGCACCATACTTCATCAATTTTAGTGGTTGAGCTACATGGAATTGTTATTTTTAATGCTAGAGAGTATTTACTATTTTTCACCCACTTAACCTCATCTAAATTAATAAATCCATATTTTTGGTGTGGAGGATGACTAGACCTTTCCAATGGTACCAATTTTACGAAATTTAGAGCAACAAGTCAAAAGTTATGGCTATACGATTTTTGGTGTTTAGGAGGAACATGATAGGTTTCATAGTGCAACACTACAATCCACATTTAATCATTTTGTTCTTGGTGTTGGTGGTTTAGTTGACTGGAGAAATCATGACACTATGGAATGGTTCTTTTTGTTCCCTTCAAACCCGCAATATCTCGTAAGGGTCGTTATTTCATATGGGTGGTAGATAATTAGAGTTCGGGTTGAACTGTGAAAATTTCCACTCAAAATACTAGTTCCTCGTACCTTTGGCTTCATCCAAAACTCTCTTCCTTCACCCACCCCGACTCCTATATTCCATTTTTGTCCACATTCCCACATTACACATCGCCAATCCACTTGGTTCCCACATTCCTCCTCCACCTTCATCACAATTCTTGTTATGTTAGTTGGCCAACTAACCTTTGTGGGAACTAATTCGACCCCATGGAACTATTACAATAGTTCTAAAAATTCAGCCCCACCTACAATACACTATCTTCTTCATCTTGTGGCTAGAAGGCTCATGTAGATAACCAAAGGCTCTGACAAACTTGTTTTGTCCATTCCTCCCAAGCCTAAAAAACCTGCAATATACTGTAGAATACCCCCTTTTTGATTTTTTGGCTAAGTAAAGGAATGAGGGGTTATGAAACAGGGGAAGGAACGTCATAAAATGAATTTTCTCCATTTTTTATTAATAATACCTATCCAATTTCAAATGAATCTACAAGTTATCAAAATTACTTGAAGAAGGGAATTTTGGATAACAATTTGGTGAATCAACAAGGTTATCTTCCTACCAAATGAAGAGATCAATGGCCTTGTAACATCCATTAGGATTATAGTCAACCTATTAATCTAAAACTAATCTAAAACTAGAATCTCTCACCCCCGAATCTATCTCAAGCACTACTTGGGCTTGGAGTTGATCTCAATCTTTAACTGATCACTCTTATTATAAGAATTCTTTGAATTAATTTTTATGAGAGTGGAAAATTTTCTTGATTCTAAAATTCCGCCACTACCTCTTGAACATATCTTATTCAGATTCCTCGATGAAATACTGTAACAACCATGCCATCCAAAAGTAAAAAAACATTATGTAGAGAACTTAGGGATTTGAATCCTATAGTATCAACAAGACAATGTGCTAAAATCACTTAGAGGAATTTAAAAATAATCTACTATGTACAAGGGAGGGTATTTTCTTCAAAAGAAATTCTTAAGATAGATACCATCGATTGGGATATGTAATTCTTCTCCATATAATTTTGATGATTGAAAAACATTGTTTAACTTGCAACCTGAAATCATATAAGGGACACTCCATATAGCATCAAAATTTGAGTGTCTTCTTGGTTTATCCTTGTTTGCATCCCACTTCAGGACTAGATCCCTTTCCCGGAAGTTCCTAACCTTTTCTTTCTTGTCAAAAATTTTCTTGATCTGAGTTTGATCCTTTTCCATCATTTGCATTGCTTGGTTTCTTAGCTCTTTTAGCTCCATGAGATTTGCATATCTGACTACCATAGCCTCAAATTCAAATAATTCTAGTTTCTTGATGAGCTCTATGCTGGTAATTCAAGAGATATTGGAAATATTACATATTTTCCATAAAACGACTTATAAGAGGAGTTACTAATTGATCTCTTGATATAGGGTAAAGTGGAAGGGATTCTAGCCTCTCTTTACCTATAAAGAATGCACATTTTTACATTTTTGACCCATGAATAATATTCATTGAAAAGGTTAGGTCAGTGATAACCAACTTTCACAATCCTAAGGGATGTTATCTTTGGAGTAAAGTGACCTCCTTATTCTCCATCATGGAACTTATGCAACACCTTCTCTATTTGATTTTCTTAATACACCTCAAGAGAACACCATTCACATCTTTCTTAAATATAATTCTATCAAAAAGTACATAGGGAATGGATTGAATTCTAAAATACCTTTTTTTTGGCTATGCAAAAACCTTTGGGGTATTGGCCTATTTGGATAAAGTTGATAACATCATGATTAAGAAAGGAGTGGTAATACATTAACTGGTTGCTCTTGATCATGTTGAAGCATGATAATGGCTTCTTCATCATCATGTTGATTTAATACTAGCTATTCACACAATTCTTTGCCTTTACTAGCTTAGTGAACTTGATATCAATGACATACTCCATCACTTTGCTTATCCATCTAGATATTTTCTCATTCAAATCCTTATTTATAAGGAAATATTTCACACTAGCATGTGAAACCATTAGGGGGTCTTTGATCCATAGGGATCTAAATAAACTCCACTTCATCAAATCAACCAATACCAGAAGGAAAATATGAAAAAATGTAGAGAAAAATAGAATGTTACAAAATTACGTCTCGGTGCAGAGGGGTGATTGCGAACCACCCCTACATAGAAAAAAAAAGTTATGTAACTTCTGATCTATAGATACTAGTGGTCCTGTCACTTAACATGGAAAAATAAAATAACTCTATGAACGAACACAAAATTCAAACAACTTGACTATGTATCTTCCTTGGATGCCTCTTCCCATTATCCAGTGCATGGGAGGACATGAGAAGTAGTATTTAAGGAGAAGAGAAGTGGGAGTTCATCATCGATTCATGGGAGAAGTGAGAAAGATATCTTCAAGCTAGGATTGGATTGTAGAGGCAAGGAGTGCTTGAGAATAGAGAAAGAAAGTATAGAAGGGAAGTGTTGACATTATTAATTTATCTTCAGCTTATTGTAATTTGTATCATATTTATTAAATTTTCCAATACATAACAAAAGGGAAGAAAGAGCAATTGCCCTTCCCGATTGATTTTTCACTCAACTTTGGGGTTTCTAAGATAAAATTATGTGTGTTGTCTTGGTTTCAAATTATTTATCTCTTTCTAAAAACAATTTTAAGCACCAAAGAATTAGTCACTAACTTTAAACAAATATGTCATTTTTGAATTCAGAAGTAGAACAATAGTTTTATTTTTTGTCTTGTAAATAATCTGCAAAGACTAGCAAAGCTTTATAGATCATTTTGGTATTAGATCTGAAAATAAGTATCCAGATCGTGGTATTTATTCTTGTGATTTGTATAATAGTGACAAGGTCCAAAGGTGAAGAATGTTTACCTTGTGATCATGATATTCATACAAAGAAGTGGAAACCAAAAGTTTGAGATCAAATGGAGGAAGATAACTTGGTCTGTAGAATTGAGATGCTAGAAACCATGATGGATAGGATGTATAAACATCAACAATACCTCTCGTATCAACAAAATACTACTTCAGTTAAGTAATATAACATGGACTCATTTGTTTGAGCTTTAGCTGAAAAGTTTGGCATAGGAAAGAGTCACGATGAGGAAGATGTAACTCCAGTTGTAAAAGAGAAGGTAAAATCTCATGAAGCTCCTTTTAAAGTTGAAACTAAGGTTGAAATTAAGAGATTTGAAGGAAAAGTAGATGTACAGTTATTATATAAATGGTTAAAACAACTCAAACTTTACTTTAGTGTTCATGATGTTACCGAGGCACAAATTATCAACTTTCCACGTCCTCAAAATGGAAGGACATGCTCTAGTTTGGTAGGAAACCCATCTAGCCACTTGTGAAAAGAAGAAACATCCTATTGTATGATCTTGGGAGGAATTAAAATAATTTCTTAGAGATAATTTTTATCCTATTGGCCACAAGACTCGATTAGATTATTAAATGTAAATACTTGAGACAAGGAACTGATTAAAGTGTCTAGGATTATACTATGGAGTTTTAAAGAAAAACTATGTTACTTAATATTGACTTGGAGGATATTCTAACCAAGTATTTGGGAGGACTTCAAACTCACCTTTGAAGGAAGGTTATCTCCATGAAGCCTAAGGATATCAATGAATCTTGTGTGCAATAATACTATATTGATGATGAAAGGAAGTAAGGATAAGTGGAGTCAAAGATGAAATAGTAAACAAATTAGGAAAAGAAAAAGAAAGTAAAAAAAAGTAAAAAGGTAAATGGAAAGGGAAAGGTAAAAAAATTGCCACTACTTTGAATACTTGTAAATATCCCAAGAATTTTTGTAAGAATTGTGATATTAATGGTCATACTTGATGTTACATGTTGGAAATTACATACGAGTTACATCTAAAGAATCGAACAAAGGATTCAAAGATATCAATGAAAGTAGTAAAGAAATATGGGGAGGTAAAAATAGAGGATGCTTATGATGTATACGAGAGGCTTGGATTCATGACCATTAACATGAATAACCATGAGGAGGAAGAAGAGATGAGTAAACTATACCGCATCAAAATCCGATCAAGAGAACTAAGGTAAATTCTCTGGTTGATACCAGTTCTCAATCTAACTTGATTTTTGATGTGTTTGTAAAGAAGATTGGTCTTGAGACTTACGAAAATCCACATCCGTATCCTTTGGGTCATGAAGAAGGGTGTTGAAATTTAGGTAAAAATAATATGCAAGTTCAAGTTTGGGATAAATTCCCAATATATAGATGTATTTGAGGGTGATGTAATTCCACCCGATGCATTTGATGTTTATTTGGGAAGTCCTTACTTGTATATCAAGGATGCAATATTCACAAGGAGGGATAAATAATACATGATGGGTCAAGGATTGAATCATTCATAACATCTAGACACACCAACACAAGACAAAAATTTCTATGGTAAGTGCTAACCAGGAAATAATACTTATTCAAGAAAATCATAATCAGTTTTATTTACTTTTATTAAAGGATAAACAAGACGAGATAAATATTTTAGATTTATATAACAAGGGAAATAAGGATTTGGATAGTATTATTCGGTATTTTCATCAAGTATTCTAGACTCCTAGCAGGTTACCACCAAAATGGGTGGTAGAGCATGAGATTCAGTTGTTTCTAGAGTCCCCTCTACCAAACATCAGATTATATAGGAAATCCTTTTGAGAGTACAAAATTAAAGAAACAACTCCAAGAGCCGATAGAATGAGGTTTAATATGTCTGAGTACCTCACCATGCGGTTCTCCTATTGTGATGATGCCAAAGAAGGATGGATCTGGGAGAATGTGCATTAACTACCATGCTTTGAACAAGATTATCATAAATAAAATATATCCACTCCCCGCAAATATGATCTCTTGGACCAGCTTCAGGATGCAAACTTATTCACGAAGTTGATATCAAGTTAGGTTATCACCAGGTCAATATGAAGGAGGAGGATATATGAAAGACTAGCTTTCAAAAGAAAACATGGTTTGTATGAGTGGTTAGTACTTCAATTTGGTTTATGTAATGTACCCACTACATTTATGAGATTGATGAATGATGTATTGTGGGAATTCATAGATTCATGTGGAAATGTATTTCTAGATGATATTCTGATTTTTAGTGCCACATGGGAGGAACATCTAACACATTTGTAGAAAGTCTTGCAAGTTCTCAAGGAGAAACAACTCATATTCAATATGAATAAGTGTGAATTTTCCAAACAGTTACTTTTCTATCTTGGGCACGTGGTTGGAGGATGAGAGTTATAAGTGAACCCAAAGAAGGTGTAAGTAATCACCATCTAGCCAACACCAATGGGAAAAAATGAGACTAGAAGCTTTTGGGAACAATACAATACATGAGGTTGTTCACTTTGAGCTTCTCTGCTATTTTAGCACCTCTACACACAAAGTGACCGCAAAGAGTAAGCATTTTGATAGGGGTAAGTGTTAGGAAATCATATATAGTGCTCACATTATTCATATATATGGATGAATAATATTATGTAATATATTATGAGTTGTAATAAACAAACTCATAATATTAGGTTAGTATATTATATACGTGAGTTGTTTGGGAGTTATAACAACTCACACACACACACACACACACACACACACACACACACACACACACACACACACACACACACACACACACACACACACACATATGTGGTTGAGTTGTTTCCTACTTAATAGGAAACTATCTCCCTATATATTTGAAGCTTGTTCATTATGTAGATATACTAATGAATTGAAAGATATATCATTATTCCATGCATTTTATTTTGCTAATATACTCCAGCTCTTACATCTGGTATCAGAGTGACATGGGATTCTGAGAACTGTTTGGGGCAGATCTGTGTTATTGGTTACCTGTGTATGAGAGGATTTTAGCGATTAACAACATTTTGTTCGTGTTTCCTTAGACGCATGTGAAAATATAAAGAGCTTCATTGTTGACGTTATGCTTTGGAATATTTGTGCCCATGGATTTTGCTGTGTGATTTGTGCCCATGGATTTTGGAAT
This sequence comes from Taxus wallichiana var. yunnanensis, assembly GCA_018340775.1. NCBI lineage: Eukaryota > Viridiplantae > Streptophyta > Pinopsida > Cupressales > Taxaceae > Taxus > Taxus wallichiana. Next base: position 565,799,250 of record CM031240.1, read on the forward strand.
ATTTGGGCCCACGGAAGTTTTCACGACCCTACAAGGATACAATAATCTTTATTTTCCATCAAGCTCTCTACATATCTCTCTCACCGATCATTCATATTTGCACTTAATAGTAGTATTTGAATTTCACAACTATGGATGTTCCTCAACACGTCACCTATTTGAATCCTCATTATATTATGTGAAATTAGTTTTTATTTATCATTCATAGAGGTTGAAGCTGAAGCGGCCATAAAGAGATCTTAATTCTGATTGGAAATTATCTGTAACATCCTTTCTGCTAAAATCTCGGTAGAAGTATGCTCTAATGAAAGTTAAGCCCAATTTGTTCTTTGTTGGATCTACTCACGCACAGTCAACATAGATTTCACTCGACAGCTCCCTCGATATTGACCTTGCATGTGTGGTTCACATCGGTTTGAATTCCCATGGAAGTGGCATATTTTTTGTTCTATCGACGACAATAACTCCTCTACAGGTGACTCAAATGCTCACAATGTGAACCCTCACAATTGCATGCAATTCTCCTCGAAAATTGTCCATGGAGCATGCATAACTCCAATTCAGTATGTTATAGTTTTCCTTTAATATTAGGTTTAGTTTTTTTAATTTATGAATTATAGTCAAAGTCAGACGTGGTCAATAAAGTATGTCTGTCAAAATTGAGTCAGTATGGAAAAGTTTTTTATAGTATTATAATTGTGAGGAATCAAGTCAAAAATCTATTAAAAAAAAGTAATTAAAGATTACTTTTTTAATTGTTAAGTTATTTTGTTATAGTCATAGTCCGTCATTGTGGGTCTATTATCAAGAGTATAGTGTCACAAAACTATTTTTTATTTACGTCAAAATCACAAGTGTCTTGTCATTATAGTAAAATTGTTGAAGTCTAGAGTTATTTTCAGTGTTTTAGAGTGCCATTCAAAATTGACAAAATAGGTGATTTTAGGATTTTTATCATTGTCCAATCAAGTGTAAATAGTGAAAATTTGTGCATAGTCAAATTGTCAAAAATTGTAAAATTCCTAAAAATAAAAATAAATTTTTCTCACGGACGCATTTTCGTGTTACCCGACGTCCCAAAAAAAATGTTTCACATTGCGAGAGGGAAGAAAAGAATAAGCAAAATGTGGAAACAATTGAGCTTCAAATATTTTTTCAGCTAAGTTAGTAGCATGTATGATGGAGGAAGGAGGCAATGGAGGAAGGAGGCAACAAAGGAAGGAGGTCGAACAACAACCTCTCGTTAGTCACCACGATGGGGCCACACAAAATCTGTGGTGGCATATGTATGGTGTGATTTTTCGTGTGGTTTCCATTTTATTAGTGTGCTTTAGTTTGCAGTGTTCCTGTTGCTTTGAGTGGTGTGCTTTATTGTTAATACTGGAAAAGAATTGTATAAGAGAGTAGAAAACTATGGAGATCCTCTGACTACCATACTTCGTTGGAAGATGGTCGGCTAGTGAATATGTTCACCCGCAATGGTGACCATGTGCAGCAAGATCAAGACAACAAGATCCAGTTAGTATGATACAACACAATACATTTTTCCCTTTCTGATTTCTTATTTGGAATTTCACATTCTGGGGGAATACATACCAATGTTCCATTCCCATTCTATGCCAAAATGGCTAAAGTCAAGGGGAAGCTTCTAGTGGCAGTGGCGGTTTCTTGTGTTGTTCGAGATCGAGTGGCAGCGATCAAAGACAGTGGCTGCAACTAAGAACATTGTGATTCTTAGAGGTGGAAATGTGAAATCTTTTTAGTATGTGTTTTATTGTTCAGTTTGGTGAGATGTGTTTCCTACATAATTCCCTGATGTATAAGCATAGTGATGAACAATAGCACCAGAGTAAGTCAGTTCATGGATCTTGAAAGGGTTTGTGGGAGGATCTAGAAAACCACATGAGGTGGACAGTTGATGAGGTTCCTATCACATCAAGGTTTGTGGTAAAACTGTTTAAAACCATTGAAGGAGAGAGCCTTTCTTTTGGATCAAGGTCATGAGTCACGAGTTGGACATGCCACGAGGGGTGAGCATACCGTAGAGGAGCGTGTGGATGTTTTTCTCCCATGTTCGCACTAAGGGGGGAATGTTAGGAAATCATATATAGTGTTCACATTACTCCTATATATGGATGAATAATATTATGTAATATATTATGAGTTGTAATAAACAAACTCATAATATTAGGTTAGTATATTATATACGTGAGTTTTTGGGAGTTATAGCAAATCACACACACACACACACACACACACACACACACACACACACACACACACACACACACACACACACACACAGATTTTTGGTTAAGTTGTTTCCTACTTAATAGGAAACTATCTCCCTATATATTTGAAGCTTGTTCATTATGTAGATATCCTGAATGAATTGAAAGATATATCATTATTCTATGCAATTTATTCTGCTAATATAGTCCAAATTTACAAAGAAGGAACATGATCACGATTTTGAATTGCTAAAGTATAAAATTAGTCATGTGTTAGATCTTTCCCTTCATAATTTTCACCAACCCTTTGAAGTAGAGATAGATGTTAGTGATTATGCTATGGGAGAAGTGGTGTTTTAGGGAGGCAAACCCATGTGTTATCACTCTAAAAAAATTTACTTCAACAGCTTAAAGGATATTTAGTATATGATAAGGAAATGTATGTATTAGTTCATGCAATTAAAAATGGAAACATTATTTTTGGGTAAAGGAACTATTGTACACACTAACCACAAACCTCTCTAGTATTTGAAAGGAAAATATAAATTTCAACAGGAAAGGCACTATAAATGGATGGGATTCCTTCAGTAGTTCCATTTGGTGATCAAGTATAAGAAAGGTAACACAAATATGGTAGTAGACATGTTGCATAGGCTTCCCAAATGGGAGAAAATATCAAGTTTTGCCATTATATCTCATTTTGAGCCCTTCACAAAAGAAGCTTACTGATATGCATACACTCAAGATAAAGAATTTGGGGTAGCATATCAGTAGTTGTAGTCTAAAGGGGATGAAAATATGGGTATTGAAGACTATTATCTCAAATATGGGCTTCTCTATCAATGGGGTAAACTTTGTGTGCCAAAAGAGGAGAGACTTTTATTGATAAGGGAAGCACATACTTCAAAAGTAGTGGTCATTTGGGTGTTGGAAAAACCATGGCCCACTTGAAAAGGTACGTGTATGGGCCTAATATGCAAGAAGAAGTATCAAAATTCATAAGAGGATGTAAAATTTGTTGTACAAGAAATCCTAAGATTATGAAGGAAGGTTTTTATATGCCTTTATGGTCCCTACTCATCCTTGGGAGGACATTTCTATGGATTTTGTAGGAGGATTACCAATGTATAAACATGGCCATGATTATATATATTTTATTGATATATTTATAAAAATGTGTGTTCTTATGGCATGTAAAAAGACAATAAAAGCAAGTGAGGTAACTGAACTTTTCTTTGCTAATGTATGGGTGCATTTTGGCTTGCCAAATTCTATTGTTTCGACAAAGATTCTAGGTTCTTGGGGAAGTTTTGGACTATATTTTGGGACAATATGGACACCAAGCTACAGAGAAGCACAACCTTCCACCCACGTAAAATGGTCAAATGGAAGTAGTGAACAGGAATTTTGTGCAACTAATAAGAGGGTATAACAATAAATATCCATGGACTTAGGTTGAGTCCTTAGCTTACATTCAACACTCCTATAACTGGGAAATACACACATCCACTTTGTAGTCACTTTTCAAATCATGCTTGGGATATCTACTGACTAATCCATTTGATATAGTAGTTTAGTAGTAGGAAGAGGAATAGATACATGATTTGGAGGTGACTAGAGTAGAAAAATTCATTGAGAAGATCCATAAAATCCATCTCAAGGTGAAATAATAATTGAATAAATATACATCCAAGTAAAAAGATAGACATGATCAACATCAAAGGGAAAACAATATTCATGTTATAGACTCGAGTTTGGATTTACTTGAGTAAGGAGAGATTTCAAGGTCAAGTATGAAAACTCAAGCCACTACAATATGGACCCTTCACCATACTTGAATAGGTTGGAGAAAAATACATTAGACTTGACTTTCCACACTTCATGTGGATATAATCAGTAGTAAATTTTGAGAAATCGCACCTATATGAGCCATCCATGTTTGAAAAGAAGAAGGATATAAGTTGTTACATTCCAAAGAAGATTGTGTCTTGGGATCCCAAGGTGAGTTGGAGGAGGATGTAGTTCTATAACAGAAGGTCAGAGATTTAAGGAGAGGTCCAAAATAGTCTTAGCAGGTTGGATAGAAGGGGAAGATGCCAATGTAGGCCTAGTGGTACTTGAAGGAGAAAATAAGGGATTTGTTTCCTCATCTACTCCCCCACTAAGATTTTGTGGGATCAAAATCCTCCTAAGTAGGGGAGGTTTGGTCCGTAGGGATCTAAATAAACTTTTCTTCATCAAATCAACAAGAACTAGAAGTAAAATATGGAAAAATGAAGAGAATACTATAAAGTTATAGAGCTTCCCCTCCATGTAGAGAAAATTTGCATAACCACCCTGGTGGTTGCGTAACCTCCCACTACACGCAATGGAGGTTGTATAACCTCTGGTCCGTAGATACCATCCGTCTTGTCACTTAACATAGAAAATTAAATTAACTCCAAAAAATTCAAACAACTTGACCGTGTCTCTTCCTTGGATGCCTCTTCCCATTCTCCAGTGCACAGGAGGATATGAGAAGTAGTATTTAAGGAGAAGAGTAGTGGGAGTTCATCATCGATTCATGTGAGAACCGAATAAGAGATAATCAAAGTTGGAATTGAATTATAGAAGAAAGGAGTGTTTGAGAATAAATAAAGCAAGTACAAAAGGGAAGTCTTGAATTTTTAATTTTTCTTCACTTATTGTAATCTATATCTTGCTAGTTAAATTGGCCAATACATAAAAAAAGGGGAAGAAAGAGTAATTACCCTTCCTAACCGGTTTTCCCTTAACATGGGGATTTATAAGATAAAATTTTGTGTGTTGTATTTTTTCAAATTATTTATCTTTATTTGAAAATAATTCTAAGAACCAAATAATCATTCACTAAATTCAAATAAATATGTCTTTTTTAATTCAAAGTAGATTTTTTTCATTTTGTGGTCTTGTAAATTATCTACAAATACTATAAGTTTACATATCAATCTTGTTGTTGGATATCAAGTGCCTGAATTTCTTCAAACTCCTTATAACAACAAGGACATGTTTTTCAATAAATGAGTATCTTACCTTGTAATCCCTAATACATTTGATGAAAATAACAATGGGTTGTTCTAATCCTTCTTCATTCAGCTACACTAGTATGTCTCGATATTGTTTTAGTTCCACCAAAAGCATACAAGGTGAAATCCTTTGTGAAATCATGATTAATGAGAGTTGGGGAATGTTTTATTTCTTTCTTTATGGATTCAAAGATACTTTTCCCTTCAGTGGTCCATTTAAAGACCATAATATTATTTAATATTAGTGTTAATGGTTTGACAATGTTGGCAAAGTTTGGAACAAACTGTCTGACAAATTTGATTCTTCCTAAGAAGCTTTGAAGTGACTTATTATGACTTGGAAAGGGAAATGCAAGGATAGCACTAAATCTTTCTGGATCAATTCTTAACCCTTATTTAGAGACAATATGACCAAGTATTTTACCTTCATGAGCTAGGAAGATGTAAATTTTTAGATTAAGAAGACTCCAAAATTCCTACACCTCTTAAAATTTTTTTCGGAGATGGAGAAGATGATCAACTATATTCTTAGAGAACACTATGATATCATCAAGGTACATAAGAACAATGTTGTTGATTATTCCCTTGAATTTCATGTCCATGGGTTTTTAAAAAATTCCCCTACATTAGATAAACCAAAAGGAATTTTATTATATGCATAGGTTCCCCATTTCATGGTAAAGGATGTCTTGAAATGATTTTCTTCCTTCACCATGATCTGATTATAGATAGAGTATCCATATAAAAGATAAAACATTTCGATTAAGAAACCATTTGTAAGATCTATTCCATACAGGGAAATGGGTAATGATCCTTCAAATAGTCTTGGTTCAAATCCCTAACATCAACACACAGTTTGATTTCTCCATTCCTTTTCTACAATGGAACTAAATTAGTAACCCAAGATGAATGCTTAATGGGAAAGATGATGTTTTCCTCAATTAACTTATTTAATTCCTTCTTCATCAGAGTTTCAATGTGAGTATTGACATGCCTTTGTTTTTTACTTGATAGACTTAGATGTTGAATCTAACTCAATGGTGTGTTGAGATAAACTAGGATCAAAACCTATAATTTTTTCATATATCTATGAAAAATATTGGAAAATTCTTTGAAAAGACCTACAAAATCATGTTTTTCTTCTAGATCGCTTACCTTACCAATCAAGCAAATTTCCCTCACCAACCGAGATGGGTTCTAAGTCTTCATCCTTGACTATTATGTTTTCCTTTTCTTTTATAAACTGGTCATTGGGGTTGAAAATGGATTCCAAGGTTACTACCCCCTTGGAAATATTATTTTATCTAAGATGAAAAACTTGGTCTCCATATTTCTTCTCCAACTTGTCTTGATTTCTTGAAGAGAACTAGTATTCTTCTTTAATGAAATTGATAATCACATTGATCATTTTATAACACTTAACAATTTGTGTCATTGTCTAGTATAATAGGTATTATTACTACCCTGGTATGTGGTTTCACTTTTTATCTCTTAATGTGATCAACAATATCAAAATTTTCTCCAACTGTAGCTTGTATATCAACATCTCCATTTTCCTTTCTTGGAATGGAATGGCTATCAAAAGATTCAAAATCATTGAAAATATCCCATAACCTATGTTTTTAATCCTTTAACAAGTCAGTCTTGGTTGTGTTTGATCCTTTTATTTGATTTATTATCAATTCACTATCCCTAAAGGTCTATAATAGTTTTATGTTATTCTTCCTTTCCCATTGAAGACCATGGATTAGGGACTCATATTATGTTGTGTTGTTAGAGTAGCTAAATTTAAATATGAAAGAGGAGTAATACTTCATACCCAGTAGGAGATATAAGGACCACACCTCCTCCTTATCCTTGTATACTTATTGATCCATCTAAGAATTTTTTTAAAATTCCATCTTCCTCCTCACTATTTGTTTTAAGAATGTTAGGAAAAGATGAATTATCCTCATGTAGGCAATAAATACCAAGACCAGTTGTCTCCAGGATACTAATAAGGATCAAATATATAGCAACCACTTACCCACTCATCAAGTAGTAAGTCCGAGTATCTTCATCTTGAGTACTTAGATAGTCTTATTGATCAAAGATGGTACAATTTTCATTAATGGGACTAAACACATAAAGTTCTATATGGTATGTGGACATAGGTTTAGATTTTATAGTAGCATTATTTCCATACCTTGTTCTGAAGAGCATATGAGACCTATTAGTTGATATATATCCTCTAATTTTTGTAGTGAAGTGTCTAGTTAAACATAGATTGAATAATGGTGGCAAATCAATTATGAAGATGTCTTGAGGAAATGAGAAATTAGGGAATGTATGCAACGTGAGGATTAGAAATTTAATAACTCTAATAGTTCATATTTTTTTCCATCTAGTTGTACTACACCCTTAGGAAGAGATTCATACTTGACGCCTAATTGGTCTGCATTTTCTTTGGCATCACTAAACTACTTGCTCTAGAATTGATCATATAGTTATGAACTAAATTATTGTCAATGATGACAGATATATAGAAGGGTTAAGGTTTCATGTTCTTATTTGGATGATCCTCCTTTTGTTTCATTGAATTAGTAAGAAAAACCTTGGTTTGTTCCTTTGATGACTCACTTGGAGTAGAAAGATTGGTCATATTTTCCTGCAAGAGATCTCTTTGTCTGGAATCGCCAATGATTCCCACATAGATAGACTCACATTGGTTTTCTTTCACTGTTCATGGATTTTGAAAGGATTATAATTATTCCTCGACTACACCTTACTCATATCAACCTTTTCTTGCACTTGAGATGATATAAAAGGACCCTTAGGATGATTTTGCACATTTGGAGCTACGTTTGAATTTCCACCTCCTTAGAGTGTCAAAGAAGGTTGAGAAGGAACCTCATTTTCTAATTGTATCTCTTCCATAACTCTCTTCTTAGATTTATTATTTGTAACCACACCTTTTAGAAATGTCTTCTTTATCCTACAAAATTCATCCATTTTCCAATTTACAAGTGAGGTGTTAGTGGGAGGTGTTTATTGAGTGATTGTTTTTACTTGATTTTCCTCTACTACTACATCTTGAGGAAAAATGCACTTTTCACCATAAAATATTGGTTTAGAATTCCATTGGGGCATGTTTCTTGGTTATGTGGAATATGATAAGGGAAACACCACTCATAATATTTCACAAGGTTATTTTGAACAAGAACCAAAGCTTGAGATGAACTAGCCACATTTGGGTTATATGGTTAAAATGGTATTGTGGGATGAAATTGGTTTTTATTTTGAGGATTAGATTAGTAGGAATGATTATGTGGTTGGTAAGGGGACTTGTTACGTTGGTATGAAGGTTAATAATATTTGATATTTTTGGCTTGCTTCCTTGGTGGATACCAACTCATTCCCAAAAAAATTCCATTGTTTCATAACTTCTTCAAACTAAGTTGAAGTACTTGAGGAAGTTAATATTTGGATAAAAGTTTGTCTTCTTGAATATGGGATAAGAGCTAATTCAGGTGTTTGGTGAGAGGTAGGTGTCTCAATCTCTAGTAATATAGGAATTGGAGTTCTAGGAGTAAGTTTCCCATCCCGATAATATTATTCTCAACTCTAATGGCAATGTCATAAGCTCCTGGTAATGTTCTACCCCCATACACTAAATCATGACTGAAATATCACTATTCAAAGCCTTTAGATAATAAATATATACATGTTGGGGTATAGGTTTTACAACTTGAGGCATTCAGTCCCAAAATATTTGAAATATAATGTTAAAATTAGTCATCTGCTTGTTAGGGGCTCTCTTTATTGTTGTCAGCTGCTCTACCAAAGACAAGTGATCTAATTTGTCCTCAAAATAATTACACAAGGATGTTCCAAGTTCATCCCTATTGTGAGTTTTTATTGGCCTCAAACTCCTGTACCATTGAATATTTTTTGCTTTGAATGATGAATCCAAGAGTCTAACTGCTACATCATCTTTAGTAATAAAATGGAATGAAAAACATTAGCAACATCTTGGATGTGATCAACTGGGGTAGTATGGTTTTTTCCAGTGAATAAAGGGATAATTTTAAGTGAAGACATTGGTATATCGTGTTATGTATTAAGATCTAACAGAATACCACCATTGAAACTGGAAAATGTAGATTCCTTTGATGTGCCATGATTTGGATAGGTCTTAAAATTCTAGACAATAACAAGAAGTGCCTAATAGAAGGAGTAGAGAGGACTATATTTGGTAGTGATGGTGATATATGAACTAATATATCCCTTCTTCTTCTCCTTGTTGACAATTGTAATCAATCAAATGATCCTTCTTTTTGTTCTAGACCTTGTATGAATCCCTATCATAAGATTGAGGCATTAACATTGTTAAAACAATAGACAGAGTATTTGGAGTCACCAAATGTGGTGTTCCAAATCCTACAAAGGATGAAATTCACCAAGATACACACCAAAACTTGGAAAAATGGAAATATTAACTTATAAACCATCCCATTGAGTGTGCCATAAATGTTATCACAAAAAAATGGCACCCTATGATTTGTCATGAATGTATGATGAACAATCAGTGTTTTTGGGTAATATGGGATTGTCTCCTAGTTATGGTACTTACAACTTGAGACAAGCCTCTAGAGAAGGTTAGCTACTCTATTTGTTCCTAATGATAAACTACTCGTAAGGAATGAAATGTAACTATATAATATTATTTTAACAATCCAAGGGACCAGAGAGAGATGCATAAAAATGGAAATCCTAAGCTAAGGGGAGGTGATAACACCAAGAAAAGGGTGAATACACTCTAATGAGGGAAAAGGGAGAAGGAAAATGGATAAGGGAGGAAATATAGAGGTGACATATGCCCAAAAATTCATTTACCATCTATTCTCCATGAAACACAACAAGATGAACCTACAAGTGAGAAATACATGCACAAAAACAACAACAAGAATGGAGAGGAAAGGAAATGCAACAAAATATAAGTTAGGGTTGAGAAACACCAAAAAACAAATATTTTATTTATTTTTAAGTATACACATATCATTAACATGTGAAGAAGAAGGAATAACAACACACTTCTAGGCTCAAATGAAGTTCTACAACTCACATCTACTTGAGAACAATTTTAACAAAGTTACTTTACATTTTAGAACATCCCCTCTTACAAATGAAAGATTTTACATATATATAGAAGAGAGAGAGAGAGAGAGAGAGAGAGAGAGAGAGAGAGAGAGAGAGAGAGAGAGAGAGAGAGAGAGAGAGAGAGAGAGAGAGAGAGGAGAGAGAGAGAGAGAGAGAGAGAGAGAGAGAGAGAGAGAGAGAGAGAGAGAGAGAGAGAGAGAGAGAGAGAGAGAGAGAGAGAGAGAGAGAGAGAGAGAGAGAGAGAGAGAGAGAGAGAGAGAGAGAGAGAGAGAGAGAGAGAGAGAGAGAGAGAGAGAGAGAGAGAGAGAGAGAGAGAGAGAGAGAGAGAGAGAGAGAGAGAGAGAGAGAGAGAGAGAGAGAGAGAGAGAGAGAGAGAGAGAGAGAGAGAGAGAGAGAGAGAGAGAGAGAGAGAGAGAGAGAGAGAGAGAGAGAGAGGGAAACTCAAATTTCCCCTTTTAGCCACCAAAACATGCATTAAATGTCTAAAAATATGCATGGGAATCCTTACAAGGCCATTACTCCATGATACTTTTCTTGTGGGGAAATCCATGTGCACCATACTTCATTAATTTGGGTGGTTGAGATATATGGAGTTATTCTCTTTAATGCTAGATATTATTTCCAATTTTTCACCCACTTAACCTCACCTAAATTAATAAATCTAATTTTAATGGTGTAGAGGATGACTAGGCCTTTCTAACAGTACCAATTTTATGAAATTTGGAGTAATAGGTCAAAATTTATGGCCATACAGATTTTGGGGATTGGGAGGAACACAATAGGGTTCCCAATGCAGCATTACAGATCTGAATTTAATCATTTTGCTATTGGTGTGGGTGCTTTTGACTACTAGATAAATCTTGGCAATATGGAATGGTTAATTTTGTTCCCTTCAAACCCAAAATATCCGTAAGGGTTGTTGATTCATATGGGTGGTGGATAATCGGTGTTCGGGTTGAACTATGGAACAATTCCACTCAAACTACTAGTTCGTGCACCTTTGGCTTCATCTGTAACTCTCATCTTTCACTCACCTTAGTTCCTCTATTTCATGCTTTTTCCACATTCCCACATTACACTACACCACTCCACTTGGTTTCCGTAACTCCTCCTTCACGCATATACTATTGCTTGTTACATTAGTTGACCAACTAACCTTTGCAGGAATCAACAACCCCATAGAGTTGTTCCAAAATTTCCAGAAAAGTCTACATATTTTGTAATATACTATCTCCTTTGTCTTTTGGCTAGAAGGCTCAAGCGTAGAACCAAAGGCTCACGATGAACTTGTTTTGTCTGTTCCTCCTAGGTTGGAAAAAATCGCATTCCACCGCAAAATACCCCCTTTTTATTTTTGGCTAAGTAAAGGAATGAGGGGCTATGAAAGAAGGAAGGAATGCCCCAAATAAATTTTATCCATTTTGATCAATCATACCTATCCAAGTCTAAATGAATCTACAAGTTATCAAAATGACTCGAAGAGGGGAATTTTGGATAATAAAGCCTTATTCATATCAAAATTAATTACCATCCAAACTTCTTTTCTCTTTCCCATTGAATGAATTTTTTCATGAACCACCACAATATCATCCTAGATTTTCCTACCTTACATAAAACCTCATTTTTGCCAAGAGATAATTCTTTTTATAAAAATCCAAATTTTCATGGCTATAGTCTATGTAATTTTTTTAGATAGTGTTAAAAATAATAATAGGAAAAAATATTTGAACTCCTTAGCCCCTGATTTCTTAGGCACTATAACAATGAAGGAGTTTTTAATTATTTCAAAAGGCATATACAATATAAGAATTCATTTATGGATTTAAGAAAATCAATCTTACAAATTTCCTAGTAGATTTGAAAGAAGTAAGATGGAAAACCATCAGGGCCACAAGAATTTTCACCTTCAAAATGAAAGATGATCTTGTGGAGTTCTTCTAAATCCATGAGTGCAAGAAGTTTATTTAGCTCATCTTGAATTTCTGAACAACGAGGAATACAATCCAACAACAGATTGATGCAATTATCATTTTCTTGTCCCTCTTTCAAAAGGAAATTTTTAATAGAAGTCAACATCCTCCTTTTTTATGACATATTTTCCATGCTTTCCTAACCATTACTACTGATTGTAGAAGAGATCTTGTTATGGGTTCTATGCTTTAGAGTAGTCATATGGAAAAAAATTGTATGTTTATCTCCTTCCTTAAGACATCTTGCTCGATATTTTTACTTCCAATGTATTCCCTCACAAGATATGACATTGTGAAGTTTACCGAGCATCTCGTTTTCCCTATAAAATTCCTCAACATAAATTCCCAAATTCTATACTTCAGATTCCAGCTCAACAAGCTCATTTCTTAACTTTTTTTCTTATAAAACATATTTCCAAACACTAATTTATTCCATTTTTAGCATTAATTTTCACATTTTTAATTTTTGAACCAAAACGTACATGACAAAGCCCTTATTTTCTATCTTCCACTAATCTTGAACCTTGTTATGGAATTCTTGATGTTTAGTCCACATTTTATCAAATCTGAATGGAGTAGGAGCATGTTTACCTTTACTATCAAGACTAAGCACCAGAGGATTATGATTAGACCCAATTCTAGGAAGAGATGATAGATAAAAATCTTGGGTGAGAAACTAATCAGATGAGACCAAAGCTCTATCCAGTTTAACCATTATGATTTTTTCTCCAAGTCTCATGTTGGTTCATGTATACTTAACCCCTCTTAGCTCAATATCAAAGAGATTATTATGTGAATGGAAGTTAATAAAATTATCCATGCTTAGCATGGAATCTTGATTACCTCCCCTTTTTTCAGCCAGTGAGATGGGGGTGTTAAAGTCCCCTAAAACCAACTCGGTCAAAATTTAAACAGTTATTTCTGAAAATGATTACCTCTAACCAAATATTTCTTATACCAATCGAGTAAGTAGGGGCATAAATATTGGATTGGATCCAAGATTTATTATTATGCAAATAAGTTAAGATCACAACTAGATGATTAGGATTATCAGGAATGGTCCCTCCTTTAGTGAAATATTTATCCCACATAACAACAATACCCCCTAAATCTCCATTAGAGCTCACACAACTAATCTCAACATTTCTCAACACCTTGTTACTCAAATATTTGAAACTTGTATCATCCATTTTGGTCTCTTACAACACCAAGATGGTGGGTTTATGAGTCTGAATAAAATATTTCAAGATTATTTTCTTATTTGCACTATTAATTCCTCTAATATTCCAAGTTATAATTTTCATTTAAATATTGTGATTTTTTGTTACCTTTTTGAGGTAGATTTCTTCCTTCTACTATTTCCCTTTATGTAGATATTTTTTTCCTCTCCCAGGTTTTCATTTTCCCTCTAGTTATGTTCCTCCTACATCCTCTCTAGAAGTGTTCTTTGGTGTTCTTGAATAATATGCTTATTGGTATTTACTTATTCCTTTTATTGGAGTCACCATAATTTTGAGCCATTCCTTCTAATTTTATTTTCATACTATACTTGAATCCATTTCTTGATCTCGAGTCTTTTCCCAAGTCTAGTTCATTTTATTTTGAAATTCCATCTATTCTTTCCCTTTCATCATGATCCTTCTCTAGAAGGTATTTATTTCCTCTTGAGTCTCATCCATCTCATTTTATTTCCCTTCTAGATCTATAAAGGGCATTAAAATCTCTTATAATTGAGTTTGTGATATTGTTTCTCCTTCTTTGGTACATTTCTGACCCTCTATTTTTGAATCTTCATTTTTGCAATGGATGGAATTTCTTGAGAGAATTTACTTCCTTTTACATCTTCTCTTGTTTGATATCTTTCTTGTTGTGCTGGTTTTTCCTTCCATTCAATTTTGTTTTTATTCTCCTTTGTGCTTGCATTGCCAAAATGTGTTGGCCAATCTTGTATATTATGTCCAATTTTATTGCATTTCTTTCACCACACAATACATGTTTCATATTCAAGAAGTTGTCTCGAGATACCCAATTTGGAATGAATATTAATGATATCTAGTAAATCTCTTTCCATAGCCACATTGATGCATAATATATCATATGTAACCCTTATTATATATTTTGTATCTCCATCAAATATAACTAGAGAACAAAAAAAAATCTATTCCAGCTAAAACATCTTCATCAAAAAATTCTAGGAGAATCTTGGGAATTATGATCCAAAGGGGCATGACATTGATATTTTATTTATCAGGGTCGAAGGCTGAAGACCATTTTAAAAACCCATGTTTCCTAAAAAGAATGGTCCATAAACTAGGGAATGAGTGCAATCCTCCAAGATATTGAATTGAATAAGGAAGAATCCTCTTTCATAATAGATATTTCCATGCTTCCTTTTGGATTCCATTTCCTAAGTGCCCATCTTATAATAACATCTATATTAAGTCTTGGACCATGAAACTTGCCTATCAAGTCCAGATTGTTCCTTTGCATAACATTTTCAATAACCACATCTAGGATTGTGAAATGATGCTCATTTTCAGAAAAGTGATTCTTTATCTATTCTTGGAGGAGTGGGTTTTCCACATCTTCCTTTTGTATAGAAATTATTCCTTACCATGTGCTCTTGGGTCCTGCTTTTCTATAAGTCCACTCAAATCTATGTCATTGGTCCCCATCGCCATCCCTCTTCTCTCACTTAGAGGAGGAATTCAAAAATATTTTTCCCACTCGGAGGAGAAATTTCTATATGGACTCTTATTACACCATGGAACCACTTTCATGATCAATATTTTTATAGGAGAAGTCTAACTAAAATATTGTACTTCCTGTTAAAAAATTAAATCCATTGGGATCCTCAAACAAAATAATTTAAATAGAAAGAGAAGACTAGGATAAGAATATTTATTCATCCTAACTATAAAAAAACATCCAGCTTTTGTTACAAAATTTAGAAGGTGGCTATATTCTCTAGAACTAGTAGGAAAATATGATGCAAACTTGTATAATTACATACATGCATACCAATACTTCTTCTCTAAAAATTAAGCTATGGTCCTAAAAATTACTAACCTCAAGTGAGATTCATGTTCTTATCTAATTAGGAGAAGGGATCCTATCTCTTCTCCCAATTTTAAATGGTCAATAAGAAGAGATAAGGATGTGGTGGAATTAATCATAAAATTAAAAATATATTGGGTTGGAATGAGGTATAGACCTCATGTTTTACCATTTCCAACACCACATTGGGACTTCTACGAAGATCAAGATAGAGATGAGTTCTAGAAGTGGCTTAAGGAAATTACTAAAAATAAATGACATGGAGAACCTAGCTGAAAGGATTAGGGGAATTGTATGAAGAATATAACCTAATTATGCTACATGCAAGAAAAAAAAGGATGAAAATTCATGAGGGCATACATTACAATAAGTGTGGGAGGATGATGAGACCTATAAATGCCTCATTAGTTCATTCTTATTGATAATGCTAACTAGATTAGTGTTAGGATAAATATATTATTATTAATTATGCATTGCATAGTTAGATTATTTAATTATTGTTATTTGGTTATATTTATTTATAACCTTTTGTATTGTTTATTTGTTGCATTATTACTGCAACTATATTTGTTTGTACTTAGTTGGTTATTGCTTCCTAGATGTATTTTGGAAGTTATTATGATTTCAGTTGTACTTATGCAACCTTGTATTTGTTTGCACATGGTTGTTCAATTCCTATAAGAATTGTAGCACTCCATTGTAATGTAAGTTGATTGAATATTAATAAAGTTCATCAGGATTCCACCCCTGTTGCTGAGATTACATTTAGTACCAGAGTGAGAATCTGGACATGTGAAGTAGAGAAGGTGTGGAAACAGAGAGAAGAAGAGATAGAGGATATTAGAGAAGAATTTATAGAAATTGAGATCCTGTTCACCCTCGTGCAACTTCCCAACCCCATCCCTAAATCCCCACAACCTCTTATTTGTTCTAGGTGTTTAGGACGTAATTTTTTTTACAATGGTGCACCCTGCACTAGGAAAAATATGCTATAGGAATAAAAAATTAAAAAAATCCCCTTTCAGGGGTTTTCCCCCTACATTTAGAGGTATCTTTGGTCATTTCTTTAATTGGAGGTAACTGTGTCAAATTTGGAGGGTCTTTGCTCAGGTTGGAGGAACCAAGCCCTTGAAGGAGCCAGAAACTAAGTTCTATTGGTGAGTTGGTGACATTGTTCTACATGTCTAGCCCACATCAACCTAGCCCATTCAACACCTATTTTACAACCGAGTTTGTTTTAATTGGGTCGAGTTGAAAAATAAATATGTTTTATAAAAGGTGAAGCCGTGAAGAGCCTACACTGAATGAGCTCTCCTTGCCTATCACTGAGCTAGGCATTGAATGAGTTGAAATGTTTAGGGCTTAGTTAGTTTGATCTACACATTACGGTTGAGATCTAAAAATGGTGGAGACTCTTAGAGAACATGCAAAAATTAACATAAAACCATTAAATACGGTGGAAATAATACTTAGCAGAACCTACAAAATATTCACAACGATCATCCTCCGCTCCCATGAGCCATCCATCGACCCCCTGCAACTCGCACCATGATAAAAAAATTAGCGGGTAAAATCAAAACACAAGATGGATCAATCGAACAACTCGTAACATGCAAAAACAATTTAGTTGATAGAAAAAACGTAGGCCACGAAGTAGTCCATGCAGACCTTGCATCACAATAAGTGGCATGAATAAAAATAAACAAGGACCGACATACAAAAAGATAAAGGCATTTCAGATGTAGAAAACAAGGAGAAAAACCTAAATCAACTCCACATATATACCCCACGAGGACTCAAACTCAGCTAGGTCACAACTTTACAAAGGTTTGCATTTTTGCATTAATTTAAATTAAATTTGCTTCATTTGCATACACAAGCGCTCATAGAGCCAAGGTGGTTAGAGGTAAAGAATTGGGTGTGTGAGGTAAAGGGTTTGACCCCCGCCCTCAATTTTATTTTCAACCCATTTTTCCATTTAGAGAAAAATTTGGAAAAATAACCAACTTTGGCTGAACATTTAGTGGTAAATCCTTCTCTAAACTACTTAGTTATAACTAAATCCACACCTAAATTTCTAGTGGAAAAAACCCTATTTTAGGGAATTTTTTTCTTCCTCTCTACATATTTTTTGATTATGAGCATTTTTTTGCCAAAGGAGGGGTGATCAAAAACTACATTTTAAGCCATTTGTTTTACGGTTTTTTGCATAGATGGTCGTATTGGGCTCCGAAGGCTACCAAGGCCCACAAAACAAAAAAAAAATTCTTGCCATTCAATTTTTCCAATTTTTTTGAATGTAATTATTTACTTTAGTGTATTGTACTAATTTTTAGGTTGTCATAGTCAAATTCAAACATTATAACTACTAAAAAATTAGCAGAGAATTGTAATAAAAAATAGTAAAATTTGATTCTAAAACACTCACGAGATCGTAAATCTCATTCGTAGCATTCATTATATACAATGCCACTAGGAAGCACTTACGGGTAAATCCATCCCAACTACTACCATACTTAACACCTAATATATCTGCAACAACATCATTTAGGCAATGTCCCTTTAAATCGATGGTGAGTAATAAGGTCACAAAGGCACACACTATGAGCCTTCCCATCCATGCTCGTGAACAATTACATGACATAAATATGGAATGAGAAATTATTTGAGTATATAGCAAATTTACGCGCACGTATGAGGATATTTGTTTAGTTGGTGTCAATAATCACACATACCCCTTTCAGTATTGTCTTGGTATCACGTATCAAATTATTTCATGTACGTTAACGCCTCTTTCATGTACCACCGGTATATAGAAATGGCAGGATTCTTCCACTTACCAATGGGTATATCGGAAGGGCATGTATATGGAAAGGTTTGATATATCAGACTGACGGTATATAGATTGGGAGACCTTATACCTGGAGTGATAAGAGCCTAAACCTATCAGTGGCTTCTACAAAATGGGCACCAATGCCCCCAAATTTTTTCTTCTAGATTCACAAATACTCATAAGAAACAAGTATGTTGCATGGAAGAAAAAAATCAAGACATAACTTGAGTTTGAATAGATATGTCCTATTGTGAATTGTACTCTGGCCAAATAAACTACTGATACATCACAACAATGATAGTTTGATAACGTAGATCGAAGGACAAAATCATCATCTTGTTTGGATTGTTTGACGATGTGTAACCCCACATCCGAGATGAAAAATAACCAAAGAAGTGTGGAATAAGTTGAGCACAATATATGAGGCCTAAAACAAGAATGTCATACTAAATTTGTAGAGTCAGTTACACACATTGAAGTTCAAGAAGAATGAGAAAATTAAATCTTTCTTAAGAAGAGTTGCAGAGTTGAGGGCTTCACTTCTAGCCTTGTGCGAAGTGGTCACAGATGAAGCTCTTGTTCCCATTGTTCTAAGAGCTCTCCCTTCTTCTTACCACATTTTTGTAACAACACTAAACTTTTCAGATACAACAATTAGTTTTGACAAACTGGTAAACCTAATACAACAAGAGGAAGCTATGCATAATAAGAATGATGAAGAGGAGTAGGAACTTTCTTCACATCAAAATGGGAAGGAAAAGGTAAAGGAAAACCTAATTCCTATCAAAATTCCCAACATTAGAATCAATATCAACATCAAGGGGACAAACAATAGAAGAAACAATGTCCAATCTGCAAAAGAGGACATGAATTGAAAGATTGTTGGTATAACACTTATAAGAAAGGTTCATCAAGCAAATCTGGACCTCAACACCAAAAATATCACAAGGGACATACAAACTAAAATCAAGGGTAGAAAAAGGGGAACTAGAAAAGAAGACCCCATTAGCAAGGAAATATTTCTGAGAAACAAGAACAATCAGACAATGAAGACTTCTTATACACTTCTCGATAAAGTGGACCCTTCACATCATGTAGTGATGTCTCGGTATGTTGATTCGAAGCCATTCGACACATGACCAACCACATATACTTCTTTACTTCAATGAGGGACACACCTTTGAAAAACCATGTTTCGTTGGGTGATGATTCTTCATATATAGTTTAGGGGATTGGGAACATTTCTCTACCCCTTGGTTCACATAATTGTAGACTATCAAATGTCTTATATGTCTTGGGTTGACTAAAAATATGTTGTCACTCAGTCAAATACTAGATCAAAACTTAAAAATTGACTTTGATAGTCATTTTGACAAGAAAATATGTTTGATTCGAGACAAATCACGAGGCTCGAAAATAGTTGCAAAATCCTCCAATGTGGGATGCATGTTCCAGCTTGATTTTATCCACAGAGATGATCAGAACTTATGGCTAAGAACTCTACCTCATCATACTTGTGGCATTAGAGACTTGGTCATGTTAGTTTAAAGTATCTCAAGACACTTTTCCAATGCAATATGGTACATGGGTTACCATATCTTCATAAGGATACAAAAAAGTCTCCTCACTTCCTAGTAGGAAAAAAAAGCAGACCTTCATTTCAGAAGAGTACATATCGAGCTCATTTTAAGCTTGATCTGGTTCATACCGATCTTTACGATCTGATACAACCAAGTCATTCTGGGTTCTAATACTTCATGCTTTGTGTTGATGACTACTCATGGAAAATGTGGATATATTATCTTCGCAAGAAAAGTGAAGCTTTTGAAACTTTCAATAACTTCAAGAAGTTAAAAGTAGCTAGTTGAGAATGAAAATGTTCATCACATTAGAACTCTCCTCTCAGATTGAGGGGGGGAATTCACTAGTGATGAGTTCAAAGAGTACTTACAAGCTCATGGTATTTGTCAACAAATTCCTCCTCCACACATACCGCAATGAATGGTGTTGTTGAGAGAAGAAATTATACTATCATGGAAATACTACGATGCATGATCGATGACTCTAGACTTGCAAAGACATTCTAGGAAGAAACATAAAAACAATAGTGTATTTGTTAAATAGAGTCCCCACAATTTCTCCCGATGGAATAACACTAAAAGAAGCATGGTCAAAGTGGAAACCATCTATTACACACCTTAGAGTATTCAGGTGCAAAACAAGTATGCACATACCCAAGAAGAACAGAAAGAAATTGGACATGAAGTCACAGAAACTTATCTTCATTGGGTACAGTGAAGAAAATCTTGGGTACATATTGATGGATCCAAAGACCAGGAGAATCTACACCAACAAATATGTTTAATTCTTTGATAAGAAGGAAGTGGAGTATCCTCCTCTAGACTCACTTGATGTAGATTCTTCACTAGTTGTAAAAATTAAAGTTGGTGTTCCCACAGATGATGAAAGTGATGATGGGGATGATGGTGTTAATTTGATAGAACCACAACCCATGGGGAAAATTCAGTGTATGCCTAAGTGGTGTACTAGCACATTACGAGATGTAAGAATGGATGCTCTACCAGATACATCCACCCCTGGAACACAAACTCGTAGTAAAGAAAGAGAAGAAGTGAAATTTTCTTTGATGAGTAGAGTTATTAAGTCTAATGATCCCTCTACAGTCCAATAAGCCTATAGTTAAAATCTTGGAAAGATGCCATGGACTTTTAATATTAGTCAGTAATAAAAATAACAATTGGCGACTTACCAATCTTCTACTAGGAAGAAACCCATTTGATGCATATGGATATTTAAAATAAAGTACAAAGCAAATGGGATAGTGGACAAGTATAAATCAAGACTAGTAGTAAAGGGGTATACACAAAAATAAGGCATTGACTATGAGGATAAATTTTCTCCCATAGCTAAGATCAAAACGATCAGGATGATCTTTTCTCTAGCTGCATAGTTTGGTTGGAAATTCCATTATATGGACGTAAAAACTTCCTTCATGAATAGAGATTTACAAGAAGAAGTCTATATGACTCAACCTGAAGGATATATTGTACCTAGTCAAAAAGAAAAGGTATGCGAAATCGGAAATCGTTGTATGGCCTCAAACAGGCACCCGGGGCATGATACATTAAAATTGATGAGCATCTCATACATCATGGATTTTTAGAAATCCACACGATCCCAATATTTAACTCAAAAAGAAAGGGGTGGAGATTGTGATTGTTATTTTCTATGTTGATGGTCTAGTCATCACTAGTAGTTCAGTGAGGATGATGGATGCAACAAAGAAAGATCTTAATTGATCGTTCAACATGATAGATATCGGGTTAATGCACTATTGTCTTGGATTATAAGTATGGCGAAATATAATCAAATCTTTGTTTCTCATATGAATTATACCAATACGACACTTGAGAAATTTAGGATGATGGATTACACACCAATTACTACACCTATGGATAACAAATTGTAGTTATCTCATTCAGATCCATCTCCCGAGCTAAATTCCATTCTTTATCGCAGTTGATTGAGAGTGTCATTTACCCAACCTATACTAGATCGATATCATCTTTGTAGTGTCTATCTCTAGGTTCATTTATCATTGGAAAGAAACAAGGTGCATCTTTAGATATCTCCAAGGATCAATGGATCTTGGTCTAGAATATAAGAAGAATGACAACTTTTTCTTGTCTGGATATTCGGACTTAGATCATGCAGAAATATTGATGAAAAAAATACACTTCAGATTTGTATTCTTTATGGGATCTGGACCAATATCATGGGGAAGAAAAAAACAACACTTTGTTTCTCGTTCTTCCACTAAACCTCGAGTATCATTCTTTAGAGAAGATGTCTCGTGAAGTGATTTGACTATGTTGCATACTCGAAGGAGTTGGAATACCATAGGACAAACTGACCACATTGTATGTTGACAATGAAGGTGTTCTCAAACTTGTTTTCAATCCAATTTTTCATGAAAAAACAAAACACATTGAGGTACAGTGCATTTCATACATGAGCATGTCTTGAAGCACAATATACAACTTCATTTTTTCCCAAGACTAAACAACGAACAAATATCTTCACAAAGTCACTTTCACATGACAAGTTTGAGATGTTAAGAGAGTTCCTCTCTTCATCCCTTGAGACAATGAAAAATTAAGGGGGGGAATGTTAGGATAAATATATTATTATTAATTATGCATTGCATAGTTAATTATTTAATTATTGTTATTTGGTTATATTTATTTATAACCTTTTGTATTGTTTATTTGTTGCATTATTGCTGCAACTATATTTTTTTGTACTTAGTTGGTTATTTCTTCTCGGATGTATTTTGGAATATGTTATGATTTCAGTTGTACAATGCATGCAACCTTGTATTTTTTTCGCACATGGATATTCAATTCCTATAAGAATTACAACACTCCATTGTAATGTAAGTTGATTGAATATTAATAAAATTCATCATGATTCTACCCCTGTTGCTGAGATTACATTAAAGTAAGTGTGGGAGGATGATGAGACCTATAAATGCCTCATTAGTTCATTCTTATTGACATTGTTAACTAGCTTAGTCTATAAATGTGGATTTGATTGTAGTTTTAGAAACTTGTATTTTAACTAGAGTTATCAATTTAAACACATATTTAGTATTTTTGATACCACTAACAACTTAGAATAAATGGAAAACCTATAAGAATTTCGACATGAAAAAATGTGTAAAAATATTATTTTTTCTTCTATCTTCATACCACTCACACTTATAGATCTGAACCATTCATACTTCTAGATCCATATTATTCATATTTCCAGCTCTATAGCATTCATACTTTTAGATTTGGACCATTTATAATTCTAACTCCCTACCATTCATACTTCAAGCTCTAGATAATTCATACTACCAACTCTAGACCATTTATAAAGCCATCTCCGACCATTCATACTTCAAGTTTAGAACCATTCACTCTTATAGCTCTATACAATTTATACTTCCAATTCAAGACCACTCATACGTATAGCTCTGAATATTCATACTTTTGTCTCTAGATGATTCACTTCCTTTAGTTCTAGACTTTTTGAACAATTTTAGTCCATTTCAACCAGAAATGTGAATAAGAGCCTAGTTGTAATATGTATTTTAGGTACTTCTACATGGAAATTGATCTAATAATGGAGGTATCTTAGTAGAGAATAAATGATTATAGAAAATCATGTTTCCAATAAAATCTCCACTTCCAATTACACATTCCATTTTGATTTTTATGAATTGTATATTCCAAATTGACCCAATGGATTCCAAATGATGATTAAAATGGATACAATGATAATTGGTAGGGTCATTGCCCCTAAAATTATATTTTTAACCTCCCACAAACCATATTATAGAAAGATTTTTTTGTGTTTTATTTCTATGTAAACATGAAGGCCTAATGGGTAAGGATATAAAATACTTCAAAATTATGAATACAATAAAAATTGACAAGAATGCAATTATAACATGGGTTCCAAATGATGATTAAACTTGACCCAATTAATTTTAAATGATGTAAAAAATAGAGGTTACAATTTTATTTGCATAGAATGAAGGTAAGAAGAAAGTTGACTATTAACCACTTCCTCCAATAGGAATTCCAATTCCCTATAAAGGCATACAACGAGATTCCTACTAAATACTAGAGTTTCAAATACTCATGATTAAATTAAAAATTGACAAGAATCCAATTATAACATTTATATAAGAATATTTGGAAAGGGAAGATTCCTATTCTATTTTAAAAAAAAAAGGTAACCTCTATTCCATATAAAGTACAAATGAAAATAAAACATGACAAAAAAACCAATACCAGAATACAATACCTAATAGTATTAAACATCTATATTTCTTATATGAGAATGGGAATCTACCCATTCTAAATATTTTCATATAATAAATAAAAGTAATATTGAAATATAGTACCTTCCACATTATGATGTAATGAATGCAAGAAGTAATTTGTATGACATCCACATAGGGACGAAACACAAGAAAATCATACACTATGAATTAGGATCATGATTAGTGTAATGCAAAACACATGGACATTATAAACTAACAATATTCAATATTCATAGAGAATTAAAAAGATTCAATTCAAAGATACGGACATTCCTTCTATATGTTTCTTTAATAATAATGTTCAAAATGGTCGACACCCATTGTAATTTTGATTTAAGTAATACAAGAATTAATTTATATAACATCTAAATATGGCTAAAAATAAAATAACACATTGTGAGTTAGTATCATGAGGAGTGTAGTGCATAATACAAGGAAACTATGATTTTTTTTTTTTTGATGAGATAGATAGGTTACAATATTCAATCTAAAGCCACATACATTCTAAACATTCTCATACAAGTATCTTCCTCATTCCTTCAATATGTTTATTTTACAAGAATGTTAAAATATGGAAGATGCCCATTCTTCCTCTATATGTTAATTCTCATATATTTTAGTTTTGTATAGAATGGGAATATTCCCATTCTAAACATTCTCATACAAGTATTTTCCTAATTCTTTCTATATGTTGTTTTTCCTAAGAATATTCCTCATTTTTTCTACATTTCCTATATAAAAACATGTATTTGATTTAGATTTATCAATTTAAACACATATTTAGTCTTTTTGATGCAACTAACAACTTAGAATAACTACCATTCCTACAAGTGTTTTTGAGGTCAAAACATATGTACACAATATTTTGTTTCTTCCATCTCCTAACCATTTATACTTCTAGCTCTAGATTATGTATACTTCAGGTTCCAGACCATTCTTACTTCCTTATATGGACAATTCATACTTCCTAATTTATACCATTCATACTTCCATCTCTAGACCATTCATACTTCAAGATCCGAACCATTCCTACTTCTATCTCTAGACCATTTCTACCATTAGCTCCACACCATGTCATTTTCAACATACTCATATAAGTATCTTCCTCATTCTTTCAATATGTTTCTTTAAAAATATTTTCTTACATTTTTTCTATATTTCTTGTATGAGAATCGTCATCTTCCCATTTTAAACATTTTCATACAAGTATGTTTCTCATTATTTTTATATGTTTCTTTTACAAGAATCTTCCTCACTCTTTCTATATTACATTTATGAGAATGGATATCTACCCATTTTAATGATTCTTATACAAGTATCTTCCTCATTAACTCTATATTTACTTTATGAGAATGGTATTATGGCCATTATAAACACTCTTATAAAAGTATCTTCCTAATTCTTTCTATGTATTAATTTTACGAGAATCTTCTTCATTCTTTCAATAGTGTCTATTTTATGAGAATGTATATCTACCCATTCTAATAATTCTCATACAATTATATTTCTCATTAATTCTATATTACCTTAATGACAATGGAAATATTCCCATTATAAACATTCTTGTACAAGTATCTTTCTAATTCTTTCTATGTGTTGCTTTTACAAGAATGTTCGAATGGGAAGTTTCCCATTCTTCTTCTATATATCAATTCTCATATTTTTAGTTTTGTATAGAATGGGAATACTCCCATTAGAAAAATTATGATACATTTATCTTCCTCATTCTTCCTATATGTTGCTTTTATAATAATATTCCTCATTCTTTCTATATTTCCTAGATGAGAATGAACATCTGCCAAATCTAAAAATTCTCATACATGTATCTTCCTCATTCTATGTATATGTTACTTTTACAACAAACTTCCTCATTGTTTCTATATCGAATTTATGAGAGAGAGCATATGTCAATTATAAACACTCTTATAAAAGTATCTTCCTAATTATTTATATGTGTTTATTTTAGGAGAATTGTCCCCATTATTTAAATATTTCCTATATGAGAATGGAAATATACCCATTATAATAATTCTCATAAAAATATATTTCTCTTTCATTCTATATTAATTGAATGAGAATTAGAATCTACCCACTCTAAAAATTCTCATACAAGTATCTTCCTCAAAATTTGTTTCTATATTGAATTTATGACTATGGGCATAATACCATTATAAACACTGTTATACAAGTATCTTCCTAATAATTTATATGTGTTTCTTTCAAGATAATCTTCCTCATTATTTCAATATTTCCTATATTGGAATGGACATCTTCCCATTCTAAATATTCTCATACAATTATGTTTCTCATTATTTCTATATATTTATTTTACGATAATCTTACTCACTCTTTCTATATTTCCTATATGAGAATGGGAATCTACCCATTCTAAATATTCACATATAAGTATCTTCCTCATTATTTCCATATGTTTCTTTAATGACAATCTTACCCATTCCTTCTATATTGAATTTATGAGAATGGACATATGCCCATTCTAAACACTCTCATACAAATATCTTCCTAATTATTTCAATATTACCTATATGAGAATGGAAATCTTCCCATTCTAATCATTCTCATATATGTATATTTCATATTCATTCTATATTAGTTGAATGAAAATGGGTATATACCAATTCAAAACATTCTTATACAAGTATCTTCCTCATTATTTAAATATTGTATTTATGAGAATGGACATATGCCCATTCTAAAAGTTATCATACAAGTATGTTTCTCATTCTTTCTATATGTTACTTTTAACAGAATCTTCCCCACTCTTTCTATATTTCTTGTATAAAAATAGGCATCTACCCATTCTAAATATTCACATACAAGTATCTTCATCATTATTTCCATATGTTGATTTTATGATAATATTCCTCGTTCCTTCTAAATTGACTTTATAATAATGGAAATATTCCCATTCTAAAAATTCTCATACAAGTATATTTCTAATTATTTCTATATAGTGATTTTACGAGAATATTCCTCATTATTTCAATATTTCATATTATATGAGAATGGAAATTTTCCCATTTTAATCATTCTTATACAACTATATTTCTCATCCATTATATATTACCTAAAAGAGTGGGAATATGAAAATTCTAAGAATTATCATATAAGTATCTTCCTCATTCTTTTTATATGTTGATTTTATGAGAACGTTCAAAATGGGAAGATGAGCATCCTTCCTCTATGTGTCAATTCTCATATATTTTCGTTTGGTATAGAATGGGAATATTTCCATTCTAAATATTCTCATACAACTATATTCCTCATTATTCTTATATGTTGCTTTTACGAGAATCTTTCTCATTCTTTCTATATTTCCTGGATGAGAATAAACATCTTCCCATTCTAAACATTCACATACAAGTTTTTTCCTCATTATATGTAAATGTTAATTTTTAAATAATCTTTATCGTTATTTATATATTTACTTTATGAGAAAGGGCATATATGAATTCAAACACTCTCATACAAGTATCTTCATAATCTTAACTATGTGTTTCTTTTACTAGAATCGTCTTGTTTCTTTCAATATTTCCTATAAAATGAGAATGGGCATCTACCTATTATAATCATTCTAATATATTTATAGTTCCCATTCATTCTATATTACCTAGATGAGAATGGAGATATACCCATTCTAAACATTCTCATACAAGTATCTTCCTCATAATTGTTTTCTATATTAACTTTATAAGAATGGGAATAAACCCCTTCTAAACATTCTCATACATGTATCTTCCTAATTATTTCTATGTGTTATTTTGATGAGAATGTTCCCCATTATTATAATATTGCCTATATGAGAATGGACATCTACCCATTCTAAACATTCTCATATAAGTATCATTCTTATTCTTTCTATATGTTGATTTTACAAGAATCATCCTCACTCTTTTCTATATTTCCTACATGAGAATGGGTATCTGCAATTATAAACATTCACATAAAAGTATCTTTTTCATTCTTTACAGACCTTTATTTTATGATAATCTTCCTCATTCCTTAGTCTACTAGTATGGGAATATGAACATTCTAAACACTCTCATACAAGTATTTTCCTAACTCTTTGTATGTGTTTCTTTTATGATAATATTTCTCATTCATTCAATATTACCTATAATATGAGAATGGAAATCTTACCATTCTAATCATTCTCATAAAATTATCTTTCTCATTCATTATATATTACCTGAATGAGAATGGGCATATGCCCATTTTAAACATTCTCATACAAGTATCTTCTTTATTCTTTCTATATTTTGTTTTTACAAGAATGTTAAGAATGGGAAGGTGGTAATTCTTAATCTATATGTAATTTATCATATATTTTAGTTTTTATAGATTATGAAATGTCTATTCAAAAAATTCTCATAAAAGTATCTTCCTCATTCTTCCCATATGTTGATTTTTTGAGATTTTTCTCATTCTTTATATATTTCCATATGAGAATGGACATATTCCCGTTCTAAACATTATCATACAAGTATCTTGATCATTATATGTATATGTTTCTTTTAGGATAATCTTCCTCATTATTTCTATACCGAGTTTATGAGAATGGTCATTCACCCATTATTAGAAATATTCCCATACAATTATCTCGTATAAGAATCGGAATCTACCCATTCTGAAAATATTTAGAATGGGTGGATAAAAATTCATTGTAAAGTAAATATTGAATCATGAGAGAGGGGCATATGCCCATTCTAACCATTCTCATAAGGAAAATATAGAAAAGGAGAAAATTAATGTTTTATTTAATTCATATAGGAAACATATAACAAGAATAAAATTTTACATTTTTACTTTGCATACAGCTTTTCATCATTCATATTTGGAATATAAAACATAGTCATTTTAATACCTCTCCAGCATTCTATGAGTTTATTAAGTGAGTGGTAGTATTATCATTGTAAATGATATATATACATAAATTGTACATTTTATTTTCAATTATTTTAATACCTCTATAAACATTTAAGAAGGTCTAAATAATTGTTTAAGAGTTGATAACATAAAAAAGAAGTATAAATTTAGTGGTTAATTGTATTATTTGTGATTTTAATAACTTTTATTAAATTATTTTAATAGTCAACCATATTTTAATATTGTGAAATAACAATAAAAATAGGAATTTCCATTTCCTATAGAATAAAAATAATATATCATATCATATTTGAAATCAATAACGAGGAATATACAAAATCATTTTGGTTTACATGTTCTAATATTGAATCTAGAGTGGTGATAAGAAGAAACTTTCCAGCTTTTATTGAACTAACCTTGTTAAATATTTTAAAAGACATAGAAAAAGAAAAATATAGTAATGGAAGAGGATAGTGATTTGGAAGTCCAAAAATTTAATATTCAGTATATAAGTAAGTTTCATGTTAAGTCACCGATTTATTTAAAAGTGTGAAATAAAAAATTTATATTAAATTTTTGTTTCTAATAAATTGTTTTGATGAATGATAGTTGTACAGACAAAAAAAGGGTTGTAAATAAAGAGAGGAAAGTACAAAAATTATAAACATATACAAGTACTTGTAAACCATGTAATCTCATTAAAAATAAAACAATTAACTTTTTGTTTCTAAAAAAATTATTTTGGTGAATGATAGTTGTAGAGATAGAGAAAATTATTGCGAGAGAAACAGATGAAAGTGCAACTATAGATTTTGTAGACATATACATGAACTTATCAATTCCATAAGCTTGTTAAAACTAAAATAGTAGCCATATTTTTATTTGTTTGCACTTATTATCTTTAATCATTTAAAGAAAATAACAACGTTTGTAGTTTCTATTGAAAATAAAAGTTCTAGTTTAAGGGTTTTTTTCATTAGAAATGTAGAGAATAAGAAAAGGATATATTTATAAAAAAACTAATTGTGTTTTACATGAGAAACATATGCATTATCCATGTACTTTTTGTATACACCTAATTTTTCTCTTTTCATCTTTCATAATTGTTACTAACAATTTCCTTTAAGAAAATAAGGGTCATTGATGCATTTATTTCTTGAGCGGGTGTCTTAAGGGCCTGCCAGGAATGGGGTATGATTATTCAAATAATCATTATGGGTTAGATAAAATACACAGAGAGATTATTTTTATGTGGTCATGAACTTATTTATCTTTGAACTATTTAGCCTTGTCCCCTATATATCATACACATTACATGCTAGACACCTTGTTTGCATATCACCATTTGTCTTCTTTCTCATACATCCGCTTGATCCATGACACATATATTTTTACTTTTCATGAAAAATTATGGCTCGTGCCATCGCTCATGGGTGATGGTGTTGGTGTAAGGTATTTCTCGTATGACCATCACCCATGGAATATTGTGTCATATATATACCTACCTTATTTTGACATTTATAAATGAAGCCCAAATCTTAGGAACCTCCACCTATTCTACTCTTTTGTGCCAAATTCACATATATTCACTCATCTTGGTTTATATTACACTTAGATTGGATTGGTTTGGACACTCTTCTTCTTGGTTGGATTGCTTGCACTATTGGGTCATCTATAGAGAGCCTAGGAAAGGAAGGTTGTTTCACTTATCCACCTAACAATGATTCTCTCTTGGTGTACTACTTCTTTGGAGAGATAGATGAATCAACGAGAACCCTACATGTATAGGTAAGTTCTCTAACATTATTTTTCATTTTTCATAGATTAGTTCATTTCCCTTCCCGATTTCTCTATGTAACTTAGTTTTACATCTACATTGATGCTAGTTAGTATAGTGTTCTTATTTATGATCAGCTACTTAGATTTCATTTACTTTCATTTCATTTATATTGTGTATTTTCTCCTTATCTATCATGGATATATACCTCTTTTCACATATATATTGATATCTTAGTAGGGAACTCTCCTCTATCCTAATCGTAGGCCTTGAAAACCCTAGGTTTACATAGTGTAGGGATTACTTACCTCTAGAGATGTGACCATAGTGCTCACTTTGCAGCCCCTTTAAATCTATCAACTATATGCCATTTCATGTGTGTCTCCTATTCATTACCTCAATACCCTTGTAGAATGGAATACTTATGAGTTCAAGTAATTGCGACACATTATTAACCCACCATATATTTATAGTGAACCCAATGTGATCCTATAGAAATTCTATCAAAAACAACTCATTAAAAGTGTCTATCTTCAATATTGACCTCATCCAAGCATATAAAAATACACAAAACCTCAAAAACCTTC
This sequence comes from Taxus wallichiana var. yunnanensis, assembly GCA_018340775.1. Lineage (NCBI taxonomy): Eukaryota > Viridiplantae > Streptophyta > Pinopsida > Cupressales > Taxaceae > Taxus > Taxus wallichiana. Next base: position 565,830,671 of record CM031240.1, read on the forward strand.
CTACACAAACACCATCACCTACGGGTGATCTTGTTTGTTCTAGTGCACTCATTTCCTAACTCCATTGACCTTTGTGCAAACCTATTTACACAACAACTGATCCCTTCTATTTTTCCATATTTTTTCCCACACGCCATCGACCCCTCTGTAAAATTTTCTTCATGATCGATTTTTCTATAGCCTCCATTTCAGGACCTATTATTCGCTAGTTCATCACTCTCTCATAGAGGTTAAAGACTGCTTTCTTTCCATTGACCACCCCATATTTAAATATTGTGATATTTGGTGATCACAGAGATGAGGCATATGTATTCACCTAATTTTTCACATTTCATCTTTCATACTTGTTACTAAAAATTCCTTTATGAAGATAAGGGTCATTAATGCATATATTTCTTGAGCGGTAATCATTATGGATTAGAGATAGTATATAGAGAGAGTATCACTATGTGGTCCTTTCCTTAGTTATCTTTTCACTAGTTATCATTGCCCCTCAAAATCTAATATACATTACACGCCCGACACCTTCCTTACATCTCACCATTCGTACACATCACCTCACATTACCATCCTTATATGACATCATCACCCATGGTCAATGGTGTCGGTGTAAGGTTTTTTTGCGACACCATCACCCACGGGTGATGATGTATTATATATACCTACTACATATTAACATTTATAAAGGAATGAAGCCTAATTATTAGGAACTTCCACCTACTTTTCACTTTTACGCCACTTCATATCTTATTAATCATATCTCGGTTCATCTTGCACTTGTCTTGGATTGGATTGGACACTCTTCTTCTTGGTGTGATTTACTACACTATTGATTCATCTAAAGTGAGTTTGGGACAATGATGGTGTTACCTTCTCCACCTAATAGCAATTCTCTCCTTGTGTACTACTTATCTAGAGAGATAAATGAATAAACGAACACCCTATATGTATAACAAAGTGTTCTAACCATATTTTTAATTTTTCATAGATTATTTCATTTCCCTTCCTCGTTGCTCTATGTTAGCTTAATATTACATGTACATTAATGCAGTTAGCATAGTTTTCTTATTCATGATTATCACCTTATCTTTCCTTTACATTCATTTCATTTATATTGTGCATGCTCACCTTCTATATCATTGATTCATACCTCTTCCACCCATCTACCGATATCTCATTAGGGTACTTGTATGGTGGGGAAAAATGTGTCTAGACAACATGCACTCTTATCATCCATTCAAATAGGGTATCAAGGAAATGAGTAAGAGACACACTAAGACCAACACACAATGGATATAATTCAAAGGGGGTAGAAGGACCACTAAGATTTCATACCCAAAGGGAAGTAACCCTTACACTAAGACAACCTAGGGTTTCCAAGGCCCAAGGTTAAAAAAGAGTAAGGAACCTTATTGGGGTATCGAAAATATGGGAGTGATTAGGAAAAAATTAAACATGAAAGATATATGATAACATAAGTAAAACATGAAACATAAGATACATAAATGAATAACAATATGCTAACCTAACATGTGCATAAGATGATAGATTAACATATACATAAGGAAAGAGATTGAGACTACTCTATGAAAAATGACAAGTCAAGTTAGAGAACTTACCTCTTGGGGGAGGTCATTGATGCATTTATTTCCCAAAGGAAAATACATAAAGAGATAATATATTTTGGTTGTATAAGGGTAAAAAATCATGTACTAACTCACTATTGGTGACCCAAGAGTGTAATAAAACCAATCCAATAAGAAGAAGATCCAATCCAAGAGTTAATATGTAAGAAATCCAAGAGATGAGTGAGTAGATGCAAGTTAACACAAAAGAGAAGATAAAATGATGAGTTCCTATATATCTCTATGATGTGTGTATGTGTGTGTATGTGTTTGAAGTCATATTTTTAGTATTTATACTGACGTTGTCACTGCCGAGTGAAGGCGTTAGCCGAAAATTTTAAAATGCACCAACACAGATCTCACATGGATGATGGCATTGGTTAGGGAGGGAAATAGATAAGTGGTGAGTACAATGTGTCATGAATAATAAAAGTAATTCAAGGAAAAATAATATGGTCATATACAAATAAGGTGTTAGAAAGGTGCAGAGTAAAGTAAGAAGATAAGAGTAAAATAGGTTCATAAATAGGACCAAAAGCCATTATCTCTCCATGTATCATCCCTAACCAAATGGTTACGTGAATAACCATACCCCTATTGTATAACAAGCCCCTTAAGGCACCCATTCCAAAAAAATATGCATTAGTTACCTTTAACCTGGAAGATAAATTGTTAGTAACATGCATGAAAAATTAGGTGTATAAATATGCCCTAGCCATTGATTACTGCATGTTGCAACAATGAAACATGGGGTAGTCAACATAAATAACAATACATAATACCAAAATCAAAAGTAGATGTCAAAGGTAAATAAAGGACTAGATAAAATGAAATATACCCACCAATGTGTACCTCATAGTGTCGGTCATCCTATAATGTATGGGCGCAATCCATGCTACAAGAACCCTAGAGAAGAAAAAATAAAAGTAAACACTAGAGGATCATCAGTAAAAAAAGACATAAATCACCTAGCTAGGGGCCCATGGGATGGATATTATAGGTTCTTAAATTGGTGATATATGGTCAAAAATGTGATTTTTAGCAAAATAAATTGACAAGGCATATAACATGTCAATACGAGAAGAGAATATCACAATCCCAACGTAATGGATGGTGTATTTTTTGGAGATCATGAACTAAAAAGATAGATATTTGAAGATTGAGGGCCACCATGACTAAATTTGAGTAAAAACATTATGCTTATATATGATTTTTTATTTTTATTTGGGTATTGCTAAGCGAGGAATTAAGAGAAATGAGCTCTGGAATTATGAATTTGAAATTAGCATGATGATAGGGCACGAGTACAAGGAGGAGGTAGAGGCCAAAGTGAGGAGGTGCATATGGTGGAGCACAACCATGGGTAATTCATTAGTTTTAAATTTTGCTAGGTAGATTGGGGGAGTTTTTTTTTTTTAGGATTATAAATATATTAAAGCATCATTTTTAATCAAACTTGTGTGATTAGAGTGGTTAGGATAAAATTAAAGTGGGTTTGGGAGGGATTTCTGTTTATCTTTTTCATTTAGATGATTTTTTTTTGTTTTAACATCATATGAGAATAGGACGTCATCACCCCCTAAAATAACAGGGGTTGATGGCTTCAGGGGACCTTAAAAAAATTTTACTAGGACCGAAGGTGTAAGTTAGAGGGTTGATGGTGTAAGGAATATTTAGAAAATCATATGATTTATTATGATTTTGGATATAAAAATTGATTTTTAAGGAATCTAATGTCTAGATTTTATTGATTTGTGAATGCAGGAAGATCATAGGATCTACTTATGCTGGATGGTTGATGTGGCATGGATTAATGGATTAATTTCTAGATTGACATATGTAGAGGTGACATAGGTACATGGATGTGGCTTAGGGAAATCATGAAGATTCCTAGGATACCATTGATCTTAGATTTACTTGCACATGTTCTTAACCGCATGGAATCCTCGGAGGACAACATATTTTAGTGGTGGGCGGGATAGATAGTTGAGATGACCATGACAATTCAAGATGTGCATGAAATAATAGGCTTAATGAATCTCATGAATTGTAATATTAATTCAAATATTTTATAGATGGGGGCCTTATCCTATGGTCCGTAGGAAGTGAGGAAAATGATAAGGGGATGCTCAATGTGTGATGTATCACAAAATATTTATAGTAAAGATTTTGGTTATTCAAAAAGTGGTTATGGGAATTACCATGGCACACATATAATGCAAAAAGGCAGATGAAACCATTTTGTTATATCTTATGGTCACCTGCAAAGATGTGGTTGAGAAGGGTACATTGTTTAGCTAGGGGACAATTATATGGGTACAACTAGTGCACAAATTATACAAAGGTGTCTCGATGGAGAGAGCACAGAGGACCATGGGTCCCATTATATTGTTGATGGCATGGATTTATGAGATATTTCTGATGTACGAGAACCACATGGATGCCATTGGCCATACTAACAAATGCCTCAAGAGTACTTCACTAGGCATAGGGGCTAAGAGTGAGAGTACTTCTAGCGTATTTTCTTTATGACAAGTACATCTAGATGATTTCATGTGGGAGGCTTATATAGGGAATGTTTATTAGTGGCGCAATTGGCCCATGGTAAAGGAATTATATGTAGTTGATAAGGTTATAGTAAATTACATCCATTAGGTAGAGACCCATCCAATGGGCAAGGGTTACCTAGATAGTTTGGGTGGCCAAAGCCTATTGTGGTACCAAAGATATCTAGCTTACGAAAATGATATATGAGGGAGGATGCAATTAAAATGGATAGAGTATCATCACCATGGAATTAGAGAGTACAAGTTGTAGGTAGACAAGGATGACGGTAGAGATGATAAGGTGGGGAAAATTAAGACCCACCATAGATCATTACAAAGTGGAGATTTTAGATGAGCAATCGATGAAGGACATGCTAGCCCAAACCCTTGGGTGTGAGATACAAGCATAGATAGTCCTAGAACCAGGGGAGAGAGGAGATAAAACCAATACAATGGATGAGTGAGCATAGGATATGGTGACTAGGAGGTGGTTACCTAATGCCACTGGGGATGGAGATGGCCTTACAATTATGAGAAAGGCCCAAAACCCGCCACATAGGAGATATGATTTTGATGCCTTGAGATGGATGGGCACAATATGTTGGATGGATTTATCATTGATATGATGATGCTTTGAAGTGGTATTGGGTATCTGCAGAGATGGTGGGACTATCATTGAGAGATCTAAATAACTAGGTATTCATTATTATGATGATTTAATTTAGAGATGTAAATATTACCTTTGATGACTATATCACTCGATTAGTACTTGATTAGTGAATTTTTGTTTTACAGAGGGTGGATGATAGAGGAGTGGCACTCCTTGAGAGAGGAGTGGCACTCCTTGATAGAGAGTTCACAAAATGAGAACATGTACTCGGTATTGGATATTATGGATACCTCATTCATATTGGACCCCAAAATGATGTCGGCTATGAGTTAGTGGGATAAGTTCGATTGGTTGGGAGTCTTCCAAAGCACTACATATATCAAGATATGCACATGCATTGGAAGGTACCATAAGAATAGATGTGTTTCTATACATCTTATTGTAGGAACATGTAGCCTTAGTTTAGGAGCAAGAAGTGCAACTTTTAGATGCTAAGAGAATTATAGAGAGGATTATGAGAATCAAGGCAGAGCTAGAGAGAGCACAAAGAGAGGCCTCTAGAGCCGGATATAGGGTGAAGTATCTAGCTCACACAACCTAAGCATCCAACATGACACAATCGGCACAAAGAATCCGGAGAGAACCCCTAAGGGTGTGAGGATGCTTGAGCCACATTATATAGATATTGATGATAGGTTATGTTGTATTTTTATTAATGTAAAAACTATTTTGAGATACATATGTATGATGATTTTGATGATAATGTTATTGATGCCTTACTTATTATTTTCCTTTCTTTCCTCATGTAGTTTTGTGGTAATACTCATGGTACTTAGGAAGAATGATAATTATATTTAGAAAATAAATCCAGTGGGAGGTAAAATTGATAGGATATCCCAACCCACATGATGGAAATTAAATCCAAGTAAGATCAAGAACCTAAGAGAGCATGCACAAGACCATGATAATATACTAGGAAAGGCTAGGGTGAATCGAATCCAAAATAGTTAGAATCAAGACCAAAACATACCAACGGTATGAGAAACCAAGGAAAAAGAGAGATGATAATAAACCCAAGCGGGAGAAGATCCCAATAAAGGATGATATTTTTGGAGTTGTGTGAAAAATCCAATGGAGGCTAAGAGCCCAAGAAGAGGTGAGACCCTGTGGCAAAGAAAAATGTTATTGAGGTATTTTATAAAGGATATATCTAGCCATGAGAGGTGAATGATCATAGAGTATTAGTAATAATATCATCAACTTGATTCAAGATATGGATTCAGAATGATTCATGAGGTAATCTATGGCATGTTTTGTGATAACAACATGCTAGTGCACCTTAGATATCATGGTGACTAAGGTGAGAATATCACGTCAAATATTATCCATGGTGGGATAGGGATCTAGACAAGGTGATAGTCCATAAATTTGTTAAGATCTACTGGTATGGGGAATGATAAAAATCGACAATTCAAATCTAAACTTTATTCCACGCAAAGATGACATGAGAACTGGTCTCTTGATACATATGATGCAATAGTCTCATTCAATATGTGATTAGTAGTAATGATACAAAAAAAAAAGTGGGGAGGAGGCAAAGGTGTGTAGCCTTCCGAGCCCGATCTTGTTTGACCTCATCTTTAAGCTTCTTTGTATGTATTTTATAGGCTCTACAATCAGATGCATCATTCCCTAGAGCCTTATGCCATGCACAATATGGCTCTGCCTTAAAGTTCCAAGAAGCCATAAGGGTGTGAGGTAGGGGAGGATGTGAATGGATAATGTGGTTTGGCATGGATGATGTCAACACATCTTTTGATTCTTCATTCGTAAGGATTTTAGCTTCAGATTCAAAATTGGATATACACTCCCCTTTTTATATGAAGAATTACATCATGTAATCTAGTAGGGGAATTGTGAGGAGAGGGCAAGGCCAACAGAGTTGTTTCAATCTTAGGAACTAGTATACTAGGATAAGGATTGACTGAGTGTGAGGAATATTATTGTGTATGAATAACATTCACATCATGAAAAAGCATCATTTTAAGGGTGTTTTGGTAAAGCCATAATTCTCTATCCCGAATTTAGACTTAGCTAGCCGAATGTATTTCATCCAAAGTGTAATTGTCATCGTAGTTAAGAGTAGAGATATCTATCACACAAGATTCAATTGTGGTTTCTAATTGAACTATTTTCTCTAGTGGAGGTGGAGGTGTACGTGAGATGGTAATGGGAATGGAAAACTCCCTTTTATGAGGTTACAAGTCGGATATGATGAGATATGGAAAATTAGAGGTGTTGATCCTAACAATGATCTCATCGATTGTCTTCATCATAATCCATGAGATTAGGAGGCATGTATCTAACTAATTCTGGATGAACCATGCTACCACAAAGATAATCAACATGATAGTTGAAGCACTGATATTCATAAAATGGGATAGGAGATAATTCTTCAAGGGTCGGGAATTTATATTTCCCTTTTTATTAAAGAGTTTCATAGTTTCAAGGATTAAGGTTACCTTGAATCTTATAGATAGCCCCTTGATGAAGAAATTTGACACATTGCTATGTAGAAGAAGCAATCACACAACATACGATGGGTCCAAGGTTGACCTAAGAGGATATTATAAGATAAGGGGAAATTAAAGACCATGACTTTTACACGTACAGTCCTAGGAGGAATAGTGATGGGCAACCAAATGCAATTCATGGGAGATATCTATCGATGATCATATCCTTTGCAAGTATCAAGTGTGTCTTTTAGGTTGTCTATTGAGTAACCAAGAGCCTTGATGAAATATAAGGATGCCACACATGTACCGCCACCCTCATTAATGAGGGAACATTTAACCATATTTTTACCAATTTTTATGGAGTTGAAATGTTGAGGATTGATTTCTTGAAGAAATAGTTCATCTGGAATCATAACACCTATGGGGAAATGGATACAAGTTTGAGTGTTTGTGGTAAGGTCCATACAAATTAAAATCTCCTCACATTGATGGTGGATACTTTCTTCCAAACCATACAATATAGGAGACTTCCCAGTAGTAGAGAAAAAGGGATGTTCATGTCAAAGAGATCAGTCATGAGGTGATAGTGGTAGCAAGACAATATGAAAAGATCTCTAAAAAGGAGCATATCTCAGAATTGAAAAATTTATTCTAGAGGATCTCACTCATCATGGCTGGCCTAAGTAGTAGATTGAGAGTGTTGAGGATCTTTAGAAATATGATTAAGAGGAATAATCAAGGATACTTCAGAAATTGATCTTTATTTAGGCTTGATGCCATCATCCTAGCCAAATGTGTCTATGATTAGAGGAATGGTTGCAGAATATTTAGGTTCCGAGTATGTGTTATATCCAAAAAATAGTACCCTTTGATTTATCATGAATGAATGAATGAAAAATCAATTTTTTTGAGTAACATGGGATTGTCTCTCAAGTTGTAGGACTTACTACTTGAGAAAAACCTCCAAAGAAGGTTTGTTCCTCTATCTAATCCTAATGCTAAACTACTCCTAAGGAAGGAAATGTAACTCTACTCTAATAATCCAAGGGACCAAGGAAGATAAAGGTGCATGAAAAGGGGAAATCCTAAGATAAAGAGAGGTGGTATCACTAAGAAAAGGGGGAAATACACTCTTAGATGAGTGAAAATGAGAGTAAAATGAAGGAAAAGAGAATAGACATGAGTTCCACAGTCCAAGAAAACATTCATTCTCCGATTTGCATGGGGTACAAAATAAATAAACCCTAAAATATGAGAATAAACATATAGAATGCACCAAAAATGGAATAGAGAGGAAATATAATGTAATAAATGTAATATAGGGAAGAGAATAACCATAAAACATGAATTGTATTGCTTAAAATAGATGTATAGTCCATTAAAATGAAGGAGGAAGGGAATAATCATCTTGCAAATGTTTAAATATGAGGTTTGCAACTCAAAATACACATGCAACACTTGGAGAAGGATGCACTAGCATTATAATAGGGCCCCCTCCTTTACAAATGAGCGGCCTTTTACAATATATAAAAATGGGAAAGAGAGAGGAGGGAAAAGAGAGGAAAACTCAGTTTTTCCCTTTCAACCACCAACAACATTTATAAAATGTTTTAAAATAGGAATGAACCCCCTTATAAGAACATTCATCCATAGTACTTTGCTTTTGGGAGAAGGAATGAGCACCATACTTCAAATTGGGTGGTTGAGCTACATGGGACTATATATTTTAGTATTGTGATGTAGTACATGTTAAGATCTTTCCAATGGTACCAAGTTTGTGATATTTGGAGTAACAAGACATAATATATGGCTAATTGAAGTTTAGGGCTTGGGATGGTCATGATAGTGTTCTTTGTGTGATGCTACAGTTCACATTAATCCCTTCATTCTAAGAGCGGCCACATTGGTGGTCGGGAATTGGTTGAATTTTGGTATAGTTCCATTTGTGTTTGTTTGGCCTAACTTTACCTCATGTCTATTTTATTCCTTCATTCTCGTGGTATTCCCACATTACCACATTTGCCTATGCTTTCCTTGTTCCATTAGTCGGTCAAACGATCAATTTGGAGAATTTTTGACTTGAAAGAACTGCTCTGCTTTGTTCCACAAGTGCCCATTTCGTCTACTACACTACCTTATTTTCTACCCTATGTCTAGATCGGTGATGAAAATAACACAAGGACCTATGGAACTATTCATTCCATTTCACCAAAACTTGATTTATCCGCATAACACTTTTCCCACTCCCATTTTTGGCCAAATTGGTAAATCGAGGAAAAAAAAGGAACAAAGGAAGATTTCTGTTGTTCCTCACAGGCTTGATTTATCTGATTTTCTTGGATTTTCCTAATTTTGATGAATTTTTCTAAGTATTTGGAGTTATAAATCATGCAAATAGGGAGAGAGATGCCCTGTAATGATTTCACTGACCCCAATCATGAAATTTACTTGTTCTTTCCAGCTTTCTTCTTCAAGAATCCATTATATTTCCTTAGTCCACAGGTTGTCGGTTGGCCCATTTGTAAGGGGTGTAAAATGGGATAATAGTATGCTATATCACACCTCACATCATTAATGACAATTGTTTTTTCAGATGATAATCAAGATCAACTTTTTATTGTATAATTTTCTAATTTCTTAGAAATTTCACCGTATTTATGATTAGGCATAGGATTAGAGAAGACTTTGAGCTCTTCATTAGCTTGGTTAATAGCATTATGATGATATTTTTGTTTTTGGGCATCACGAGCCTTGATGATTGATTCAAATTCTCTCTAGTGATGGCATCATGATCAAATTGAGGACCTAAGAAGAATGTAATGGTAGCCATGTGAAGGGCATAAAATTTTCATGAGAATGGCCCCAGTTAGCATGCCACCAATAAAAATTGTTCTCATCATGCCATTGAGGGACAAAGTTAGGAAGGATTGAGGATTTGAATAAATGGATTAGGAAAGTGTCATATCAAATCATCCTTTGTTAATGGTTGATAATAAATAGGCTAGTTTTTATTATTATTATCTTTCTGATCAATATTGAAGACATTCTTACTTGAAGAAGCCATAAGAGGAAGAGTATCTAAGACTCTGTCATCTGTGGCATTCTTATTCTTTGACCTTTACAATATTTTCACTTGTACAGTTTCTTGTGCTTTAGGAAGATCCTTCTCAAACTCCCTCATGAGGTATTATTGCCTTTTATCTTGTTCAAAAGCTTCATCTAAGGAAGTAGGAGAGAAAGACCTAACCTTATATTGAAGGCAAGGTTCTAGAGCTCAAAGGAAAAGTTGGAATAAGATATCATTTGGAATATTATGTTATTCTTTAGTAAAATTCTTCCAATTTTTGATAAATGATCGAGTTGACTCATTCTCATGTTGTTGAAAATTAATGAAATAATTGATATTATTCTCAAGCAGATAATGATATTATAACTCATTGAATAGGGTTGTTACCAAATATTCTTTCTCCATTATGGAGTTAGGAATCCCTAATGAGGGTATTAGATAAAATATTAGTAATAATGTATGAGTTATCTTTAATCTATTCCTTATAAAGATTACCAAAATATTTGATGTGGAGAGTGGGATTGGTTGATCCATCATAGGAAATGGAAGGGGAAATGCATCTAATATCTATACTAGCAATATAGGGTGCTAGAGGCTCTTCTTGGACTAGCTGCAAAATTATGTTATGAATAGGAGGTTGGGTAATAGGTGCCCCATTATGTCCATTAGGTAAGGGAGGTAGAATTGAAACCATATAACCTCGGGTTAGGATGGTTAACCTTTTGAACCATGTTTGTTTGCATTTGGAGGATTTGAGCCATGATAGCAATTTGTTGTTTTATCATTCTATCTATGAGCTGAAGGATGAGATTAGTAGGGTCAGAACTAGATGCATTATTGGATGAGCCTTCCATATTAACTTTCCCATTGTCTATCCTACTATCAAGATGCTCAAATATAAATTCAATAATATGTTTGTGGACCATTGATTCAGGTTTCTTATTGTATTGAGGAAATTTGTCAAGGAATTTTTGGATCTTAGGTGGAAGATCAAAGGTATCATCAATTTGATCCTCTTCCTCTTCATTTCCTAATATGTTATTATTCCAGGTATTATACTTATTTAAATTGGATCCTACTATGTAGAAATTAAAATTGGATTATGGATGATTGGTTTCTAGAAAAGAATGTACATCAAAATTAGAGAGCTCCAATCCCAGATACTCCATGATGGAGTGATGATCTGGCCCAGAAAAAGCACAAAAATATAGGATACTAACATAATCAGCCCTGTAAAAAGGGTTACACATGGCTCAAAGGCATCTGAGATAGAATTTGGAAAAAATAGATAGGATCAAACCTATATAAAATTGACACAAGGGCCAAAAGAATCAGGGAAAATTGGTTTTAGGGTTTTTCTAGATTTTTAAGGGTTAAAATGAGATAAAACTAAAAATGGATTCATTTAATGAGATGTTCTCAATCAGAAGGTAAAAAATAAGGCTCATGTTGAGTTCACTAAAGATGTATGGTGGGAAACAAATGTGACTAGACAACAAGCAATCTTATCATCCATTCAACTATGGTATCAAGGCAACAAGTAAGAGACACACCAATACTCGACACATAATGGATAGAATTCAAAGGGGGTATAGGGACCACTAAGATCACATACCCAAAGGGAAGTAACCCTTACACTAGGACAACCTAGGGTTTCTAAGGCCCAAGGTTGAAAAAGAGGAAGGAACCCTATTGGTTTATCAATTTTTTTGGGGTGATTAGGAACAAAGTAAACATGAAATATCTATGATAACCAAAGTAAAGCATACAACATAAGATAAAGAGATGAATAACAATATGCTAACCTAACATGTGCATAAGATACTAGATTAACATATGCATAAGGAAAGAGATAGGAGACTACTCTATGTAAAATGACAAGTCGAGTTAGAGCACTTACTTGTTGGGGGTGGTCGTAGATGCATCTATTTCCCAAAGGAAAATACACCAAGAGAGAATTTATTTTTGGTTAATAATTAATCCTATCCTAACTCATTATAGTTGATGTAAGACTGCAACCAAACCAATCCAATAAGAATAATATCTAATCCAAGAGTTGAGAGAGCATATGCAAGTTGATGTTATGATGCATTGAAAAGGAATTTTAAAATGTTCGATGTAATTTCCCACAAGCAATGGCATTAGATAGGGAGGGAAAGGAAAAGTGGTGAGTACAATGTATCATGAAGAATAAAATTAATGTAAGGAAGAAATAATATGGTCACGTGTAATTAAGGTGTCAAAAGGGTGCAAATCAAAGCAATAAGATAACAAGAAAGGAGGTGTATAAATAGGAATAAAATACATTCTCTCTCCTTGTATCATCCCTAGCCCAATGGTTATGTTGAAAACCATACCCCTATCCCGAGAACAAGCCCCTTATGGAAACCATTCCCAAAAATAGATGCACTAGCAACCTCTGGAAGATAAATTTTTAGTAACAGGTATGAAAATATAAAGCGTGAAAATTAGGTATATACAAGTACTCTCATATATCTTGACTATGTGCCTTAGAAATCCTAGGTTGATCTAGTTTAGGGATTAATTCCTCTAGATATGTGACCCTAACACTTAATGTAGCCCCTTTAAATCTATCCATTGTATTCCTATTCATGTGTGTCTCGTCTTGATTTCCTCTATACCCTTGTAGAATGAAAGACTTAGGATTGTGTTGTCATGCAAACGTGTAACGTAAAAATTCAAACTTTCAAGCATAACAACTAAGCTAAATGTGAAAGTTTTCTCTCGCTTCTTCCCAAACCCCTCTCCGAGATCAATTTACCTTCTATATCATGCTTAGCCTAACCTTGTAAGTGTTTCCCATGTAATGAAAAATCTTTCCCTAATGTTTTAAATGAGGTAAAAATGTCATTCATCTCATACAATAAAGTGCTTTCAAGGCTAAGTTCTACTATAGGCTTATAAAGGATAATTTTATCCTTTTTAGGACCTGTGTGCATCCTATATGAAAAATATGAAATCCAAAACTCATCCAAAGGTGTTATTCAAGAGTAACAAACATGTTGGAACCAATTTAGTAATATTTAGGGAATATTTAGAGGTTTAGGGACAATCTATGTAACAACGCATTTCTAAGGTGTAAGAAGCATGTAGTCGAGATCAATACACAAACTTCTATAGAGGATTCTGGGAATTAAATAATGAATTATAAATAAAAAAACAGTCATTATAAATTTTAAGGAAACTTATACATGATTAAATAATAAAGTCTTTCACAACACCTGATGGCTTCTCATGGAAGCTCATTTTTCGAGACTCACCCTATTATTTGAAGAAAAAGGGGCCAAATGTTGATGATGAAAAAATAATTTTAGTTTAAAACCCATCTCATTTTTCTTATAATGATATTGGGATTCAAAATAATATAATAATTCATTAGAAAATACCACATGGAGCTCTGCATTGCGTCTTCAAGTTCTCTATCTCTTATGAGGTACATTCCTCATACTTAGTCATTTTTGGTGATAACACTTATCACCTTTTAGTGAGGGTGATTTTTTGTGTCCCTCTTGTCCCCATTCTCAAGGGGATAAAGGGGACCAAAAAATTCCCCTCCTCATCCCTTCCTCTAGGTTCTCCACATGACCAAGTCAAGCACTCTAGAGGGCTTATTTGGCCTATCTCACTCCTCCCATCTCACAACGTGAAGGTGAAACTTGGAAACACAGAGTGAGAGAAAAATTTTACTATCCCTCTTATAACATTTCCCAATTGGATAAAGGGAAAAAAATTTCCCTCTTTATCACTTCCTTTGGTTTTTCATACGATTGAGTTCCATTCCCTTGGTGTTAAAACTAGTTTTTCCTCATCTCCCCCTCATCACATCTCATGCCACCACTCGTCCTCACTAGGTGACGATAAATTTTTATGTCCCTCTTATCACCATTCATAAGGGGACATATGGGATACAAAAATGTTCCTCATTCAAGCACCTCTCAAGGTTTTCCATGTGACCCACACACGTCTCATAGGTTCTTAATGCTCATTTTCTCCATCTCCTTAACTTTGCATCCCGCGATGACAAGTGGAAATATCAGGTGAGGAGTATTTTCTTGCACATTTTTCCCCATTAATAAGGAAGAAATTGGGACATAAAAATGCACATGAAAAAAAAGCAAAAAAACCCTAGTTTCAAAACTACATGTTGCTACTTCATTCATACATGAAAATACATTGCCAGTGAACTAGAAACTCAAAGAAGTTAATTTTTACCTCATTTATTCCTCCAATTAAATATAGACATCCATTTTTGATGATTCAGACCAAAAAATACTTTAAAAACCATAGGAATCTGTCAAAGTTCTTCTAGGACAACCATGACCACTAAAGTGAAAAAAAAATCATAACTCTCAAACCTCGCAAATAAATTCCATTGAGATTTTCTCGAGCGGTCTTCGATTCCAGTGTCTTCAGGAAGATTTTAATTATAATATGAAATGATTCCCATATTTTTAACTATAGAAAAATTCTTTATTTTATTCCTTATAATCCTATTTATCAATTTCTAAGAATTTTGGCGCGACAAATCATTGCGAAATTTGGAACACGGAACCTGGAGATGAGATGAATTTAATGAGGAAATTTTCATTGTGAATGGGGAGGGTAAGTGCCAATTCTAAAAATAGTAAGTATATAGTTCTTATACTTACTAAAACTAACAACCTTATAAAAATTTAAAGTTCTCTTAGATCATAACATTCAAACAACAATGAAGATGATAAACTAAACAAAACAATAACTTTATAAAAAAATTATAAAAAGGGAAATCATCAAGTGGATATGATTTGAATGTTCCATGATATTTATAAGATCAAATTTTAGTAGAAGGGGAAAAATATCCCAAAATAACAGTCCTGGTCCCACCCGCTTAAAATAGAAAGTCTCTAATTTTGGTGTAGAAAGTTGTAGTTGACTCGATTTCACTCACCTTTAAATTTTTTGATATCTTAATAGGGTTGGAAGGTGGTTGAATAGCTTAAAAATTAAATAATCTCTTTGCAAATATTTGGAAGCATCAATCTAGTCACAATTATGTCCAAAATCAAGATATCATCTCGAAGTAGAGTAGGTGAATGCCATAAACATTTTTCACTTTGAAAAGATTCAAAAATGCTAAGAGGTCCGTTAAAATTCAAGCTAAGGTGATCTAGTTGAGGTGAGCTAGTTGAAATAAGAAAAGTGAGTTATGTAAGTTAAGTGAGCTAGTTAAGTCTATTGGAACATAATGATTAAGTGGTCTAGCTAACCCTTAATATATATATGAGTCCATCAATAATATATAGGTTAATATTTAATAATACGAAATAATTATATTTCTATTATTAAATATGCTAACATAGGTATATATTGCAGCCTATAGGTATATATAGGCAAACAAAGCATTGAGGGGGAAGGGAGCATTGGCAATAGCCAGATTGATGACATATACAAAAAACTGACCTCCTTAGACTCCCGCCTAGGGAAGATGAAGACTAGGCATGAGTATAATATTGCAGCCTTCAGGGCCATCGAGGAGTTCATCGAAGGTCATGCAAGAAGTGTTTCACAACTTAGCGGTGTCCCGGCTACACTTTGGGGCAATGAGAAAGAGAGCAAAAGAACCAGAGAGGAGCTTGATAAGACGGATGCTGCTCATATGACCACGCTGGGCATGTATCATGCTTGGAAAAGAGTAAAGATGAGTATTGATCAAGCGGCCAAGAAGTAGTCCCGACTACTTTTGCTGGTCCTTATTGTTTTTTACTGCTTCTTGGCTGTAGGCTTGCTGTTTTTTTTCCGTTGTTTTCTGTTAAGTCTCGATTGTATAACGCATTTCGGGCTTCGTTGTTCTTTCTTTGTAACTTTTGTGCTTTATTATGACTTCTCTGCTCCTCTCTCTTATTCCGGCTTTTAGGCCTTCTTTTGTACACAAGGGTATAGTCCCTTTCAAAAAACTATTTACCAATATTAAAAAAAACATAGGTATATATTGTCAGTTAAATATTAAATATTATAAACCTAGGTATATGTGTCGACCGATAAGATTGAAAAGGTGGGTCGCGAGACATACCTGATCACCTAATATAAAAAGGACTTTAGGTCCTCATTTGATATGTTCGAAAAATAAATATCAAAGACAAATATTATTGTACCCTTATGGTTAGTGTTTAAAGGAGGAGGTGAAATTTACCGGATGTAAGTTTGGTTCTTGGAAAATAAAAGGTTATTTCACAGTGGTTTTTACCCTATTTGGGGTTTTCCACTATAAACATTGTGTCATTGTGTTCTTACTTTTGGTATGTATTACTTAGTTAATATGTTATGTAATTTTATTTATTACATTGCATAATGTTTAACATTTAATGTTTTATGGTTTATATTAATATTTAAATGTGTTGGTTAATTAAATTTATAATAGTTAGAATCCTCTAATTTCTAACATGGTACCATGGTTTAAATAAAAAGGTTAGGTCTAAGTTATTATATTTAATATATTTAATCTATTTAATTTTTACGGTTTTTTTAACCAACTTGAAAGGGTGTTTAAATTGATCGGACCCTCTTTTTCCATTTTTTGTGTAAACTAAAATTGTGCGTGTTTTGTGAAGAATTGGTATTTGTAGGAAAATTGTTGTGGACCCCATCCTCAAAATCCTTGGTGAAAGGGGCTCTGGAATAAGTTCTTTACTAGGGCATGAATATTGTATGTGAAGGTTAAAATGTTTAAGAAATCTTTTTATTAATTCTCAAGTATAGTTTGTAATGTATGTGTAGGCCTAGGTTAAATTCCAGGGTAAACATGTAAAAATTCAAATCACAAGGTCTCTCATATGGAGACAATTTTTCTCGAGAATAGGAAAATTAAAATTTTCCTATTGGCTCGGGGTTAAAGACCCATGGAATGGGACAAAATAATGCAGTTTCTCTAACAACCTAGTTTGAATTTTTTTACATATTTTTATTAAGGAGTCATCTATAGTTGTCAGGATCCCTTTAAATAGGGTCCTTTCTATTTCTTTAATAAATTCATCTTAAAACTCTAGTAATATTTTATAATTAATAATATATACATATATATAGTCATCTAATTAAGGAGTCATCTATAGTTGTCAGGCTCCCTTTAAATAGGGTCCTTTCTATTTCTTTAATAAATTCATGTAAATACTATAGTCTTAAAACTCGTAATATTTTATAGTTTTTAAAAATAAGTATCCAAACTTAAACCTAACATGTGTCCCTAACTCGCTTTATATTATCCATGTAAGGGGGAAACCTCATTCATTTATATCTTATAGTTTATAAAAACTATATAAATAAACTTATTTCAAGGTTTTCTTTTATATAGGCGTGGGAGTGGAGAATAAAATAGGATAATATATTAGGTATAAATGTGGAATTCCCAAGTATAAATGGAGAATTAAAAGAAAAATATATTTTATTGGTGGCCCACGTGAAGTGTGGTAAATATTTATTAAAATAATGGTAGTTATAACCACATAAAAGTTATAAAAAATTTATCTTGCAAGAATTATATAAAATATTGTTCAATCTTTCCATAGTTTCAAATGTGTGCAATGTAAAATTAAGAGTAAATGAAGGGAGGAGACAAGGTTCATGAAAATAGGGATTTCAATTTACTTCATCAGTCGGGTGAAATTACTTATCCCCTATGTAAAATATGCAGATTAATCAGTACTCTCATAAATCTACTTGCACCTGGTAAAATTATTTTAACATGGTCTATGTCCTTTAATCCCCTTTAATAAGGGTTATATGCTTTTTTAAATACTATAATTTATAATTTTTTATAGACTATATATTGTTTTTATTTAAATTATATACCTATTTTTAAAGTGTATTTTTTACAATATAAATTATAATAGGTTATTATAATTTATTGAAATATAACCTCCTAATATTATAGAGAAGAAGAAATTCTAGAATTTCACATTCTAGAAATACACAAGTTTTTGCTCTATTAAATTTGATGGTCAAATGAATGTCACATAAACCAAACATGAGGCAAGATGATGGTCATTTACACATCAAATTTAAGCGTGTACATTACAGGAAACTTTCACCGTGTTAAAATTGATGTTCAAATGACCGTCATGATAGACTAAAAACAAGCCATAATGACGGTCATTTAGGCGTCAAATTTAATTTGACCAGATCTTTTCCTACATTAATGTTTTTCAAGAATTTGATGTTTTTATGCATTCTTAGGGTTTTTTTTTCACTTCTAAACGGTTGGAAATATTTTTATATATGTCCTGGGTATAATGCGAGCCATTTATATTGCGGGTTATTATTTTGATCATGAGAGGTTAATTAGTATGCATTGTAATGATAGAATTAGTTATGATCAAATAGTTTTTTAGATCTATAAAATTTAGATTTGATTCTATTAAAAGTGTTACTTTTTTCAATAAATATGTATCTAACTATGTGGTACATTATATATTATAATGGGGTGTGTTTTACAAGTTTAGGAAAATAATGCATCCAATATTTCTGTTTGACAAAACCCGGATCCTAAATGGAACCAGCTATAACATTTGGAAGATCAGGGTCAAATCAGAACTTATGCCGAGGAAACTCTAGACAATTGTCTATGGATCTAAGGTTTCTCCCACCGGTCATCAAACAATTATTAATAACATGAATGCATTTTTACAATGAATGTAGGAGGCTCTTTCTATGATTCCGCGCAATTTGAACGATGAGTACCTTCTACAAATTGGTAATATCGAACATCCGAAAGAGGTATGGAAACAACTAGAATCCATGCATGAAGGATACTTGCTATATCAAGGGTAGTAATAAAATTATAATAGCTAAAGAAATTCAAAGAAATGGTCTATATATTTTTGATGATTTCTCTTCTACGTCTTGTTTTTATATCTCAAAGTTTGAATAATTCAAAACTATGGCATGAAAATTTAGGACATGTTAATTATCGAAAATTATATGAAATTTCTATATATAATCTAGTGAAAGGTTTACATGTGTTGTTTTCTTCTCTTGAAGTTAATTCATTCAATGCTTCTAAATGATGGTTTTGATTCTGATTTAGTAAATGGTCATGATAATGTTTTGATGCTATAGTTGTTTCTAAAACTCCTATCTTGTTAGTTAAGAAATTAAATTGGGCTTAATCTATGTTAGAAATTTTAAATCCGATTAACCTTAGGAAAATTACTATAAGCCATCATATGTACCATGCATTGATTACCTCGTATGAACTTGAGCCAAAAATTATTATAGATTCTAGGTGGTTATACAAAGTAAAATATAATCTTGATGGTAGTATTGAAAAACATAAAGTTATACTTGTTCCTAGAGGTTTCACTAAGAAACCTAGTATTTATTATGTTGAGACATTTTTCCTTGTAGCTAAAATTAGTACTGTCAAGGCCTTATTTGCAATTTCCGCTCCATTTGGGTGGGAAATCCACCAAATGATAAGAAAAATATATTTTTTTGAATTGAGATTTAAAATAAGAACTTTACATGTTTCAACCTAAAGGATTTGAAGAAACTAGTAAATAAAACTGTGTTTGTAAGTTGAGAAATTCTTGTATGGTTTAAAACAAGCTCTTGGAGATTAGTATGCGAAAATTATTTCCTTCTTTAAACTGTTGGATTTTGTTAATTATTATTCTCGAAAATATATATTCATTAAGAAATAAGGATCTTATATTATCATTATATGTATATATGTTTTGATTATGATTGGTGATAGTTGTAGTTTAATTCATAATATTAAACAAAAATTGAAACCATACTTTAAAATAAATGAGTTAGGTCTCTCACATCATGTTCTTTGTATGATTATATTTCATTCTATTGTTATTTTTAAAAACACAATATGCAACCAATGTATTGAAAAACTTTATTATGATTTATTGTAAACCATTTTATACTTCAATGGAAGTTGGACTAAATATTGATCATAAGCCTACATGTGAAAAAGATGATCCTACTTTTAGGTAGTTAGTTGGTAGTTTGATTTATCTAACTATAACTAGACCGATATTTCCTATGTAGTAGGAATTGCTTCCAGGTTTATGCAGGAACCTTATAGAGATCATTGGAATCTTGTAAAAATGATTCTTAGATATATTAAAGGAACAATCAATTATGGGTTGCATTATACTAAGAATGAAAATGCTAACTTATATGGATTTTGTGATTCTGATCATGCTAGTGATGTATTGGATAGAAAATATATTTCTGGTTATATGTTTAAATTTGGTGTAGGTGCCATTACTTGGTGCAGCAAAAAAGTAGCTAACTATTTCTATCTCTTCAACAAAAGTTGAGTATATAAGTGCAATAGAAGCTGGAAAAGAGACTTTATGGCTAAAGAGGTTATTTGATAAGATAAAGATGAAGGATCCAAGTAGTGTTCCTTTGTTCGTAAATAACCAAAGAACCATAGCTCTTGCACATAATCCATTACAACATTAGAGGATGAATCATATTGAGATACATATACACTTCATTCATGAGAAGGTGCTAAGTGGTGAGATTGATCTCAAGTTCGTCCCGACTAAAGAGAAGGTTGCTGACATCTTCACAAAGCCCTGAGTGCTACAAAGTTTTTTCACTTTTGTGAAAAACTTAGATTGTCATAATTTCCATTGAGGGGGAGTGTTCATGACAATGTCACCTCCTAATGGAACTTGGTTGTTGTAAAAAGACCTTCGGCATTTGTAAAACAATTCGGGAAAGTGTAAAAAAATAGCTTCGGGCATGTGTAGCTCCTCAAATTTTTTTAAAAAAGAAGTTTAGAAAGATATTAATTACATTCTTTAGTAAAATATTTAGTACTATTGAGTTTACTTGGTAAACATCTAGTACAAGCATATTGTTAAGGAGGTCCTTAGTTAAAAAAGGGTCTTATATGCTTGTGTTCAATAACCTTTTATGAGAACCTATGAGAACATGAAAAACTCACAAATAATACTTGACCACTGATCATGGGATGATCTTTGGGATTCCAAACCCCTTTTTACTAAAAGGTAACTTAAGTATGATGAAGGTGTTATAATTCCTTCAACGATATGCTAGCCTAAAACCTTTATGGTATAAGGATTGTAAATCTTGTAGTGTACCATGAGTAGGTAATCTATTGGCATATGTTATGTTATCCCACCTAAAATTAAGGAGTATTTGAACATAATGATTAATTGGTCTAACCAACCCTTAATGTATATGGGTCCATCACTATAATATAGGTTAATATTTAATAATATGAAATATTTCTATTTCTATTATTAAATATGACAACCTAGGTATATATTATCAGTTAAATATTTAATATCATGAAATGATTATATTTCTAATATTAAATATTATAAATCTAGGTATTTGGGACAACCATAAGGTTGAAAAGTTGGGTCTGGAGACATACTCTATCACCTAATGCAATAATGAATTTAGGTCCTCATTTGATATGTTCAAAAAAGAAATATCAAAGGTGAATATTATTTTACCCTTGTGATTAGGGTTGAAAAGAGGATGATAAAGTTAATGGATGTAAGTTTGGTTGTTGGAAAATAAAAGGTTATTTCACAGTAGCTTTTACCCTATTTGGGGGTTTCCACTGTAAACATTGTGTCATTGTGTTCTTACTTTTGGTATGTATAACTTAGTTAATATGTTATGTAATTTTATTTATTACATTGCATAATGTTTAACATTTAATGTTTTATGGTTTATATTAATATTTAAATGTGTTGGTTGATTAAATTCGTAATATTTAGAATCCTCTAATTTCTTACAAATTCATCTAAGTGATCCATTGCAGCCTCCATCTTTTTAGGGTCATCCAAGTATGTCTTCCCCAATAGTGGAGCCTTCCCACAATGGACAAGAAGTTATCCTTCATCAAGTTCATTAATTTTTTTGAAGATGACATCATGTCAATCCTTGAATAGTCATTGTCATGGATTCAAGAAATGCACAAAATCAAACCAAGAACAACATAAGAAGCTATCATGCCCAACCTTGAGGGTATATCATGACCTTTGAAATCCAAGAAAAGGAAGAAGGCCTAGAAAAATTCTCACTTCTTCATTGTCACATCATGTAACTACTATGTAGAAGTTGTTAAGCATATGAATTAAAATCCTATTGAGGATATGACTCCATCAGACTATGAGTTAATTCACATCTCATTGGGTAAAGATTTGCATGAGGGTGATTCTTACCTATTCAAGGAATCCTCTTCTCTCCTCCTTTTTCAAAATGAAGAGTACAAGTAAATAATTGAGCAATTGGAGGAACAGGTAAAAACTCTCAGTTTTCACATTCAACTTTCTTAGATCCCAATTAAGCACCTTCACACCACCATGGAAGACATTCCTCCAATCACTAGCTTTTAACCTGATGTGATCAAGAAATACCAAGGTTATATGATGTAGGGGAAGGTCAACAAGAAGTTGATTGAGAAGATCATCAAGAAAGGAAAGACAATAATTTTAGAGGTCATATATCTAATCAAGTACATTCTTACCACTTTATTTTAAGTAAAGAAATCAAATGATGAGATTGTAAAATAGACACTTGGATGAGGTTCTTCCAATTATGTACAAGATGAGATCTCTCAACTCTCACATCCTCGTGAGAAAAAATGTGTTTTTCTTAACCACAAAATTTGTCTCAAGTTTTGATCTGCATCATGGACGCATGATATGGAATTCTCAAATATGTTATCTCTGAATTTGAATCTTGTAGACAACACGATTTTGAGATCTTGAATGAGGTCTACAAGACTACAACTATGTTTATAAACTTGAGTTCCCTTCACTCACTAATAATTCATCAGAAGAAGAAATCATTTTTTCCTTCAAGGAGTTGGTCAAGAAACAAGCATGTTACTCTCTCTCCTTAAATGAAGATACCTTAGATTCCCTAATGACTATCATAGGATGTATCTTTGATATTGTAAGATATCTTAAAGGATGGTCTGATCAGTGCAAGAATATCAGTGATTTTCCAAAGGAATGGATCAAGGTGTTGAGATCCATTTTCATTATAGAGGTGGACATGGTGGCACATGTGGTAGCTCAATTCAATAAGTAATTCAAACGATATGAGCCCATTCCAAAACTCTTCTTTAGTGATCACAATTCAAAAATTTCTTCATCACATCAAGAAAATTCTTCCTTTTTTTTCTCTTTCTTCTCTCCCCCTTTCTAATTCTTCATTGTACGTAATCATGGTAATTTGTCTCATTCACTTAAGTGAATTTCTAAAGTTGCATTGTAAAAGTCCCTTTGATTTATAAAAAGGGAACTTATTTTCTTCACTTCCTAGGAATATGTAAAGTAACAAGTGGAATGAGAACATGAAGAGTCATGTGGGGGGTAGATGAGAAGGCAATCTGCAATGTTATAAATTAGGATGAATTATTCATTCCAAAGTATCTTGAAAGTTATTTTTGATATAAATTGTGGATTGTATGGATGTTGAGCTTTGTATCACCACCACACAAGAAATAAAATTTAGATTTATTTTATTTCCCTTTCTCATGTTTTCCTTTATTCTTTCTCTTTTCTACACTTTGCAAGCATATTAATCTTGAATAACCAAGAAGGAAATTGGTTTCCTTGATTAATGATCATAAATTATTATGTGTCTCTAGTTTTTAGTCTTTCTAAATGATTTCATTATTTTTCCCTCTAATTTAATGTTGAAATACTTTGGTTATTGTGTGAACTCTACTAGTGCCTACTCACAACAATAATCTTCTCTTTCCTAATATCTCTTTTATCCCTCATCACTATAATTTCCTCACTTTTACCCCATACAAGAAATTTTCCACAGTTCAATAAAGTGTTCCTATGTGATCTCCAACCTATTTGGATACCTCACATAAATATATTAGTTTATATTTAATAATGGGATCCTCCCCATACAAAAGAAGGAGGGGCATAGCGAGTATTCTGGAAACACATAATTTGCAACATGATAAGATATTTCACCAAAAAAGTGCAATCTATTAAGACACATTCTTGTCCCATCATACACTTGTATACAACTATATCCTTGCCATAAGTTTATACAGTTAAAATTGTGAATATTATGTTTGACCTGCAACACCCGGTCATAAGAGAATAAAGAAAGAAAACTTGAATCATTCAAAATAAAATTTTATATAATGTACATAGATTAAAAAATGTTTCCCAAAACCAAAGCACCAAATTTTTAAAATTTGAAAAATCTTCCCATGATAAATGATGTGCAACTACGAAAAATGGATTAACTTCAAAAATTTGAAATAATTGTTTCATTAATACCTATCGCTGAAAATGAAAAGCATATTTAATACATGTCGAGATAAGAATGTACATTTCTATACATTTCAAATTTATACTTTGGCAATCAATATAGGAAAAACAAAAAAATATCTTTTAAATTTACTAAAAACTTGATTAAATTCAAAAAATTGAAATACTTGTTTCATTAATAATTGCTTTCAAAAATGAATAGCGTCTTGAATACATGAAAAATAATAACATGAATTTATATACATTTCAAATTTATACCACCAAAAATATAGGAAAAAAATAATACTTGTTAAATTTCCTTTGAAAACCTTATTAATTTACAATTATATTACAAATTTCATGACTTTATGAAATTAGTAATCAATGTATTTATGAAATTTTAACAATATTTACTAATAAAAATTAATTATATATTATTTTATTTTATTTTTATTTTTATTATTGGTAAATAGTTTTTTGAAAGGGACTATACCCTTGTACAATAAGACTCAAAAGCCAGATAAAATTATATCATCGAACCAGAAAGGGATCAAAATCCAAATGTGATCAAAAAGCCCAATGGCATCAAACAACTTCATGAATAAGGCCAACACCCAAAGAAACCAAGAGTTGAAAAGTAGTAAAAACAATAACTTAACAACTACTATTTTCAATTCGAAAACTTTCTCCTTGTTACAAATTGTAATCCATTCATCCACAGATTTCTATAAAGGATCAAAATCCTTTATTAGATGATAAGTATTATTTGAGAAAGGAGATTGAGGAATATTCTCCTTATTCGCTACAAAAAAATTTGTTTCGGTGTTTCGATACATTAAGTCTCCCCTAGATGACTCTTTATTTGCATGGTTTGTGAGCTCATTCAAAGGGGTTTCTGGGACCGTTTCCAGCATGTCTTCCTTCTTAGCATCAGAAGCAGGGATATTATGAGGTTCCAATCTTAGATATTCCAAGAGGGCATTTTTTCACCAGTTAGCGTTCTCTTTTTTGTGTTTTATCATCTTGCAATTAATAGTATAATGTCCCGAGATAAGCAATTTTTGCATCTAAAAGGTAGACCCTCATAGTCCAGAGGTTGAGTCCAAGTTCAATTTTGCACCTTTAGCTCAATATGAGCTGGAAGATCCTTTGAGGTATCAATCTCAACAAGAATTCTTGCATAGGTTGTATGTGTGAATTCAGAGGTTTGAGAGTCAATGTTAATGGTGTTTCCCAATGTATTACATATGCCTATCAGAAAATTTTGATCCCAAAATTGTAGAGGTAGATGGGGTAATATGATCCATATCGGTTTGTGGGAGAAAGATTCCATGAGAGGGTTGAATGATGGGAACCAGGGTTTTAATATAAGATATTTTTTTGGCAGATCCAAAGCTAGTTAGCAATGATATCCTTATCAACTATGGATTCAAAAGCAACAATGAATATTCCTTTAGCACATGGGTAGAGATCTAACCTTCCTTCTAGAAGTGGGATCCAATGCTTGGAGATCCATTCGTGTAGGACAAGTAGACTAGGCCAAAGTCTAGCGAATCTGCAAATTAAGGCATGGTCTTGATAGAAAGATTCTGATTCGAGGACTTCATCTCCAAAGGTTATGCATGGGTTTTTCTCAGCAGGCTTCATAGTAGTCTTTGCACTAGTCACTGACTGTTTAGATACTATATCGGTGAAAGAGGGACCACTGGATCTCCCGATCTTTGTATCACATCCACCGCCCTGGATCAACAATTTAGGAAAGAGTGCAGGTATCAAACCAGATCCGCCGCTCTTCCAAATCACATTTTCTCCGTTGAGGGGAGCAATAGGGGTTCCATGCCATGAGCTAGATCCGGTTTTTACAAACACTCGGGCCTTTGAATTCATGGCATAAAAGGAAGGGGCCCTACTTTCAATGTTTCCATTCAGCTTGGTGTAACCAAAAGCCTCTAATCTATCCTCTTTTACACAGAATGTGTATCCTTATCTCTGTAGACTACACCGCCTTCTAATGGATTTTTGTTTACTCCTCCAGGCACAAAAATGTCTTCTCCAAATGCAAGATTGATCCATGAGAGGTCTTAGCTCTCTGTGTGAACAATTTTTTCCCCATCGTTTTCCGTGTTAGGGTTTCGGTAGAATCATGACCAGGGTTATATATAATTAATAGTAATAGAAAAAATCATTAATTAATTAGTAATCCAACCATAATAATTTACCAATTTTATAAAAAAATTAGATAAGGTAATAAGGTTTGGTTTTTAAGGGACCAAAAACATTTACACAAAACAAAGCATAGGGCACAAAAACAATAAAAAAGAAAACAAAAGCACAAAGTCAAACTGGCTTGACAAGCTAGCCTCATATAGAATAGAGAAGACCACAACCAATCTAAGTATTACAAAATACAATATTTTTTAAAGAACAAAATACTTAGATCACCCAAACAACAAACCAATAAGATAGTGACAAATAGAAGAGGGTACACAAAGGACCACCATCATTCAACATTTCTCCGGGAATATTTACTTGGTTCTCGTACTTGGGCCCACTTCTCTATTCCCTTTTATGAAATTAATAATCAATATATTTTTGAAATGAATGAATTACTTAATAAAAGATAATAATAAACACTAAATTATAAATAATATAAAATATTACTTAATAATAAGAGAAAATTAAATATTAATTAATTAATAATAGTAATTATATTTAATTAACTAAATATCGAAATGGTTTGGAGCTATAAGTATGGATGGTATGTACCTATAAGTATAGTTTGCATCATATTAAATTATTTTAAAAATAAAATAAACATGAACTAAATATAACAATTGCAATGGATCTATCATTAAAAACATTCTTCGAGAGACCAATTCCTCTATGAGAATAAAGTAGTAAATTTATCTAGAATTACATAACCTAGGGGGAATAGAGAACCAAATATATATGCTCTAATTTGCACTATATTTATTCTAAATAAAAAGGGATTTATTTTGGCTTGCATGTTTGAGCATATTACCAGAAATTTTATAGTAAAAATGTAGGGACAAGAACATACTAAAATATATGAGAATCGCCATATAGAGGAAGAATGGGAACTTTTCCATTCTGAACATCAGTGAAAAACCAACATATAAAAATAATGAAGAAGAAACTTGTACAAGAATATTTAGAATGGGTAGATTCCTATTATCATTCAATAAATATAGAGTGAATGAGAATGATTATACTATAAGAATTATTAGAATGGTTATATGTCTATTTTCATATTACAGGAAATATTGAATGAATGAGGAAGATTCTTGTAAAAGCAACACAAATAGAATTAGGAAGATAATTATACGAGAGTGTTTAGAATGGGCATATGCCAATTCTCATAAATTCAATATAAAATGAATGAGGAATATTATCATAAAATGAACATATGGAAAGAATGAGGAAGACACTTATATGTAAATATTTACAATGGGAAAATGCCCATTCTCATATAGGAAATATAGAAATAGTGAGGAACATTCTCATTAAAGTAACATATAGAAAGAATGATAAACATAATTGTATGAAAATGTTTAGAATGGGAAGATTCCCATTCTCATCCAAAACTAAAATATATGAGAAATAACATATAGAGGAGGAATGGGAATTTTCCAAAATGTTATGAACATTCACATAAAAGAAACATGTAGAAAGATTGGGTTTATTTTAACTTAATACATGTTTGAGCATATTCTCGGTAAGTATGTAGTAAAAATACGGGGATATAAAATTGTCCACATTGATATTTTTCATGTTGGCCACTATGGTTATTCTATTGATTGACACCCTCATTTCTATTATTTTGTAGGAACATCACATTATAGATAAATAAATTATTTGTAAGATTCAGATCCTCCTTTTCCATTCTCATAAAAGCAATATAGAAAGAATGAAAAATATAATTTCATGAGAATGTTTATAATGGGTAGGTAAAATTCCCATTCTCATACTATTAATATAGAAATAATGTTGAAGATACTTGTATGAGATTTTTTAGAATGGGCATTATTATGTCAAAATTATAGTACCCCCCAATTTTCTTTATGTGTGCATGGGAACATCGGTGAAATTTTTCTCACATGGGTCCATCTCTCAAGTTGTGGGACTTGTAAACTTGAGATGGACCTTTGGAGAAGGCCAAATTCCTCTACCTAATCCTAATGCTAAACTACTCCTAGAAAGGGAAACACAACTATCCTAACACTAACCTAGATTTCCTAAGGGACTAGGGAAGAAAGAGATGCATAAAATGAAATTCCTAAACTAAGGGGGCGATGACACCAAGAATAGGGGCGAGATACTTTGTTTAGGGAGGATGAAACACAGAAAAAGGGGTTGAGGGAGGTTAGAAAAATGTGACACAGACCTAGATCCTAATCTGCCATCAAAACTCCATGGAACACAACATCATAAACCGACAAGTGAAAGAACATGCACAAAATATAGCAATAATAATGGAGAGACAAGAAAATACAATAAAAATGAGATACAATTGAAGAAACACCACAAAACACAATTTTTATTGATTCAAAGTATGTAAATACCATTACATTTGATGCACAAAGGCATAATTACATTGCAAGGGCCAAGAGAATGATCATAGCTCAAATGGAGTTGAGGGAAAATTTTGCAAGAGTTTTCCTAGCTCCTGAATGTCTCTCTTCCAAAATGATGGGGTCTAATACAAAGATATAGAAAAAATATCTCACCTACCGACAACCCTCATTAATTGTCTATATGGAAGTATGGGCATCCATACCACCTACTTTCCAATGGTGTTTTTCTATCAAAAAGACATGGGTACCATGTTTCGTTAAATTAGTTTTGAGCTACCATGTACAATACCATTAATTCCCGAGTCTATAGCTAGCATTCCTTGTTGATGCCTGAAAAGAATGGAAGAAGTTATTTGCCAATGGGGAGGGGTTGTCACATGAAAAGAAGAAATGCTATCATGCAACAACAACAAGGGAAGGTTGACGCACATCAAGATGAAATGATGAAATGCGAAAGGATGAAGGTGGCTGATGCGTGTCAAGAAGATGGTGGTGATGCACGATAGGAAGACATGATCCTGACACGTGACAGGATGAAGGAAGATGATGTGTGTCATGAAGATGGTAGTGACACGTGACAGAAAGTAACAGATGACACACATTAGCAAAAGTCATTAACACGTGACAAGGAGGGATAGATGACACACATTAGCAAGAGGCATTGACACATGATAGGGAGGGATGGCTGACGTGCGTCTGCATGAAGGTGGTGACACATGATAGGAAGGCATGATGCTGATGTGTGACAAGGGGGAGATGGATGACATACATCAAGAAAGGGTGGTTGATGTGTTATAGGGGTGGCATTGACGTGTGATAGTGGGCGGTTGACACACATCGGGAAAGGGAGTTGACACGTGACAAGAAGGGATGGATGATGCATGTCAGCGGTGGGGGTTGATGTGTGACAGGAAGGGATGGCTAACACACATTAGCAAATGGTGTTGACACATGCGACAGAAAGGGAAAAATGATGTGTGACATGAAGGTGAAAATTGATACATGAAATGATATGTCTCCAAACATTCACCCCAAAGTGATCCGGCCTAAACTTCTAGATAACTCATATATTCTCAATTCTGACTTGTAAGCCATCCTAAGTTGTCTTTCTCTTCGATATCTCGGAGCTGAATTTTACTGGCCTCCCACACGTCCCATAATTTGAATGGCTAATTCCATTTATAATGAAACATCCAAATTAACTTGGGGGTAAATTTGGGATAAAATTTTTGTGTCCTCTCGGAGACATCTTCCTGTTAGATGTGTGACCAGTTTCCTTGAAGCATCCATTGGGCATGGATTCAAGCCTAACCTTAAAGAAACTGATCTTTCCATTTGAAAACATGTCCCCTAGGCTTGTATGAACTTAGCATCTGGGATGAAACCTCCTTGGCATACTCTTAAATCTGATTTTTGGACTTTGGATAAAACCTATAAACTGTCCCCAAAACTAAAAATATGATCAAGGAAAAGGTGTGAAGAACTCGACCCCAGAACTAATTTTTTGGAGCATAATGTATGTATTGTGAAATTGCCCCACAAAATCTAATTCTCCTCATGAAAACTATCATTGGATAAAATGTTTAAGATAGAAATGTCCTCGTAACTGATTTTATGATGCAAGAAGAGATATAAGAGCTCAACTATGACTGATCTAGGGAGACATAAGAGATGAAAACATTGAAAACTTTCCTCCAATCTGATTTAGTTTTTTTGCATTTAGATTTTATTGGAGATAAAAATGTGTCTTAAAAAATTGAACCCCCTATTATAACATCCCCTTCTCACCAACATGATGAACTGTGCAAGAGAAACCACCATACAAAAACATGTAAAAACTAAAAATCATACACACCCCAAGTGGAGCATGTAGATTGTGCACAAGCACTTCGTCTACTGAAAACAAACCTACCTACTCTACACTAACTTGAAGCAAGGGAACTCAAACAAATACTACAACTGGAAGGGAGAATTAGCTTCCCTTTCTCACAATCTTGGACCATGTGATTGGTTTTGAAATGGGCATGGTCATGTATGAGAGTGAAAAATTGAATGAACACCAATATTCCACCCAAATAACCAAAGTATCAACATCAATTGAAAATACCTCCTCAAGATGATTGAAATTGGACTCCTAGAGGTTTTGATGGTGACCCTTGGTGCTTTGTATATCATCCTCATGCCCTAAAATAGACATGACCAACTCGCTTAGCTCTAATAAATCCAAGTACTTGATTGGGCATGGTATCATCCAATGGATGTGCCCATTGCTCTGAAATTCAACTCCAAAAATGGAGTCTTCTAGTAGACCTTCTTGGAAGGATTGGTTTTTTGTAGGTTGATCTTGACCTTGTTTCTCACCTACAAGAAACTAAAATTCTGCCTTGATGACTGATATGTAATTTTTTTCATCATTGTTTCCTTCCTCCTCTTGTGAAGAACATGGAAGATTTGGATCCTCTAACCTTGGTTCCAAAGGGTTGTTATGAAGTGTAGGATGCTGTAATTGAATTCTCTCCCCCATGGTAAGAGGTACTTGTTCTTAAAAGGTAGATGATGGAGAATTAAATGATGTGATCTCCATGGGCTCCTCTTCATTGAAGAAATATTCCAAGTCAGACAAATAATTTGGATCCTCGTTTTCCTACCGTATTGGCTCTACCTCCTACATGATGTCCTCCAGATATATAATTCAATCACCATAGTTCCCATCATCTTCTAACATGGAGTTTGAAATCTCAAATTATTCTTCAACATTATAGATCAAAGGGGATGAAGTGGGAGGAAGAACTGAAGGTTCTTCTATGACCTATTTTGTATTTGAAGCCTCTAGAACTATATGGTTCTCCTCTATAGCTGGAATGTGCTCCTCTTCTTTTGGATTTGGAGAAACTACTTCTTCTGTTGTAGTGTCAGCTTCCACCACTGGTACTTCAACCCTAACCTCCTCCAAAGGCTTGACCATTAAGGGAATATTCTATGTTCTGAACCTGGAAGCCCAACTCTTTAAATTTTCTGTCATTTCTTCTCTGTTGGGTTCCTCTTTTCTTTGTTTTTCTTCTTGACTGGTATTTTGGGTTACTTCCCAACATGGGCTTAGGAATACATGAGGAGGAGTGGTTTTGATCACAACTAGTACTTGCAGGTGGGAGGGAAGGTATTTCATTTTATTCTTGTGGAGGGGAATTGGGTTTGGAAGGGAGAAGGGCAGAGAAATTAAGATGGGATGGGAGACTAGAAGATGGAGAAAAGGATTCCATAATAGAAGAAATGAATGGGAAGCTTAGAAATTGAAGCTCAGGTTGAGATGGTGTTTCTTTGGGAATGGAGAGAAAATTACTAGATGATGGTGTAGGACTTACCCATTGACAAGGTTTCCTGGCACCAAGTTCATAGGCCTCTATCTCCTCGAGTCCACTATGCAAGTTGGGGCAATATCTCAACCATGAAATCAAGCTTTTGTTGTGGGATAAAATGTCTTGGCATAGGGCCGACCCATGGAAAAGGTTCCCTATAGCCAATTTTGAATGCTTTCATCTAAGTTGTGGCCCTTGACTACACCATGCCTACCTCCATTTTTTGAATCTTCTCCTACAAATCAGCATTCTCCATGTAATTGATGTCACTACATGCATATCCCTTCTCTCGACAGGTTCCATAGCCAAATTGATCTTGGTACTACTCATAGGGGTAGGCATAGTGATTAATGATTTTTTCATAACACTGATCTGGAGGAGTTGAGAAATACATTGGAGGTGGACTGCACTGTTGTTATTGCAAGTGTGAATTCCATGTGGGGAATGAAGTCATGATTGCAAAAATTCATGGAATGGAATAAAATGAGAGGGATGGAAAGAAATGTAAATGAATGG
Organism: Taxus wallichiana var. yunnanensis; assembly: GCA_018340775.1. Taxonomy (NCBI): domain Eukaryota; kingdom Viridiplantae; phylum Streptophyta; class Pinopsida; order Cupressales; family Taxaceae; genus Taxus; species Taxus wallichiana. The sequence goes on from CM031240.1 coordinate 565,863,781, forward strand.
AATAGAGGAAGGTTTGTAACTCAGAGAAGGGGTTTTTGACTAGATGGATTCGCCATATGTGTTTGAGCATGCACCTCCAAAAGCTGAAATTTTGACAAGAAGACACCAACTTGCTGAAATGAAGTCTTCTCCAGATGTTAAATTGCACACCTACAAAAGATATTTTGACAAATATATGCAGTGGAACACTTATGAAATGTAAGTTTTTCACTTTCTTGTCCAAATGGGCATGCCAAAATTGTTATGTTAAAGTTAAGGCTCCCCCAATTTACTCTTTATGTGTGGGGTAATCAATGAAATTTTGCTAACATGGGTCCATCTCTCAAGTTGTGGGACTTGCAAACCTGAGATGGACCTCGAGAAGGCTGAATTCCTCTACCTAATCCTAATGCTAAACTACTCCTAGAAAGGGAAATGCAACTATCCTAACACTAACCTAGATTTTCCAAGGGACCAAGGAAGAAAGAGATGCATAAAATGAAATTCCTAAACTAAGGGGGTGATAACACCAATAACAAGGGAGAGATACTCTGTTGAGGGAGGATGAAATAGGGAAAAGAGGATGAGGGAGTTTAGACAAATGTGACATAGACCTAGATCCTAATCTACCATCAAAACTCCATGGAACATAACATCATAAACCTACACATGTAATAACATGCACAATATATAATAATAATAGTTGAGAGGCAAGAAAATACAATAAAAATAAGCTAGGGTTGAAGAAAAACCTCAAAACCTAATTTTTATTTCTTGAAATTATGCACAGACCATTACATTTTATGCATAAAGGAATAATTACATTCCTAGGCCCAATATAAGGCTTGCAGCTCAAATGGAGTTGAGGGAAAAAATTTCAAGAGTTTCCCGACTTCCAGAATTTTTCTCTTTCAAAATGATGGGGTCGAATACATTATATAGAAAATTTGTCTCACCTATTGAAAACCCTCATTAATTTCCTATACAGAGGTATGGGTAGCCATACCAGTCTACTTTCCAATGATACATTTCTATCAAAAATACATGGGCACCATGCTTCATTAAACTGGTTGTTGAGCTACCATCTACAATGCCATTAATGCTCATTTGGTAGCTGAAATTCCTTGCTTTGACACTCAAAAATAATGGAAGAATTTGTCTTCCAACAAGGTGGGGTTGTCACATAAAAAGAAGAAATGTTATCACATGATAGTGAGGGAAGGTTGATGTGCATCAAGTTGAAATGTTGACATGCAACAAGATGAAGGCGGTTGGCACATGTCGAGAAGATGGTGGTGATGTGCGACAGAAGACATGATGCTAACACGCGATGGGATGAAGGATTATGATGCATGTTAAGAAGATGGCGGTGACGTGTAATAGGAAGGGATGGATGATGTGTGTTAATAAGAGGCATTGATGCACAATAGGGAGGGACCACTAACCGGTGTCGGCAGAGGCTTTGACACATGATAGGGAGGGATGAGTGACACACATTAGCATGAAGGAAGATGACGTGTGTCAAGAATATGATGGTGACACATGATAGGAAGAAATAATGCTAACATGTGAAAAGGGGGAGATGGATGAAGTGCATCGGGAAAGGGTGGTTTGCACATGTTAGGGGAGGTAGTTGACATGCGGCAAAGGGTAGTTGACACACATTAATAAAGGGTGTTGACACGCGATAGGAAGGGATGGTGACACACATCAGCAAAGGGCATTGACATTTGATATGAAGGGATGACTAACATGTGTTAGCAAAGGGCATTGACACATAATAGGAAGGGATAGCGGATGCACGATATGAAGGTGACAGTTTATGCATGACATGAGATGGCTCCAAACCTTCACTGTGGAGAGTAAGCATGACCTACTAGACAAATCATATATTCTCAATTCTAACTTGTAAGCCATCATGAGTGGTCTTTCTCTTCAATATCCCAGGGCTGAATTTTACGGCCTCCTACACATCCCATAATTTTAATGGCTAAGTCCATTTATAATGAGATATCCAAATTAACTTGGGGGGTGAATTTGGGATAACAATTTGGTGACCTCTCGGGAAATCTTCCTACTAGATGTGTGACTAGTTTCCTTGAAGCATCCATTGGGCATGGAGTCAAGCCTAACCTTGAAGAAACTAATATTTCCATTTGAAAACATGTCCCCTAGGATCGTATGAACTTAGCATCAGGGTGAAACCTCCTTGGCCTACTCTTAAAGATGATTTTGGGACTTTGGATAAAACCTGTAAACTATCCCCAAAACTAAAAATACAATCAAGGAAAAGGTGTGAAGAACTCTGAGCCTGCAACTAATCTGTTGGGGCTGAATGTATGTACTATGAAACTACCCCAAAAATCTGATTCTCCTCATGAACACTTGCCATTGGCCAAAATGCTAAAGATAGAAATGCCCCCACAACTAATTTTTCTGATGTAAGAAGAGACATAGGAGCTCAATTGTGACTGATCTAGGGAGACATAAGAGATGAAAACATTAAAAACTTTCCCCAATCTGATTTAGTTTCTTTGCATTTGAATTTGATTAAAGATAACAACTGTTTCTTACAACATTGAACCCCTTATTACAACATTTCCCTCTTAGAAACATGATGAACTGTATAAGAGAAACCACCACACAAAACCATGTACAAAACTAAAAATCATACCACCCCAAGTGGAGCATGCAGATTGTGCACAAGCACTTCTTCTACTAAAAACAAACCTACCTACTCTACACTAACCAAAAGCAAGGGAACTCAAAAAATCTTGCAACCGGTAGGGATCGGTAGCTTCCTTTCTCACAATCTTAGACCATGTAATTGGTTTGGAGATGGGATTAGTGTTGATAATATTTTATGTTTGTCTTCCGTATGTTTCACCTTGATTTCTAACTATACCTATAACCTACAAAATAGAAGATCACATACAAAACCCATTAAACCAAATCAAATTCAAACAATAAAGATACAATATGAGGAATTAGACTGACCCCAATAGTCACCCGACAAAGTGAATTTATGACTGAGCACTGCACTATGTATCAAACTCCATGTATTTCTTATGAGTGCATGTAAGAATCATGCTCAAGGATTCCCTTGTGCAAGATGAACTAGATAGTGGGCTATATTTGCTAAAATATGTAAATGTGTGTATGGAATAGAATGAAATTCCCCTTCCTATGTTATGTATGCAGATTTGATGCAACCATTGTCCCTTGAGTGGATGTTAGATGGATGCTTTATAGTGCTTTAGGTGCCTTTGGATGCAATATTAGGTTATAGTAAGTATGGTTAGATCTTGGTCCTTGATTTTGAACATATATCTATGTATTTATATGATTCCCTTGTTTGAATTTTGTAATTGACAACTGGAAGGCCAAACCATAAGTGAAAAAGGCTCCCAAAATATAAATGATTCCCAAAAGAAGAAAGTAAGGCGTAAAAGGGCCTGGGAACTCGGAGGGGACATGGGTACCAGGAACTCCTATCCTAGCTAAGTGTTGTTTTCTGGAGCCATAAAATATAAATAAATAAAATACCAAGTGGACTTTAGGGTGTGAAAGACCAAATAGAAAACAAGAAACACATACATACAAAATACAAGGATAGTCATCAATTACTATTTTTCTTGCTTAGAATCATATAAATACTAGTATACTTTTATGACCTAGAAATATACCCAAGTGTGTGATTTTGTGTCTATAGTCACCAACAATGTCCACATGAAAAGTGTGTCAACATGTTGAGTAGTATGAAATAAATACCTAATTTTTCTATTTCGAATACGTATAAAATATGTGTTGTATAGAGAGATCAAATATTGAAGGAAAAGACAAGGAAAAGCCAAAAAGTACAAATAATTTATTCATCTATAAGGCGATTCTCCTACAAAATAATAAAAATTAGGGCACCAATGAACATAATAATTGTAACGGAAAACACATAGAAGATCAATGTGGACAATCATATTTTGATGTCTTTTTACTACATACTCTCCAGATATATGCTAAAAAAGATAAGTAAAATAAAACCCTTTCTATTTAGAATATATACTATGTGCAAATTAGATCATAGATCATTAGTTATACATTCCCCCTAGGGCATGAAATTTCAGCTGAAATTACAACTTTATTCTCACAAAGGAAATGATTCTTTGAAGAATGTTTTTTCACAAAATATCAATTGTAATTATGATCAAATAGGTAAGTAAAAATAAACTCCTTTCTATTTAGAAGGTACAAATTGGAGCAAATGTCTTTAGGTCTTCATTCCCTAGAGCATTTAATTTCATCTAAAATTATCACTTTTTTCTTACAGAGGAAATGGATATTTGAAGAATGCTTTCTAATGATATAGCTATTATAATTATGATATTTAGTTCAAGCTTATTTTTTTAGAATAATTTAATATGATGCAAACAAAAACATAGATCTTACATTTTTATCCCTAGGGCATGTAATTTCACCTGAATTTTCTACTTAATTATCACTCAAGAAATCACTCTTTGGGATTTTTTCTAATGATATTGCCAATGGAGTTAATATGATATTTAGTTCAAGCATAATTTGATTTCAAATAATTCAATATAGTGAAAATTATGGAACCGATATTTCCAAATAATTGTTGAACTTGAATTTTTTCTTAGTTATTAGACATAAACTGATTCATTGGAGTTTATTTTTGAAATACATATCCGTTTTAATTATGATATTTAGTTCAAGAAGAATTTTTTAAAGTAGTTAAATACAATTAAAAATATTAATTTTTTCTTCCACACATTGTCTAGAATTTTACCTAAAGTTTTCTCTTAATTATCACCTACAAAATGGCTTGTTTATAAGGAAATTCTCATACATTTTAGTTTTGATGAGAATGGGCATATTCTAGTTCTAAAAATTCTCATATAAGTATAATCCTCATTCTTTCTATATGATGCATTTATGATAATGTTTAGAATGGGAAAATGTTGATTCTCATATATTTTAATTTTGTATAGAATGTGCTTATGTTCATTACAAACATTATGTGGTAATATTGAAGAAGTATACACATAGTATTAACCTATACATTTATTGTATTATATTGGACATTTTCCCATTCTATACAAAACTAAAATATATGAAAATTGACATATAGAGGAAGAACAAGAATCCGCCGACTTTGAAAATTCTAGTAAAAGTAACATATAGAAAGAATGAGGAAGAAACTTGTATGAGAATATTTAGAATGGGTAGATTCCCATTCTCATATAGAAAATTTAGAGGTTATGTTGATACCCAAATATACACCACCTTGTGAACCAAGAAGCATTGACAAACTGAGTTAGATGCTTAGCAAAAGATGATCAAGATTAAATCATTTATATCCAGGGACATATTTGTGAGAATCTTTGAGAATTGAATTGGGAGATATTGGATTGGAAAAGGGATTAATTTCCCTCCTACTTTAGGTTCTACCTTTAACCAGGGTGAGAGGACCCATTTTGTAACTTGTGATAATGAGAAAGTTGGATGAAATTGCACTCTAAGCTTTCTCTTGGAAATATGGAGGATAGTCCTGAATAGACACGGTCAATGAAACCATCATTTAACTCTCACAAATTTTCACACTAAATAATGTAGATGTATTTCAAAATAGGACTCAGGTCACTCTAGATAATGTAAATCTTAGCTTGGTTCTGCATATTTATGGAAAGGGAGGTTAGAGATATTAGAGTCCCTTGAAAAATTATTATAAGCATGGAAAACATGGGTAATTCAGAAGGAGTTCACTTTTTTAGGTTGTAATTTTTTTTTATTAATGGGAGATTAAAGCAGGGTAAATTTGATTATACAAGTTGCTTAATAAAATCTTACAAATGTTTGGAAATTACCCCAAGGTAGGAGGAACACGTCACACAACCAATAGTGGTGCTTTAACTGAAGGTATGCACTCATGGAAGCCCAAGAGTACAAGATTTCACACAACATTTGAGAATCTAAACACAAAATCTCATGTTAAACTCTCAATAAAACACTAACAGTTTCAGTTCAACTACAATCAAGATACACTCAAAATCTTACTAAGATATTCTTAAACAAACAGAGGTAATATGAATTTAAAATTTTTTATCACACCACAGAAAGAAAGCTCTATCTATAGTGCAATTGTAGTTTCCAAAATGCCACTAATTAAGAAAATATTTAGTGTAATTCAAAGCAATTATCAACATAATATTGCAACAAGGAAGGTAAGTATTTCATTTAAAGTATTCTACCTTATAAACAAAGTTAACATTGCTCAAGAGAAAAAAATATTTAATTTCAAGAAATTCGAATTTCTCAGTAAGGGGCCATAAAGCCTATGGCCTCAATGTTTTCCAATGACTATACACTTACAATCATCTTGGCATGAGAAGGTTTGGAAAAATTAAAAATAACTCACTAGTCTCTTAGTTAGATTCAAGTTCTTCAAGGAAAGTACAATCGGTTTTGCTTTGTTTTCTCTAAGAATTTAGAAAAATTTAATCCCCCTTTGTACGAGAACATTCCTCTCGTATATATACAATTCTCTCTCTCTCTTATGTTTTCCTTCTCCCACAAAAATGTGAATTTCAAAAGAATATTCCTCTTTTCAGTACACAATTTGATATACTATCATTCCTCTGAAAATAATTTACTTTTGTGATGCCATGTGGAGGGATTACAAATGATTTGTATTTTTTCATTATCTTAGAATGACTGGGATGTCATGTCACCCTTTTGTATCATTTGTTTAATTATTTATTTTTAGGTAGGTCAAGAGACTTTTTAATTATTTTTGAGCACCTCCAAATGGATTTATTTGATATTTAATCATTCCCACCTTTTGGGAATCTTCCTTGAGACACACACAATCATTGTCATATATTTTTGAGATGAATGTTTTCACATGTGTTGTATCATATCAAGACAAATTCCTCCTTTTTGTATGATATTATTCTATTTCACACTTATCTCCTTCATTATTGGTATCACAAAACAATCTCGAAAATCATCTCATCGTGATTGTGCTCAAATTTTAACTCAATAGGTTTATTTTTGCTATAAATTCCCATCACTTCTCTTACAATTTTTCATCCTTTCTTCTAAGTGTGATTTTTTTTTTTGGATTTATATATTTGCAGCATGGTGGGAATGAAATTATCATCCATCTTAAAGGAGTTCTCCACTAAAGACTTAAATCAAATCTTTGACTTGACACCCGATGAGGCATTCGTGAGGATGTTGCTTGATATTACAAACCCAGAGGACTATAATGGGTCATTGACCTCCCAAACTATTCATGTGGCTTTGGTTTGAAGTCTCATTAGAATCAATACCATATTTTCCACCTTCTAGATGATGTAATTTCATCTTTTTAGGTGGGAGCATTAGAAGACTTTCAAGGTACTAAAGCAATTCTGGATCAAGAGTAGGCCATATGTGAAAGGTGAAATTGAAAACATATGACCTTTCATCTGTAATGAATATTTCTCTATGAAGGAGATTACTTCAAAATATTATGAGCTTGGTGAATGGGTTTGTATAGAAACTATTCCTTTTCTTTTTCACAAGGTGAATGAGTTGGAACAACGTGTTTCTTATTTAGAGAAGAGGCCCACAAATTTCCATCTTCTCAACCTCTTGAAGTGTCACCATTTGTTATGAAGAAATGCAAGGGTGAATCCATCTCCAAAACTTTTTCCCAACCAACTTCAAGGAAAACTGTACTTACACTTCTAGCCACATCAATTGTTCCTACTCACCCTCTATATATAAAGCAAAAGCAAAGAAAACATTTCCCACGGTGTGGCCTAGATATCCTAAATTGGGTTTCTTCTTACTAGAAGAAGATGAAATTGATGAGTATCTTAGATGGCCCTAGGATGAATATTGAGGAACTCATGGCTATGGGGATGTATCACACCTTGGTAGGGGAATTTTTGTTTACACGGATGGTTTTTTGGTTAGAGGATTTTTTTCAAGGAAGAATAGGCTTCTAGACAAAATTCCTCCTTTCAGTGAGGATTTTGTGGTAGTGGAAGATAATTAGGTGTCTTTTTCTCTAGTTTCTTTTTGATATAGTTCATAAGGATGTATGTAACTTTTCCATGGGTTGGGGCCCTATAGAACCCCATTTTTCTTTTTCATCAATACGAAAAATCAAATTATTACATTAATTCACATGCTTCATAATAGATTTAGAATTCTATTAAAGCAACATAAAAGTCTACTATATTGTATCATGTTACATTCATGCTTGAAATTAAAAATTCAAAGTAATGTTCAACTATTATAAAACAAGAGTATTAATTATGAAAAGATGAGAGTTATTAAGAAAAAAATCCTAAGCTTTTTCATTGGTCAATATGGTCACATCTTCATCTTTTTCATCTTCTTCTTCATTGGGTTGTCTTTCTCCAAATGCATCAAATCTATAGAATATTTGTATAATGTCATCTTCATAAGTTCTAACTGTAGCATGAATATCAATGCTTGCTCTTTTATTATTCCTTCATATTTTGGTCTTGCAACATTACCTTTTCTTATTTTCTTTCACAACTTGGTCATGTGTTGCTCCAAACCAACAAAATTCTGGACAATATCAAAACTAAACATTGGATTCACTGCATCAAGTTTTCCATTAACATTTTTATTAAATTATTATAACAGATTCTCAATGCCCTAGTCACTATAGGTGAATTTTCTTGGGTCTTTTTCTAGAATTCCTTTGTGGCCTCTAAATAAATCTTATCCAAAGGTACGATTTGGGAAATTGGTAAGGGCTCTAGAATCAGCTTTTGGTTTGATAATTGGCTTGGGGATTCCCCCTTAGCTAACTTAGACTTCTGGAAAGATGTTGCTCAGTACTACAAGGAATCTAGAAAATTTTGGATTTGGGACTTTTGGATCCAGGAAGATTCTATCAAATGGGAGATCATTGAGCCTCCCCATATTTTGATGGTGACATCCAACCTTTCTAGGTTCTCAACAATCAACTTAAGGCTTTCCACATCCCCATGTTCCAAACCAAGGAGGACTCCATCAAATGGAAAGAAGAAGAATCTGGAAATTTCATGGTTAAATCTGCCTACATGTCAAATTTCAAGAATGATATGCTCAAGGACTATTGGGGGAAACTCTGGGTGAAAGATCTCACCCCTAAGATTAATATCTTTTTCTGGTTGGCTTCCCAGAATAAAATCCTAACTATGGACAATCTTAGGAAAAGGGGAATGAAGATTCCCAATAGATGTTCTCTGTAAGAAAGAGGAGGAAAATTTCAACCATCTCCTCCTTCATTGCTCCTTCTCCCATGCTATCTTTGATGTTATTTTAGACTGTTCAATATCCAATGGATCCTGCCCTTGATGATTGAATATTTTTGCTTTCAATGGGAGAGCCCTTTCCATTTTCCTATCTTGACTTGGGCCTAGAATATCGCCCTTCCTCATTTTTGGGGGTTTATGGAAAGCTAGGAATGATGGTATCTTCCGTGATCAGAAATATCTTCTCTCAAAAGTTAGAAGAAAAACTTTGATTGCCATAAAGGAAAACATTAAAATCTTTAAAGGTAAAGTCAAGAAACCCTATCTCGAATAGTGAGCAGAAAGTTCTTGACAATTTTTCCCTTGGTCCGTGGAATATCACATTCCTAAAAAGAATTCCAGTTGGAAAAGGCCTAAGGAAATGTTGTAAAGTTAAATTTTGATGGAGCCTCAAAAGGGAATCCGGGTCCTACTGGGGAGGAGGAATTATAAGGAACAGTGATGGAGACTGGTTGTTTTCCTACATGGGTCCTTTAGGTTGCCAAATAAATAACATAGTGGAAGCTAGAGCTCTTCTTTGGGGGGTTCTTCTAGAAAAATAAAAAGGCTTCAAGGACATCCAGATCAAAGGTGACTCTCTCCTCTTAATTAATGCCCTAAATAATAAAGGTTCTATTAATTGGGCCATAAGTAATATCCTCAATGATGTGAAGGAAACTTAAAAAAATTGATATCATTTCTTATAATCATACCCTTCGTCAAGGGAACAAATGTGCGGATAAGATGGCCAATTATGGAATCAATTGTAATGATTATAAGATATGGTGTAAAGTTGATATATTACCCATGAACATTAATGAGATCATTAGTAGAGATAGAGGGCACTAAGTTTTATAATGTTGGCATGAGTGAGCCCTATGGTGGTGAAAGATTACTTGATATCTTGTTTTTCAAGATTTTGCTAGTGCGAAAGGTATTTTTTAAATTTTAGTAGCAAACAATGAAGAAGCTCAGTCTAGTGAATATGGGGGTGATAGGATTAGAGTTGAACTTGCTAGCCAAAGCATTGAATCTTTTAATCAGCCTCTATGGAATAGGATTAGGATTGGGGGTTTCAATAATTTCATTTCCAAATTACATGGTCACGATCCTTCTCTATCTAAGGATTTTGGCAAATCTTGGAAAGTGGATAAGTTTGTTGTCAGAGGGATGGAAATCAAGGTGTCTGAGTCCTCCATTGCCCTAGTCATGAACATGAAAATGGATGGGCTTAAAATTTTTAAGGATAGAACCCACAGAGAATAGGAAATTGAGTTGTTCTTTGTTGGCAAGGAAAGATGTTCTTTCTTTACGGATGGTATTGCCAGGTCATGCATTCTGGGTATTTGGAGAGAGGTGTGCCTTCAAATCATGAAGTACATCACTCTGGAGGGAAAATATAAAAAAATATATACTCACCATTTGACCCTTCTGAACATGTTCCACCATAAGGTCATGGTGAGCATCCCCTTCTTTCTGTTTATGTCTCTGACTAACTCTTTAATGGATTTCCAGTAGGAGAAAGTGGAGTTTCCTCTGCACGAAGGGATCATTCTTCTGATGTATGAAAATGGGAAACCTACTCTATCCCCTTCCCTGAAAGAACATGCAGATGAGGATGACCTCACTCTTGCTGACTGCCTCACTAAGATGAAGGCCAGCAAATGCAAAATTGTAGGGGAGGATTCTAGTAAAGATATGGGTGAGGAAGGTCATGGGGAAGTGAGCACTTCAAGAAAATGTGACAGGGATGGTAATTTAAAGGGTTTTGAGGATTTGTAGTAGTAAGGTTCAATACTTAGAAGGGGTGCTCCAAGTGATGGAAGAAACCAATGTTGGCCAAAGGGAAACAATGATGGATGTCATCAATGCTTCCAAGAAAACTGTCACTACACAGGTGAAGTCTAGACATAAAATTCTGGATTTGTAGGACCAAGTCAAAAAGCTTAGTGATAAGCTAGAAAGGATGGAGGAGGGCACAAAAAGAAGGATTTTCAACTTGTGCATCAATAGCTCAAGGATGAGTTGGAGGATGATATTAATGACAAAGGTGCTGAGAGTGGTGTGAACAAAGATAGCCATGATGGTAACAGTGGGGGATCCCTAAAAAATTAACTTTTGTTCGGACTGTTGGCAGAATTTTGGTGAACTTCTGTTGTTTTGTTGTTTTGGAGACTGTTTCTCCTTCTCTCTAGTTTCCCCACCTTTCTACAAAGTCTGGTCCTTAATTGTAAGAGTTAAGCATGTTTAACTCCTTTCTGGGAATTTTTCGTTTCCTTCTTGCTTGTTGTTTTTGTTCCTCCTTTTGTAATGGCCCTTGGGAGCCGATCCCTGTTTTTACTGTATCTAATAAAAAATATAGGTGAATTTTTTCTCTACAAAAAGCTTTCCTAACCACTTATCAAGAGTATCCACATTCTTTGTTATCTTTTCCCTTTCTGAATGAATAATTTCATCAATATGTTTGATATTTTTCACCCTTAATTTGATATCTCCTTCATAAGTATGTTGTATTCCCTTTCTTCGAGGGATAATAACTTGTTCATCTTCCACTAATTGATCATCTAATTGAGCTAATGCTTCCATTTTAGGAATAATTCCTTCCTAGTAGTACAATTCATCTTCACATTTGTTAAGATGGTCATTTTCATCATTGAAAAATTTAGTCATTTGTTTATAACATTCTACTTCCTCTTCAATAATATTATTTCCTTGTTCAATCAAATCCTCTTTCCATTTATCCACATCATTAGTCATTTCTCTATCCCTATCATCCTATTCTAGAATATGAAGTCTTATACTTGTAATAAATTCTTGTTAGGAAATAAGAGATAAAATACGTGGAATAATCCCTCATAGAATTGTAATAGTAGAAACTAATATGCAGAAAATATTATAGATCTCAAATAAAAGTGCAGAGTAAAATAACACAACATAGAGAGACATTATTTAACGTGGTTGACCCAATTTGGGCTACGTCCACCAAGAATCACTTGCTCATATTTTATTACAAGCCACCACTCTCTCAATACAATACCCAGATCCGTTTGGAGTTATGCTCAAAAAATCTACAGAATTCAAACCCAAAATCAAAGCACATCTGTGCAATGCATTTCATACATCTATTATATGCATAAAACCATATAAATAGACAACTGCTTAAGTAGTTTTAAAAAACTGTGGGTATCAAAACAATGGGCAAAAAACAAAACCATCCCATAAACCTATGGGTAACTGAAGAGGCGGTTTTACAAAACAATGGGTACCAAAAAACCATGGGCCCAAAAATAGCCCATAACGGTTACCCATTACCCATGGGTTAATAAACCACCCATGAAAATTTGCTTTGGGGGCTTCACCCCTAAACCCCCTTGACCTTCTTACCGATGAGAAGGACCTCCGTAAAAATACCTAAGTGTAACACATAGAAGGTGTACCAAAATCTAACATGAAAATAGGCTCCACAAACATAAAAATCTCCCACTTGGAGACTAATTTCCACTGAGAAAGCTTCTCAACCCTTCACTATCATCCACGAAGGCCAACCAAAGATGAACATAGCTTTAGTTTATCCCTTGTGACCACCTTGGTCATCATGTCTACAGGGATTCGACCGGTATGGATCTTCTCCAACTTCAACTTATCTTCCTCCAAAGTTTTCATGATGAAGTGTTATCTCAATTGTATATGCTTCATCCTAGAGTGGAAAGTAGATTTCTTAGCTAGGTGTATAGCACTCTGACTATCACTATGTAACTTACATTCCTCCTACTTATTCCCCAACTCCTCAAGTAATTGTTGTAACTAAATCATCTCTTTTCTTGCCTCTATGGCAGCAACATACTCAACCTCCGTGGTTGACAAAGCCACCAGCTTCTATAGTCATGAAATCTAGCTTATTGTTGTCCCACCTACAGTGTAAATATAACCTGTTGTGATCCTCCTATTGTCTACATCTCTAGCCATGTCTAAATATACATAACCACGTAAAGTGGTGTATGATCCATCAGTAGCACAAAACTATCCCCATGGTCCATCTCAAATCTTGAAGGATCCACTTTACTACTTGCCAATGCTCTTTACATGGATCACTCATTAATCTAATTACAGCTCCCACTGCATGGGCAATATCAAGCCTAGTGCACACCATAGCATACATTAAACTGCCAACAGTTGATGAGTAAGGTACCTTGGACATATGGTTTCTTTCCTGCCCTGTCTTGGGACACTTCTCCTTTGATAACTTAAAATGGCCTGCCAAAGGAGTCCCAATGGTTTAGCATCCTGCATGTTAAACCTATCCAATACCTTCTTAATGTACTCTTCCTGAGATAAATTCAGCTTCCATTCCTTCCTATCCCGAGTTATCCTCATACCAAGGATTTGTCTGGCAGCCCCCAAATCCTTCATATCAAAGGATTCACTTAGTTGTTTCTTGAGTAATTTTATTTGCTGTATGTTTTTACCTACAAACAACATGTCATCAACATACAAACATAGGATAATATAACTTCTATCCTCAAATTTCTTTGTATACACGCAATGGTCAGAATGAAATCTGATATAACCTTGCTCCATCATGAAGCTATCAAAATTCTTATACCATTGACGTGGAGCTTATTTTAGGCAATACAAGCTCTTCTTCAGTTTGCACACCATCTCTTCTTTACCTTTGACTTCATATCCTTTTGGTTGCCACATATACAGCTCCTCCTCCAAATCACCATGGAGAAATGTAGTCTTTACATCTAACTATTCTAAGTGCAAGTCTTTTGCTGCCACTATTCCAAGAACAGTTCTAATAGAAGTCATTTTTACTACAGGAGAAAAGATCTCATCGAAATATATACCTTGTTTCTATGCAAACCCCTTGACCACCAACTGGGCCTTATATCTTTTCTTTCCTCTTTCTCTATCTTTAACTCTGTACACCCAATTGTTCTGCAATACTCTTTTTCCTTCCAAAGTAGCTTCACCAAATCCCAAGTCTGGTTCTCCATGAGAGACTTATGATCCTCATCCATGGCTTGCTCCCACTTCTTACTGGCATCTACCTGCATTGCTTCATCAAAGCTCTCTAGCTCTCCACTATCAGTGAGTAATAAATAATAAAGAGAAGGAGAAAAATATTCAAGTTATTTTCTTACCCTAGAAGACCTCCTCACCGTAGGAGTTTACGGTTCTGTTGAGTAGGTTCCTAAAATGATTCATGGGTCATTGTCCCATCCAAAATATCCTCTACCACTACATATTCTTTCTTGGATTCTTCCTATTTTCCCGCAACTATTGCTTATACATGACTTTCTCATTAAAGACCACATCCCATGACCGAATGATTTTCTTATCCTTAATACTCCAACATTAAAATCTAAAGTCATCACCACCATAACCAATAAAAGTGCATTTTTTTAATTTATCCTCTAGCTTGGTCCTATCATCCTTTTCAATATGAACAAACACCTAACATCTAAATACTCTAAAAATGAGTAATCGACTTTCTTACCGTACAAGCCTCCTTAGATATGCCTCCATCCAAGGAACTTGAGGGTCCTTTGTTTATTAAGTACATAGTTGTGCTCACCGCTTCCGCCCAAAAATAAAGAGGCAGTCCTGCGCATGCATCCTCATGCTCCTAAGCATGTTCCATTATTATTCTATTCATCCTTTCTGACACCCCATTCTACTACGGGGTTCATGGAACCATCTTTTACCTATGGATTCCATTCTTAGAACAATAATCATCAAATTCATTGTTGTAATATTCCCTCCATTATCTCGACTGAGACATTTTAAATTAAGACCTGCTTCATTCTCTACTAAGGCTTTCCATTTGAAAAAGTAAAAATACATCGATT
Organism: Taxus wallichiana var. yunnanensis; assembly: GCA_018340775.1. Lineage (NCBI taxonomy): Eukaryota > Viridiplantae > Streptophyta > Pinopsida > Cupressales > Taxaceae > Taxus > Taxus wallichiana. The sequence goes on from CM031240.1 coordinate 565,878,929, forward strand.
TGTTTCTAATACAAAAACCCAAACTTTCCTTATTGTATCATCAATAAAAGTAACATAATAACTTGAACCCCAAGAGATGATACCTGAGCTGGCCCCCACACATCAGAATGTACCAGCTCCAACTTACACTCTTTCTTCATAGGTTCAACCTTGAGAAACCTTACTCGCTTCTATTTCCCATATATGCAGTTATCACAAAAATCTAAACCTATTTCTCGTATATCCAAGAAAATTCTTCCTTATGATGGCCATGCCCTTATGGCTCATATGACCGAGCCTATAGTGCCATAATGTTGTATCTACATCTCGAGTCCACAAGATTACAATCATTAGTACTATCGGTGGATAAATACAAGGTTCCAACCTTCTTACCTATTGCCACCACAAGAGCACCCTTGTTAATCTTCCAAGAGTTAGTCAGTAAATATCACAAGACAACCATCACTTCCCAATTACCCCACCGACATCAAATTTCTCCTTAATGTAGGTACATGTCGACATCCTTCAATAGCCATGTATTCTCATTCGCATTTTAACTTGAACATAACCTTTTCCAACTATACTGCAAGGCTTATCATCACCAAGAAAAACATGCCCAAAATCCCTTGAACATAATCAACAAAATAATGCCTATGTGGAGTAGCATGAAAAGAAGCCCCTGAATCTAAAACCCAAGATTTAGTAATATTATACAAAGAAAGAATCAAAGCATCCTGACATACATTACCCAATGCCACATTTGCCTCCTTGTTTTCTTCCTATTGTTTCTTCTTGTCCCAAAGCTCCCAAAAGTCCTTCTTTGCATGCCCATAATTTCCACAGTTCCAACATACAATCTTGCTCTTGGATTTTGACCTTGCCCGATCTTTCGATTTTCCACGGTTTCCTCTATTCTTCTATCTCCCTCTAGTTTCCACTGTCAAAGCATTCCCTAAAGTAGAAGATTCCCCAAATATTTTTCTTCACATTTCCTCACTTAGAATCACCCCTACAACATCCTCAAACTTCAACTTTGAGTTAGCTGGAACCAAGTTGCTTACCACCATTATCAGGCTATTCCAACTTTCAGGTAAAAAGTACAAAATTTATAAAGCCCTAACTTCTTCATCAAATTCTATTGTAACCAAAGCTAGCATATTCATAACCATATTGAAATCATTTAAATGATCTGCTACTGAACTATTCTTAGACATCTTCATATTAAACAAATTTTTCATTAAAAACATCTTGTTAGAGGCAGAGGGTTTTTCATACAACTTCCCTAATGAATCCATTAGATCTTTTGTAGTCTTTTCCTTTGAAACATTAAATAATACCAAAGATGCAAGACACATTTGGATTGTTCCAAGTGCCTTCCAATCCAAAAATTCCATTCCACATCTGTCATACTCGAGGTTTTGTTCACCTTCTCGGATAACGGAGTATAAAGATCCTTCCGATAAAGGTAATCTTCCATCTGTATCTTCTAAAGATTGAAATTCTGCCTCTTGAATTTATCAACCCTAGATCTTCCATCATCTCGCCATAGCTCCCACTCGGGATAAAAATTTCCCTACAATTCAACACTTCAACAAACCAAAACTAAGCTCGATACTAATTGTTAGGAAATAAGAGTATAAATATGTGGAATAATCCCTCACGAATCGTAATGTGAAGAGAAACTAATATGCGTAAAAATATTACGATCTCAAATTAAAGTGCGAATAAAATAAAACAACACAGAGAGACAGTATTTAATGTGGTTCACCCAATTTGGGCTACGTCCACCAAGAATCACTTGCTCAGATTTTATTACAAGCCACCACTCTCTCAATACAATACCCAGATCCGTTTGGAGCTATGCTCAACAAACTCTACAGAATTCACACCCGAATTCAAAGCACATCTGTAATGCATTTCATACATCTATCATATGCATAAAACCATATAAATAGACAACTGCTTAAGCAGTTTTACAAAACCGTGGGTATCAAAACAATGGGAAAAAAACAAAACCATCCCATAAACCTATGGGTAGCCGAAGAGGCGGTTTTACAAAACAATGGGTACCGAAAAACCATGGGCCCAAAAACAGCCCATAACAGTTTCCAATTACCCATGGGTTAATAAACCACCCAAGAAAATTTTCTTTGGGGCTTCACCTCAACGCGACCAGCTCACCGGTGAGCAGGACTGCCATAAAAATACCCAAGTGTAACACATAGAAGGTGTACTAAAATCTAACATCAAAACAGGTTCCACAAACATAACACTTCTTGCCCTTCATATACAGGTTGTACCCACTTCTATATGTATGAGGATAATGTTCTAACTTGTTCTTTTAATATCATTTTAGACACCTTATCATCATCAAATTTATGCAACAAACCCTCAACAGCTAATGTGATATCTTGTTTTAATGTTTCTCTGGTAGGTTTCCCAAAATGAATGTGTTGAACATCATAATCACCCATTGTGACTTCATCCTGTGATTTACTGGTTATGGGGTTACAAATTATATAGTTATGAACCCTTGTATCTAAACATGGGTATTAGTAAGGATTTTTCCTTTTCTGATGTTCTTTTGGGCTTTAGGAAATTTATAGTTGTGATTTCTATAACCTCTTCAAGAATGACTTATTTTTCTACATCTAAAATCAATCCTCCTAGCCAACCAGTTGTGAGAGTGTTTCTTATTTTTTATATCGGTGTGATACAGTGATGAGGCTTCTCGAGAAAACCACTAGTTGTTTAGATGCTTCTTGAGGGTCTTGCAATAATGGTATTTCCTCTTGTATATTGTCCACTTCTAATGTTGGCTCTTTAGATTCATCATGCATTATTACTATTTCCAATTTCTTCTTTTCTTGTCCTTGAATTTGGGACTGACTAGTTGTTTCTTGAGTCATACTATCAACTGGTGCCTTTCCCTTGTCTTTTTCTTCTACTAGAGTAACAATCATTTTTGTAGTTTCTCTTGGGGTTTCTCTAGTTGGAACTGTCACCTTAGATAGTTCCTCTTTCTTTGTACTATTTGCCTCCTTTAAAGGATGATGTTTAGTAGATATATCTTCCTTAGCTAGCACATTGGTGAGTTGTTGTTTCATCAATTCTTCTTCTTATTTTTAAGTAGACCGAGACCCATCAGTTGATTTTTGACCCTTGTCATCAATTTACACATTTTTTTTTCCATCAATCTCCATTGTTTTAGTGGATTCTTCTGTAGTCCCCACTATATCGTTTCTTAACAGGATCAGTACCTTGAAGTGAGTCATCACCCTTTATAATATCTACTTACTTTTGAGAGTGAATCTTAGTAAAGACAATGTTCTCTGTAGATGTTCCACTTGTAAGTCCTTGAATCATTGATTCATCTACTCCTGTAATTTTTGAACTTTCAGTATGGAACTTTTGCACTTGAACCTCTCCTTCACCAGTTGATGAATGGAATGATTCCTTCATTTTTTCATCTATTTGAGAAAAATTATCACCTTTTACCATATATTTTTCAATTATTACATCAAAAGGTTCAAGAAAGGGCATCTCCCCAAGTATATTTGTGTCCATTATCTCAATTGGGTTTCTCACTTGTTCATGTGATTGACTATACTAAGGTAAATCCGACATTTGGAATGCATTGCACTATATTCCTCTGAACCCTTTTCTATCAAAGGATGATTAGACATGGTCATACTATGAGTTATTGGTTCTTGAACTAATTCTGTCACTATCTCCTTTGGATTCAAAACTACAGCTACAACTTCTGGTTGTACATGTGGATCAACTTGAATTACTCCTTGATTTGGTGATGGCATTAGCTATTTTGTAAATGTGGAAACCAATTTCTCCTTATCCTAGGTGAGTGGGATTGGATCAATAACTTTAGGCACTTTATGTCTATGATTTTTTGATACATGGTCACTTTCCTTTAGTATTATCTTAGTTTTCTTCTTATCTCTCTCAAAGTGATTGAGGTCTAGTGATTCTATCTCTTTGGCACACTGTGATTTGGATTGAAGGTCAGCACCTACTAAGGCTCCCCTCATCATCTTCCTAGTGCTAGATGATCTCGGTAGTATTTATGTGGGAGTTCTAAGTTTGGTTAGACCTACCCCTTTAGCTTATAGGAACTACTTGGGTAATAGGGGCATTCTGCATAGATTTCAAAAGCATTTATTTTGTCTTTTATTTCAAGGAAGACAAAATTTCTAGTGCGACTAGTGGCACCATTCCATTCATCAATAGTACTTGAAGTAATTTTCTTTGTAGGTATTGGAGGATCTCTTCCTCCTAATGGATCAATCTTATAAGATCCTTTTAAAAGAGGAAGATCCTCCTTCAAGATTCCCAAATATTTGAAATCATTCAATACTTTTGTATTTTGGATGGACAAATCCATACCCTTCTTCTGCAACCAGATTCAAGGTCCTTCTCATTACATTAGCAATTCTTTCATATGGATTGTCTGATTATTTTTCATCCCAAGATATGGGAGAAATTGGTTGTGCCTCAATATTTTGATCAATATAGTATTGAATCACTATCTATTGATCATCTTCTACTCCTTGAGGTACTATAATAATCTGCCTAAGAAGAATACTTGAGAAATCTCTAAGTCTGACTTCTTCTTCATCTTTGCAATTCATCCAGTAATCCTCAAAGTAAGGTTCATGTTCATATGAACTCCCTAAAGCTGAGCTAACAACCCATCTGATGTCATATTAGGATCTTGGTTTAAAAATTCCATTTAAAGTCTTTCCATATCCTCTTCTAACAATCTAGTTTTAGAAATGGAGGGGAAGGAATCATTCCCAATCTTGATAGGAAATTTAATGTTGGTCTTATGCTTTCCTGTAATTAATTTTTGTATTGGTGTTGATTGCCTTGAAATCTCACAGAGGGCTGAATTGTCATCTACATATCTAGTTAATTTACATTGCTACTCGTTAAATCCACTATATCTAATGTAAGTGAAAAACCTATGTTGAATGAAGAAGCAACCATACTCTAGTATTTTATTCCTAGATTCTTCAAATATCCTATATTGCTCCCATTCAAGATTTAAAAACATATCACAGTGTGCAAAAATTCATCATTTACGTTCCTTACATTTCCTTTCCAGTTTTTCAAACATATTTGGGGATAGACCTCATATACTTTACTATCTTTGAAGTGTGCCTTTTGTGGGAGGCCAGGGAAAATATTATGACCTACAATATTGTAGATTAAGTATGACATCATATAGAACTCAATGTTATCAATGGCATCTATGTTGATTTTTGTGGCTAATTCAAAGATTTGTGTGTGAATTGATGTAGCTATGAGTGTTTCCCAAAAATACTTCCTTTTTCTCTCCAAGATAACCCATATATATGGACACATCCATTCTTTGAATTCAGTATCCATGTCCAAGCCATCCATTCTACTTAATAACACAATTATGTCTTCCACTTCCTCCACAAATTGTGATCTGACCAATCTTTTAGGAATTCTTGTGGTAGCCTTTCTATCGATAATAACCATTTAGTATTCATGATTATGGCATAGTCTTTATTTTTGGCCTCATAATCATTAAGGGATTAATCCTTGCTTATGGTTATTTTTCTTGAAATTTTATGTAGCCCAAAAATTAATCTAAATGCTTTAGGTGTTAGGGTTAATACTCCTTTACCACTTCCATCCAAGACTTCCCTTTTTATTGGATCGTAGTTCTCAACAAAAATCCTTACATGTTTTGGGAAATGCATTGAAGGGGGAAAACAACTAGGGCAATGTGGATTTCCTCAATGGTTTCCATTGATTCACTTTTATTAGGATCATGGAGCCTTTATAGAAAATCATCCAAATTGGTGTTTGTGATTTTATCTAGATTACTGGTAATACAGGAGGTAACGTGGAATCCTGATTTCATGGGATTCATTCTATATGATGTTGATTTAACCTCTTAATCCCTTACAAATTGTAAATAAAATGAGAAGAACACAAATTTAATGGAAGAACTTACCCACTTCTTATGCAAACTCTACAAAATTCTCCACCACTTTTGTAACTCTGAGTTCTCTAACTCGATGTTACTACTTTAGTAAATATTTCTTCAATTTCTTGTGAATTAAAACTACTAGGTAATTTAAATATCTACATGCAATGGTAACAATTCAAATTGTTTGAAAACCTTTTTGAAACCTCTTCCTTGATTCATGTAAGACAGATTAATTGTGGAAAATATAAATATGTTACATCCTAGTCGTCAAACTTTCCCATTTGTTTGAATTTAGACCATCCATGTGGATCGATTTGGGGCTTTGTGGGATTAGGGAGTATTTTTCATTTCTGCATTACTTTTCAAATGAGTGCAAGTTTTAAATCTAAACTTAACCCCGTCCATTGAATTTTGCTAAGAAAGAGTCACATGTCCTTGGTGGGCTTCAAAGATTTCTTTACATTTTGCACTCCATTGTTCATTGATGAAAAATTTCATTATCAACCCGATTCCATGCTCCTATCCCATTCTGACATGTATTCCTTTTTGGGAGTGGGGTCAACTTCTCCTTTTTCATTATTTGACTTGAATATTCATGGGAATATTTTTCGAGCTTCGGGGCTAGGTTTGCAATTTGTAGTTATTATGTGAATTGTGTAATTTTGTAAAAAAATCCCATTGTAGCACAACTGATGGAAATATGCCATGTGTCTTCGGATGGTGGAGGAGAATATGTAATTTTTAGTGAATATATAAGGGATGATATTCAGGAGGGATTTACATGGTTAAACACAATTAATCATCAATTTTTCATAGAGATCACTCAAGGATGACATGGTTATCACATTCCTCAAACAAAAAGAGGATTCATATTGGATTCATGACTCAAACACGAGACTTCATTTGTATTCAACATGATTTCATTCTTCAAGCATACATGTTTTTAATTCTAATAAACCAGACACAAAAATTTGAAGGCACATTCATGATAGAAGGGCGAGATCAAAATGAGCACTAATAGGTTATAATTTTACATCTCATAGAATGGGCATCATGTACAGATTAAAAGTATGCTCATAATAGGTAGATTCTCATTCGCATATTACCAACATGAAGAAATTATGTGTGTTTGTGTGTGTGTTAATGGAAATATATCTAATTGGTGAAACTGTATGCAAAGTAAAAATATAAAAATGCACACCTCTATTCTTAATCTATGCTTCCTATGTGAAAGTTATAAAACATTATATTTATTTGGCTATACATTTGCTTTTATAATAATGGTTAGAATGGGTAGACATTTTTTTCTAATGAATTTTAAAATAGGAAAAATGGATCTTGTTACCACTACCCCTTATAGAGAAATTTCATTTATTAATAGTGCCAAATATTTGGAAAGGAGGGATGGAGAATGGTTTTTGAATTTCACATTCCTAAAAAATATCTCAATGATATTTGATTATTTCATTCTTTGTTTGACAAACATCAACCAATTGGAATAATATTGAGTATAAAAATTATATCATATACTATTTTATGTGTTTAAATTGAACATATAAATAACATTGAAAGATCATGATCAATATTTTAGAAGGATTTACAAGTTTAATTATATAAAAAGTGGCATGGAATTATCTAAAAAACATATAAAAGATTCATGTTATAATTTTTGTTGGAAAATGGAGTCGTATATTGATGGGGAGAATATTGATGTGCAAGATAGTCAAAATATTTGTGTTGGAATTATAAGTACATTTAGAAAAAAATTTGTTATGCATTCACTTAATATGTTGCCCACTACCTGAATATGGATAAATAATTGGGAAAAAAACTTACATTCCAAAATATTTACAACGTTGATAAGAAAAAAATGATCGAAGCTAGAAAGATATTCTTTAGTATCACACATCCAAGAGTTCAAGGGATCTGCAAAGGATAAATATTTGTTAAAGCTAGTAGAAACTAAATTTAAAAAATTGAATCTACAACATCTCAAGAGATTCAAATTTTTTATTTAATGAAAAATATTTCAAGATTGATGTTGGGTGGTGTCATCAATATCCTCAACAATACCAATATTGACCACTTGATTGAGACAATGTTAGTATGCTTGTTAACTCTATGTTATGTAACCATGTTCCTCTTTAGTGGGATGCAATATTGATTCCCTTCAAAAAACAACTTGTGATATTTTCAACATTGATTTTGAGCATGAAATATAAGACAATGAAACTCAATTTTACATTATTGATGGGAAACATACTATTGCAGCTCATAAAATTATCATGGAAAATATTGAGTTTATATTTATTCATGATAGAATGATGCAAAGGTCTACTTGAAGTCTATCTTCTAGAGAAACAATAGATAAAATAATCAACATTTGTAAACACTAAAATATGGCAAACAAAACATGGGCTTGCACAATATTTATTTACAAGTTGTAAAAAGTCAAGTCATGGTGGATCATGGAAAAAAGACAACAACATGTTGGTTATGGGCATGAAAAGAGAGATAATTGGAATGTGTTTATATTTTTTACTTCATTTTATTACAAATAGAAATGAACTAAATATAATCTCTACTATTCTTGTATAACATGTGACTAATAATAAAAAAATTATGTTCACATATAGTCATTCGAGAGGAAAATTCTACTTAGTTTTTAGAAGTAAATAATAGATAGTTTGAGTGGTGATATTCCATTTATTTATCTTCCAAATATAATTTGGAAAAAATGGGTGTTATAGTTTTTATTTTTATGCTAATGGTGGGTTGGTTTGTTGTCAAAGAAAAGTTAATGACCGTGATTTCAATAAAAACTCATTATACCTTCTTATAACAGGTTTCTTCGAGGAACAAAAGGTATGACACATGAATCATTAGAACTATTTACGAGATAAATGTATAAGTGGTGAAGTTTGGTTCAAAATAGAACATTTTTTTAATTTTATAACTTTAGAGGACTATTACAAAAGGGTAAAGGAGAATAGATCCAAAGAGAAAAAAATTATATCCTATATTCAAACAAGATTTCCATAATACATTTCTTATATGGGATGTAATGTATCCAATGTGATTGAGAAATTTGGCATGCATGAGACTAATTTTTCTCAACTCTGTCAAGATTTTGGAGATTACAAGAAAAATTTAAAAAGGAAGCTACTCAATCGGGAAACAGTGAAGGAGATGAGTCAAATTATTCAAATAATGTTATTGATCTATTTGAACTATATGTGTCTTCCATTAATAGAAATTATCAACCAAGAGAGAATGATACATATGAGTTTACATGTTAATGTTATTTTCCTTTTTTGCTAAGAAGAAAATTGGGAGGTTTATATAACCATCTCACTCCACTTAGTATGTAAGTGGTAATTGTTGTTTTTATAATGTTGTGAGTAATATCTCATAAAAATATATTATAGACCACACATACATAAATTCAAGTATAATGAATTGTTTTTTATGCATATTTCTACTACCATCAGTACAAGCTTCTTTTTTCATACTTTTGTAAGCATATACATGAAGAAAACTAAAAAAATACAACCATTTCAGAAAGGGTGCTATAGGATTTTGAATGGATAGTTTATGTTTTAGGGGATGTCACTAATTTTTAGCATTTACGGTGTTCATACTTCAACCCGAAATGGTCAATGATGATGTGTAAGTGGAACTTGATTGGTCACATAAGATACCTTGAATATTGTCGAGACCATTGATATTGGGTTTTTCATTCCTTAACATCCATTTAAACATGAGAGATCTATACATTTTTGGGAGCACATGATTGAAAGATGCAACATTGATTCATCCCCTATTTTAATATTATATGGTTGTACAAATGCAATAAAGGAATCTAAAAATATACATAAGACTTCACTTATATGTATATAAGAGAATCCACTGTAGGATATCATGTTTGAATATTATTATAAATATCTAACTACACATCTACGTGATTAACCTATAACCATTTTATATTTTTTTGATATTATCCTATTTTATGTAATTTAACATGGACTGTTATCTATTCTTAATCATGTTTACTTCATATATGGTTTTACTATTTAGATGTATTTCCTTGATATAATTTGTTCTGTAAATTTATTTTTTGAGAATGATATGAGTGGGAAGGTTCCCATTTTTATACTATTAACAGACAAAAAGAAATAATATAAACACCATTTATTTACATTTATACAAATATTGGATATGAATATTTCTCGTATTATTTCTCTAAATGATACGAAGGAGAATATTTGTAATGAAAAATTCCCATTCTATGAAAAGTAAAAAAGTAACATCTATTACTCATATTAAGAAAATATATAGGATATATTTTATATGAGAATGAACATATGTCCATTCTAAGAATATTTGGAATGAGTAGATTCTCAATCTATGTAAAGTAAAAATATAACCTCTATTTTTTAATTTATATTAATTATATGAGAATGAAAATATGCCCATTCTAACTATTCTCAAAAATAAAAACATAGAGGAAAGGTCATTTGTGTGCTTTGAGAATATTTAAAATGGACAATGCTCATTCTACATAAAGTAAAATGGTAACCTCTATAATTTCTCTATATTTTTCTAATGAGAATGTTTATAATGTGCACATTCTCATTCTCATACATTAAATATGGAGGAAGAATAGAGGTTATATTTTTACTTTTCGTATAATATGCATCTTCCTATTTAAATTGTTCTATGAATGGAGAGATACCCAATCTAAATAATTTTGAAGCCTCTTTTAATATGTATTTGAGAATGAACACCTGTCCATTCTTAATGATTTTTAATTTTCAATAAGAGATTACATATTTCATGGTAGAAATTATTGAATTACTACAAATGTATTTTAGCATAGATTGATTAAGTGTATTTAATGAAGTAAGTCAATTTGAGGCAAGTGTTATTCCTGAATGTAACATTCACAACTCCAACTAATAAGATATTCCCTAACAAGAAATACTACTAATGGTGGTTAATATAGAAGCTATGTCAAACCCTACACCATCAATTATGACAACTAATTCATCTATAGGTATCGAATAATATTTATTAATTTTTAAAAATTCAATAATTATAAATTTTGTTTGGAATCAATTTTTAAAATTTTATTAATTAAAATTCTTATGTGCATATACAACTATAGACAATATTCAATCAATGGAAATATGTAAATATATAGGTAAAAATATATAGTGAAATACTTTTATTGGATTCTAAATAAATATAATGTAATAATGTGTCTCGATACTATCTTTTTGCAATTCCTCCAAAGAAACATTTGCTTGTTTTTATTTAGAAGGATTTTAGTTCAAAAAAACTTCGAAAAGAAAGATACATTCCAATTGAATAATGAGCACATTTAACCAATAGGATCTATTGCTTAGTTTCTACTAGCTACGTTTGCATAGTTTTAAATATAATTTTGATCTACATTTGATACATATTCAATGTAGAACAAAATGAAATGAAACTACTACATATAACTAAAGTGGAGGCTCGTCCGTTATTTCGTTGGGGTTTTGAGCAATATGAAAAAAGATATATTTATTATTTTTGATACAATTTGGAGAGCCAAATATTCATTACAATCGTGAAACAACTATACTAGTCAATGGAATTAATAAAAGAGTGCTTAAGGATAATTTCGTGGTGTCTCCAAAGTTGTCTTCGGATAAAGAATCTAAAAGTGGTAAATGTATTATTTCAATTTTTTTATATTCATAGCCTTAATAGGTGATACAAATGATGTAATATAATCCTTAAAGTAATGTGTATGTGGTCTGAAGATGTGTCTTAATATATTTCACTCCTAAATCATTTATTTTACAAGGGTATCAAGGAAATGAGTAGGAAACACACATGTAACAACATACAAAGGGTAGACTTAAAGGGGCTATAACGAGTGCTAGGGTCACATATCTAGAGGGTAGTGATCCCTAAATTAGGTCAACCTAGGGTTTCCAAAGCTGCGGTTAATATAGAAGAAGGAAACCTACTAAGATATTGGTAGTTGGGTGTGGAGAGGTATAGATCAATAATAAACATGCATGATATGACTGAAATGAAAATGGTGATAGCTAAGGAGATGATAATGGATAAGAGTATTATGCTAACTAGTATTCAAACATGTGTAATACCAAGCTAACATAACACAATGAGGAAAGGAAACAAACTTATCTATGTAAAATGACAAGAAAATGGTTAGATCTCTCACCTCATACCCGTAGGGTGGTCACTCGATGCATCTATCTCTCCAAAAAGTAGCACACCGAGAGAGAATCAAAATAAGGTGGAGAAGGGGAAACCATTCCTATCCTAAACTCAATATAGGTGATCTAGTAGTAAAAGTAACCATCCAATAAAAATAGTATCCAACCCAATCCAAGAAAGATGCAAGATGAACCAATATCTAAGTGATTAGATGCAAAGATGATGCAAAAGAGTAGAGAAAATGGTAGTTCAAGTGATTTGGCTTCCTTTACTTATGAATGTCAAATGTGTGGTAGGTGACTTAAGATAAATTCAATTAAATATTATTTTCATAGTAACTTACTATAACTAATGATATGCAGGAAATTAAATACATTAGTGTAAATTCAATAAGCATTTAATAATGTAAAACCCTAAGCAAATGAGAGAGGATGATGACTTAGTTGATTATGTGTAACTTACGAGTGATTTGGACTATGTATTTGCTAGAACATGCTGGGAATAGTGATTTCAAGACTTGATGAAGATTCAAAAGTACAAAAATATGTAGTACAAAAGAAACCATAAGAGGACAAGAGAATCCAGGACACAATTGTCTACTTAGATGCTCAAGTTCTGAATTTTCTTGTAAGAAGGTCTTAGCTTTAATATTCATTTTGTCACTCGATTTTGGTTTTAGGGTTCCAATCACACATGTAACATGAAAAATAGATGACTACCTATAAATGTCCATAAACCACATCAAATATAAAAAAATATGTATAATCTGAGTCAAAATGATCCCGATGGTCACCAAAAGAGTAAACTTACAATTGAGTGCTATATTACATCTCATATTATATGTAGTTCTTTGTGTGTGTGTGTCCTAGGTTTCCCTTCTATAAGTTACATGATGATAGCGGGCTAGATATATATTGTACCAAGTATGTAGAATGTGTTTGATGGAATAAAATGAACTCCCTACCTATGTTGTGTGTGTAGATTAATGTAACCCTTGTCCCTTGTATGAATGTGCTAGATGTAGTAGTGCTCTTGTGCCTTTTTCAAGTATAGGTGGTGATATATAATGTTTATAGTACTTAGCCCCTTATTAAAGAGAAGTAAATAAGTATATATATGATTCCATTATTTAGATTTCATAATTGACAACTTAAAGTCTGACCAAAAGTGTTGAAAGGTGAAAAAGAAGTGAAAATGACCCAAAAGAGTAAGAGTAAGGAAGAGAGGGACATGGATTCCCGGAAGGGACGAGAGCACCTAGGAACTTCTTCCCTAACTAGGAGGTAGTTTTGAGGCCATCAAAAGATAAATTAATAACAAGTTCTAACAAATTTGTAAGATGTGTAAATGTAGTAAAGTGTAAGAGATAAAGCAATCAAATATCCAAAAGGAGTTGTTAACCATTATTTTTATTACTTATGAATCATCTATATAATAATATGATTTAGGACCTAGAAATGTACCCAAGTTCATAGATTTTAATTCTATATTTCTCCCACTTTATGTTGTTTATTGAATACTCGATATAATAAAGTAGATAGAAGATGAGTACATTTTAAAATGAAGAGAAGTGTATTTGATAGTGTGTCAAGTGGATAAGTAGCCATATGAAGTTTGAAGTGATTATAATGTGAATCCTAGAAACTAGGAAAGGAGGTATACCCTAGGGGTGAAGTGGATGCATAGTAGTTTGTTTTTGAATGAGTAATTTGGCTAAGAATGACCCATACATGAGGGGTTATGACGTGCATAAGGAATGTGCAAAGGGGCGTGCACTAGGAGTATGGGATAGTGTTTGAAGGATCGTGCCCAAGTAGGTTAATCGGGGACCTAGCCAAATTTAATAAACATGGGATAATATTATAAGAACAGAGGTGGGGTGACGTTTAAACACGTTCTATATTTATACAATAAAAATATGGCTTTGAAGGCATGTAAAGGGGATAAATCTAGAAAAAGCATATGCATAAATTATAGGATGATCATGCATAATATAATCTAATAGTAGGATTAACATAGGAGCTATATTTAACATAATTTATTATTAATATTGATGTAAAAGCATGCACACCTTATAATTTTTTTTGGATGTAGTGAATTTTGGATATTTTTGGGCATGCCTATTATTAGGAGAGTGCATGGGAGGTAAAGGGAAAGTCCCCACCCATATATATATATTATATGCCATTTTTATAAAGCGGTGACCACGTTTTGGGTTTGAGAGTCTATACGAAAAAGTTATGATTTGTGTTTTCATGCATGTGCATGCGCTTGGTACATTGGTTGATATGTATTCAAATTCAATGATGTAATACCTTTTTTATAATGGAATTTTGTGGATGGATTATGGTTGTTTATATGTATGAGTATGGAGATTTCATATTGCAATTAATTTTGGTAATTTTATAATCTACTAATGATCCTTATTACATGTGTTTCCAAGTGATCATAATGAATTTTCATGATAAAAACTTGACAATAAAACAAAAAAGGAGGGACATAGGAGTTACGTGTACTTTTGGTGAGAATTTAGCCTTGTTGAATGAGGTTACGATCGCATTGCACTTGAGGTTAAATTAAGGATTAGATTTTGGTTACTGTTGTTGGGACCTCTTTTCTATTTTCATTCTAGGATGTTTCTTATAGATGACGTACCAACTATATTTGGAGAGTATTGAAATTTGGGTGGAAGATGGAAAAGATAAGCTTATGTAGAGGTATAGCACTAGACTTGGCTTTAATGCATGGTAGTGGCTGCCAACATACACATTGGATAAAGTTTGGTATTCTAAGACAAGGGTTTGGATGCAAGAAGATTATCATATGTTGTTTGATGTAGATGAAGCATGGACTAGATCTATAGATCGCTGGTGGGCTAGTGTGTTACACAATTGTATGTTGGAGTATGCAATCACCACATATTGTTTCCCAAAGGAAGTTGATTTTAGGTTCTTCCATGAGCCCAGGATGATCTTATTTTTGTTTCATTCCTTTGGTGATTAAGACATTGATGGTAGAGTTGAACTGAAGATATTACCTATGGCTAGCTAAACCCCCACCGCACACAAGGGTAGGAGAAGGTGCAGAGAATATGGTGGCAACCCCGATAGAAAATAAGTAGAGAGAGGAAACATGACTCAAGTTTAATGAAGTACGAGAGAGGGACATGGCACATGATAGGGATATTAGAGCATCGATGGAGTTGAGGAGAGTGATGAATCATGAAGGTTTTAAATCTCTCATGGAAGATGAGGAGCTAAAACATTGGGTCTTCCCAACCTTCTTGAAAATCATAGTAGAGAGTCCCCATCGGCCTTCAGGATGTAAGTGTGCTAGAGGATAGGTTGAGAAATGTGGGCTTACATCTAACTCCACCTAGATACCTAGCCCTTACAAAAGGTGTTCCAGACCAAAGGTAGTTATTGAAAGGAATTATAATAGACATGAGTAGATATATATATGGGTAGATACCATTTTGCATTAAATTTAGAAGGGAATCAAGTTAGTAGTGTGCCCATGGAAACTCAATAGGTGTTGGTGTTTGGGAGTACCTATATAGGGTTATTTTCAGTGCATCATCAAGAAAAAGTGTTGTCACGTAGACCGTTGGATGTAATTTAGTAGGAGAACATGATGATCAAGTGGATCGGTCACTGGTTGCCACATGGAGGGAATCTAGGGAGGTTGGTTTTGGATCTAGAGGATAAGGACCATAACCACCACTACATCAACCTTAGTAGCCACAACCGAACCATTCCCTACCTCATCAACTAGCGTATCCAACACCTTAATTTTTCTTTGATATGTATCTTCATTTACTGAATATAGATAATGCAGAGAGAACATGCATAAGTGTGAATTTCTATGGTATAGTAAGGGGATAACATCTTTAGATAGAAAGGCCAGTCAATTTTCCACTACTCTACAATGGTACACGCATATTTGGTATAGGAAGTATGATTCACATCAGACTATGGTGGATTATAATGATTTTTGCACTACATTTTTGGTTTAGTTTTACACCCCAAATTTTGAGCAATAGAGCATCAAAGCACGCCCAAAGATATTAAGAAAGGATTGTCGAAAAGTTTTCAAGAATATGACATGCATTTTAATACTATGTTGTCTAAATTATCCTATGATATTTATTTGATTCTGCATGCACAATGGTTTTTTGGAGGATTTTGAATCTATTCGGGATGGATTTATCTCATAAGATTCATGTGGACCCATGTGAGGCCTTAGAAGCATCTTTTCATGATGAGGCGATTGGAAGTGTTGATATTAGAGTAAGCCCATTCTTTGAGGCACAGATTGTCGCAATGGAGAAGCAATTGAGAAGCTATTTTACAACTCAAAACATGAGATGTGTAGTGGTATATGGTGCACTAATTATGAGGTTGAGGTACATACTAAGGATGGTTATATGCACAAGTCGAGTAGGTGCATTGTTACTAGATTGTGAAATTTTCCATTTGGACCATGATGTCTAGAACTTCCCTCTTCAGAAGCGCTCGATTATGAAGAATGAATATGTGTATTATAATATTTGTAATAAACACACATGTGACATGAAGGATTGTCCATTGATAGAAAAAAATTCATGAGGCATGCGATACTGGGTTAAGACATACTACAATGGAAAGCAACTCGAGGGACGCCAATGCACAACCTTCAAAATAATGTAACAATATTGGAGGTGGATTCCATAGAGGATATAGAATCATAGGTCATGGAGGTAGAAGTAGATTCCCATGTGGGACCTTGTATACTTGTGGTTCATATGATCACTACCAACATGAGTGTTCATAGAATATATTTTTATCATGGTTTGGAAAAAAACATAAGTTAGAAGATTTTCCAGATCTATATGAGCACATGATAAAGAACAAGAATAAGGAAAATGGTGCATGGATGATCAAGGTAGAACAAACGAAGGGTGGTGAATGGATACCGAATAAGATATATGATCCTAAATTATAACCCTTCTTGGTCACTACTAGGGATGAAGTCACGCATGCACATGAACCTCTTAAAGCTAGACCACTCATCATATGATAAGAATCCATGCATGAAAGGTATCAAGATACTTCACATTAGAAGGAAGTGTATTAACAAACCATTGGAGTCATAAGAGAATTGTAGGGTGAGATACGGTGGTTAAAGGTGCATGCATGCGAGAGGAAATAGATGAACATTTTTGAGCTCCCGAAGATTGATGTGGATGAATTTAAGGAGGTGTGTAAAATGTTGCGCAAGGAGAATATCATTCCTCTATTAGGAGAATAGTTGCATGACAAGGTACCACATGTTTCACATTGAACAAGAAAAACAAATTCTACATGCAAAATTACCTCTATAGGATCATGAATCTAACAAGGATATCACACTTGATATGGTGATTGATGATTGGATGGTGTGCAACATTTTGATTGATATGGGCGTTGAGGTAAATGTACTCAATCTAGATGCATGGAATCAAATAGGAGACGAACATTCTAACTATCTTCAAATGTGTTGTATATGGAAAATAATACAAGGGCTATGCCTATTGGGGTGTTGAAGGATGCTTCTATTACAATTCAAGGAGCCAAGTTTACTGGATATTTTGAGGTATTAGATCTTGTTGAAGTAGAAAACATTATAGCATTACTTGGGAAACCATGGTGTTATGCAAACAATGTAGACTTGTGCTTCAATAAAGGATACATAAGTTTTGAGAATAAGAATGAGCACATCATTATACCTTTCAATGAAGCAAAAGATACACCATATGTTGAGACTATTAGTAAATAGGATCTAAACATAATTTACACATGCACAACACATGATCTTGAGACCATAAACCATCCAAGGAAGGCATCTTGTAGCAAGGAGATGTGCGATCAGTTAGTGACACCAAAATTATTTCTTGTGATATCTAGACACACGGAACATACAAGATGGTCAGAATGAGATGAAAGGACAAGTAACTAGAATGATTAGGCCATACATGGTTAGGTGTATGGGAAGAGTTCAGATATTGTGATTCATTGGTGAAGAATATCCTAAGTCTTTCTTATGTGCCATGGAGGAACATTGGTAGAATGATGGTGATCGAGAGAAACATGTTAGTTCATACCATGTGCAATGTAATAACAAACTAGTGGATGACAAAAAAATATAACTTATTGGGTTAGTGAGAAGTGAAAATCACCTTCTCAACCAGGTCCATGCAAAGTAATACACCTACAAATAAATGTGAATATCATGGTAAGAATCTTCATTTGGTACACATCCATAATTGTGATAAAATATGGGTGTAAGGACATGAGGCCTTTCCCCATTCTCTTTGGGTGCATAAGTTATATTCCACCCTACAAGGCTACACATGTGCTTAGCATGTACATGCTAAGATTAAATAAGAGAAAATAAGTTGGTGAAATTTGACTGAAGTCATGGTCCATACATTTGATTTTTTTAATAAACCTACAATCCATGAAGCATTGTAGATTATGAGGCACATCACATTGGGGATTTCACATAGATGGAAGATATCATGTAAGTGTTTCTTGGAGAACTTGATCCTCAGTGCACTGGATGCTGAGGAAATGGAAGAGTTACAATTAGGCCACACCTAGAAAGAGAAAGAAAAGGGTAAAATGGTTTACCTCATTGATGATGAAGAGGTTGAAAATTTGGAGGTTATTCATATAGAAGGTGTGTGAAAATTAATGGATACAGTAGATGAAAAGTTCCACATATATCATGTACCTATGAAGACAAAGAAGGTAAATATTGGCACCAAGACGCACGCCAAATGAAGCCATTATTGGAGATTAATGGTCAAAGAAAGAGTTATAAAATATTATTAATAGTTTACGTGGCTTCCAAATTTTATTTACACAAGGTTACCATAATATAAAAGGATTATACCCCTCATTGGGAGAAATAAAAATTAAGCTGAAGGAAGGTTTGCACCCGGTCTAGATGAGGCCTTATAGGATGAATACAAACTTGTAAGTATGGGTAAAGGAAGAAATATATAAAATTATTGAATCTATAATCATTGATCCAATTTAATAATTTGATTAGGTTAGCCCCATGGTAATCGAAAGTATCAAGAATTATGGGAGGATCATAATTTTTTTGGATTATAGGGAATCAAATGCTTCATGTGTTACATATCCATTTCCTACCCCATTTATAGAGGAAATCATTGAAGGAGTTAGAGGGCACAAAATCTATTCATTTAGAGATGGAGTTTCAGGATATCATCATGTGCACATTGTGCATGAGAACTAAGAGAAGAATACATTTTCTACTAAACAGGGGAAGTTTTTCTTATACGATTATGCCTTTTGGCTTGAAGAATGTGTGCACCATATTCTCATGCATTGTTGTGTAAACATTTAAGTATTTTATTCATTAGTTATTCTGGGTATACTTGGATGACTAGACTATTTATGGGTTAGCCATATATTAGTGTGATAACTTGACTCTCATTTTTGAGAGATGCGAGTAGTTGAGTATCTCTTTGAACATTAACAAGTGTATTTTTGCTACACCCTTTGGCACCCTGCTTGGACACATCATTTGTAAAGTAGCATTTTTGTAGACCCTGCTAAAATAGTTATGATATTGGGGTTAGAAGAGCCTACCAATCGAGTGAATTGTGTGGATTTATGGGGATACAAACTACTATAGAAAATTTAATAAAGATAATGTGAAGATTTTTATGCCCTTGGAAGAATTTCTCAAGGTGAAAGGAAAGTTCTATTAGGGTGATGCAAAATAATAGGCATTTAAAAAACTCAAGGAAATCTTACCACTATACCCATGTTGCACTTTCCTTCTTGGGAAAAACTATTTAATGTTCATGTTGATGCTTACGCAGTACGATTATTGGCACAAATTAGTGTAGCCTAGAAATGGAAATGTTGATAATCTTATATGATTTGCAAGTAGGATGTTGACACTAGAGGAGTGGAATTACACCACCACCGAGTGTGAGGTAATGTTTATGATCTACATGCTTTATAATTTTAGACACTAAATATTAGATACTTCATTTATCTTTTATAAAGATGATATGGAATTGAAATATTTGGTCAACAAGCCTATTTGTAAGGGAACATATGTAAGTGGATTCATCTATTTCAAGAATTTGACTTCACAGGTTGTGGTTAAACTAGGAAAGAACAATTTAGGGCTTGATCATATTTTAAGGATTAATTCTAGGAGGACATGCAGAGCATTGAGGATATAATTAAATATGCACAGCTTATTTAGGCTAAACTGTGGACCCATAGATTTGGAGGATATTGTGGTATTTTTATGCACTTGACAGTGCTAAGGGTATGTAAACATTGGAGAAAAATAATATTTCCATTTGAGTTGTGCCCTATCAACTGATTGGAGGTGACCTATACAAAATGGGATGAGATGAGATCTTGCATTGTTATGTACTTAAGTATGAGTGCGAAGCTATTGTGGAGGAGGCTCATTGTGGTATACTAGGAGGAAATTATGCAAGTGATGAAAATGTGCATACGATCCTCATGGTTGGAATTTGGTGGGAAAATTTGTACAAGGATGTTAAGGATTTTATGAAATCATGTGATCATTATCAGCGCATTAGGAATCCCGATAATAGATTTTCTATGTCACTTAGACCAATCATGCGAGTGCGGAGAACCTTTTTCGGAGTGGTCTATTGAATTTTTCAAACTAATTTCACCACCGCACATGACTCGTGGAGTGCGATGTATAATCACTTACACATAATATCTTACAAGCTAGGTAGAGGTTACACCTACAAAGGATTGTAATGCAGCTACTGACAATGAGAATATTCCTATGGGAGAATATAATTAGCAGGTATGGTTGTCCATTAAGATTGAAGAGTGATAGAGTTTATTGGTAGAGTATATGATGGCTCACCATAAAACCACCCCTTTTCACCCTCAAGATAATGGTACTATAGAATCTTTCCACAAGACTTTGGGTGAAACGTTGACAAAACTTTGTGATGTTGGAAGAAATTATTGCGATGAAAAAGTGTCAACTATACTTTGGGCTTATAGGACTACTAATAAAATGTTGAACAAGGCTACGCCATTCTATCTAGTGTTTGGAATAGAGACAATACTACCAATAGAATTCATGCTACCATCCATGATTATTACACATGCAAGTGGATTAGATAATGAGAAAGTTTTTTTGGAGTGCATTGATAAACTAATGTAATTGTATTATCGACATGCTATTGCAGATTAGAGCCAAAATACTAAGAAGGCAAGAAAATAAGCATGGCATGATAGGCACATTAAGAACAATATATTTCCAGTAAAAAATATGGTCCTTCTCTATAATTCCAAGTTTACGCACCACCTAGGAAAATTAAAGGTGTGTTGGTTGGGACCTTTTTAGTAACCAATATACTTGAATCGAGCACATTTTAGTTATTCTGAGGAGCACTGGATGGCATTATGTATCCTAGATACTTCAATGGGAGTAGGATGAAGCACTACTATAAATACAACTTTTTGGTGTTTGTAATAAGGTATTATTTCCACTTAGATTATGTTTCCCTTTCATGTGTTTCTTTCCACTTGCTGATTTTTCTTTGTGGTTTTATTTCTTGTATTTTTGTAATAAGTGTACTTGCACATAGGAAGCTAATTAATATATATTGTGTTCATTCATATAGGACTTCACATTATTTTAGTGTGGCGTGAAAAAGGTAAAAATGCATGAAAAAATACCATGTTGGTGCTTTTAATTGGATGAATAAGTTTGCACAAAGGTAGAAGGATGGTATGACAATTGCAAGGTATGCGCAAAAAAAAGGAAATAGGTGGACATCACAAGAAATAATAAGGATGGTGACAATAAATAAATTACTTTCTGGATGAAGACCACATGAGAAGAAGGATCGCGTAGTGTAACGCAAGGTAGGAAATGTTGTGATGAACTACTTGGTATATGGTGTAGAGGATTATGTAATATGTCACAGGAGGCATGCACAAAGAGGTATACAACCTAGGAAGTAGTGAGCATGCCGAAGGTCATGACTACGAGAATGTGAAAGGAATTTGGGTGATGAAGCAAAAGTGAAAAATATACTTTAAATTGGGACACCACTTTAAAACTTTAAAGCAAGAAAAATTGTTTTGAAAAGACAAAAAGTTAAGGCGGTGAAGTTTTAAAGCATGAAAAAGTTATAAAAGGGGGAAAATCAAGTCATTTTCTACCTTGTATTCAAGAATATTTGAGTACTTAAACAACCGAGTGAACTAGTATGACAAAATGAGAAAAGTAATGAGAAAACCAATGCAACATGCATAGTATCTGGGAAGAATCCTTCATGGAAAAGTGGAAGTTTGAGCATAGAATTGAGTGTGAAGCTAGGGCATGGGTAGGTAGGGTTCATAATGGATAAAATATGAATGGATAGGGTTCTGCAAGGCTCGCAAAGGATTGTATAGATGGACAAAAGTGACACTCAATATTTGAGAAGAAATGGCATCAAGAGAACGACTACTTCTTCACCAAAGGGAAGGAACAAGCATCGAACAAAGAGATTTGAGGTCAAGGACCAACCGGAATACATATAATCGTAGAGATACAATATAACCCTAGTGTATTTAAAGTGCGAGACATGTAAGTCTCAACTCAAAAAATGTAAAATCAATGAGTTCAATCATAGAGCTACAAGTAGTGACGTGACATTAAAGTCGACATGCTACGAGTGTTGCTAGAAAATAATGAAGAGGGGTATGTACTTGGTGGATGATTCAAAGGGAGAGTTTTGGAGAAATTGGGGGTCCTCTAAATGTTTGAGTTACCCTTATTTTTAAAGTCACATATCTCTTCAAATGGATTGTATTTAGGGTACATGAGGATTACTTCTACTTTGCGGACGAAGAATGAGGATAAAAACTCAACTCATTGCAAAAGTTACATGGTTTCATGATACAAGAGAAGATCTGTTCTTGGACCTACATAATGAAGAAAAGATTTATGAGTTGGTCGTTTAGGGTAAGTGCAGGAAGTTGATGGACAAATATAGGGTCATCCATGGACATCATATTGCAAATAACAACATAATATAAACTTGTAGGGATTATTAGCAATACATACACTCAAAATTAGACAAAATTATATTAATATGAATCGTAGCATCTGGAATCTAGTTTCTAAAATACTAATTTTTGTAAAAAATGGACAAGATTAGCTATATTAAAAACTCAAAATTCAATGACTTGGTATTGTTTTTTAAAAACGCCGATAAGATTATAGTCCGTTTGCCCACAATTTGGAAGACCAAAAATTGATATATATATTTTTTTCCTTTAGTGAGAAGTTATATGCCACTATCTATCTTGGGATGGATTTTATTTTTATTTTTTGAGTAACATTTTATTTTATGATTTTTTCCAGAAAGTGGTATGAAAACATAAAGAAAACAAAGCACTTTCCGTTTGCCCGCCATAACTTCATCAAAAAATATTGAAATCAAATAATTTTTTTTTGAACATGTATATAATTTCACCACGGTTGGGATGGTATAAGTTTTATCACATTTTGACAAGTGAAACAAATTTTGCAGTCTTAAACGTAGACATAAACATTCACAGGAAAAAGTGTCTTAAAGACCTACTATTAGTAAAAAATTATAAAATGATATTTATCCTCTTCTATTCACTTTAAAATCAGTATTTCTACAAAGATAATAGTCTCCCCTACGCAATGGTACCATTTTTATGACATAGTTTTTACTTTTCGGCATGGTTCAAGTCCGCGGAAGACTAAATTTGATGTTTTGCTGTTTTTAATGTAAAATTCAGGATTTGATGTCCACTTAATTGTCCCCCAACTTGGTGCACTTACCCTTTAATTATAGTACAAGAAGAGTGGTAGGTAAATGGCTATTGAGAAGCATATAGACCCCATGAATAGGGTTGTATCCATGCTCGTAAGTTGTAAATTGGGTTCCTCAAAGAGATGGAATGATGTGAATAAGAATTTTTATACGTTACACATAGAATGGCCCACAAGACATGTTACAACATAGTGTAGTTCATTACCAATAGGATAATTGAGAAGCCCAAGGTGTAGAATCTAGAGGGATAGAATATTACATGGGGCTCCATCCTCATGCTCATTTTCTTCCAGAAATTTATGTTCCAGACAGCAGTAGGATGAGAACATGTGGGTTCACCCACTAGCCAACAAGTCTTATGTGGTATAGTTTACAACATATACCTATGATGATGTTATCAACAATACATACAAGGCCATAGTATAAAATTGGTATGCAAGGATACACGTGACTTTTGTAAATGAATGAAACATTCCACGAGAGCTACTTGAGGTGTTCGGAGATCAGGAAAAGTTTGTGGTGATGCAACACTATAGTATTTCATAGTTCAAGATGGAAGATGGAGAAATGAGCCCTTAGTGCAATATGCCATTTGCATTCACTACTAGATATTTTAGGTGCACGGTGAACCATATCAAATATGCTTAGAAACTGGTATTTTATGTGGATAAGGTTGATTCATATTAGCATACTTTATATGCCACCTATAGGTACGACTCCGTGCCAACATGCTTGGAAACTTCAGAGTTAGACTCACTAGACTTGAACTTCTAGTTGAATGTCACTATTAAGGGCATGATATGTAGAGTATTTGTAGTTCTATGACCAAAAGAATAGGATGGGGTGGATATGGAGGTTACATATATTTATTTCCCACAACCAAATTAGAATGTTGTGATACCACTAAAGAGGACACGTGATGAGTTTCCTATATAAGAAGAGGAAGGAGGGTTGGACCACACGTGTAACAAGTAGATGAAATATAAGAGGAGAAGATGTAGTGATGGTACAAGACCCTCTCAAGAAATAAAGGAGAGTCTAAGGAAATAAAAAATAAGCATGGAGGCACAAAAATAGTCTCTAGCAATGAGTATTTTGGAGACGAGAATAAGGAAGAAAACATACTAGAATAATTGGAGTGTGAGTGGGATAAAAATAAGCAAGGAAGCTAGTGCAAACATAGGTAGGGTCTAACCCAATGAATTAAGAAATACATAAGATTCCATGAAAAT
Source organism: Taxus wallichiana var. yunnanensis (assembly GCA_018340775.1). NCBI lineage: Eukaryota > Viridiplantae > Streptophyta > Pinopsida > Cupressales > Taxaceae > Taxus > Taxus wallichiana. The sequence goes on from CM031240.1 coordinate 565,904,220, forward strand.
ACAAGTCACCTATGCTCAAGGAGGCACAAGAGGAGGAGAAATTGATGGAGGATTCCTATGTTATAAAGGATAATAAGGGCATGAAAGGTGGAGATAGTATAGAATAGTTCATGCCGAAGAACCCCGTACAAAAGAAAAGGTAGTAAGAAAGATATGGACTCCATGATCACCACATATGGACTTTGTGTATGATCGTATAAATTTACTCAAGACAAGATTCTAGAACATAGTCACTACAGAGAAATTATATGGTTGGGATTTAATGGATAAACATGGAGGGGTCTCGTGCACCAAGAATATGCTATCCTAGAATATGCATATACATGTAGAGGAGCCCAAATTTGAGGTAAGTAATAAGTCCCTCAATGTGATAGAGTTGAAAAGAGATCCTAGGAAAAAGTAAAAATAGGTAGACCCCATGTACCTAACATATGAACATGCATGTAATGCCTTGAATAAAATGGCCATGGATGTTACATGTAGAAATATGAATACATGGGATACCTTATGAGTATTAATGGAAGATAAGAAGAATAAAAAAAAATTTTTTGGAAAGAACTAAAGATAACCGAGGGGATAACGAAATGAAAGAAATAAGCATATGAAATGGAAGATGCACTAGTAAAGTAGATTTTAGGATAATCCCCAACCTTGGTGAGCCAAGAAAGGAGTGATTACAATGATGAAATGGAATATCTTGAAGATATGGTCCGTATGCTATTGGTAAATATTAAAAGTGGTGTGGGGCCAATAATTAAGGAATTGGAAAAGGAATAAAGAAAAAATAAGGCAGTTGTGGAAGCTAGGATAGTTGAGATCAAGGCATTAGACGCAAAAATCTAAGAAGCTACCAATAAGGTAGAGTTGGATTTTGGAATATGTCAAAAGAGTGACCCTATTATCAATACGTGGGTCATTAAGGAGGAGGCAGAGCTCAAGGTAATTTAGGATAAGAAACCTACCACTAAAATTGAGTGCACTAAGGTCATGGATGAAATATCGGTGCGAAAGACTTAATTAAAGCCATGGGAGAGACAATGGAGATCCAAATACGGTAATCTTCAGCTTTTATTATTTGAGTGCATGGAAACACTAGAGGGTGAGAACCGAGTTGTTGACGGTGACTAAGGAGCTAAAGGAGAAGGTGGAAGAAATAACGCTTGACCAAATATTAGGTAGTTGAAGAGGAATCGAGGAAGGCCATGCAAGATCTCACAACATAGGAAAAATTTATGGTAGAAGTAAACTCGGAATTTCCATAGCTCCTCTAAGCATCCAACCTGATATGGCTTATGTATGGATTGAATGGCTCTTTATAGGAACTCAATTATTTATTCTTTCATAATAATTTCATTCATACATTCTTGGAGGAATAGATGGAGCCATAAATTGGCCATAAATTACCATTATTTTGTCCTTCCAAGTTACCTTTGAAAGTGTATTTAAATGTAATATAGAACTTATAGTTTTCTCAATTGGACTAAACTAAAGAAAAAGCTCATTCAAATTTGAAAAAATGTGGATGGAGCATGATGATATCTATGATAGGATAAAAGAATGGTGGGAATGGAATGGGGAAGGCACTTCTCAATTCAGATTAGTTCAAAAACTCAAAAATGTCAAAAAGCAAGTCAAAATCTGAACAAAAGGCTTTTTCAAATATTTTCAAAAAAAGAAAGAGTTAAAACAGAAGCTTCAGGATCTGGAGTTAAAAATGGATACTTTGGGAAGATCGGTTGAAGATGAAGTAAATGAAAAGAATATTCTTTCTGAGTTGCATACGATCTGCAGTAGGGAAGAGTCTTTTTGGCGCCTTAAATCTAGAGCTATCTCGGCTTAAAGAGGGAGACAGAATACAAAGTTCTTTCACATGACTACTCTAAAACATAGAGCCAAGAATGTAATCCTTGAGGTTTCTAAAAACAATGGGAACAAAGACTAAAGATCTAAACAAATCAAGAAACAAGCACTTGAATTTTACAAGAATCTTCTTAAAGAGAACAACATCAAAGCAACCCTGAAGCTATCTCCTTCATGCTTTGGAGGCCATCCCTCATAATAACATTGAGGACCAGAAATTCAGAGACATCACTAAAGCTGTCACGCTTGAAGAATTGCAAAAGGTTGTCTTTTCTCGAGGGGACAAGGCTCCTAGACCGGATGGGTTCTCTATTAATTTTTTCGAAGTTCTAGGAAATATGCTCAAGGATCTTCTCAAAGCGGTAAATGAATTCTATAGAACAGGAAATCTTCTAAAAGAGCTTAACAACACGCACATTATGCTGGCACCTAAAAAAATGGATGCAAAAGACTTCAAGGACTTCAGACCTATCACTCTTGCTAATGCTATCTATAGAATCTTCACCAAAATCATCACTACTAAACTGCAGCTCATAATGAATGACCTCATCTCAAGGCAGCAGAGTGGCTTTATTAAAGGCAGGATAATACAAGACGGAGTGATTATGGTGCACGAAACTATACATTCCATGGAAAATAATAAAAGGCCAATATGATCCTCAAGCTTGATATGAATAAAGCTTTTGACAAGGTTTCTTGGTCTTCCTTGACAGATTTTATCTAAATTTGGGTTCACGGAAAAATTTAGAAAAATTGTTAGGTCTTGATATCTACACCCAGTGTTCTCTCGTGGTTGTTAATGGGGAGCCTGTGGGTTTTTTCACCAAGAAGATAGGTTTAAGACAAGGAGACCCCATCTCCCCTTACTCTTCATTCTCTCTTAATGACACCTTAGTAGAACAATTGCGAGTGGTTGAGAACGGCCTTTTAAATGGATCTAAACCCACTTCATTCAAATGCCAAGCTATCTCTCATGAACAGCCATGGGGACACAATCCTTCTTCTTCGGCCTCAGTTGTGGAAGCTAAAGCTATTAAGGATTTATTACAATTATATGAATCGCTTCCTGGGCAAGAGATTAATTATGACAAAAGTACCATTTTTTTCTTTAACACCCCGAGGAAAGACAGTTCAAGATTGCTAAAATTGGTCAGTAGAATTGGTGCTCTTCCAAAGAACATACTTAGGCCTCCCTCTTGCACTAAGAAAGTCTCTCACATGGTGTGGGATGATTTGTTGATGAGATTTCGAAAAGATGGCAGGTTGGAAAGGGGCCACTCTCTCTAGTGCTGGTAAGTGCCTTCTCATTAAAAGTACACTCCAAAGTCTTCCCATCTATATCATGTCACTTTTCAAAATTCCTTCTTCCTTCAGAGAGAAAATTGAAAGGATTCAGAAAAAAATTATGGCAAGGTATGGAAGAGAAGTTCAAATTTCACCTAGTGGCCCGGGACAAGGTCTGCACCCCAAAATCTATGGGAGGGTCTGGGCATAAAAATATTGAGAAAATGAATGAGGCACTCATCGCTAAGATGGGCTAATGGGTAATTGCTATCCGAGAAACAACCCGGATTGATGTTATTAAAGCAAAATACTTGAATCAACAAGTCATCTACTCCTATCTCGCATGAAGATCAACTACCCAATGGTTCCATTTTTGGAATAATCTGTTAAGAGTAGAAACTTCATCAAACAGGGGTAGCAAATGGAAAGTGGGGATGGAAGTGAAATAAACTTCCGGGAGGATAACTAGTTCAAGTGACAACCTCTTGGAGAGATTTGGGACAGCTAAGGACAGCCTTATAAGCAAGTATGGAACTAAAGTCAAGGACTATATCGAAGGAAATGGCACCAACAAGGCTTGGAAAAGACTTTCTATGGAACGAATTGAGCTGAAACAATCTACTTCCTCCTCCAGATCTTTTAGACCTCTTCCCTTTAAGTCACCAATTCCAAGGATGAGCTGGTTTGGAGCAATTCACAAGATGGGAAATACTCACCAAATCTAGTTATACCATTCTTTCTCGTAGTAACCAATCGACTTTAACTGGAACAAGATCTCGGATGCCCGAGTTAACCCCAAAATAAAATTTTTTCTTTGGTGGCCATCGAGGTAGAATTCTCACCACCGACAATTTGATGAAAAGAGGATTTATAATTCCTAATTGGTGCCACCTTTGTAGGAATGACTATGAAGACATTAGTCATCTGTTCATACATTGTGCTTATGCCAATAGAATTTGGAGCTTTGTTCTTTCTAAATTTGATGCTCTTTGGGTGTTGCCGAAGAACCTTAATCAGCTATGGAATCAATGGAACCCACCATTCAGACATTGTGCTATCAAAAGAATCTGGAAATTAGCAATCCCACTCTTAATCTGGAGGATTTGGAAGGACAAAAATAATATAATTTTCAGAAATAAGAAGCAGAGTTTTAAAATCAAGATTAGCAAAATTTCTCAAGGTATCAAAGAGAACATGGCCGATTTAAACCTCCCAAGAACAAGTGTTATCCCGAGAATGAAGAGCACATTTTATCTAATTGGCACATTGGAAATTGAGCAACCCCGGGAATAGTGTAGATAGATCGTTGATTAAATGGCATCCTCCCGACTCTAATTGGTACAAGCTGAACTTTGATGGCGCCTCTAAGGGAAACCCCGGGACAAAGAAATGAGGAGGAGCTATACAGACCACAAAGGTAATTTGATTGCTGCTTATGCTTTGGTAAAATGGGAATTCAAACCAATCATTTTGCTGAAGCATTATCTCGCTCTCTGGGCTTGAGAGTCAGCACGGCTCAAAACATTCGTAACCTTATTGTTGAAGGGGACTCCTTAATATCATTAAGCTCCTCAATCACCCTCATCTCCTAGTTGAGTATTAAAGATTTTATCTCTGAATCCATAAGCATTTGCCACACCTTCAATAGTATCAGAATCATACATACTTACAGGGAAGGTAACAATCTGGCGATGCACTGCCAATTATGGCATTAATATTAATTTTACTGTCTGGGATAATGATAGTATCCCTAATCAGCTTCACAACAGCATCCATGCGGATCTTCACAAGCAAGCAATCTCCAGAGATAAGCCTTAATCTTTGGCGGAAAATCAAAATCATTTATTCTTTCACACGTGCTGCTTTTTTCTATATGGCGAGGCAAATAATATCTTTTTCAAATAATAGTAAGATCTATTTAAGAAATTTCAAGTGGAGTCATCCAGATTTGAAAATCACACACGCGGGGGGTACAACGGCTATTGATATCCGGATGCCAAACTCCACGAAAACCGATGATAATTACAAAGTGATTGTTGACAGGGAAAGGGTTTTCACACGCGACTTCCCGCAGCTCGGCCAAAGAATTACGCAGCTGCTCGTGAGAAGACCAACGGCTATAGTACCCGTCTTGTGCGTTCTTCAACAAGAAGAAAAACGAACTATTCTTCACGCCCAACAAAGATTCTGGAATTTGTTGTAACCTACACACCACCGAGAAGATGGGAGGACCTCCTGTCAAATTGAGCCGTGCACTGACCCCGATTGGAAGGAAAACACCGAGCTTTGGAACATCCTCAAAGATAGGCGGCTTCACCAACTTTGTTGAAAGAGTGCAAGGGCATGATCAAAGTATTTCAGTATGCTTTGCTAAGGAGTGGAAAGAGAGGACTGTCGACTATGGGGGACAGAAAATTCTTGTCAATGAAGAGCTCATTGCTGGAGCGACCGGTCTCAGCCTGATGGGTACCGCTTCTTCAACAAAAGGGTTATCAAAGAAACTGAAGAAAGAAGATTTGTGGAGGAAGATGAGAAGCTTATTTTCAGCACAATGGGTCTGCTTGTAAGCTCAATTCCATCACCATTTGATGAAGTCACTCGCATGATGATTCGTTTCATATCCTCGGAAGGTAGGTTTGTTCGTCCCCCACTAAGCATCTCATCTTTTTAAATCACTTCCATAGGAATAGATTGGTTTGCTTCCCTCATTATCTTTTAAACTCTCTTGAGCACTCCATTTTGGAGTTCCAGAAGCATACCCGGGTGGTTCCCTTGCATCAAGGGCTTATTTTTCTTATCCACAAACACTTTGCCTTCTCAAGTACCCCGGTCTTCCTCCTCTCCTAGCCCGGCTCGATGGGCTCTGCTGCCGCCGCCCCGCTTCCCGCTGCTGCCCTTGGTGCCCCCGATGCTTCCCCGCCACCGGTGCTGCTACCCCCATGCCAGCTGCACATGTTTCTCCTTCTATTCCTCCTTCTGCTCCTCCTGACACTCACCTCGCCTCTTCCTCTAAACGACCTCTCACCAGGGCTTCTAGGAGACTCAACCTTGAGACTCTTGCAGCAGGGAAAGAGCCTCTTGATCTTGACATTGCACGTGACCTGCTGAACATAAGTAGTGCCAGTCCCTGGGAAGCACAGATGGATAACCCTTCTAAGAGACTGGAGGCCTTAGAGGCTGAGATAAAAATGCTGAAGGATGAGGTCAAAAATCTAGCTAAGCAAAAAGGTAAGAAAAGCATGGAGGGGGAAGGGAGCATTGACAATAGTCAGGTTGAAGACATATACAAAAAGCTGACCTCCTTGGACTCCCGCCTTGGGAAGGCTAAGACTAGGCATGATTACAACATTTCCGCCTTTAGGGCCATTGAGGAGTTCATCGTGGGGCATGCCAAAAGTGTTTCCAACCTCAGCGGTATCCCGGCTGCACTTTGGGGCAATGAAAAAGAGAGCAAAAGAACCATCGAGGAGCTCGATAAGACGGATGCTGCCCACATGACCGCTTTGGGTATGTTTCATGCTTGGAAAAAAGTCAAGATCAGTGTTGATCAAGCAGCCAAAAAGTAGTCCTGCATGCTTCTACTGCTCTCTTTTGTTATTCTTACTATTTCTTGGCTGTTCGGGTTACTCGTTTTTTTCATTGTTTTCTTGTCAAAGCCTCGCTTGTGTAGTTGTTTCTGGGCTACGTTGATTTTCATTGTTCCTCTTGGACTTGGTTAGTCCTGCTATGTTTCTCACTCTTATTCCGGCTTAAAGGCCTTTTTTTGTATTCAAGGGTATAGTCCCTTTCAAAAAACTATTTTCCATTATTAAAAAAAAGATAGAATATAGTATCTATATCTTATTCATTCTTTATAACTCTTGTGTTATCTATTTTTTTGACTAATCCTATTGATTATTTTGGAAAGATGCAAAATCTTGTTCATGCAAGCCATAAAGGAAAGATAATGCTAGTTCTGGGAAAAGTGTAATTGATCATGGATAGTATATATAAACTCAAATATGATTTCATATCTAGATTCCTCTTGGAAAATTATGCAAGTTCAAAAAAATAATCATCTCAATCTGAGATCATGTGCAAAAGTTATATCTGTTTTTAGTTAGCTCTCAAAACAATTAGAGTTAGCTCCAGAACTTGCAGATTTAGTTCTAAAACTTTCAGATTTAGTTCTAAAACAATTGGATTTAGCTCCAAAACAATGTAAGTTATCCCCGTAACAATTGGAGTTAGCTTCGAAACTTGTAGTTTTAGTTCCGAAACTTACAGATTTAGTTCTGGAACTTACAATTTTAGTTTTAGAACTTGCGTAAAATAAGGAATTGTGAATAATTAGAGAATCCAATGGGAAATATGAGAGATTATTTTGTTCATAGAAATTTGTTTAACAAAAATATCTTTCATATTTTCTACAGTTTTACCAATAACGATAAATCAAAATTTTAGTGAGTCGTGGTCCAAGGAAAAAGCGTATCGATGAACACTAAAAGTTCCACACCCACAAACAAAAAGTCAAATGGAAAATATGAGAGAGGTTTTTGTTCATAGAAATATTTTTAACAAAAACCTCATTCATATTTTCTATAGGTTTTACCAATAAAAATGAATCTAACTTTTAATGAGTTGCAGTCTAAGGAAAAAGTGTATTAGATGAGCACCAAGAGTTTCACATCCAGAAACAAAAAAGTCAAATGGAAAATATAAGAGAGGTTTTCATTCATATGATTGTTTTTAACAAAAACTCACTTATATTTTCTATAGGTTTTACCAATAAAAATGAATCTAACTTTTAATGAGTTGCAATCTAAGGAAAAAGTGTATTAGACAAGCACTAAAAGTTCCACATCCAAAAACAGAAAAGTCAAATGGAAAATATGAGAGAGGTTTTTGTTCATATAAATTTGTTTAAAAAAATTCATTCATATTTTCTACAGGTTTTACCAATAAAAATAATCTAGCTTCTAGTGAGATGCAGTCCAAGGAAAAAGTGTATTAGATGAGCACCAAAAGTTCCACAACTAGAAACAGAAAAGTCAAATGGAAAATCCGGGAGAGGTATTTGGTTAAAGTAATTTTTTAAGGAAAAAAATCCTTCAAATAAAGTAGGACAAATAAATCAATATAATTCTTGTTACCAAAAAGAAAGGAGAAGATCTAGAGCAAATCTTCCAAATAGTGAAATAAAACTTTGACTCCATTAATATATTTCTCTCCATATTTTGTGGAGATTGAGATCTTATTTTCTAGGATTGGAATAAAGATAAGATCATATTATATTTCCTACAATAAGGATTTGGTTATATACATGAATTATAAATGCAACCTCCCGCACTCTTATATGTAATTTTCACTACCAAGAATAATATATCCGTTCTTCCTCATTAATCTTCTCGAGAGAAATTATTCTACATATTTTTAATTAAATGTATGAATAAAGTCATCTTACAAGGAATAAGCTGGCCACTCATTTCAAGGAAGATGGATCCATGTGTTATGTTCATTTTTTTATTTTTTTCGTTTTCTTTTTGTTTTGATCTCTGATTTTATGTTATGTAATTCTTCTATCCGTACAATTTGTGTCATGAACTCTGCAGTGTTTGATTTATCTTTCATTTATTTTAATTCAGCAATTTCATTTATGCAAGTGTGTTTCCTTCATGCAAACTTTGTTTCTACAAGTGTACCTTTACATTTCCGCATGTTTGATTTATTTTATGCAAGTTTGGATTGTGTTTAACGAGTTGTTTTCTAGAGATATTTTTTCTTTTAATGCATAGTCATCGACACCAACCCTAGATTGACATTATTAATGGAGAGGATTAACGACCCTCATCATTTTGGCATCATTTCTAAGGACATGATGTTATTAAGAGATTAATTTTTTTCCAAGAGAATATTCTAGTGAAAATATAACACTTCTTGGAAAATTTTGTGATAGGAAGTATTTGGAGGTAGTTCTTTAAAATTTTATTTTCTATAAATAGATTAATATTTATTTCATGCAATATAGATTAAAATTTTATTTCTACAATTAGGAATGTTAGATTGTAAATATTTACCTCCCCACAAACTAACTCTATGTATAAGAAAAATGACTATGATGTTTGATCAAGAAGGTATAATGACAAAGAAAAATAATTTAGATTTGGATTCTATTTATGAAGAAATGGTAGAAATATGATATTGAATCTAGAAGTAGATCTAGTTGATAAAATATCAAATGTCATTGTTGACAACTATCACCATTCCCCTTGTATAAACTAACAACTCATTGATCTTATTACACATAACCTTAGTTAAAAACCTGCTTTATCCAATTTGTAATAATGAAGTGATAGAATTTCTAATTAACTTCATCCATATTCAGGACTTTATTAGAGCCAAAATAAAACCCCACTCATAATAAATCCACCCATCCAAATTAGTTTTCATACCATAATAAAATTCAATCCCTAAACCATATCCATTAGAAAAATGTGTTTTATGTCTTTCAATTTCTTCATTTTTGTATATGCTTGTATAACATTAAGAAGTAATTATTGTGAATATCAAGGAAAACACTTTTTCATGCTAACATCCACAAGAATTTCTAGAGTTGTTCTTGGTACCAGCATGTAGATTTTTGAGCACCAATAGTATCAACCAAGGAGCAGTTTGGAGGGACCCATAGATACATAACACAATCCATCTCCTGAGATCATTAGTTTGAGATTTGAATATTACTATGGTGATTCTAATAATTCACAATTCAAGTTGGGCTTTAAAGACCTAGAAATTATCTACACAATTTTTAGAAATCTTCTTGGAGTTACCAAGTATGTAAAGAGGTTTTTATGAGATCTCAGACATTTCTTCTTATTTTACACAGGATGCATTTTGATGAATATAGTTTGATAATGGATTAATTTTTTCTCTAATATTTCTCATGCTATCACTTGAGCTAAAAAAATTTGAAAAGAATTTGATTGAAAACTAGCTTGTTGGCCAATCAAAGGCAAAAAAATGATTGGAAAACCAACTTGGCACGCCAATAGAAGGCAAAAGGGGGCGGCTCTTCTTTGAAAGAAATCAGCTATTACTTGATGGCTTCCTTCTCAACACTATTTTACCATGTTAACAATAAGATGACAAGGAAAACTAGAGGTATGATTAAGTTATTTTGTTCTACTTTTTTATATTTAAGATTTTTTGTATATTTTTTTTATCACAACTAGATCCAGTTTTAAGATCTTCAAGGAAGAAAAGATAAAATTCATATCTCCGCTACTTACAAATATGAAAATATATGCATTTTTTTACAATCAAACTTTTAGATTCTAATTTATGGGAAACCATGAATAAACAACATGCATGAGATTAGGTGTGGGAGAGAAGGAGAAGCACGAGTTATGGATTTTGATTTTAAATATAAGGCACAACAGAAGGAGATCCACATAAGAACCTGTTGTAAGAAAAAGAAATAAAAACAACAAGAAGATCTACACAAGAACCTACCGTAATGTAAAAGAAATAAAAAATAGTACAAGGAGATCCACACAAGAACTTGTTGTAAAAGAAAGAAAATAAAAATTAGAAGAAGGAGATCCACACAAGAATCTATTGTAAAAGAAAATAAATCAAAAATAGCAGAAGGATATCCACACAAGAACTTGATGTAAAAGAAAAAAAATCAAAAACAACAAAAGGAAATTCACATAAGAACCTACTATAAAAGAAAGAAAAGTAAAAAAATAATAATGAGATCCAAACAAGAACCTTTTGTAAAAGAAAAGAAATAAAAAACAACATAAGGAGATCCACACAAGAACCTGTTGTAAAAGAAAGGAAATTAAAAAAAATAAAAGGATATCCACAAGAACCTATCCTTGAACTATATGTGGAATGCATGTATGCATATGTCAATACAGAGAAGATGCTAAGAAGAGGAGATAATAATATAATACATGAGGACATGCATAATATTAGGTGTGGGGTGATGATGAGGCCATAAATTGGCTATAAATTACCATTATTTTGTCCTTCCAAGTTACCTTTGAAAGTGGATTAAAATGTAATCTAGGAACTTATAGTTTTCTTAAGATAGAATATAGGATATATATCTTGTTCATTCTTTAGAAGTCTTTTGTTATCTATTTTGTTGACTAATCATATTGATTATTTAGGAAATATGCAAAGTCTTGTGCATGTAGGCCATAAAGGAAAGATAATGCTAGTTCGAGAAAAGTGGAATTGATCATGGATAGTATATCTAAACTCAAATATGATTTCATATCTAGATTCCTCTCAGAAAATTATGCAAGTTTTTAAAAAATCATCATAATCCAAAATCGTTTGCAAAAGTTATATTTGTTATTAGTTAGCTCCGAAAAAATTTGAGTTAGCTCTGAAGCTTGCAGATTTAGTTCGAACTTGCAGATTTAGTTCCAGAACAATTGGAGTTAGCTCTGGAACAATGGAAGTTGGCTCTGGAATAATTGTAGTTAGCTCTAGAACTTGTAGTTTTAGTTCCGGAACTTGTAGATTTAGTTCCAAAACTTGCAGTTTTAGTTTTAGAACCTGCATAAAATGAGGAATTGTGAATAATAAGAGAATCCAATGGGAAATATAAGAGAGGTTTTTGTTCATAAAAATGTTTTTAATTAAAACTTCATTCAGATTTGCTACATGTTTTACCAATAAGGATAAATATAACTTTTATTGAGATGCAGTCCAAGGAAAAAGTGTATCAGACAAGCACTAAAAATTCCATAGCTAGAAACATCAAAGTCAAATGGAAAATATGAGAGATTTTTTTTTCATAACAATGTGTTTTGAAACAAATCATTCATATTTGCTACAGGTTTTACCAATAAAAATGAATCTAACTTTTAATGAGTCATACTTCAAGGAAAAAGTGTATCGATGAGCACCAAAATTTCCACAAATTAAACTAGAAAATTCAAATGGAAAATCTGAGAGAGGTTTTTGTTGATAGAAATTTGTTTGACAAAAATCTCATTCATATTTGCTACAGGTTTTACCAATAAAAATGAATCTAACTTTTAGTGATTTGTAGAGTCCAAGGGAAAAGTGTATTGACGAGCACCAAAAGTTCCACTACCGTAAATGTAAATGTCAAATGGAAAATTCGGGAGAGGTATTTGGTCAAAGTAATGTTTTGAGGAAAAAAATTCTTCCAATAAAGTAGGAGAATAAAATCAATGTGATTCTTTTTACCAAACAATAAGGAGAATATTTGGGAGAAAATCTTCCTAAAATAGTGAAATAAGACTTTAACTCCAATAATATATCTCTCTTCATATTTTGTGGAGATGGAGATATTAGTTTCTAGGATTGGAATAAAGATAAGATCAGATTTTATTTCTCAAAATAAGGATTTGGCTGGATTTAAGAATTATAAATTCAACCTCCAACACTCTTATATGTAATTTTTACTACTAAGAATAATATATCTGTTCTTCCTCATTAATCTTCTGAGAAAAATTATTCTCAGATTTTGAATTAAAAGTATGATTTAATTCTTATTCCAAGGAATGAGTTGGCCACTCATTCCAAGGAAGATGGATCGATGTGTTATGTTCATTTCTTTATTTCTGTCATTTTCCTTTTGTTGTGATTTCTGATTTTATGTTATGTCATTTTTCTCGTCCCTATAATTTCTATTGTAAACCTTCAGGTGTCTGATTTATCTTTCATTTATTTCAATTCAGCAATTTCATTTATGCAAGTGTGTTTCCTTCATGAAAAATTTATTTCTGCAAGTGTGCCTTTACATTTTTGCATGTGTGATTTATTTTATGCAAGTTTGGATTGTGTTTAACAGAGTTGTTTTCTAGAGATATTTTTTCTCTTAATGCATACAACCATCAGACACCAGCCACAGATTGACATTAGTAATGGAGAGGATCGATGACCCTCATCAGAACAAGGTAGGAATACCATTTCTAAGGAATGCAATGCACTTAGTGTGGGGTAATATTGCATGGGTAATTTTGATAATTATGACCTACACGTGAGGGGTTATGGTGCAGTGAGGTAGGCAAAAAAGGGTGTGCTAGTAGTATGGGATAACAGAAAAGGATCACGCCTAAATAGGTTAATCTAAGAATTATCCAATTTTTCTAAACATAAGATAATAATATAAGAACAAATGTGGAGTGGCATTTAAGAAAGTTCTATATTTAGAAAAATATCAAGATGGCTTGGAACACATGGAAAGAGGACAAAGATGGAAAAATCATATGCAAAAATTAAAGGATGATCATGAATTGGAAAATATAATAATAGGATTAAATCATGAGCTATATTTAGGATAATCTATTATTAGGATTGATGTAAAAGCATGCACGCCTTATGGATATTTTTGGATGTAATGCATGTTGGCTATTTTTGGGCACACCTATTATTAGGAGAGTGAATGGGTAGTGAACGGTAAGTCCTCAACCCTATATATATATATATATATATATATATATATATATATATAACCATTTTTATAGAAGTGACCACGTTTTGAGTCGAGAGTCAATACAATAAAGTTATGATTTGGGTTTCTATGTGTGCGCATGTATTTGATACATTGGTCGATATGCATTCGTGATTCTATGATGTAATAAATTTTGTTATAATGGAATTATATGATGGATTATGGTTGTTGATATGTCTAATTATGGAGATTTGATGGTGCAATTGATAATGGTAATTGTGTGATCTTCTAGTTTTCCTTATTACATGTGTTTCCAAGTGAATGTATGTAATGGTTTAGTGTGATTGAATGCATTCTTCGTTAATTATCATTATGAATATGCATGCTAAAAACTTGAAAACAAAAAAAAAAGGAGGGAAATGGTAGTTGCATTCTTTTCAAGTGAGCATTCAACCTTTCTTAGTGAGGTTTTAGCATGTATAGCACCCGAGAGTAAATTAAATACTACATATGTTGTTTGAGCTTTTTTGTAGATGTGAGCTACTTCTTCTAAGGATGGACCTATAAAAGAAGATAAAAATAGTAGTCAAAGTTTCGTATGTGAAAAATCATATTATTGTATGTATGAGTAAGTAAAAATGTGTAAAAAGTAATAGTTAAGGAAATAATACACTTGATTTATAAGAGAGTAAAGGACAAAAAGTTGTCCTATTTTCTTTAGAGATACTCGCAGATTTGGGCATCCCGCCACCAAAGGGTGATGGTTTTGGGTGATCTAATGCCAAGAGTGAGTTTATTAGGAAATCTCATGCCAAGGATGAGTTTTTTGGGAAATCTCACACCAAGGGAAGGTTTTTCCGGCAATATCATGCCAAAAGAAAAGTTTTAGGAGAGAGGTCTATTTTTTCTCCTTCTATGAAAATTATCAAATAAGTGCCACCAGTAGATTGGCATGCCCCGATTTGTAACGATCTAACCAAATTGTATCCAATTGAGTGAATTCAGAATCGAAAACAATTTCCGATGCTATAAATTCATATTAAAAAGTGTTGGAAACTGCATTGAACTAAAGAAATGTCTATATTTTCCAAGACACAAGCACCCACGTGGGACACAAGTGCCCAACATTCCTATCTACTACTAGGTGCTAGTATTTGCTTTGTGTTTTTGGTCCAAATATGATTCTAGACTAATCTATAATTGTTTGCATGTTCTAATTATGTACTTTGTTGTTTTTTTCCAAAGTTATGTGTTGTTGGAAGGGCGATTTGTTCACCCAATATTTCCCCACCTAATTTGGGGTGCATGTGATGAATGGAGGAGGGTGCCTCCCAAATTACATGACCATAAATTGATATTCATATCGTGTGTTGGATACCTGTAGGGGTAGGGGATGTGCATGGTAGAAACCAAGGCACGTGAAAACAATGTAGGCTAGAAACAAGTATTAGTATAAAAGAGCTAGCATGTAATAAAATATAATGTAATAATAAACTATAAAGACAAGAGGGACCACAAAAAGTGGGTTTCAGACATGGAACATCACTCACAATGTTAAAAATTAGGGCCATAGAGGCCATAAGAAAACAATGATCAAGCAAGACATATGGCATAACCAGTAAATAGTAAAAACAATAACAAGAAAAAAAGTGATAGATAACCATGGTTATATAGAGTCCTACAAGGAAAATGCTACACATGAAGCACCCCTTAGTATGTTAGAAATCTAAATAGTATGTCAAAGCATACATAGATCAGTGAAATGTAAGAAATAGTCACTAAAAGTAGTAAATATTGTAACAATAGGACATGTGATGTGTGGAGTATGAGAGTAGCAAAGGTAGATTCCCCCAAGAGCCTCGGTGGGATTGGTAAAGAGAAGTGTTAAGCATCATGCATCATGTAATAATATGTAGAAGTCTTGTATTCACCTCAAGATACCATATGAATGCACATGTGTGTATAGAAAAAGATAATGACATACTAAGTATCCAACTAGCATAGGAAATAAAGTGTAACATGTAAATAGTATGAGCTAACAAGAGTAAAGACAACTAAGATGTGTAGATGTCATGTGCATGTGATGGTGTGTTGCGATATGTAAAATGTGTAGATGAGAGGGGCTACGTTACCCCTAGTGGAATGTGTGTGAGATGAGGTTCATTTATGAATGTTCCCTCAACAATCAAGTATGAACCATAGAATCAAGAGTGTTTCAATGGGTAATGAAGATGAAGTATGTGTTCAAGATGTGGTAATGCTTGGAAAGATAGGCATGAAGAATGAAGTGTGAGAGATAGATTTAGAGTATCCAAAATGCGACAAGTGAGGTTAATTTATGAATTATTCCCTCAACATTCAAGTATGAACCATAGAATAAGAGTGCATCATCAGGTAATGAAGTTATTATATGTGATTTGAGTTGAGATGATATAAAAATATTTATTGTGAAGTGTAGTGGATAAACTATGAGTAGATAATGGAAAAAATTAATAGTGATAGAGGGGGAGAAATTATGATGCCACCAAAGTGTACAAGGAAGGTTCATTTAATGCCCTCAACAGTCATGTATGAGCCTAGGGAACACGAGTATGTCCTTAGGTATCAAAGGTAGAGTATTTAGTAGCAACATTGTGTTG
The DNA here is from genome assembly GCA_018340775.1 of Taxus wallichiana var. yunnanensis. NCBI lineage: Eukaryota > Viridiplantae > Streptophyta > Pinopsida > Cupressales > Taxaceae > Taxus > Taxus wallichiana. The sequence continues at coordinate 565,920,426 of CM031240.1, forward strand.
TATAGATAGGAAGAAGTAATTGTATAGGAAGTAAGTGAGGATGGGGGAAGTATGATTCCCTCCAAATGTGTATGTCAGTAGTTGGTGGAAAATATATTTGATCATTGTGAGAAAGAATAGCCAGAGTATGTATAGTGAATGAAGGATGTGTACCATATGTATAAAGCAATATGTGTATCATGAATAGAATGATCTATAAGTAAGCATGAGGATAAAAGTGTGTATTGAGTGGTATATGAGTGGAAAGGGAATCCATAAGCATAGATAGATTTAAAAGGTGTTTTCATAATGTAGATAAGAGAAAGTGCTGCTAGAAAGATTGACTTGAAGTGCAAAGAAAAAGTAAGGTATAAGTATGTATGTGAGTAGTATGGATAGGTAACTATTAATTAGAATATGCGACTATGGGGGAAATTTCAATGTACCCCAAGTGTGCAAGTGATGGTAGAGAGACCACACCATGGTGATATATGTATAAATGTGTCATGGTGAATTTAATGGTCATGAAAATAATAGGTGGAATCAAGGGTGTGACAAAAATCGAGTCGAGTCAACAAAATTTATAGGATTGAAATATAATGTGTGAAAATTATCATTTGACATATCAAATGGTTCATCAACATTGTAAGCTTTGTCATGGTTCTAATCATCGAAATATTCATTACATAGATTACTAGGAATTATAAGTTTAAACTTAAGAGGTTGGTAAGTGATCTTAGTTTGTGGCAAGGGAATTGGTTACTCTTCCATTAATGGTGGTTACATATTGTTGATTGGTAACACTATAGATGACACAATAGGATGAGGTAATGAGGTAGGTACTTCTAAAGGTGGTATGATACTTGGTTGGATAGGTGGATCTTGAATTATTAAAGAAGGAACATTAGTAAGTATGGTGTGATGCTCACTAGACATAGAGGGATCAGATTTAGGAACCCATTGGGATTTGGTAATTGGAGATGAGCATGGAGAAGAATGATGTGTAGAAAATGAAATGAAACCCTTACGCTCCATATGTCGATTTTTTTTTCTAAAGCATAGAAATTGTCATCACAATGTCCATTAATCCCATGGTAATTATAATATGGCCAAAATTTGTATTGAATAACTCGATGGTGAGGGTTAATGTAGGGGCATAAACTATAAGGTATCTATCTTGGGTTCCTAAACATAATTGGAGATTGTAGGAATACCATTGGGTCCATAATAAGTTAAGATATCCTCCATGGAAACAAAGGAAAATTTTCCTCCAAGATCATAATTCAAATATTTGAAATTGTAAATAAGCCTATAAGGCATGGAAGAGACATTGGTAAATTCAAATATTTTCACGAGATACTGGTAAAATTCCCATGTGCATGACCATAAAATATATCCATAGTTAAAATATTAATCTTTGATTCAAAGATTTGAAAAAGTTATTAAAAAAATTTCCTTCTTGGGTCCACTTTGCAAGTTTAGAAGTAATTGAGCTAGGTTAGGTATTTGAACCTCAAAAAGAATATTTTTCTCTAAAACTATTAATATATAATGGAAAATATCTCTTCTTTAATATTGTGAAATAAAATTTTATTTTTTAAGGATTATGTTTAATATTTTCGTGGTATTGTGGGACTAAGGAGTAGAACATAGTAAAATGCTAATAAAAGGGGATGGTATTACAAAGGACTTGGTGTAGTTGCACTTCAATTATAATCCTAACACTTTCCACATATCTATAAGACCTTAATGGGTATCGAAAATCCTTATTTTTATCCATTGAAACTTCATAAACCCATAGATAATCTTGACAAAGTGTGTTATAAAAGACCTAGTAAGGGTTTGTAGACCAATTTGGAAAAAAAAAACTAAGAGGAGTTGGATAAGGAGTTGAATTTTAAGATTTTTGGAGCATGTTGAGTTATTCAAATGAGAAGCAAAAAGCTTTCAGATCCTTTTTCATAGCTAGGAAGTATAATTTCATGGTTGAAGGAAACAACTCTTCATTAAGGGTTTATAAGGACACATTTAACAAATGAGTGGTGAATTAAGTAATTTTTCAATCTTGAGGATCTAAATGGATTGTCTTCATGATATATGGACTATTGGAGTCATGGAAAACCTAGTTTCATGGTCATTTAAAGCATAAAAGGACCAAAAGTTGTTTGAGCCACAAAGAGACTAGTGAATGACAACATTGGCCAATAAGGTGCGAAGTTGAATTTCTTGTTTTCAAACAAGATAATGAGTGTGATGACATCAAATAAAATTATCTAAACAAATTATTGAGATTTACAAGGTGATCTAAGGTAGGAGAAGTCATATGATGTAAGTTTAGAGCATTCTAGGCTATTGAAAAAATCTTCAATACCTCCAAAACATAGCATTCCTTTGAATGAAAGTAATATTACCTTGATGAATGCATGAAATTAGTCTAGGGATCTGCATTATGTTTTATCATAGCAAGGATTTTATTATTGATTGATTTCTAATAGTGAATTGGGAGTGTGCAAGTTATTTGTGTATAACAGGTGATTGAAAAGAAGATGAAAAAGAGAAAATGGATAGCAAAGAGTTGAAAAGATATTTAGTGATGTTGCTAAGAAAAGGGAAGAGGAAGAGTAAGAGAGAATATAAGGATAGAGAAAAAAAGAGAAGAGAAAAAACAAAACAAAAAGAGATATGGTTTGAGAAAGGACTAAAAAAATTAAGAAAGGATGTAGCCAAGTTAGAATAATTGTTAAGTATGCCAAAAGAAGAAAATAGTATGATTTGGTATGTGATAAAGAAGAAGGTAAAATGGCATATAGAGATGCTAATGAGAAGAATAAATAATGAAATATTTGGAGAGATAAAGAGAGATGAAGAAGAAGAGAAAAGTAACAATAAATAATGCATTCTTAAAGATGTTTTGGTTTTTTATTTTTCTATTTAATGCTATGTTTCAATTTTTGAACACATGTATCAATAACATGAGAGAGAAAATCATAGATAAGGAAAATAAAATGGCAAAAAATGGATCTAGAAAAGCATTCATGGAATAAAAAGAGAGTAATGAAGAGAGTGTGTAGGAAGAAGAAGTATTGGATCAGCTTGAAGGGGAAGGAAGTGAGGAGGATATACCATTTTAAGATGTTTTGGGTAAATTAATGGTAGAGAATGATAAGAAGGAATCACTAAGTAAGAAGAACACAAGAAAAGAAAGCATGCAGAGTGATGAGCACAAGGAACTAGACATTAGAGAGGTAAATAAAATTATCAATTTTTGTTCTAAGCATCCAATTAAGGATGAAGATGTTTAAGTAAAGGTGGGTGAAAGAAAGGATATTTTTAGGAACACAAACCAAACATTTTATCATGGGTATAGGATGCCTACATGGCTCAAGAAAGCAAAAGTGAGAGAAAAATAAGTTGAGACTAAACTAAAAATGTAAGGAAGCAATAATCAAACATTATGAAGACAAAAATCATGCACAAAACATCAAAGAAAGTTTAGCAAAAGAATAATGTGATACAAGAAAAAAATATGAAGGATTAGAAGAGGTAAAAGAAAAGGAACATGTGGTAATAGATAAGGGTGGATATCATAATTGTGAATAAAATGAGAAGACATAAAGGAAAAAAAGAGGATAAGAGAGATGAATATGACAAATTGGAAGAAGAAAGAGATGAAGAAAGGAGTGATAACGTTATTGTAAACAAAGAGAAAGGATTATTAGAGGAAGAATTAGATGATGAAGATGATGAGAAAATAGAGAATGAGGAAAAGGAAAGTTATGATGGATGGATATACACAACTTAAGAAGATGAGATATGATAAGAGAAAGAGGGGAAGATTCAAGATAAAATGTAGTTTTGTATAGATAACATTCACTTCATAAAAAAGGTGGAGAAGTCTTATGAAGAAGCCATGAATGGATTTGAGAAGGATAAAATCCTCAAGAGATTGGAAGAGGCATTCAAGCCTCCTATTTTTCAATCTAAAACTGATTTGGACTACGATTATGTAGGTAATACAATAGAGATAAATTAAAATGAGCATATTTTAAGAGGCATGGAGGTGAAATAAGAAGAAAAGGACATTCAAAGAAAGTGTAAAAATAAGGAAATACAAATGAATAAGAAGATGTTACTGAAGCATATCAAGGAAAACAAATACAAAGAACATGCTAAGCTACACAAAAACTAGAAGAAAAGGAAGAAGATAAGTAAATAAATGAGCTAGAAGCACAATTTTTCTACCCTTAAGAATATGATGCAAGGGCATCAAATTCAAGGTATATATCTTGGGTTTCTAAACATCATTGCATCTTGTAGGAAGACCACGGGGTCCATAATAAGTCAAGATATACTCCATGGAAACAAAGGATAACTTTCCCTCCAAGTTCATAATTCAAATATTTGAAATTGTGAAGAAGCCTATAAGACATGGAAAAGACATAAAACTTATTAATTAGGATTTTAATATATTATTAATACCTATTAAAGTGTTAGACATGTTGAAAAGAATCTTTGTGTGTATATGGGCATAATGGTGTATTAAAAATGCAAATAATGGTGCATTAAAAATGTAAGGAAAGTTTATTATTTAGGTTGAGAAGTAATATAATGAAGGGAGTTAGTTAATGGTATTGAAATGAAAATGGCGAGATAAAATTGGTATCGAATCAGTTAGAATTTTTTTCTCTACGAGAGAGCAGAGGAGAATTATGGAAGGAAGAATGCTCCTTAATTTTTATAAGGTAATATAGTGAATAGTAAAGAAACCCTAGTTATGAGAAAGAAAAGGTATTCTTTGGTGGATTATCTCTCCTATTCTGTGGTATTGATACTTTATTTCCCATGCTTATAATGGTAATATGGTGAATAATCAATCTCAAAGTTGTGATTTGGCAATGCAAAGTGAAGAGTTCTTGATTAGATTTGTGAAGAATGATGTATTTTATAAACCTAGTAAAGACTTAAATGGAACCATTGCTAACTTTTATAAGGCATGTTGGTGTGATTGAATTGATTCTTGTGTGGACAATTCATCTTTTTGTGGCATTCGAGATAGTATCATGAATCAAGAATTGTACTCTTCATGATTCTTGCAAGTATTTATTTTATAAAGCTAACTATTTCCTAACCGTGTTGAAATTTATCACGTGTGGTCTATGGTGATGGGGTGCAACACCTTGTAGTGATTGAGTTAGATGTGTAACATCATATAATAATGCACTCATAGTCTTTAATTAATCCTAGAGACCCATTGTGATCATTAAGAGTTTTTATTAGTGTTGGAACATGGGGTTCAAGTAAGTCAACTTATAAATAGAGCATCAATTATTGTTCTCAAGAGACACTAGTAAAATTCCCATGTGCATGACCATAAAATATACCCAAGGTTAAAATTTTAAGCTTTCATTCAAAGATGTGGATAAGTTATATAAAAACTTCCTTTCTCCTACGTCCATCGTGTGCAAGTTTAGTAGTAACTAAACTAGGGTTAGGTATTTGAATCCCTCTAAAACTTGTAAGATATAATAAAAATATGTCTTCTTTCATATTGTGAAATAATTTTTTTTTAGGGTTAGTTTTTAGTTTTTCGTGATAGTGTGGGCCCAAGGAGTAGAACACAATAAAAGTCTAATAAAAGGCTAATAAAAGGGGATGGTCTTCCAAAGGAATTTATAGTTACACTTGAAGTCTAAGCCTCAAACTTTCCACATATCTATAAGACCTTAATGGGTATCCAAAATAATTCTTTTTATGAATTGAAATTTCATAAACTCACAAATAATCTTGATAGTGTGCTATAGACGACATAGTAAGGGTTTGTAGACCAAATTGCAAAAGGAAGCTAAGAGGAAATGGAGAAGGAGTTCAAGTTTGATATTTTTGGATCATGTTGATATAGTCAAATGAGAACCAATAAATCTTTCAGAGCCTTTTGGGTATCTAGGTAAGTGTAATTTCATGGTTGAAGGAAACAACTCGCCTTAAGGGGTTGATAAGGACACTTTTAACAAAGGAGTGGTGAATTAAGTAATTTTCAAATTTTGAAGGTCTGAATGGCTTATATTCATGATATATGGACTATTATAGCCAAGGAAAACCTATTGTCATGGTAAGTTAATGCATAAAAGGACCTTAAAATTGCTTGATTCACGAGATAGACTAGTGAATGACAACATTGGCCAATAAGGTGTGAAGTTGAATTTCTTGTTTTCAAACAAGATAATGATTGTTGTGACATGAAATATAATGATCTAAACATATTATTGAGATTTATAAGGCCATTTAAGGAAAGAAAAGTTATATGTTCTAAATTTAGAGCCTTTTAGGTTTTTGACAAGATCTTCCATACCTCCAACATAGAGAAGTCCTTTAAATTAAAGTAATCTTATATTGATGAATGCATGAAATTAATCTAGAGCTTTCATTATGTGGTATCTTAGAAAGGATTAGATTATTGATTTATTTCTAGAAGTGAATTGGTAGTGTGTAAGTTATTTGTGTGTGATAGGTGATTGAGAAGAAGAAGAAAATGAGCAAAATGGAAAGGGAAGAGTTAACAAAATATTTAGTGATATTACTAAGCAAAGGGAAGAGGAAGATTAAGATAGAAAATAAGGATAGAGAAGCAAAGAGATGAAAAAAAAAAATAAAAAGAGATATGGTTTGAGAAATAAATAAAAGAATTACGAAAGGATGTAGCCAAGTTAGAAGAATTTCTAAGTATGGAAGAAGAAGAAAATAATATGATTGGGTATGTGATGAAGAATAAGGTCAAATGGTATATAGAGATGCTAATGAGAAGAAGACATATTGAAATATTTGGAGAGAGAAAGAGATATGAAGAAGAAGAGAAAAGTATCTATAAATGATGTATTCTTGAAGATGTTTTGGTTTGTTATTTTTTATTTAATGTTATGTTTCAATTTTTGAACACAAGTATGAAGAAAATGAGATATAAAATCATAGATAAGGAAAATAAAATGGAAATAAATGGATCTAGAAAATAATTCATGGAAGAAAATGAGATTAATGAAAAGAGAGTGTAGGTAGAATAAGGATTGGATAATCTTGACGAGGAAGGAAATGTGGAGGATATAAAATTTAAAGATGATTTTGGTAATGTTATAGTAGATAATGATAAGAAGGGATGGATAAGTAAGAATAACACAAGACAAGAAAGCATGCAGAGTGATGAGCACAAGGAGCAAGGCATTAGAGAGGTAACTGAAAATTTCTATTTTTAATCTAAGTAAGCAATTAAGGTTGAAGATGTTGAAGTACAAGTGGGTGTAAGAAAGGATATTTATAGGAACACAAACCAAACCTTTGATCATGGGTATAAGATGCCTACATGGCTCAAGAAAGAAAAAATGAGAGAAAAGGAAGTTGAGACTGTACCAATGAATGCAAGGAACCAAGAATCAAACATTATGAAGACAAAATCACGCACAAAACATCGGATAAAGTTTGAAAAAGAATAATGTGATACAAGAAAGAAAATATAAAGGAGTTGAAGATGTAAAAGTAAAAGAAAATGTAGTAGTAGAGAAGAGTGGATATCGAATTGTGAAGAAATTGAGAATACCTCAAGGAAAGAAATGGATAAGAGAGATGAAGATGACAAAGTGGAAGAAGAAAGAGATGAATAAAGGAGTTATAAAGTTCTTGTAGACAAAGAGAAAGGATTATTAGATGAATAATCAGATGATGAAGATGATGAGAAAATAGAGAATGAGGAAAAGGGCAGCTTATGATGGATGGATGTACACAACTCAAGAAGATGAGAGATGGTAAGAGCAAGAGGGGAAGACTCAAGATAACATGCATTTTTGTATAGAGGACATTCACTTCATAAAAAGGTCAAGAAGGATTATGAAGAAGCAATGAATGGATTTGAGAAGGAGAAGATCCTCAAGAGGGTGGAAGAGGCATTATAGCCTTCTAATTTTCAATCTAAAGCTGATTTGGATTGTGATTATATGGGTATAAGAGAGATAAATTAAAATGAGAATATTTTATACAGCATGGAGGTGAAAGAATTAAAAAATGAAATTCAAATAAAGTGTGGAGAGAAGGAATAAGAATATGTTACTTTGGAGCATATCACGGAAAACCAATATAAAGCACACGCTGAGCTAATCAATAACTAGAAGACAAGGAAGAAGATAAGCAAATAAATGAGATAGATGCACAATTTTTGTACCCTTGAGAGTATGATGCAGGGGAATAAAATTCATGGTATTTATTTTGGGTTCCTAAACATCATTGGAGCTTGTAGGATGATCATGGGGTCGATATTAAGTCAATATATCCTCCATGGAAATAGAGGATCACTTTCCTATAAGTTCATAATTCAAATATTTGAAATTTTAAATAATCCTATAAGGTGTGGAAGAGACATAAAACTTCTTGATTAGGAGTTTTAGATGTTATTAGGACCTATTAGAGTGTTAGATATGTTGTAAAATACTCTTCAGGGGTATATGGGAATAATGGAGTATTAAAAATATAAGGAAAGGGTATTTTTAAGGTTGAGAGGTAATATCAGGAAGGGAGTTAGTTAGATAGGGTATTGAAATGAAAAGGAAAAGTTAAAACTCATGTCAAAATTGATTAGGATTTTTTTCCTCAAGGAGAGAGGAGAGGAGAATGATGGAAGGAAGAATGCCCCATTTTTGAAAGGTAATATAGTGAATAGTAAAGAAACCTTGGTTATGAGAAAGAACATGTCTTCTTTGGTGGATTATATCTCTTATTCTATGGTATTGATACTTTATTTCCCATTCTTATAATGGTAATATGGTGAATAATAAATCTTAGGTTGTGAATTAGGTACCGTGAAAGAGTTCTTGATTAGCTTTGTGAAGAATGATGTATTTATAAACCTAGTACAAACTTAAATTGAACCATTGCTAAGTTTTATAATGCCTATTGGTGTGTTTTAAGTGATTATTGTGTGGACAATTCATCTTTTTGTGGCATTTGAGATAGTATCATGAATCAATAATTGGACTCTTCATGAATCTTGCAAGTATTTCTTTTATAAAGCTAAATGTTTCAGCACTATGTTGATATTTCTCACGTGTGGTAAATAGTGATGGTGTGTAAAACCTTTGAGTTATTTAGTTAGATTTGTAACATTATATAATAATTCTCTCATAGTCTTTAATCGATCCTAGAGAGCCATTATGATCGGTAAGAGTTTGGTTCAATGTGTAAACATGGGGTTCAAGTTAGTCACCTCATAAATAGATAATTAATTCTTTTTCTCATGAGACACTGGTAAAATTCCCATGTGTGTAACCCTAAAATATATCCATAGTTAAAATTTTAATATTTGATTCGAAGATTTGGAAAAGTTATAATAGAAATTCCCTTCTCGAGTTCATTGTGCAAGTTTAGAAGTAACAAAGCTAGGGCTAGGTATTTGAATCCCTCAATAAGGATTATTTTCTGTGAAACTAGTAAGATATAATGATAAATATGTCTTCTTTCATATTGTGAATGAAATTTTTATTTTTAAGGGTTAGTTTATAAGATTTGTGTGATATTGTGGGACCGAGGAATAGAACACGGTAATAGGCTAATAAAAGGGGATGATCTTAAAAAGGAAGTTGTAGTTGCACTTGAATTTTAATCCTAAAACTTTCCACATATCTATAAGACCTTAATGGGTATCCAAAAACATTTCTTATGCTTTGAAAATTCATAAACCCACATGTAATTTTGACAAAGTGTGTTATAGAAGACATAGTAAGGGTTTTAGACCAAATTAGAGAAAAGAAGATAAGAGGAGTTGGACAAGGAGTTGAAGCTTAATATATTTAGAGAAAGTTGATATAGTCAAATGAGAACCGATATACCTTTCGAGACTTTTAGGTATCTAGGGAAGTGTAATTTCATGGTTGAAGCAAACAACTCTACCTTAAGGGGCTTATACGGACACTTTTACTAAAAGGAGTAGTGAATTAAGTAATTTTTCAATATTAAGGATCTAAATGGACTGTATTCATGATATATTGACTATTGGAGTCATGGAAAATCTAGTGTCATGGTCATTTAAAGCATAAAAGGACAAAACATTGCTTGAGTCAGAGAGTGACCGGTGAATGACAACATTGGCCAATAAGGTGCGAAGTTGAATTTATTGTTTTAAAGCAAGATAATGAGTAGGGTGACATGAAATTAAATTATATAAATAGATTATTGAGCTTTACAAGGAAATATAAGGTAGGAAAATTCATATGATATAAGTTTAGAGAACTTTAGGCTATTGAAAATATCTTCAATACCTCCAAAACAGAGAAATCCTTTGAATGAAAGTAATCTTGTCTTGATGAATGCATGAAATTAGTCTATAGATCTGCATTATTTTGTATTAGAGCACGGATTTTATTATTTATTGATTTATAATAGTGAATTGGGAATGTGCAATTTATTTGTGTGTGATAGTTGATTGAGAAAGAAGATGAAAAAGAGTAAAAACTGACAAAGAAGAGTGGACAAGAGATTTAGTGATGTTGTTAAGCAAAAGGTAGAGGTAGAGTAAGAGAGAAAATAAGGATAGAGAAGAAAATAAAAATAAAAATAAAAACAATAAGATATATGGTTTGCGAAATAACTAAAATAATTAAGAAAGGATGTATCCAAGTTAGAAGAATTACTAATTATGGAAAAAGAATCAAATAATATGATTTCGTATGTAATGAAGAAGAAGGTCAAATGGCCTATAGAGATGCTAATGAGAATAAGAAAGATAATGAAATCTTTGGAGAGAGAAAGATATATGATGAAGAATAGAAAATTATTTAGAAATGATGCATTCTTGAAGATGTTGTGGTTTATTATTTTGATATTTAATGCTATGTTTCAATTTTTGAAAAATTAATGACGAACATGAAAGAGAAAATCATAGAGAAGGAAAATAAAATGGAAATAAATGTATTTAGAAAAGTATTAATGGAATAAAAAGAGAGTAATGAAGATATAGTGATGAGCACAAGGAGTAAGGAATTTGAAAGCTAAATGAAAATTTAAATTTTGATTCTAAGCAAGTAATTAAGGATGAAGATGTTGAAGCACAGTGGGTGTAAGAAAGGATATTGTTAGGAACACAAGACAAACATTTGATCATGGGTATAGGATGACTACATGGCTCAATACATCAGTAGTGAGAGAAAAGGGAATTTGATACTAAGCCAATGAATGCAAGGAAGCAATAATCAGACCTTATGAAGACAAAAATCATGCACAAAACATCAAAGTATGTTTGGAAAAAAAGAATGTAATACAAGAAAGAAAATATAGAGTGAAAGAGGTAAAAGAAAAGGAACATGTGGTAGTAGAGAAGGGTGGATATTATAATTTTAAAATGAGAAGAACTCAAGGAAATAAGAGGCTAAGAGAGATGAAGAAAGGAGTGATGAATTGATTGTAAAAATAAATAAAGGATTATTAGAGGAAGAAATAGATGATGAAGATGATGAGAAAAGAAAGAATGAGGAAAAGGAAAGTTATTATGGATGGATGTACACAACTCAAGAAGATGAGAGATGGCAAGAGCAAGAGGGGAAGACTCAAGATAAAATTTAGTTTTGTATAGAGAACATTAACTTCATAAACAATGTCAAGAAGGATTACGAAGAAGTTATGAATGGAATTAAGGAGAAGATCCTCAAGAGGGTGGAATAAGAATTAAATCCTCCTAATTTTCAATTTAACACTGATTTGGACTATGATTATGCAAGTACAAGAGAGATAAATGAAAATGGGCATCTTTTAAGAGTCATGGATGTGAAAGAAGAAAAAATAACATTCAAAGAAAGTGTAGAGAGAAGGAAACACAAATGAAGAAGATGTTATTGAATCATATCAAGGGAAACCAATACAAATAACATGCTAAGCTACTAAAAATTTGGAAGACAAGGAAGAAAATAAGAAAAGAAATGAGCTAGAAGCTCAATTCTTCTACCCTTGAGAGTATGATGTAGGGGTATCATCTTCAAGGTATCTATCTTGGTTCCTAAACATTGTAAGATCTTGTAGGAAGACCATGGGGTTCATAATAAGTCAAGATATCTTCCATGGAAACAAGGGAACACTTTCCTCCAAGTTCACAATTCAAATATTTGAAAATATAAAGAATCCTATAAGAAATGGAAGAGACATAAAACCTATTTATTAGGATTTTTGGGTGTTATTAGGACCTATTAAATTGTCAGGCATGTCATTAAAGACTCTTCAGGGGCATATCAGAATAATGGTGTATGAAAAATGCAAGGAAAGTGTATTCTCTAGGTTTAGATGTAATATAATTAAGGGAGTTAGTTCGTTAGGGTATTGAAATGAAAAGGATAAGGATATTAAACTCATGTGAGAATTAGTTAGGCATTTTTTTCCTTGAGGATAGAGGAGAGGAGAATGATGGAAGGAAGAATGATCCTTCATTTTTGTAAGGTAATATAGTAAATAGTAAAGAAACCCTAGTTATGAGGAAGAAAAGGTATTATTATGTGGATTATATCTCTTTTTTTGTGGTATTGATACTTTATTTCCCATGCTTATAATGGTAATATGGTGAATAATCAATCTCAAGTTGTGATTTAGGTATTGTGCAAGAGTTCTTGATTAGCTGTGTGAAGAATGATGCATTTGTAAACCTAGTACATACTTAAATGGAACCATTTATAACTTTTAAATGGAATGTTGGTGCGCTTGAATTTATTCTTGTGTTGAAAATTCATCTCTTTGTGGAATTAGAGATAGTATCATGAATCAAGAGTTAGACTCTTCATGAATCTTGCAAGTATTTCTTTATAAAGCTAACTATTTCTTGACTTTGTTGGAATTTCTCACGTGTGGTCAATAGTGATGGTGTGAAACACCTTGGAGTGATTTATTTATATTTCTAACATCATATAATAATGCACTCATAATCTTTAATCAAGCCTAGATATCCACTATGATCGGTAAGAGTATGGTTCGGGGTTGGAACATGGGGTTTAAGCTAGTCAATTCATAAATAGAGAATCAATTCTTGTTCTCGTGAGACACTGGAGAAATTTACATGTTCATTACCCTAAGAGAGATTCATAGTTAAAATTTTAAGGTTTTATTCAAAGATTTGGAACTATTATAACAAAATTCCCGTCTCGGGTTCACTTTGCAAGTTTAGAAGTAACTCGGGCTAGGGTTAGGTATTTGAAGCCCTTAACAATAATATTTTTCACTGAAAATAGTAATATATAATGGAAAAGATGTATTTTTTATTTTTGTGAAAGAAATTTATATTTTTAAGGGTTATTTTTTAACATTTTCGTGACAATGTGGAACCGAGGAGTAGAACACAATCAAAGGCTAATAAAAGGGGATGTTCTTACAAAGGAAGGTGTAGTTAGACTTGAATTATGAGACTTAAAATTTCCACATATCTATAGTCCCTTAATGGATATCCAAAACCTTATTTTTGTGCATTGAAACTTCATAAACCCATAGATAATCTTGACAATGTGTTATAAAAGACCTAGTATGGGGTTGTAGACCAAATTACAAAAAGGGAACTAAGAGGATTTGGATTAGGATTTGAAGCTTGATATTTTTAAAGAACTTTGAGATAGTCAAGACTGATATGAGAACCAATAAATATTTTAGAGCCTTCCGGGTGGCTAGGGAACAAGAATTGCATGGTTGAAGGAAGCAACTTTGCCTTAAGGGTCTTATAAGGAAAATTTTAACAAAAGAGTAGTGAATTAAGTAATTTTCCAATCTTAAGGTAGTTTAAATGGATTTTCTTCATGATATATGGAGTATTGGAGTTGGGTAAAACCTATTGTCATAGTCAGTTAAAACATAAAAGGAAAAAAATTACTTGAGTCACATAGAGACTGGTGAATGAAAACATTAGCCAATAAGGTGTGAAGTTTAATTTCTTGTTTTCAAAGAAGATAATGACCATGGTGACATGAAATATAATTATCTAAACAGATTATTGAGATTTATAAGGCCATCTAAGGTAGGAAAAGTCATATGTTGTAAGTTTATATCCTTTTAGGATATTGACAAGATCTTCAACACCTCCAAAATAGAGGAGTCCTTTAAATGAAAGTAATCTTATCTTGATGAATCCATAAAATTAGTATAGGGATATAAATTAAGGGTGGTAATGATTAGGTAAGAAATTAATTAAGTGATTATCGAGTAGCTCAAATAATATATCATGTTTTCTAGCATTGTGATCAAGATGGAGAGGTGTTTGTTGTGGTAATACCTTTTCTTCGCTGGTATGTGCGCATGTAGTAGACATATGATAAAGATGATGTATAGAATAAGAACTATCATGGGTATGAAAATAATCCTTGAGATTTTGTATTTCATCTTAGAGGGATGTAATCATGGTTTTAATAGCTTGAAATTTATCTTGAAAACATGGTGTAAATATTTAATTGACTCTAAGATAGCTTGACAGATGTCTTATCGGACCAATAGGGGGCCTGAGATATGATTTAAAGTGATACTTATTTATGAAGGTTTCATATCATGAGGAAGGTACATCATACGTATGGCATTTATGAGAGCATATTTATAAACTAGGTTCTTTTGAAGTAAATGATACAAAGAGACTTAAGGAACTTTAAAGGCCATAATATGAAATAAAAGTTAATTTGCAAAATAAGATCCCTATAAAGTGACCCAAATAATAAGGCCAAGGATAAAACCCTAAGAAGAAGTATGCAGATCAAATGTATGGTAGAAAATAGATGGAATTACTAGGGCTTGGGGCAAGGCGAATAAAAGTCTTATAAACTAGGAAAAATAAAGATCTAAGTGGTCAATCATGAGTTGGGGTGCAATAAATGATTTAATATAAATTGAATTAAATATTATTTTTAGAATAACTTACAGAATTAATGATATGAAGGAAATAAATTAAAATAGTGCACAAGCAATAAATATTTAACAATGTAAAAACCTAAGAAAAAGAGAGAGAGGGTGATGACTTATTTGATTCCAATATGTAACTTGGGAGTGATATGGAATGTGTATATACTAGCACAAGATGGGAAAAATGTTTTCAAGACTTGATAAAGATTCAGAAGTATAGAAATATGAAGGATAGAAGTGCCCATATGAGGATATGAGTGTTCCAAGCATTAGTGTCCAATCTGGGTGCTAGTGTTCACTTAGATGCTCGTGTTCTTAACTTTTCCGGGTTGGAAGGTCTTAGATTTAATGTTTATTTTGTCACTTTGAATTTGATATTAGGGATCCGATCACACATGTAACATAAAAAATAGATGAATACCTGCACATGTCAATAAACCACATAAAATATAATATAAATGTGGAATGTGGAGTTAGACCGACCTTGATGGTCACCAAAAGAGTGAACTTATGACCAAGTGTTTCTCTACATCTCATACTCTATGTAGTTATTTGAGTGTGTGTGTTTATTTGTGCCCTAGGTTTACATTGTGCAAGTTGTATGATGATAGTGGGCTAGATCTAGATTGTAATGAGTATGTATAGTGTGCGAGATGGAATAAAATGAACTCCCCTCCTATGTTGTGTATGCAAATTGATGCATCCATTGTCCTTTGTATGAATGTGCTAGATGTGTTCCTTGTAGTGCTCTTGTGCCTTTGTGAAATATTAGGTGGTGATAGATAATTATTAGTGTTTTTCCTCTTATTTGAGAGAAGTAACTAAGAATATATGATTCCCTTGTTTGAATTTCATAATTGACAACTAAAAGGATGACCCAAAGTGTTAAAAGGTAACCATTAAGCAAAAAGAACCCAAAAGAGTAAGAATAAGGAAGAGAGGGACAAGGGTACTTAGAAGGGATGGGAGAGCATGGGTGCTTCTTTCCTAACTCATTTCTAGTGTCCGAGGCCATCAAAAATAAATCACCAAGTGTCGATAGAGCTATAAGATGTGTAAAACCAGTAAAGTGCAAGAGATAAAGCAATCAAAGATCCAAAAGGAATTGTCAACCACTAGTTTTCTTTCATAGGAGTCATGTATACAATAGTATGCTTTAGGACCTATGAATGTACCTAATTACATATATTTTTGTCTACACTAGGTATATATAGGATGTCATTTCCCGTGGGCGATGGCATCAAGCATGGAAAAGTAAAGCACCGAAAACATCACCCACAAGATATGACATCATCTAAGGGTAGTGAAAAGAGGTAATACATCATAAAAAATGGAAAAGTGTGTTGTAGATCATGGATGTGGATAAAAAAAGTGTAAAGTGGTGGAATGTAAGAAAGAATTTGTGAATGTGATGTGCATGAGACATATGAGGAAAAGTATAACTAGTATAAGGAAAACTAACACCAAGGCCAAATAATGACACTCTCTTTGTGATTTTTTTATAAACCATAATGGTTACATGAATAACCATTCCCCATTCTTGATAGGCCCCTTAAGGAACCTACTCTAGAAATAGATGCATCAATGACCCTTATGTACATAAGAGAAATTATTAAGAATAAGTGTGAAAGATTAAAAGTGAAGAATGAGGTGTTACATATACCCTATCCGTTGATCACCACATGTTGCAAATAGTAAAATGTGAGGTCAAATCAACATAAAATGATTGTTTGTAACAATGATACTAAAAGTAAGTACATAAAGGAATTCCCAGAGGTCTAGCTAAAATTAAATATGCCCACCAATGCTTACCTAATAGTGTCACTCATACTACCATGTGCATTTGCAATTCATATTGCAAGAACCCTAAAGAAGTAAAACTAAAAGGAAACGCTAGAGGACCATTACTAAATAAGACATAAATCACCTAGTTATGATCCCATGGGATGGATGTCATGTCAAGATAATATGATAGTATGATGTCAAAAATAGGTCAAAATAAAAAGTTATCAAAATTATTCATGTAATAGGTTGAAATAAATGACACAATGTTATGGTCATAACACAAAAATGGTGTACGTTGTGTGGAGTTTGGGAGTGAAAATGATGGTCATTTGAATATTGAAGTTGATCGTGACCAATTTTGAATAGAAAATTTATTTTTATATAGTGATTTTTATTTTTGTGTGGTTACTACTATTTTTGGAATTGAGAGAACTAATCTCTAGAATTCCAAATTTGAGGTGTATTTTGAAATCATGACACAAGTATGAGGTGGTGATAGAGGACGAGGGGGTGGATTATGCGGTGGGGCATGATCATAGGTATGCTATCACATTTAATTTCATTTAGTATATTAGGTGTTAATAAATTATGTTTCTCTTTCAAAGTCATTAGCGCATCAATCTTGTGTCATCGGGTAGGTTAGGATGAAATACAAGTGGGTTTGCGAGGGATTTATATTTGATTTTGTCATTTTTTAGATTTTTGAAAGTTAAAATATGAAATTTGTAGTTGAATTTTTGACTAGATGTCATCAGCCCCTTTGTAACAAGAGGGATGGTGGCATTAGGATGGGGAAAGAGGGAGCTAGAGGATTGATTTCATATGCAAGAGGTTTGATGACATAAGGGAATTTTTTCCAAGGGATGCTAGAGGGATGATAGTGCAAGGATTTGATAAGAATATGTTGTATGCTTTTTTTTCACTCCGAATTTGATTTTTCAGAGATCTGATGTTTACTTGTGGTCACTTTGTGGATGCAGGTAGAGTGTAGGATTTACCTATGGTGGAGTGTAGATGTATCACTACTTAGTGGGATGATTTCCAAAATGTCGAGGTAGAGGTTACCCAATTCATTCTGTGGTTGGGGATTTGGGGGCATCACGAAGATGACTAGGATACCATTGGATATGGATTTATTATAAGTGTTCTTGATTTCATGGGATACCATATCCAATACCTTTTGGTGATGGCTAGGATTGGAGATGATGGATATGGCCATGACATTAGAGGATGTAAATGGGATTTTAGGGTTACCAATTGGTGGCACCCATATGTATTATGATCTGACACCTAATGTTGTAGAATAGAGAATATTGGCCATATGGGCTATGAGGAGAAATATATAAGCGAGGAGCATGTTGTGTATTTGACTCAACATAATATAGGAAATAAGGATTCCATATATCCAGCATGTGGTTATGGGGATGTTGGTAACATGTATAGTGTGCCACAAGGTAGATGGAACCTTCCCATTGTTCTTAATTGTAATATGCATATATTTTGTTAATCATGGGGTTCTATTAGGTTGGGGTACCACCATATGGGTACAATGGTTCATGATTTATATACGGTGCTATGGAAATTCCAAAGGGTCATGGGACCCTTGATTTTATCTTCATCATGGATATATGAGCAGTTCCCTATATATAGGGTTGTATGGACACCACAAGAACTAACACCGGGGCTTGAAGTGAGAGAACTTAGATCATACCATCCATTAGCACATGTGGGTCCAAGTGATGTGGTATGAAAACCCTATATAGGGAATGTGAATCAATGACTCTAATGGCCTAGAGTAGATTTATTGGAGCCCATGAAAGAGGTGATGGGACACTATATTTATTGGGTGGAGACACATGTAGTGATATGGGTCCAAAGGTAGCTTGGGTGAATGGTTTCAGTGATGATACCATTATTTCCACCCTACTAATGTCATCATTCTAGAGAGTTTGTAGGCAAAAAGGTGAGGGTACTAGTACCTCAACCCCATAAGATACATGAAGTGGGCACACCAGGTCAAAGGAAACACATGTGCAGTGGGGATGCCTTGGTCGCACCATAGGTCATAGTGGTGAGAGTTTCAAAGGAGGGATATGGTAGAGTATCCAAAGATATATGGACGTAGGCTAAATTAAGTGGAGTAGGACAACTAGCCTCATGACTCAGAATATATGATGTCCCAAAGGATGATATTTGACACCAATTGAGGATCCGATAGTTATGCATTTGAGACAAAGGCCAAGACCATAGTGAAGGGGAGATATTATATTGGTGTAGAAAGACATGTAGGCACAGATGTTTGGAGCCATACCTCATCATGATGATGAGGAAGATGGTTTTTTGAGCATCCGAGGAGATGGTGAGACAATTGTGGAGAGACTCGGGAAGTGAGGTATCAACGATATTATGTTATTTAGATGATATTTGTTGAATGGGTTTGATAGTGTTAGTGATATATGTTAGTTTTAGGTTTTGTATATTGGATGACATGCTAGATATTTAGGATACTACACTTATGGTGAATATAAAATCACTATCAACCAAGGATTCAATGAGGTCATTTTGTTTGGTGGGTGAGGTATCCAGGATATTAAGGAGATATCGACACAAACACTAGAAACTACCGACAACATATATGTGATGTTGAAAATTCTATTATAGGTACAAGAAGCCCTAGTTTAGGAGTAAAAATCTATCCTATGATATTCCCAAAGAGCTATGATGTAGATAATGATCGAGACCCATATGGAAGGAGCATAGGGAGAGGCCTTTGGATCCCGATCTAAGGCAATGCCCTAGTTTACACAATGAGAGCATCCAACACAAACCCATTAGCCCAAAGCATCAAAATACCCCCATATGGGGTAAGAGTTCTTCACTCACATTGTAGATGGGCCAGAGCCATTTTTTATGATTTTTTTCAATGTAAAAAACTTGATTCAATACACACGCACACATATGAATTTTGATGGAATTTGGGTACTTAGATGTTTATTATATGTATGTTATTTTACTTATAATTTTCCTACTTTCCACATGTATGTATGTGATAATACCATGGTACACATGAATAATGATAATGATATAGATAGGTAAAGATGATGAGAAGGGGATCGGTAAGACAACCCAACCCACGTGATGTGAAGAAACCAAGTGGCGTAATAAGGCCAATATATCCAATGGTGGGATATCATGGTGTGATTGGCTATATAAAGCCAAACGAGGCCATAGGTATAAATAAGGATGCATAAGATATCACAGTGATCCATTATGAAAAAATTAGGAAAATGAGATCCAAAATAGGAAAATTCAGGACAAAGGAACTTTGATGGTAGGAGTAACCAAGGTGTATATGGTGATAAATCCAAGTGGAGTGAACATCCCAAACAAGGATGTTACAATGCATTTGATATAGTGTGATAAACCCAAGGGGATAGAGAGCCCAAGTGAAGGTAAGAGGTGTGTGTAAAAACCAAGTGGGGGCCAAGATCCCAAGTGAATGTAAGGGATTAGGCCAAATAAGGAAAATATGATGTGATCAAGTTGTTATAGATAACTAGCCATGAGGGGAAAATTTTGCAGTGTATTAGTAATAATGTCATCAACTTGATTTAAGATATGGCTTCTAAAATGAGTCATGAGGTCTCTAAGGGAATGTTGTGTAATAATGAATTTTTGATTAACTTCACACCGTGTGAAAAATAACGTGTCATTGATATGATCCTCTATCTGGGTGAGAATATCATGCCGAATAACATCCATAGTGAGATGTGGATCGGGTGTCCGATGGCATTCCATAGGTAGGATTGGTTTAGTTGTTCAAGGGGAAGTTGGCTGGTTCTGAGAGGAATTATATTGTGAGAGGAAGTTTTGAGAATGGAATGTTTGCTACACAAAACCTAAAAGTTAGTGTAGGTGTACGTGAAATATCCAATGTGAGAGAAAAATAAAGGAGATGAAGTAAAAGGTTGTGTAACCTTTCTAGTTTGGTCACATTTGATGTTGGATTAAATCTTCTTCATGTGGCATTGATAGGATCTATAGTTAGAAACATTATGCCCAGAGCCTTGTTCCATGTGCAATATAACTTAGGCATAGAGGTATGAGGAGCCTTATGGTCAAAAGGTAGTTTGAGAGGTCTCGTAGGGCTATAAAGGGATAGTAAGAGTATCCGATGAGGGTACCAATGGAATGGGTGAGGATGGAAATGATGGGGATGTGTTTCACCCAATCATTGAGGCATAATAGATAATATCATCACCCATGAGGTCACCATATTTGTTTTCAAAGCCAACAACCGGATCATTCATTTCAATTGGGTAAAAAAGGTTGGATAAGTCAATGGTAGTATGTGAAGGTGTAGTCGATGGAGAAATCTGAGGCTCAGAACCAAAGTAGGGAAGAGTCATATACTATGCTTAGATGTTCCTCTTGTAATAGATGAGTAATTTTGGTGTGTAGGGTTTCTTGGTAGCATATAAATTCCTGATCACAAACCTAGGTGTAGCTAGCCAAGTAAGGGTCATTCAAATAATAACGCTCACCGTAATATGATATATAAGCATCCATCACACAAGATTCAGCCATGGTCTCTATTTGGACCACATGTTCCCATGGCGGTTGGGGTGTACGTGAGATGACTATGGGAATTGAAGAATTCCTCTTACGGGGCCACCAAAAAGAAGGTAGATGAGATATGATGAGTTCAAGAAGATTACAATTGTTAATTCTAAGAGTGAATTCAATGGGCTCTACATCATCTAATTCCATGACATTGGGAGGCATGTACCTGACCAATTCAAGATGACCAATGTTTCCATAAAGAGTATTTATAGGGTAGTTAAGACTATGATATTCTCAAAAAGGGATAGATGACAATTCATCATGTGTAGGGAGCTTATATGTCCCATTTTTCTAAAGCATATCATAGTTCTAGGAGTTAATATCCCCTTAAATCTTACAATAGCCCATTAATGAGAAAAATTAACACAATGACATGCAAAAGAATAAATTATGCACATATGATGAGTCCAAGGACATCCTAGGAGAATATTATAAGCTAGGAAATAGTTAATAACCATGAATTTGAGGTTGAAAATCCTAGGGGAATAGTGATGGATAATAAAATACATCCCATATGCAGCATCTATCAGGGATCATATCCTTGACAAGTGGTTCATGTGGATTTTAAGTTATCAATAGAATAACCAAGAGCTTTGATGAAATCTAATGAGGCCACACACATACCATCTCCTCTCATTGATGAGAGAATGATTAACATAGTGTGAATGATTTGAACTGAAATGAAGAGGGACATATCATGTGCAAAAATAAGAGCTCATATATGATCATAGAACTTATAGGGAAATAGATACAAGAGTGATCATCCATAGTGACATCAGTATAAATGGAGAGTTCCTCACATTATCGATGGATGCTTTCCATTGAGCCATATAATTTAGAAATCTTACCCAAAGAGGGATGAAAATGGATGTTCATGTCAAATAACGTAGTCATGAGATGCTCACAATGGTGAGGCAATGTATGCATGAGCTATAGTAAGGTAATTGTACTAAGAATTTGGGAAATTACTTTGAGACGATCCCACTCATCATGACTAGATTGTGCAGTATTTTGAGAGTGTTGGGGTCCTTAGAAATATATCCAAAAGGAGTATGAGTGGTTAAGAAGACTTCAAAACAATTTTTTTCTCATTTCTTACACCATCGGACCTACATATTTAATTTTCATAGGGGCCAATGGTGTCTATAGACATGGATTCGATCCAGAAATAATCAACCCTATAGGAGAATTTCCATAGGGGTCGATAACATCTAAAGGAGAAATTTTTTTACTTTGAGGTTCTTGATTCTGAGGTATAAAAGGATATATTATTCTATGATTCTAAGGTTGGAAAGTTACATTATATTCTAGTTCTACATAAACTATTATAGATTTTACATTGTTAATGTCAATCACACTTTCGTGGAGGATAATCCCGTAAACTACGTTGGTTGTAGGATTTTCTTGCTTCTTATAACTTTCAATGACATCATTATTAGGCATAGGATTAGAGAATATTTTTATCTTTTCATTATCCTTGTTAATATCTTTATAATGATATTTTTGTTGATCTGCATCATAGGGTTTGACTTATTTTTTCAAATGCTCGTGATTGATGGTGCCATAGTTAAATTTAGGTCTTAAGAATAAGCAGATGGAAACCATTCAAATTGAAAAATAATTTTTATATGAGTGACCCTAATTAACATGCCACCGATAAAACTTACTCTCATCATCCAAATGAGGAATATGTTAAGACCAATCCAACATTGCGATGAAATGACTTAGGCAAGTGACATATAAAATATTACTTACTCAAAGGTTGATGATAATTAGGATGGATTTTGTTGTTATTAGGTTTTTGTTCAATGTTAAAAACAATCCCATTTGAATAAGTGATGAGATGAATATTATTTTAGACTTTGGTTTCTGTCACATTCTTATTCTTTGAGCATTAAAGCATTTGGAATTTCTTGTTAGCTTATATTTTGAGAGTAGCTTTCTCAAATTCCCTCACAAGATATTATTTCCTTTTGGATTGTTTAAAGGCCTATTTTAGGAAGTGGGATAAAATCACCTCACATTATATTGAAGGTGAGGTTCAATATCTCACAAGAAAATTTGAAAGAAGCTAGCACTAGGCATGTTATGTTATATTTGTGTGGATAAGGTCTTCCAACACTTGATGAAAGATTGCACTGATTATTTTTCACATTATTGGAAATTAATGAAATAATTGATATTATTTAAAGGTAAATCATGATATTGGAATTCATTTACTAGGGCTAACACTTGGGAATCTAGCTCAACTATATAATTAGTAGGTAAAGTATGGTACCAATCTAAAGCATCTCCAGTAAGTTTTTGCTATGAGTTTGGTAGTAGAGTATGAATTGGTTATGATCCAATACTTGTAAATATTACCAAAGGCCTTGATATGAAGGGTGGGATCAGTAGACCTATTGTATTATATAGAAGGATCAATGCCACTAATATACACACTAATGATATGAGGTGATAAAGGATCTTATTGACTACTCACAAGACTTTGTTTTAGATAGGGATTTAAAAGGTACAAACTATTTGCACAAAAGATAAAATAATCTTCCTTCATATATTTCTCTCATCTATATTCCAATATATAGGAAATATTTTTCCTATAAAAGAGGATATCTAACTATCTCCAAAACAACCCAAAAACAAAAATTATATTTTTGATTTTTTTATAACTCACTCGATCCTATTTACATGGGTTCTTAATAACTCACCCACATAGTTACATCACACTAGTAATTATGTTTTACCACTCCATAAATATAATGTGAGCACTATATTAATTAATTCCTAACATGATTGTGTGATGGGCACCCCATTAGGCCCATTTGGAAAAGTATGAGGTGTAGTTACCTAAGAGCCCGTTGAAGGGAGATTGACTATTTAAACCATGTTGGCTTGCATTTAGAGAAAATGGGACGTAGTGGTGGATTTTTGTCACTCATTTTATCAATGAGTTGAGGAAATAGGTTGGTAGGGTTAGAATTGGAGGCATTTTTAAATGAACTTATTTCATCATCTTTCCCCTTTTCTACCCTATGGTCAAGTTGTTTGGAAATTAAGTCAAGAAGATGCTTTCTAAGATTTTATTTTGATTATCCTTTGTATTGAGGAAACTGAAATAAAAAAAAACTGAATCTCGGGAGGATGGTTAAACGTATCATCATTATCGTTTTATTATTATTCATCCTTAGGTGGACCATTATGGTGAATAAAAGGATTCTTTCTAGGTTCTCCTACGACACAACTTCCATACAAAAGGGGAACTCATATTGAAGATTATAAGAGTCTAGAAATGTATGCATGATAAAAATAGAGGACCCCATTCTTAGATAATCCATGATGGAGTGTTGATCTAGTTGAGAACATGTTCAAAAATTAATACTACGAGACATAATAACCCATACAAGAGAGTGTACATAGGGATGGAAGGCATATGAAGGAAGATATGGGAAAATAGATAGGATATCTATGTAAATAGTTCTATACAAGGGCCAAAGGCATTGAGATATGAGAAAATATAAATATAAAAGATCTCATAGGGGTCATGGTGTCTCGTTAAACTAGGTTTATAAGGTTTTTGGATTTTTAGGTGTTAAGATGAAGTCAAAATTGAAAAATGGGTGCTTTTAATGAGTTTTTCTTAATCAAAAGGTTTGTATGATTCATGTTAGGTTCATCAGAGAATGTATGTGGGCCAAAGATGTGTCTCAATATCTTGCACTCCTAAATCATCTGTTCTACAAGGGTATCGAGGAAATGAGTGGGAAACACACATGTATTGACATATAAGGGGTAGAATTAAATGGGATACAATGAGCACTAGGGTCATATATATATATATAGGTATTGATCCCTACACTAGTTCAAAATAGGGTTTCCAAAGCCCAAATTCAAGATAGAGGAAGGAACCCTACTGAGATATTGGTAGTTGGGTAAAGGGATATATAGATCAACAAGAAACATGCATGATGTAACTGAAATGAAGATAATGATAGCTAATGAGATAATAATGGATAAGAGTAATATTATAACTATCATCCAAAAATGTGTAATATTAAGCTAACATAGCATGATGAGGAAAGGAAATGAACTTATCTATGTAAAATGATAAGAAAATGGTTAAAGAACTCACCTTGTACTTGTAGGGTAGTCACTGATGCATCTATCTCTCCAAAAAAAAACAACATAGTGAGAGAATCATTATTAGGTGGAAAAGGGGAACATCATTCCTATCATAAACACCTTATAAGTGACCTAATAGTGCAAAAAACCATCCAATAAGAACATTATCCAATCCAATCCAAGAATGATGTAAGATGAACCAAGAGCTAGGTGAGTAGATGTCATGATGACACAAAAGAGTAGAGAAAATGATAGTTCAAGTGATTTGGATTCCTTTTCTTATGAATTTAAAATGTGTAGTAGTTATATAGGAGGACGAAGGCTCATGGGTGATGGATTCGACCATGGGAAAATATAAAACCAACACCAACACCCATGGGAAATTTCATCGAACAAGGGTAGTGAAAAGAGGTAATGTGTCATAAAAAGTGAAAATAGTGTGTCATAGATCATGGATGTGGATAAACAAGGTGTAAAGTGGTGGAATGCAAGCAATAAGTTGTGAATGTGATGTGCATGAGACCTAGGAGGACAAGGATAACTAGTGTAAGGAAAACTAAGGCCAAGACCAAATAGTAAAACTCTCCTCCATGTAATATTTGTAACCCATAACGACTACATGAATAACCGTTCCCCATTCCCTAAGACCCCTTAATACACCCAATCTAGAAATAAATGCATCAGTGACCCATATTTACATAAGATAAATTGTTAGTAACAAGTATGAAAGATTAATTGTGAAAAATTAGGTGTATACATAATGTAGTCTATCTCATAAAACAAATTGAACAAATCAATATCTATAATTTCATTTGTAATAATTATATAGTTCCTTTGACCATTTTCTATATGATCATATTACTATCTAATGCTTAGAATTTTATTGATAGTTAGATGTTATCATTTATATTGGATTAAATTTTCTATTTAAATACATAAAATTTTGACATTCATGCCCTAAAATTGTGAATATGTTGCACAAGGAAATTACATATAAAATTGAATTTATACTAATAATATAAAATTAAAGTGTGCAAATATCTCAAAAATAATATTTTCTTATTAAAATTTTATTATTAGAGTTTAGCTAAAAAAATCACAACTATGGAAAATAAATTTATATAAAAAACAAATGTATATTATAAACTATTATTTGATTTATTGGAAAGGAATTGTTGGGTATTGGTTGATTTTTCAGATATCGTTCCACATGGAAGGAATTTATTAGTTTTGGGGTAGAAGGAATGATGTTTTCAGTTCTAAGGATTATAGAATTTAAATCTCTAAACATATAACCGAGTTTACATATTCATACTAACGATATACAGAAAACAAATTAGCCCTACGTGTTGCCATGATGTGATTTAGGTGTTGTCATTGATGTAAAATCACATTAATATAAAAGTGGATGATGGATTGGAGTCATATGATGTTTATAATGATGGTTTTATGGATATTTAGGTATGTTCTTGGTTTCTTAAGTTAATTAAGTGAGAATTGTTTGTTTTACCAAGCCCAATTAGGTGAGCTAGTTAGCCTAGGTGAAAGTGCAAGGTGGTATGAGATTATTTATATCTTTAGGATCATTTTTATAGCATGGAGATCATGTTTAGGGAGTTTTTGGTCACTCAAATGAGTTTCGGGATGAAGATATAGGTTGAAGACCAAGTTTCAAGTTCTCATCTAGACCGGTATGAGTTTTAGGAGGTATGAGGATGAGTTGTAGAGACAAGTGAGCTCATTGATACATATATGAATTTTTTCATTATATACCATGTATGTTATGTAACATCCTCAATTTATACCTTAGAACAAGTGAATTTTTTTTTTTGATAATTACATCCTGGTTCTAAATACATAATTTAGAACTCACAAATCAAATAACCATTTTTATAACAGCACAACCATATGCGCAACAGTAATGACTCGGAGTACCTCCGATCTATTCATTCCATGACTCGGTAATCTACCGATCTATTCATGAGTAATAAGAGTTGGCGTTTTTATTTAACACTTCACTCTTGCGGTTCTCTTCCCTACTCTGGGATTCAGAATGCTCTATCCAAGGAACCTAACTGAATAATTGTTACCATTATTCATTGGCATCTCATCCCTTAGACTAGATCAATTAGGACAACGCAATCAGCAGCTTGCGATACTTTGGCCAAAGATTTGAAACATACTGTTTATGTCTCGTATTCCTTAACGGCATACTCGTCAATCTGGAATACGCCCTTCACCCCATTCTTATGTTATATAGAATGTCTTATACCGACTTCTGTCAGTCCTTCCTATCACAACTTAATCACTCGGAGACAGATTATCAAGGTGATAATGTTATATGGATGCCCACGAGGATGAGGGATATGATGACATACTGGTTTAACCCTGCAGTTAAACCAGTGTGTCATGATACCCCGAATCTCCTAGGCAGCCTTATAACATGACCACCTTCCTAATCGGTCCCTGAGTAACTCGTTCGAGATCAAAGTGTAAATCTTAGCGATCAATGCAAAGGGTGTCGTCATAAGTCACCTGCATTGTTATAACTTTGAGAAGATCCTAATCTTCTCGGAGGTACAGCCCTGCAGTTGACTTGTGCCGTCAACCTTTAAATCCGCCTTGAAAAGATTTACTTAATAATATGCGTTTCACACGTTGAGTTTTAAATTACATTAAAGACTTTCCCCTAAGGTTAGCCTTTCCCGATCCCTGGATTCTTCGTCTTAAGACGACCTTCCTCAATAAAACCCATTGCATGGTGGAGGTAATAAGGTTAAGATCTCATCAAGGAGTTATTAGAATATACATGATTCTAAAACAACAGAATTGGACAATATCTCATAATCTTCACATGAGATTGTCATCCAACCCCATTAGATTTATATCGCTCTTCTCTTAACTCGAATTTATATCATTCTTATTAGCATCAAGATATAAATGGTTAAGAATCCAATTTAATGTTGTCCTGTCATGCTCAGGACTAGGGATTAGTAATTTAATTCAGCTTGATTAGCGTTCTGCTTAAGTTCATTTTAGCCCTATCTTTTAGAAAGACAATGATTTAAATTTCAATTTAGCTTTCGATAGAACAAATTAGAACTACTAAACACTCATAAGAATTCAATCACATTTTCTTATAAGCTTTCATTGACAATCACAAAAGCATCCAAATTACACAAGATAACATTGCCACTCTGGTATATAAACCGCAGAAGGTCAACTATCAGAATTAAGAATACAACACATAAGTAACAAATACTTATTTCCATTCCTTTCAGAACTATACAAATACATTTTAGGCATTCAGCATACTTGATACAATGCTCAACGGAAAAGAAACATCTTTCCACATTTAGTACATTTAGAAAATCAAGCTGTAATTCATTATAAATCAAATTAAACAATCTGATCATCCGGTCAGATCTGCATTGCTTTTACCACTTACGGCAACCATCTGCAAAAATAGTCAACATGAGTCAGTTCGATGAACTGAGCATGATAAGCACTAACTTTTAAAACAATTGCAATCCGTCAATTGTTTTCATTAAACACCCTGTTTAAATGAGATCAATTCTCCAAACAAATAAACATATTCAGACTATGCCTTTTGAAATACAAAAATGGCTACAAATGTGTAACTCTATCATCGTTACAAAATAGTCTTAAACACTTCTCAATTATTTCATCAAATATTAGAAATCAAGAACGAAAGTATCCAAAGCAATTATCTTGAATCCAAGATCAGCAATATTGAACAAATCGTTACTTTCATCAGAAAAAGGAATATCATAACAAATCGTGATTCCATCAATATGATACAAAAACAATTCCAACTGTTAAAAGATATCGACATGCATTGTTATGATAGAAGAGAAAGAAACAAATCATTCACATTTCCCTTCACACAAGCTCATGACTGTACCGTCTCCTCATATGGAAAGCCTTCATCCTACATGCATACGAATAAGTCCGACGAGCCACAAGAAAAATCACTGTTTAAATAAAAATCGAACACAGCAAAGCTTCTGTACAGTAGCTAACACGCCTATAGTGATGACTATCAACCAACAGACTCACAAGACCTTCCACAAGAAGCGGAAAACTAGATGGGTTTCTCCACATTGCCTGTCGAGGTGCAGTCGACGGCTTAGTTCAGTCTAGCTTAAAACAGGATAGTTTTGCAACAAAGACTAACATGCTAACAATCCCACACATAAACCTATAGCCCAAGCTAGTCCCTTCTAAACACAGTAAGGCTTTTCGACCCAAGGTCGAAATCAAGAACTTTTATTATATCGCGGCCAACAACAAACTTCATCGCATTAAGCAATTTGATGTTTCCATAAGACTATGCGAAGATTATCCTACAAATTCCGTAACATACACAGCCTCATCCAACTAGGAAAAATAGAAAGGAAACATATCATTCTGTATTTACATCTGTACGCAATCGGAATCAGACGTATAGCATTCACGATTCATTTATACAAGGCCGCATTACTTGATATAAATCATTACTCAGGAAATCCCACAATGTCAAAACAACAGTATACCAAGTCAAGTTTTAACTGAGGCAAAAGAAAATACAGGATAACTTCCACGAATTCAACTGAACCCGAACAACAGTGGCAAGACAAATTGTTGCAATGATTCCATCTGGGCAAATCAATGGTGTACATAAAAAATCAGGCAAAAGCAAATTTAAATACTGATTTCAACACAAGGAACCCGACTGACCCTTTGCCAATTCTTCGCACAAGTTTGCACAGAATGTAAACGTAAAAATACACCCAAAGAATCTGTACCATAAAATCCTTGCAACACGAAGGTATTCTTACAAATAACAGAGGTCTTAGTACATGTTATTCCCTCAAGTCACTGGCTCATCAATTACCAATATTCAATTATATTTAACTTGAACAGAGGTCCAAATATAAGTAAATCATTCAATCGACTCCAGCAGAGTCGTTCTGATTACAACAAAATATGAATATATACATATTGCATACTGATAACGGGTTGAAACCCATAACCACAAAGCAAGGAATACACAATTTCCAAAAGGGCGCAATGAAATACTGAAACACAATAAGTTATTCGTTCAAAATAACTTAAAATACCATAGCGAAGCCCTACTAGGTTCTGTAACCTTCACCAATGATAACCACCACAAACTTGCAAAGAAGTCCAATAAGACTGAACATTCACACAAAAGTCCAACAGTATCTTTTCCGACAAGAATCAACAACAAGCCTCATCAACAAGTTTCAATCAACAAGTTTCTATCAACAAGTTTCTACTGTATCCTGAACCCAGCAAGAGAAGCATGCACGGGTTCTCACGGAGCCGGAAGATACCCTTCAAGCACATGTTACACAAACTTACGCCGGAATGTGAAGCACAATAAAATAGAGAACAGTTCGAAATACATCACACACCCATTAAGGGTTAAATTTGAAAAACGAACAGCATAAAGATACAGTACCAAATCACACAAGACAACCATAGGAAATCATCTATTTCCATAAGTCATTTGAACAGAGTTGTTCTAATGAAATCACTTGAAAGACAGCAAGATTTTTAAAGGTTAGGGCCTAACATGCCTGGATTTTTGCTCAAAATTCCAAAGCAGACCACTGAAAGAGCTCGGACTTCCTTTTCCTTTTCCAAGTTAGAGCGACCAACAAGATTTTGCTATCTCCATGACATATATACTTTCCTTGCCAGAGAAAAGAGCTAGATACCCTCATACTCGCCATGCAACTCCAAGAAGACTGGTGCGAAGAACCAATGAACAGGCAGAAGGAAAACCGAAATTCACGATAAGCCAAACAAACCAACAACTTTCCAATTTGCATGCCTTCTCGCGAGTTCCGAGCTCGACTTCCAAGCTCATTAATTGCATTCACTCCAATTTTCCCGCTTAAACTCAACTGCCACCGACCGCCAAAATTGGCGACAGACAAATAAAATCTCCAGACCATTTTCAGTCTTGGCGACCTGCCACGTCGGCTCAGGTTAGCCGTTTCTAAAACCTCCACCAATACCTGTCTTCATACTTATCCAATGCATTTAATTACATAGAAAATTCCGCCCATGGTTCGCACCCCTCCATAGGCCCCTTTACATTCTTGCTCACTAGTTAGGTTAGTAACTTAGGTTAGAATTTAGGATAACACCTAGTCTAACCACTTTACACATAGATACTAACTTAGAACATCAGCTCTTAGCCTAGGTCTAGGTTAGATTAACACTAATCTAACCCCTAGGTTAGGTTTAGTTTTAGGTTACTAATCATTAATAATTCCAGTTAGGTCTACATTCTGTACACTCAGAAAAAGACCTACAACATACATTCTCGAACAGGGTTAGCTCCTGTTCCGCCTTAGGCTACAGAATTATATGAAACCGAATTATTATCTGGTCCACGATTGAGACCCTCCAGATATACTTCGATATCGGGAACCAATCCATTTCACATGATCAACCTGAGTCATACTCCGGACTAGCTTATTCAATGCTTCTAGACCTTGCAACCTGTTCAAGGTCTGTAATTTTAATTCATCACGAACAAACTTAAAGCAATACTTGGATCAATTCAACTGATCCAAGGCTAGGTATTATAGAAGGGTAACTCTGTAATTCATTCCGAGATAAGATTAAACTCAGATACAAAATGAAAGAAATAAAAGAGTCCAATCATATTCCGACTCAGTCAAGATCTGCAATCTGCAAAGAAAATACAGTACATATCAAGCATGATTTCTTAATCGAGGAACACATCCTTTTACAAGAAATCACATATCAACACTTGTATGCTCAGGAGGAAGTAACAACAGTTCAGGGTGTTACATGCTTCCCTCCTAAAAGATTCATCGTCCCGATGATTACATATTCAATTAACCTTCAGGTCAATCAATGTATCAGTACACAAATAATGTGACTATTTCATATTTGAATAGTTCCAGAAATCAATGTCACAACACATTTTATTCAACCTGAATAATGTTTGCCTTCATCTGGCTTCCATAAATTCAAAAAAAAAAAAAAAGTTCTTAAAAGAATGTTTTGTCAACAGATTTCATTCTGTTGAAAAAGAGAAGGAAAAGCCATTTTCATCTCTTCCAGGTTTTCCCAAGTTGCACTTTCTTCGTTAAACTGGTCCCACTGGACCTTACATTGCTGTATTTCACGATTTCTTAAATGCAATTGGTGAGTTTCCAGCACTCGTGTGGGTTTAACCACGATTATTCCTGGGTCTTGGACCTGCAAGGAATTCCAATTTAAAACATGTGACAGATCTGAAACGTATTTCTTAAGCAAAGAAATATGGAAAACATCATGCATGCGAGATAAAGCAGGTGGCAATGCTAAACGATAAGCTACAGGATTGATTATTTCGACAATTTCGAAAGGTCCCACGAATCGAGGTGACAACTTGGCAGCCTTGCCAAAAGTTATTGAACTCTTTCTAGGTTTAACACGAAGAAAAACCTTATCACCAAGCTCAAACCTTCTATCAACCCGCTTAAGGTCAGCATAGCTCTTCTGTCTATCCGCTGCTTCCTTTAGTCATTCACGAATCAGCTTAACTTGCTGTTCCATTTCAGTGAGAATTTCTGGTCCAATTACCACTCTATCCTCAACACTGTCCCAACTAACAGGAGTTCTGCACTTTCTTCCATAAAGTGCTTCAAATGGTGCCATTTTAAGAGATGAGTGATAAGTATTGTTGTATGCGAACTCAACTAATGGAAGATACTCCTCCCATTTATACTGTTGATCCATACAGTACATTCGCAACATGTCCTCCAACACTTGATTTACCCTCTCAGTTTGTCCATCCGTTTCCGGATGATATGCAGAACTGAAGTTTAGTTTCATTCCAAGGGCTGCGTTAAGCGTTTGCCAAAACCTTGACGTCATTCTAGGATCCCTGTCAGATATAATCAATTCTGGTACACCATGCAATCTGAAAATTTCGTGCACGAATCTTTTGGCCAGCACTGGTGAATCATCCTTTAGATTTCCAGCGATGAAATGAGCTACCTTGGTCAGTTTATCTACAACTACCAGGATAACATCATGTTTATTCCTGGACATGGGTAGTCCTTGTACAAAATCCATGGTTATTACTTGCCATTTGTACTGCGGTATGCTATGAGGATATAACAATCCAGCAGGGTGCATATGTTCTGCCTTCACCCGCTGACATTCCAGACAATGAGTCACAAAATTAATTACATCCTTTTTCATACCTTTCCAAAAGTATTGCTGTTTTAAATCAGCAAGCATTTTTGTGATACCTGGGTGTCCAGAGAAAGGTGAATTATGAAATTCAACTAACAACTTCTTTCTCAAATCGTTCAGCATAGGTACATATACCCTGTTTTCATAACGCAAGATTCCTTCATTATCAAAATGAAAACCTTTATACCTTATATCCTTTGGTTCTGCAGCAAGCGCTGCTTTTACTTGCTGAAAGTATACATCTAATTCTGAGGCACTTTTTACCTCATCTTTAAACTGAGTTCTTAATGTTATAAGAGCAGAAATGTGCCTCCTACGACTTAGAGCATCAGCTACCCTATTCTCCTTTCCTTTGATATAACTAATATCAAAGTCATATTGTGATAAAAATTCTAACCATCTTCTCTGTCTGGCATTCAGATTGGGCTGAGTAAAAATATATTTCAGTCCTAAGTGATCAGTTTTCAATTCAAAAGGTTTCCCAAGTAAGTAGTGTCTCCAGACTTGAAGTGCATGAACAATGGCACCAAGTTCCAAATCATGAGGGGCATAATTCAGCTCATGTATCTTAAGTTTTCTACTTTCATATGCTATGACCTAATCATTTTGTAGCAAAACACCTCCAAGGCCTTCCCCAGAAGCATCCGTTACAACAGTAAAACTCCCATTGGGGTGCAGTGCAGCTAATATAGGTGCGAAGTCACCGGTGGTCTTTCGAATTTTGAAAGCCGCTTCGCACTTGTCATTCCACATGAATTTCTTATCCTTCTTTTGCAATGAAGTTATTGGTGCAGCTACTTTGGAAAAATCCTTTACAAATTTTCTATAGTAACCAGCAAGACCCATGAAGCTTCTTACTTCATGCACATTCTTTGGTGCAGGCCACTCAGTTATTGCCACTATTTTTGAAGGATCTACAGCAATTCCTTCTTTACTTATGACATGACCCAAATAGTGAACTTCTGAATCAAAGAAAGAACATTTGGATAACTTACCATACAACTTTCTTTTTCTCAAAATTCCCAAAACTATCTTCAAATGCTCATTGTGCTCCTCAACGCTTTTGGAATAAATGAGAATATCATCCAAGAATACAAGTACAAACTTGTCCAGGTATTCTTGAAAAATATTGTTCATTAAATTCATAAAGGCTGCGGGTGCATTAGTTAATCCAAAGGGTAGAACTGTGAATTCATAATGTCCGTACCTTGTTCGGAAAGCTGTTTTATGAATGTCTTCCTCTCTAATCCTTAACTGATGATAACCAGATTGAAGGTCTATCTTAGAATAAACCGCTGCTCCACACATCTGATCAAACAGATCATCGATCCTAGGAAGTGGATATCGGTTCTTGACTGTTGCTTTGTTCAACATCCGATAATCAATACACAGCCTTAGTGTTCCATCCTTCTTTTTCACAAATATTACAGGCGCTCCCCAAGGTGAAACACTTGGTCTGATCAAACCTTTAGACAAAAGCTCTTGCAACTGTGCCTTAAGCTCGACTAACTCTGTAGTAGTCATCCGATAAGGCACTTTGGATATAGGTTCTGTCCCTGGCTTGATTTCAATGGTGAAGTCAAATTCTCTCTTGGGTGGTAACCCTGGTAATTCCTCAGGAAAAACATCCCTGAAACTTTGTAACAGAGGGAATTGTTTCATGAAATCATCATCTTCTTCTGAAGATTCAGATATCTTTACTGCATAAAGGGTGCATCCTTTATTTTTAGCCTTTTTAAGCTGCATAGCTGACAGTTTTCTAACTGAAATTTCCCGTTTCACACCTTGAATCTCTGCTGATTCCAGCTGATCATCTAAACATTTTATGTTCTTTTCATAGCAGTCTACCTTTGCTTTATGGTCAGCTAACCAATTGACACCGATAACAATGTCATACGATCCTAAAGGTGCAACATAGAGATCAACTTCCGTGGAAAAATTAGGTAAGTCAAGGATTGCCCCAAAAAGACACATACTCACTGTATGAACAGAATTATTACCATACTGTACAGTCCAAGATTTATCCATTTTTCCAGCTTTTCTTTTAAGTTTAGAAGCAAGTTTATTAGATATAAAACATTCAGTAGCTCCTGTATCAAAAAGAATAGTGACAAGTATGCCGAATAACTTACCCGGAACTTCTATAGGTGTCACTTGCTTTTCAGCTTGCTTGTCCGCTACTGCAGCATGTATCTTATGCTGCTGATTACGATCATCCTTCTTTAAAGGGCACTGATTTGCGTAGTGATCTTTGCCACAATTGTAGCAGCCTCCTACAGGTCCCTTTTTAGGCTCAAAGTTGCCTCCAGTTTTGTAATTGTCACGTTGTCCTCCATAGGGCTTCTGCCCATTATTATAATTTTTAACAAAATTATCCCTTACATTTCCAGCAGGCTTATTTACTACTGCTTTCTTATTGTTATCTCCTGGAAACTTACTCTTGTTTCCAAACTTTTTCCATGGTCCTTTTCAGGTGCAAGAGAGGTTGAAGAAGGGTTTGCAGTCTTCTTCCGCACTTCCTCTTTATGAGCAGAAATAGCCTTTAATTTCTATTCTTGCCTTATGGCCTTTTCAACAACTCCTTCCATAGTGGTTGGACTGTGAACATCGACCTCTCCCCCTATCACGGGATTCAATCCCATGATGAATTTCCGTATTCTAAACTTCTCGTCAGTTTGATACTATGGTACATACTTGAGGAGTTTTGTAAACCGCTCCCAGTATTCAGTTACCGTTAGCTTCCCTTGAGCTAAGTTCTGAAATTCTGTCATTTTCTGATCATAGAAAAGTTGTGGCAGCCAACGTTGCCTAAAATAGCCTTTAAATTGATTCCAAGTAATATTGGTCTCATCAATGTTTAATTCAACTTTACGGCTATCCCACCATGAAGATGCTTGTGGGAAAGGCGATAGGCTCCCAAATAGCTTTGGTTTCCTCTCGAGAAGTTCCTTATTGCAAAGTACTTCTCCATTTCGCTGAGCCAGTTCTCAGCTCCATCTCCTAATGTGGTGCCATCATACTTAGGTGGACTTATCCTTTTTATATCATTAGTGAGTTCTGCTGCTAATCTGGCCTTTTTGTTTTCTGGTTGGACAGGTGCATTCCCAGCATTAACATCAACACCCATGTCGGGGTTGTCCTCAGGAGGTTGCTGATTATTATTATCAGCTTCTTCATCCTCCTCATTTCCCATCACCTGCTGTTCAAGTACAGCTAAGTGATCTCTTGTGTCCAACAGGGCAGCAAGGATCTCATCAAGTTTCTGGGTTGTTTCCACTCCTCCTTCAGGTGGAGCATTACTCACAACGTCCCCCTTGTTCTAACCATTTTCTTCACAAGAAAATTCAGATTTTTATAAGATTATGGACACAATAGGTCCAAGAG
Source organism: Taxus wallichiana var. yunnanensis (assembly GCA_018340775.1). Lineage (NCBI taxonomy): Eukaryota > Viridiplantae > Streptophyta > Pinopsida > Cupressales > Taxaceae > Taxus > Taxus wallichiana. The sequence goes on from CM031240.1 coordinate 565,957,449, forward strand.
CTGCAACCTTCAGCTCTGATACCAAGATGTAACATCCTCAATTTATACCTTAGAACAAGTGAATTTTTTTTTTGATAATTGCATCCTGGTTCTAAATACATAATTTAGAACTCACAAATCAAATAACCATTTTTATAACAGAGATAACCATATGCAGTTTGTAATGACTCGAGTACCTCCAATCTATTCATTCCATGACTCGGTAATCTACCGATCTATTCATGAGTAATAAGAGTTGGCGTTTTTATTTAACACTTCACTCTTGCGGTTCTCTTCCCTACTCTGGGATTCAGAATGCTCTATCCAAGGAACCTAACTGAATAATTGTTACCATTATTCATCGGCATCTCATCCCTTAGACTAGGTGAATTAGGACAACGCAATCATCATCTTGCGATACTTTGGCCAAAGATTTGAAACATACTGCTTATGTCTCGTATTCCTTAACGGCATACTCGTCAATCTGGAATACGCCCTTCACCCCATTCTTATGTTATATAGAATGTCTTATACCGACTTCACATCGGTCCTTCCTATCACAACTTAATCACTCGAGACGCATTATCAAGGTGATAATGTTATATGGATGCCCACGAGGATTAGGGATATGATGACATCTTGGTTTAACCTGCAGCTTAAACCAATGTGTCATGATACCCCAAATCTCCCAGGTTCTAAATACATAATTTAGAACTCACAAATCAAATAACCATTTTTATAACAGAAACCATATGCATTGTAATGACTCGGAGTACCTCCGATCTATTCATTCCATGACTCGGTAATCTACCGATCTATTCATGAGTAATAAGAGTTGGCATTTTTATTTAACACTTCACTCTTGCGGTTCTCTTCCCTACTCTGGGATTCAGAATGCTCTGTCCAAGGAACCTAACTGAATAATTGTTACCATTATTCATCGGCATCTCATCCCTTAGACTAGGTGAATTAGGACAACGCAATCAGCAGCTTGCGATACTTTGGCCAAAGATTTGAAACATACTGTTTATGTCTCGTATTCCTTAACGGCATACTCGTCAATCTGGAATACGCCCTTCACCCCATTCTTATGTTATATAGAATGTCTTATACCGACTTCTGTCAGTCCTTCCTATCACAACTTAATCACTCGGAGACAGATTATCAAGGTGATAATGTTATATGGATGCCCACGAGGATTAGGGATACGATGACATACTGGTTTAACCCTGCAGTTAAACCAGTGTGTCATGATACCCCGAATCTCCTGGTTCTAAATACATAATTTAGAACTCACAAATCAAATAACCATTTTTATAACAGATAACCATATGCATTTGTAATGACTCGGAGTACCTCCAATCTATTCATTCCATGACTCGGTAATCTACCGATCTATTCATGAGTAATAAGACTTGGCATTTTTATTTAACACTTCACTCTTGCGGTTCTCTTCCCTACTCGGGATTCGAATGCTCATCAGGAACCTAAGCTGAATAATTGTTACCATTATTCATCGGCATCTCATCCCTAGACTAGGTGAATTAGGACAACGCAATCATCACTTGCGATACTTTGGCCAAAGATTTGAAACATACGATTATGTCTCGTATTCCTTAACGGCATACTCGTCAATCTGGAATACGCCCTTCACCCCATTCTTATGTTATATAGAATGTCTTATACCGACTCCTGTCAGTCCTTCCTCTCACAACTTAATCACTCGGAGACAGATTATCAAGGTGATAATGTTATATGGATGCCCACGAGGATTAGGGATACGATGACATACTGGTTTAACCCTGCAGTTAAACCAGTGTGTCATGATACCCCGAATCTCCTAGGCAGCCTTATAACATGACCACCTTCCTAATCGGTCCCTGAGTAACTCGTTCGAGATCAAAGTGTAAATCTTAGCGATCAATGCAAAGGGTGTCGTCATAAGTCACCTGCATTGTTGTAACTTCGAGAAGATCCTAATCTTCTCGGAGGTACAGCCCTGCAGTTGACTTGTGCCGTCAACCTTTAAATCCGCCTCGAAAAGATTTACTTAATAATATGCGTTACGCACGTTGAGTTTTAAATTACATTAAAGACTTTCCCCTAAGGTTAGCCTTTCCCGATCCCTGGATTCTTCGTCTTAAGACGACCTTCCTCAATAAAACCCATTACATGGTAGAGGTAATAAGGTCAAGATCTCATCAAGGAGTTATTAGAATATACATGATTCTAAAACAACAGAATTGGACAATATCTCATAATCTTCACATGAGATTGTCATCTGAACCCCATTAGATTTATATCAGTTCTCTTAACTGAATTTATATCATTCTTATTAGCATCAAGATATAAATGGTTAAGAATCCAATTTAATGTTGTCCTGTCATGCTCAGGACTAGGGATTAGTAATTTAATTCAGCTTGATTAGTGTTCTGCTTAAGTTCATTTTAGCCCTATCTTTTAGAAAGACAATGATTTAAATTTCAATTTAGCTTTCGATAGAACAAATTAGAACTACTAAACACTCATAAGAATTCAATCACATTTTCTTATAAGCTTTCATTGACAATCACAAAAGCATCCAAATTACACAAGATAACATTGCCACTCTGGTATATAAACCGCAGAAGGTCAACTATCAGAATTAAGAATACAACACATAAGTAACAAATACTTATTTCCATTCCTTTCAGAACTATACAAATACATTTTAGGCATTCAACATACTTGATACAATGCTCAACGGAAAAGAAACATCTTTCCACATTTAGTACATTTAGAAAATCAAGCTGTAATTCATTATAAATCAAATTAAACAATCTGATCATCCGGTCAGATCTGCATTGCTTTTACCACTTACGGAAACCATCTGCAAAAATAGTCAACATGAGTCAGTTCGATGAACTGAGCATGATAAGCACTAACTTTTAAAACAATTGCAATCCGTCAATTGTTTTCATTAAACACCCTGTTTAAATGAGATCAATTCTCCAAACAAATAAACATATTCAGACTATGCCTTTTGAAATACAAAAATGGCTACAAATGTGTAACTCTATCATCGTTACAAAATAGTCTTAAACACTTCTCAATTATTTCATCAAATATTAGAAATCAAGAACGAAAGTATCCAAAGCAATTATCTTGAATCCAAGATCAGCAATATTGAACAAATCGTTACTTTCATCAGAAAAAGGAATATCATAACAAATCGTGATTCCATCAATATGATACAAAAACAATTCCAACTGTTAAACAGATATCGACATGCATTGTTATGATAGAAGAGAAAGAAACAAATCATTCACATTTCCCTTCACACAAGCTCATGACTATACCATCTCCTCATATGGAAAGCCTTCATCCTACATGCATACGAATAAGTCCGACGAGCCACAAGAAAAATCACTGTTTAAATAAAAATCGAACACAACAAAGCTTCTGTACAGTAGCTAACATGCCTATAGTGATGACTATCAACCAACAGACTCACAAGACCTTCCACAAGAAGTGGCAAACTAGATGGGTTTCTCCACATTGCCTGTCGAGGTGCAGTCGACGGCTTAGTTCAGTCTAGCTTAAAACAGGATAGTTTTGCAACAAAGACTAACATGCTAACAATCCCGCACATAAACCTATAGCCCAAGCTAGTCCCTTCTAAACACAGTAAGGCTTTTTGACCCAAGGTCGAAATCAAGAACTTTTATTATATCGCGGCAACAACAAACTTCATCGCATTAAGCAATTTGATGTTTCCATAAGACCATGCAAAGATTATCTTACAAATACCGTAACATACACAGCCTCATCCAACTAGGAAAACAGAAAGGAAACATATCATCCTGTATTTACATCTGTACGCAATTGGAATCAGACATATAGCATTCACGATTCATTTATACAGAGCCGCGTTACTTGATATAAATCATTACTCAGGAAATCCCACAATGTCAAAACAACAGTATACCAAGTCAAGTTTTAACTGAGGCAAAAGAAAATACAGGATAACTTCCACGAATTCAACTGAACCCGAACAACAGTGGCAAGACAAATTGTTGCAATGATTCCATCTGGGCAAATCAATGGTGTACATAAAAAAATCAGGCAAAAGCAAATTTAAATACTGATTTCAACACAAGGAACCCGACTGACCCTTTGCCAATTCTTCACACAAGTTTGCACAGAATGTAAACGTAAAAATACACCCAAAGAATCTGTACCATAAAATCCTTGCAACACGAAGGTATTCTTACAAATAACAGAGGTCTTAGTACATGTTATTCCCTCAAGTCACTGGCTCATCAATTACCAATATTCAATTATATTTAACTTGAGCAGAGGTCCAAATATAAGTAAATCATTCAATCGACTCCACAGAGTCGTTCTGATTACAACAAAATATGAATATATACATATTGCATACTGATAACGGGTTGAAACCCATAACCACAAAGCAAGGAATACACAATTTCCAAAAAGGGCACAATGAAATACTGAAACACAATAAGTTATTCATTCAAAATAACTTAAAATACCATAGCGAAGCCCTACTAGGTTCTGTAACCTTCACCAATGATAACCACCACAAACTTGCAAAGAAGTCCAATAAGACTGAACATTCACACAAAAGTCCAACAGTATCTTTTCCGACAAGAATCAACAACAAGCCTCATCAACAAGTTTCAATCAACAAGTTTCTATCAACAAGTTTCTATCTTGTATCTCCGAACCCAAAAGAGAAGCATGCACGGGTTCTCACGGAGCCGGAAGATACCCTTCAAGCACATGTTACACAAACTTACGCCGGAATGTGAAGCACAATAAAATAGAGAACAGTTCGAAATACATCACACACCCATTAAGGGTTAAATTTGAAAAACGAACAGCATAAAGATACAGTACCAAATCACACAAGACAACCATAGGAAATCATCTATTTCCATAAGTCATTTGAACAGAGTTGTTCTAATGAAATCACTTGAAAGACAACAAGATTTTTAAAGGTTAGGGCCTAACATGCCTGGATTTTTGCTCAAAATTCCGAAGCAGACCACTGAAAGAGCTCGGACTTCCTTTTCCTTTTCCAAGTTAGAGCGACCAACAAGATTTTGCTATCTCCATGACATATATACTTTCCTTGCCAGAGAAAAGAGCTAGATACCCTCATACTCGCCATGCAACTCCAAGAAGACTGGTGCGAAGAACCAGTGAACAGGCAGAAGGAAAACCAAAATTCGCGATAAGCCAAACAAACCAACAACTTTCCAATTTGCATGCCTTCTCGCGAGTTCCGAGCTCGACTTCCAAGCTCATTAATTACATTCACTCCAATTTTCCCGCTTAAACTCAACTGCCACCGACCGCCAAAATTGGCGACAGACAAATAAAATCTCCAGACCATTTTCAGTCTTGGCGACCTGCCACGTCGGCTCAGGTTAGCCGTTTCTAAAACCTCCGCCAATACCTGTCTTCATACTTATCCAATGCATTTAATTACATAGAAAATGCCGCCCATGGTTCGCACCCCTCCATAGGCCCCTTTACATTCTTGCTCACTAGTTAGGTTAGTAACTTAGGTTAGAATTTAGGATAACACCTAGTCTAACCACTTTACACATAGATACTAACTTAGAACATCAGCTCTTAGCCTAGGTCTAGGTTAGATTAACACTAATCTAACCCCTAGGTTAGGTTTAGTTTTAGGTTACTAATCATTAATAATTCCAGCTAGGTCTACAATGCATACACTCGGAAAAAGACCTCTGAACATACATTCTCGAGCAGGGTTAGCTCTGTTCGCCTTAGGCTACGTGATTATATGAAACCGAATTATTATCTGGTCCACGATTGAGACCCTCCCGGATATACTTTGATATCGGAACCAATCCATTTCACATGATCAACCCGAGTCATACTCCGGACTAGCTTATTGAATGCTTCTAGACCTTGCGGCTGTTCAAGTGCAGTAATTTTAATTCATCACGAACAAACTTAAAGCAATACTTGGATCAATTCAACTGATCCAAGGCTAGGTATTATAGAAGGGTAACTCTGTAATTCATTCCGAGATAAGATTAAACTCAGATACAAAATGAAAGAAATAAAAGAGTCCAATCATATTCCGACTACCAAGATCTGCAATCTGCAAAGAAAATACAGTACATATCAAGCATGATTTCTTAATCGAGGAACACATCCTTTTACAAGAAATCACATATCAACACTTGTATGCTCAGGAGGAAGTAAAAATAGTTCAGGGTGTTACATGTTAGGACTTTATGGGGAGAATCTATGATGAGTTATGGTGTTATTTTAGTTGACCCTAGCCTAGACAATATAAAACCCTAAGGGATAGTCATGAAAATGAGATGGGTTGGAGAGATTAAGAGATATTTGAGATATTACAATGATTTGAGATGATGAAAAAGGTTTCTTATAGGTTTGAGAAAATTTTGGAATCATTATTAAGATAATTTTGTAAGATAAGTCAGTTTTAGTGAAATAGGGTCCAAGAAAGGGTATTTTCTAGCTCGAATTGCACCTTCTAATGCTCACCCTGAATTGTGTACTTTGCATGGGACCTTGTGGATTTTAGGGATGTTTCTAAATTTATTCTAGAAGGTTTCAAGAAACATAATGATCATTTCATTATCACATTTTTATGAAAGAATATTAACAAGGTAAACAAATTTTTGTGTGCTTAAAACCTTAGCTCAAAATTGGTAGGATATAAAATGATCACAAGATCCCAGAATTGATTTATAGTGCATGGATGATGATTTTATAATGTAGAGGAATCCTACAGGTTTCTAGAAAGGTATGGTAGTGCTTGTGGTGATGAGTGGACCCCACTCAAATAGGCATGTTTCTGAAGAAGTTCAATTTGGGACAAGGTTGTCTAAAGGAGTTGTAAAATAAATGGACATTATTTTTAGTATGTAGGTTTTTACTGATGTAAATTATTTTTCATGCAATTAGGATGCATAAAAATAGAAAAGTGTTCCCTATTTGTGAAGACTAATCAAAAGACAGTTTTGGAGCAGTTTCAGGCAGTTTGTAGAGATGATCTTGGTTGAAGGCCTTCCACTTAGAGTTGGAAGGATTTACAATATATTATGGAAAGAGGATTCATATATATTACAAATGGTATATGTTTTTTTATCATTATTATTATATTTTATGGGTCATCTAGTTAGGTTTTTGAGCAATAAGGTTTCTTGCTTTCTAGGAATGAACTATTTTAGCTGAAAGATTGAGTTTGTTGAAGCATGAGATGGTTGATTTTATACTTGATACCACATGGAAAGTGAAGAGGGATGATTTATTTTCCTATTGAAGTAATTTTAAGGTCTTGAAAGTTTCACAAAGGGTGCAAACTATTTGAGTTTGAAAAACTTGTTTTTGGGCACCTTGTTTTAGTAAAGAGTAAATTTTAGGTGGTTTGAGCATATTGATGTTTCATGATGTCTAACTTACATGGATGTGTTCTCGCAAGTCTTGATGTTTCCATACGATTGTCAAACTCCATAGTTTATTTTATTTTGAGGTGGTATTGAGTCCCAAAGGTAAAATTAGGGTGTTGGAAATAGTTGTTTTGAGAAAGATATGAGCCAAGAGCCCATTTAATGAAATATTTCATTATTCCAAGATAATGTGTGACTATGGTTGATGCGTATATATTATATTAATCATTTATGGTGAATATGGGATCTTTAATAAGCATAGTTTTATGATTTATGGTTATAGCTTAGCCTAGTGATGGGTTTTGAGCATTTTTGTGCAAGTTATGTAATGACCCTTCGTTATCACATACTAAAAAGTGTTTTTTTTTTAAAAAAATTGAGTTTAAAGTATTATTATATAACTTAGATATAACCAAGTATATAAATAATTATCGCAACAATACCTCTAATTTAAACTGAGGTCCAAAACATCCATTCGTTACTATATTTCCAATTGTCAAACAAGATTTGATCAATTAAATGTCATTTAAACTTTATACATTATTTTCCACAAATTTTCCATACAAAGTATGATCAACAATCATTTCATAATACAATGATTAATATCATATTTAATTCATATTCCATATCAAATACTTGAGACAACAAGCATGTCCCTAGCCAAGTACAACAATATGACCATACGTCATAATAAAATATTTTAATATCAAATCATTATTTCCAGAAGTTCTTGTGTACATGTGTATCTCTTTGTGCAATTTTATAGAGGGAGAACATCATTGGAGTGATACTCCTCCAACCACAGAACCTTTTAGTTCCCCCGCACTCCTCTTGCAAGCAGAGGGCCCAACCTTCACGAGGAAGGTAGATAGATATATTCAACTATCAAAAGAGAATAGTAATTGAGAACCATGTGTAATATACCCAAATTCTAAAAATACAACCCATCATAAGATCATGGAAACCAATACCATCATATGATTCTTGACTAGTACAGAATAAGGATAAGTGAACTAACAATGCATACAACTAGATACATTACTTTGGCCAAAGTTTTCCAGCTATGCTAATGCAAGATAATCTTATAGTTTGCACAAAAAAATAAGATTTGTCATCCTTCACAACACAACTATCTCGTACACCACTTCCATAATAAAAATTCTCATTAAGAGGAAATCCATATCAACATTTTAAATAATGTTTCAATTCATTAAACAAAGAGGTGGAACAACCATTTATTCCAATTTTAAATCCATAATTCCATATTTTATAATCATAAAGAAAAAAATCCCTCATAAGCATATCATAACTAGTTTAACATCAATCAATACAATACTTACTTCCACACAAATATAACATTATTCTCTAGTTGGTTTTTCAGCTAGCACATGACTACGAAAGACATGACTCACATAGCACATAGCACAGACAGGAATTGAATAAAATGGTCTCTAACATGTGTTAGAGATATCAAAAAGAGAAACTATGAGAGATTTTTGTTCCTCTTATGTCATTGAGTAAAAACCTCTCTCCGTTTTTACACCACAAAAACAAAAAAGAGATATCTTTATTTTATGTTTAGTATAATAAGGTTGAAGAAAGGTAAATAATATGAAAAACTAAAGTGTAGTAAAATGATGATAAATATCTCATTTCTCAACAAAATTAGGAATTTGAATTTTTCTAGAAATCTTGCACCAAGACACATCAAACCTAGAAATCATTTGAATTTATTATTCAAATTAAATACACAGTTGCGATCAAAAGATCATGGATAAAATCTTTCATATGTTGTTTCTTACTTCATTAAGGTTCTAACGTCTTTAATGTGATAAAAGGAGTATGATAAAAAATATATCTTCATGCCCAACAAACAAACAAATATAAGAAACTTAGTATCTCAAATCAATTACCGCAAGGTATATATTTGTTAAAAATCAATAAGTTATTTCACACCACAAAATAATGGCGTAACTGCCTATTTTCCACATTCGTTCTTTCTTATTTCATACCAAGATATAAGCCCAACACATGTTTGATAAAATAGCCAATTTTCATTGACTCTAATAGGTGAAATTGACCCAAAACTGAGTGTTATAAAAATACAAAAATGCAGATCTGGAAATGGGTGTGAATCGACCCAATAAAGAAGGTATAAATTTCTATAAAAATAATAGTATACACAGATCCAAATATGGGTTCCCATAATGACACAAACAATTTTTTTGTTCATTCCAAGATAATGCACAAACATGCAGGTCTAGAAAGGGTGAAAATCTAACAAAGTATTTATATTTTAACCACAGTTTTTCTTCAAAAATGTAGACCCAAAAAGGTGTATTTTTAACCATCATTTCCATATTTAAAATAGTAATTTGTCTGTCAAAAATGAAGACCCAAAAGGGTGTATTTTTAAATCAATAATTCCATATTTCAAACAACAAATAATCTTTCAAAATCAGAGACCCAAATGGGTGTAAATAAGAAAACAAAAATCCATGAAACAACAACAATGTCTTTACTCAAATTTACAGACACAAAAATAGATATAAAACAGAAACACATCTCTATGACTTAACATCAATTTTTCCAAAGAAAATAGAATAAGAAGAAAACCCATGCCTATTAAAACTAGCTTGATCTCTCTCCAAATTCTTCCAATGTTCCAGCCTCCAAGCTCCCAACCAAAAACCTCTGTATCCCCAAAACAATAAAAACAAACATCTTGAAATAGATCTGCCCTAACCATCCTCCTTCATTCTCTCATTCAAACTCCAGTTCAACTTCCTCTTCCCATTTTTCTTTCTCCCATAAACACACGTATCAAAAATCAATTAAAAATCCCAACTTCCCATTACTCTCACTTCCACGTATTTTCCTTCTTCCACTTTGCTACATGTTTTAATTAAAAACAATTAAAATGCAATGCACCTCATTAACTCTCACTCCTAAATGCATCATTTTCCCAATTAAATCAGCATGCCCATTAATTAAATATTAGTGCATATTTTTATTTTAAACAAATAAAAATCAAAACACTTATCTCCATTTACCATTTAACAACCCAACTTATGTTTCATGCAAAGCGGTCAAGTCTATATGCATGACAATAGACAATAATTTAAATATAATAAAATATCATATTATATTATTTTAATAACCATACCATGGTCACCAATATAATGAATATTTATAATTCCAATTAACTGAATAAATGAAAATAAAACAAAACATTAAGGAATCACACATCACACAAATAAAGTAAAAGATACCCGATCTCGTGGTGTGTGCTAGTTCTCATTACTTTCAATGTTTTTAGTTAAATACCTTAATTTGACAACCTCTCTTTGATGATTCCCTCCCTCACCATCTCAACTAGGGCGTATCTGCTCCTGCATCCACCTCATATCACCAAAATGGTAGTTAGTCCAAAACATTAAAATCCAACATGATGATAATAAGCCTAAAATTTCCTCATTATAAAATGATCATAATGAATAATTATCCAATTCAACCATGAAATTTTAATCATCATGATTAAACAAGTATCAATTTTAAAATCCAAATAATAGGGATGTGCGAAGTTGGATGGTTTTAGGCATGACCAACCTACATGGGTCATATGTGATAATTTTTATTATTCAAATGGGATGTTATAAAATTGAAATGGTAAAAAAAAAAGGAGGGTAACTGACCTCTCTTGAATTTGAATCAAGGAGAGCTTATAAAAGTGATGTTGTGGGTGTTATTTTGCACTAGTTGAATATATGTGAAAAGTGTGACCCATGAGAGAATATTTTATAGGTATAGAGGAATGATTTGAGATCTGATCAGATGTGTTATAAGTTAAATATTGATCAAGAGAATGTGTGCAATTTTTAGAGACAAGACAGGTAGAGAAGGAAGAAGAAAGAGAGTGTTAAAGGAATGAGGTTTTGAGCAAGGTTTTGTGAGCTGAATTAGTGATATCCATCAGTTTTGATAGCATGAAAATTTAGAGATCATCATAATAAGGTGGTTGAGTGTGTTCTTGATCATCTTGGGGTGTTGTATCCTCCTTTTGGAGTTATCACTTCACTAAACTAGGGCTTGGTTCTCTACTAAACTAGGGGTTAGTGCTCCTTGTGGGGTTGGTGCCTCACTTAATTTGAAACATAACAATATAAAATTTGTGTTTTGGTGGGTTTTTTCCCCCATGATGGTTTCCCACTTATGTCTTATGTTATGGTATTGATTCATTTTTGTGGTTTTATTATATGTATGTTATTTGATTTTTTGCATACATTAATGGTTAGATAAGTGATTTGTGATTTAAGTAAGTAATATGAAATTAAATAAAAAATTTAAGGACTGATTTACCCCCTTAGTACATTGTGCTTCTAACAATTGGTGTCGAGAGAAGGTTCTTTTACAAAATTTTGATCACTTGAAAGGAGATCCTTGAAGAAAAAAATGGTGAATTAATAGAGTGGGTTCTTAACCAGTAAGGCACCTTTGTTTGATGGTGTGAATTATGAATTTTAGAGTTTTAGTGTGAAGAATCATATTATTTCCTTAGGTTTTGATATTTGGGAAGCTATGGAGAATTGTTATACTACTCATGCTGCTACACCAACTACTCTTACAGAAAATAAGGCATGAAGTGACAATGAAAAGGTTTTTAAAGCTATCATATGTTGTCTTGGAGAATCTGAGATGGGAAAGGTAATGCATTGGAAGTCAAAAAAGAAGCATGGACTAAACTACAATTTTTATATGAAGGTGACTCAAAGGTAAGAATATCTAATCTTCAAATTTTTAGAAATGAATTTGAGTGTCTCAATATGAATTATGGTGATTTTATTATTGCATACTTACTTAGGATTGACAAGGTTTTCAACTCCATAAAAGAGTTAGGAGAAGATGTGAAGGAAGAGGTAGTTTTTCAAAAGGTTTTGAGGTCCTTAACTCCTAATTTTGATTCCAAAGTGTTTGTAAGGATTTAACCAAGTTGAAGATAGAGAGTTGTATTGGACTTTGATTTATTATGAGTTGAAGATGGTTGAATCCAAACCAGCTAAGAAAGAGATAACTTTCAAAGTTGAGAAGATGACAAAGGATAAAAAGACCAAAGTTGATGATGTTTCTCATGAGTTAGGTGATGAAGAGCTATTTTTATGGTTACTATAATACTGCATGTTGGGCTCGTAAGTAAAAAGGAAAACTTCCTTTTAAATGCTTCAATTATGGTAAAGTAGGTCACTTTTTGCTAAGTGTCCTCATAGGCATGAAAATAAAGATGATGATGATCATGAAAGTGGTCATGAAAAGAAAAATCAAAGGTATAGTAAAGAGAAGGAGGAGTTCAAGAAGTTTGATTATAAGAAGAAGGGTAAGAAGAGATTTTACACTAAGGAAGAGGCCTATTCCTCTAAAGTGAGTAGTGAAGATGATGGATATGATTCTGAGTTTGAATCTGATCATAGAGATGTAGGTGATGAGGTGTTTTTTATGACAATTTGAGGCTAAGGAGTCTACTAGTGGTGGTTCCACTTTGTTGGGAAATCTCATATTAGATTCTTGAAATAAGTTTGAAAGAGAATAATATGACATAGGGATTGAGTTTGCATGTGTCCAAATAGAACTGAAGAATGCTAAAAATAATAATGAGAAACAAAAACACAAGTCCAGAATATGAAGAAAGAATTGAAGAATTCTAAGAGAAATATTGGGCTATTAATGAGAAGGTTGATGAAACTGTGAGAAAGTTAGACATGCAAATAAGTAACATAAAATTTATATTGTAATCTAAATAATAAGTGATCATCTTTAAGAAAGATATATAAGATGCACAAGGAAAATCCTTAAAAGAAATTTGAAGAAATTTCTAAGGCTCTTGATGATCTCTTGAGTAATCGAAAGAAGATCATGATAGATATGGTCTTGGCTTTAAATATGAAGTCAAGGACAAAGAAGTAAAGAAAGTGGACCTAGTTTCAAGCAAGGAAGTAGGTGAACCAAGCACCAAGGAAGGAAATAAGGTGACCTACACCAAGAACAATGAGAAGACCAAGCCTATTAGGTAACCTAATGCCTTAAGGTATGAAATATATTTCAATGGTTATTATTATACTTGTAATGGATTTTTTCATAGGGAAAAAGAGTGTAGAATGTCTACTAGATATTCTCATCGATGGAGAGACTTTAGGAGTGAGAAATATAATAATGTGGCATGTTATAAGTGTAATGAGGTACGTCATATTTATCATTTTTTTGGTATGATTCATCTAGTAATGTTGAAGGTTACAAGAGGAAGAATTCAGTGGCATGATTTATTTTTAATGAGGTTGGTCATGCTAGAAGAGAATGTGACTATTTTTTCTCATAGAAGAATCGAGAGGACTCAAGGTCCTACAATGCAAGAAATAAGCTTTTAGGGGTCAAGAATGCATGATAAAAGTCTAATAACTTTTTTGAATAGGAGAGACAATGATCTATCATCAAGAGAAAGTGAAAATAATGATAACCAGATTGTACCAAGCCAAGAACACAGATGCTAATCAAACACCATGATTTATAAGATGAAAGAAATTCACCAGAATAACTTTACATAAACCTTTGTAAACAAATGAGAAACAATATCATATATTATTATGGAACTCAATGCAATACATTGAGAATGGGCCTTGCTTAAATAGGCAAGGAATAACAATCTAAGAACCAAATCAAGGTCATATATCAAGCCATAAATCAAGGAAATAACTAGTCATCAAAGAACTAGTCAAGACCATAGATTTAGGAGAGAACTAGACATCAAGGATCTAGTCAATACCATAGATCAAGGAAAGAATTATACCTAACAACTAGATAATATCTCCTAATATCTAAATAAGATTAAAAAATATCCACACACATAAGTGGGTGAGGATAAATACAATAAAGGTAAATAAAGTACCTAGGTGAACATGAGCTAAGGTAAATACCTACTCTAACACCCCCCCTTAAGTGAAGCTAGGGGCTAAAATAGAAGTAGCATGTCTACAGTATGAGTCTCGAAAACTAGGCCTGATGAGGTAATCATGTACAATAACTGGGAAAAAAGGAACACCGCAAGGTATCCAAAACCAGTAACAACAAAGTAAAGAGAGTAAAGACCCACTCCAAGGCATCCCAAGAAGCTTGGCTCAAAAAAATCATACAATGCTGAAGAAGTTTGGTGTTCACTGTGGTCTGAATCCACTACTTGATCACAAAACTCAAAATCAAATGACACTGGGCTCCACCAGAATAGCTCTATACAAGGAGACTGTCAACAGAGTGATGTCGAAAGTGAAAAAAAAAACCAAACATAATTTGATCAAGCAAATCTGTAAATAGGTGTGCCAGATCCAAGAATAATAACAAAAGAAAAGCAAGGTAACAAGGTAAGGACACAAAACCCGAAGAAGCAAGATCAACACCACACCCTCCCATACTACTGAATGGGTGGAGTGGCACTACAAATCTATATGATTTGTCAAAACAACTACTTGAACATTGAAAACTAACACTGGGATCCACTAGAATAGCTCCCCCATAAGAGAGACTATCAACATGCCAAAAGTGTCGAAAATATAGATACAAAATCTCTCAACAAACAAGAGAGATACACTACACTTGCTAAAGAAAAATGCTCAAAATAAGAAGCATCACAATGCATAAGGTATAGAAAGTGGAGCAAGAGGCCGAATGGTGGAGGAGCCATGCCTGTAGAGTCCTCTCAATGAATGCCTATGTCACCTCCACGAGTGATCAAATATCCACCCCAAATCAACACGGATGGATGAAGAAGATGCTTGCATATGACTTGGTGCAAAATGCACAATGGGTGCATGAAAAAGAACATTAGAATGTGTGTCAAGTTGATCATGTCTGTAGCTGAAATCTCAAGTTTCTCAAGCCTGAGTGAAGGTGCAAAACTCATGTGTTGCTCATGATCCTCAGAAAGAGTTGAGCAAACAAAAAAGGAGCTCTGTTAATGTGTGATCCCAATGAAGTATCTTCTCAAAACTAATGTCATGATGAGAATTCCACTTAACATGTGGAATAGAGGAAACAATACCCTGTGAATGTCTACCAATGAATCCACTAGTTATACTTATAGAATGGAGCATGCGAGAACTAAATGCAGTGGTATGCTTCTCAAAAAATCCATGCAGCTGAGCAGAAGTAGGATACACAACATGTGGTACTGTAATAGGCACAGATGTGGAAGAGCATGCAATAACAAGCCTCATAGGTTTAGAAGCATCAAAAGTAGGTTCAGGCTCAAAGACTAGTAGATCAATGTCAGTGGGTACAAGAGCAATAGCTGCAAGTGGACTAGGAGCATGGATATGGTTTTCCACAATATGATGGTGATGTTGTAGGCTAGCAAGTTTGTTTTGCAGGAGTGTATTATTGTATCCTTATCGTGAATGAGTGATTGTAGAAGAGAATTTCACTTCTTGAGCGATCTATTTTCTTCCACAAATTTTACAATATCCTCTTGAAGTCCACATACTTTAGAGAAAAGCATATCATTCTCAGAATCCATGATAGGTACAAACTACAACTCCTAAAAATTTAGGACATCGGGCTCAGCCGAAATTGCATCCACAATTGATTACAACACTCCTCCATATTTGGAACTTTATAATTATAGTGCAAGTCACAAAATAAATAACTCCAATGGAAAGAGCACAAAAAAATAAGCACTTTTGTAAAAATGACACTCAAAACCAAGTTACCGATCAAAAGATACAAGAATAAATTTTGTTGCCTTCACCACACAAATAAAATTAAAGGGGGCTGAAGTTAAGCACCTAAGCTTTAAGCCCTCATATGACCATACCATATGACCAAGGGCTAAGGATTTTAATGGGTGTATGCAAATGACCGAGTTTATAGATCTTAGGGTTTTCACACCTTCCGGATCTAATAGAAGCCTCTGTTTTCCATAAAAATGCATGCAGCAACAACATATGACCAAATCCCAAATATATGAATATACAATGAATTTATTTACAAAATAAAACTTACAAATGGATGTCAACAACAATCTCCTGCTCTGATACCATGAAAGGAACGATAACTAGATCGTACCAAGCCAAGAACACAGATGCTAATCAAACACCATGATCTATAAGATGAAATCAATTTTCCAAAATAACTTTAGATAAACCTTTGTAAACAAATGAGAAACAATATCATATATTATTATGGAACTCAATGCAATACATTGAGAATGGGCCTACTTAAATAGGTAAGGAATAATAATCTAAGAACCACAAGGTCATATATCAAGCCATAAATCAAGGAAATAACTAGTCATCAAATAACTAGTCAAGACCATAGATTTAGGAGAGAATTAGACATCAAGGATCTATTCAATACCATAGATCAAGGAAAGAACTAGTCAATATCATAGATCAAGGAAAGAACTATATGTAACAACTAGATAATATCTCATAATATCTAAATAAGATAAAAGAAATATCTACACACATAAGTGGGTGAGGATAAATACAATAAAGGTAAATAAAGTACCTAGGTGAACATGAGCTAAGGTAAATACCTACTCTAATAGAAAGTAAGGATTAAATTTAAATCATGACTTAGAGATCAGATCTAAAACAAAGTGATGAAGTATATTCTCGGTGTCCAAGAAGGTTTAGGAACTTCTTAGGTCTTTAATCTAGATCCTTCATGGTGTCATATGCCTCTACTATGCTTCTTATAGGTATACTAGTTCATATGAAGCATTATAATGAGGGGATCTAACTTGTTCTGTGTGTATCTCCTTCATGGTGTCAAGGTATGTCATTTCAAGTCCTTAAGCATGCTTTTGTGGTTCTTTTTGGCTGGTCAAGTTGTGAATGAAAAGGTTCTTAGTCTAATTGTCTCTAAAGTAGTAAATGAGTGTGTTCTCAAGGTTGTGTCTGTACTTTCATGATGTGGTGCTATTTTATAATGACTTGGTTAGTGTAAAGGTCATGTTGATGTCTCAAAAATGTCTATTATGTCAAGAAATTCATGAGAAGAGTCTTCTCTGGTTTGAGTTAGTGGTTAGAGTTGATGAAAGAGTCAAAATTTTGTGTCATCTCATGTGGTTTGATCTAATTCCAAATTAGAAGTTTCATGGTTGATTGATAATATATATTTTCTATAAATATCATTTTTATGGTGTATGGAGTGTGTAACGTTGAATGGTGGTCTCAAAAATCAAGTCAAAGTGTGAGAAGTCTCTCTGAGCATATATGGTCATTCATTGGTCTTTCATTATCATCTAGGGTTGTTTTAAGTGGAAATGTTCTAGGTTATTTTTTCTTGTCATGTGTTCATCATGTTGTAAAATTTTATAATGCTCTAGGAAGAAGTAATTAATATGGAATGAGTCATAAAAAATGATTACTTGATCAGACCATTATCTCAAGTTGTTTTATGACAGTGATCTTGAAGGATGTCAAGTGCAAATTAAGGTGGAACCAAGTAAGTAAGTAAGTAAGTGGTGTTAATTCTTAAAAAAAAATTCAAAAGGTACTTAGGATATAAAGATATGGCTCTACAATGGTGATAGCTAAATGAGGGACCTTAAAATGAAATTTTGAGCAATCTGAGTGGCTTTTTCTCAAAATTGGATCCTAACAATGCATATTAAGTAGTATGAAGGGAAATTTGAGTTTGAAGGCACAAATGGTGGATTCAAAATCCAATTTTGTAACAAATCATATAAACAAGAAGTAATTTGATATTAAAGTGGTTTCAAGCCCTGAAAAATTCCAAATTTCTTGGGATTATTGACAATTATATGATTCTACGGTGAAGGATGACAGAGACCTAATTGGAAAGAGATAAAGTTACAAACTGGGTAAATATTCTTTAGTATCTTGTTGCAAGGTTTTAGAAGATGACTAAAATGCCAAAATGGTATCTATAACATGTAATATTTCATCATGAAAATGATAGAATTAAAAGTTAGCATAAATATCGTAAGTATCGGGGCTAGTAGTTCAGATTACGGTATGAAGAGATGAAAATGGTCAAAAATATGTCATGATACTCTATCTAGTCCATTCAATGTATGAATAATGTTGTTATATATTTGTATGAATCCTTGAAGTTGTGCAAGGCTAGATATATGTGGTGTTTTCCTCTCAGAGCACCATGTGCGGTGTTTATAGTTGAATGAATGATCGTATGCATGTAGGTGATTATTTTCTCTTATGGAGAATTTTGTGAACATCTTGAAGAGTGTGCGAGTATAACCAAGATCTATGTTTGTCTCATAACCAAAGTAAAGTGTTATACATGCTCTATTTTCATAAAATTTTAAATCTTAGTGAAGAAGGGTATGAGAAAATAAGGTAAATTGAGTCTTAGTTGTTTGTTTTGAGCATCTACATGTATGGAAACTGGTTTACAACACCCTTGATGGATCTAATATTCATAAATCATGAGTATACATATGTTAAGAGGTCTAAAGGTATTAAATATTGCAGGGTGGATGAAATATGGTATAAAAAGACTTGTATGGTTTACCTTTTACATCATGAGCCAAGTAACATACTACAAGTATAAGAGAATGTAGAAGAGGCATAATAAAACATATATAGGTATGAGATTTTTTGAGAAGTTTTTTAAACTTACCTAGTTGATCTAGAAAGTGTATGTTCCCTCAATAGAATCTATTGAGGTGTCTAATTAGCTTGGTTTATGAATAAGGTGATTGGTGACTATGTGATAAAAGTAAAAAGGTTTGACATGAGCATCTAAAAGAGTTGAAATCACCATGACACAAGTATTAGTGTCTTTAAGTCCTTTTTAATAATATAAATAGTATATTTATCTCAAGTATGTAATAAAAACTCCACAGACTATCAAATTAAGAAGTTATGTTGTATATTGAAAACATTTGAGGCATAACACATCAATAGTGATGTTGCAATCTAAAAGAGGATCAAATGTATGGCTACAGTGCCTGTAAGTTTTTCTTATGTAAGGCGTATTATGTGATGTCTTGGTCCAAGTATCTTAAGTGATCTAGATGGCATCAAGTTATCCTTTTCCTAAGTCAAAAAATTTGTGAACAAATGAAAATATTCAAGGGCATCATTGATTTATAAAAAAGTATTATAGTAGAGTACAATGAACAATAGTATGTTATAGGTGTAAGGATGTTTGCATGATAGGGGACAATTTTTTTACTTCTTAAGGGTTTTCTACTTGATTTCAAGCTATCGATGGTATGATTTGGTTTTTTCCTTCAAGGGAAATCATGTTAGGCTTAAACTTGCATTATCTCATCCAAAAGAGACTATAAATGACTGAAATAATGTTTTAGGGATGTCTTTGGAGTGTTTTTCAATCCTTCAAGTCAAGTATACAAGGTAAGAAGCTTGTTTTAATGATCTTCTACTAATATGATATAACATGAATCTAAGGGGTGCATAGGGAGGTGTGTTATAGAATTTTTTTCTATTCTCGGACTTTTTGAAAGTTGTCTAGAAGGCGGTGAAGGCTCGCTTCGAGGATTTTAGTCCTGAACTATAATATTAAGTGCATCATAATATTTAGTTTATAGTTAAATAATATAGAATAGTTTATATTCTTATTATTTAAATATAAACTTTATATTAGGTTTGTTAGTTATTAATTAACTAACTATTAATTTAAATCGGGTGTGCCCCATCACTTAATATGGACATAACCCTTTGGGTTATTTAAATATGACTATAGGTCATATTCAATATAATCACGTGAATCATTATTGATTCTTCAGGTAAATACATGGAGTAGAAGGAGGGAGGAGTTACTGGACTGTAATGTAAATGTTTCTCTATAGTGGATTATTCTTTCATGGTTTTTACCCATTTACGGGTTTTCCACATTAAAATATGTGTCACTATGTGTTCCTTTCATTTACTTTACTTATTTATTTCATTCTTATAAAGTTGGTTATAATGTTTATGTTAATATTAATTATTATTTCAATTTTATATCTCGATCCCTTATGGTACCAGCAAGATAATTAAATTTAATTTAACCTATTAAATGAAAGGGTGTAACCATTGGGAAGTTAGGTAGTTTGGTTGAAATATTATATAACCCCCTCCCTTCCTTTTTAAATGTTAGTTTCAATAGTTACATAGGAAAGTTATTTGAGTTCTCAATGAAAGTGAAAAACTCATTCAATTACCCATCTTGAAAATCAAGGTAAGAACTATTAAATATTTTTGAAATATTTTGTATAGTTTATATGGTATGTAGGAATTCAAGAAATCAAAGTAAAAATTTTCCAAGTGAAAATCAAGTGCACAGAGACAAGATTCGAGAAAATAGGCATTTTAAATTTTTCATTGGTCAAGTAAAAACCCTTGTCTCCTGGTAATATTGTTTTTACAATTTGAAATGTGAAACCCTATTTTACTTTTGAAAAGTTTTTTGAAATACTTTTGTATCTATAATCTATACAAAATATTTGTATAGTTTTCATAATAGTTTTCAAAAATATATATATATATATATATATATATATATATATATATATATATATATATATATATATATATAATATATATATATATATATATATATATAAATATAAAAACCTAAATATATAATATAACCTAAATATAAACTTATATATAAATTGGATAAAAACATTAAAGCAACACCCCCCTTCCTAGCGAACCCTCCTAAATTTTTTCCAAGTGGCACTTGTTGTGCCTCTATACACACCCCTATGCACTCGTGCACACGTGCCTCTCCATTGACAACTACCCCCTTGACCCCCTATCTCCTTTTTACATGGGTTTAGTCCCACATGGGGACAACATGGTAGTGGGGAAGGCTTTATAAGCCTTCCCATATGGCTTTGGTGGTGTGACTTAGGTCACACCACCCTTTGTTTTTTAAATCCCTTCGGGGCATTGTTGGTTGGCTTAGTTTGTATATTAAAATGTGGCTTGACCAGTGTAATCCTTTCTATGTTTTGGTAAGTAATATATGGCATTCAATTTTAACATTAAGTGAATTAATTTGAATATAAGTTTGAATAATATGAGGCATTTGGTTAATAATATGGTTTAAATGGTTTAAAATGGCTCACCAGTTAATGAGATGACTCAACCGAGTTGATTTAGATAGCTCATCATATCAAGTTGATTATATGGGAAAGAGCCCAATATATATATATATATATATATATATATATAATTATAAAACAATTTATTTATTTATTTATTTTCAAAATATATATATATAAATTATAAAACTTTTTTTTTTGTAAAAATGATAAAATTATCATTTTTATATATATACCTATATGTCATTTTTTTGTCGTAATTTTATTGTGAAACTAAAAAAATTTCACTCACGTTTCAATTCAAATTATTGATATCATTCTAATTTTTCATGTATAGATTCTTTTTATATACAAGATCTCTTTTTTGTGACATAAAAGTGATCGAGATCAATTACGAGGATTGAAATACTGACAGGGGATTTTTCTCTATCAAACTCTTATTTTTAATCCTTGTTTGTTAATTGTTTATCATTTTTACGCACAAATGGGATCTAATCAATTTTCAATTGAAAATCACAAATGTTGAATGGAAACAACTACAACATTTGGAAAATCCGATTGAAAGCAAAATTCATGGCTCACAAATTGTGGGTAGTTGTAAATGGAACAAAGAGAGCTCCTACTTGGAAGACATGCAACTACTGATAATGTTGCCACATATCAACAAAAAGTACAAGAGGTAATGTCGATTATCTTGTGAAGCATACAAGATGACTTTCTGCTTCATATCGAAATCTTGAAAGTCCTAGTGAAGCTTGGACACAATTGGAGTCGATGCATGAAGGTACATGTTTATCAAAAGTTATTAAATTGATTTTAGAGCTTATGACAACTCCCATGAAGGGAGATGAAAAAGTGATTAATTATCTAGCAAAAATAAAAAATATTAAGTCACAATTAGATGGATGTGGCAGTAATTTGATTCATGATAAATTGCTCTATTTTATTATCCAATTAAATATCCATGAAAAATTTAGAAATTTCATTTCAATTTTGAATTCTAAATATCAAACAGAACAAGACATTCCAGATTTGCAAACCCTAAGTTCTCTTCTTATACAAGAAGAACAAGTAATGTCAAATTTTGATTCTAAGGAGAATGCCTCACAAGCACTTCTCACTCAGAAATCAAAAGATAAAAACTCTAGATTTAACAAAAACACAAAGCAAACTTCTAAACCTCCTAGCAAGGATAAGAAACCTGGAAATCTAAGAGTTAGCTTTGATGGAAAATGTCATAATTGTGGTAAATTTGGACATAAGAAAGATGATTGTAAATTTAAAAATAAAACAAATTCTAAATTTCAAAAGGGTAACAAATCTGTTCAAAATCAAAATCAAAATCAAAATTAATAAAAAAATAACCAAAAATCAAATGTAATTGCTTTGTATGCCACTTTTGTTACTACAAAAGAAAATGAATGGATATTAGACAGTGGTGCTTCTAGGCATATGAAATTTAGGTATGATATTCTATCTGAACTTAGTGAATGTAATGAACACATCTATTTAGGAGATCATTCCATTCTTGATGTTCATGGTCAAGGAAAAGCAAAAGTAACAAATGGTTTTATTAACAATGTATTGTTAGTACCTAAATTAAAAATGAATTTTCTTTCTTGTTCTCAATTAACTCAAAATAACTATAGTGTTACATTGTTAAAAGATAAATGGTTTATTAAAAATGAACATAATGTAACTATAGTTGAAGGCATTCAAAGAGATGGTTTATATGTATTTTCTGGTTTTCCTTTTGCTTCTTGTTTGACAACTCAAAGAAGTGACTTGCATTTATGGCATGAGAGGCTAGGTCATGTCAATTTCAGGAGTATATATGACATGTCTCATCTAAACCTAGTAACTGGTCTACCACCTATTTCCCAAAATCATGAGACTTGTGAAGGTTTCTTACGTGGTAAGCAATCTGCTAATCCTTTTCATAGTCATCATGATGATAACTCTTCAAAACCTTTAGAGCTTGTCCATAGTGATGTTAGAGGACCACTAGAAGTTCCCTCTCTTAATGGTTCTCTGTATGTTGTCACTTTTATTGATGATTTCTCTCACATGATTTGGTCATATTTCATTAAAAAGAAATCAGATGTCTTGTCAAAATTTAAAGAATTTAAAGCTTTAGTCGAAAAACTCTTCTAAATTTAAAATTAAAAGGCTTAGAACTGAAAATGGGGAGAATATGTGAGTCATGAATTTGACTCATTTTGTATTGAATGTGGCATTCAAAGGGAATTAACTACTCCCTATTCTCCTCAGCAAAATGGGATTATGGAAAGGAAAAAAACCACACTATTCTAGAAATGGCTAGGACCATGATTCATTCTGCTCAAGTTCCTAAGTTTCTTTGGGTAGAAGCCATGAACACTGTTGTTCATATCTTGAATAGAGTTCCCACTAAAGCCTTGGTAAATTCAACTCCTTTAGAAAAGTGGTCAAACCAAAAACCCAGTGTATCTCATTTGAGAATCTTTGGTAGCCCTGCTTCTCTCTTTATTCCAAAATCAAAATGGAAGAAGCTTGATCAGACTTCCTTTCCATGTATCTTTGTAGGATATGGTATAAAAACTAAAGGTCTTAGGATCTTTGATCCCTCTAAAAGAGAAGTTATAGAAAATAGGAATGTTAAAATCTTAGAAAAACCTTTTTGTTCTTCTTCTTCATCTTCTATTTCTTATGATGTTTTAAATGAAAATGAAAATGAATTTGAAAATTGTGAAAATGATATATGTAATGAAGAAACTAGTATAGAACCTATGGTTAATAATGAGATTGTTCCTAGTACTTTTGTAACTAAAATACCTAGATGGGATGAGTCTGTTATTCAAGACTCTAACTCAGGTAACCTTCAGAAAATGACAAGAAGTCATCATACATATCATGCCTTTGATGACCTTGTATGAACTTGAACCCCAAACTTTTGAAGAAGCCTCTTCTGATGAA
Organism: Taxus wallichiana var. yunnanensis; assembly: GCA_018340775.1. Lineage (NCBI taxonomy): Eukaryota > Viridiplantae > Streptophyta > Pinopsida > Cupressales > Taxaceae > Taxus > Taxus wallichiana. Next base: position 565,981,929 of record CM031240.1, read on the forward strand.
AGATGGCTAGATGCTATGAAATCTATGAATACACTACTTTAATTAAAAATCAAACATGGGAATTAGTCCCTCCTCCTGAAAAATGAAGTATAGTCGGATCCAGATGGCTATACAAAATAAAATATAAAGCAGATGGTAAGTATAGATAAATTCAAATCCCGACTTGTAGCTCGAGGGTTTACTCAAAAACCCAGGTATCGACTACGTAGAAACTTTTTCACCAATTGCAAAAATGAGCACAATAAGGATTTTGATTTCCTTAGCTACTCAGTATGGTTGGGAAATCCATCAAATGGATGTAAAAATGTTTTTTTGAATGGTGATTTACAAGAAGAAATTTATATGACCCAACCTAAAGGATTTGAAGAACTAGGAAAAGAAATGTATGTTTGTAAATTAAAAAAATATTTGTATGGTTTAAAACAAGCTCCTAGAGCTTGGTATTCTAAAATTAATAGTTTTTTTAATGAAATTGGTTTTTCTAACTATGCATCTGATAATGATTTATTTGTTAAAATTGAATAAAATGTTATTATTCTCATTGTATTGTATGTTGATGATTTACTAATCACTAGTAATTCTAACACTTTAATTATGAAAATTAAAGGAAATTAATGCAATATTTTGAGATGACATGATTTAGGATTATTACATCATTTTTAGGCATGGCTATATTTCAAGATAAAAATTCTATTATAGTATCTCAATCACAATATGCAACTAATTTTCTTAAAATATTTAATATGCTTGATTGTAAACCAATTTCTATTCCTATAGAAGTAGGATGTAAACTTGATCCTAAACTTGCATGTGAAAAAGATAATCCTACTTTATATATGAAACTTGTAGGTAGTTTGATTTATCTAACTATTACTAGACTTGACATTTCTTATGCAGTAGGGATTTCTTCAAGGTTTATGCAGAAACTTATCAGGATCACTGGAAGTTAGAAAAATAATTTTGTGTTATGTAAAGGGACTATTAATTATGGTTTACATTATATTTCATCTAATAATGCATATTTACATGGATATTGTGATTCTTGACCATGTTGGTGATGTGATAGATCATAAATCTACAACTGGATATATATTCAAGTTTGGTGTAGGTGCCATTACTTGGAGTAGTAAAAAGTAAAAGTTTCCATTTCTTCTACTTGAGGTAGAATATATAAAGTGCAATGGAAGCAACAAAAGAAGCCATGTGGCTGAAGGATTGTTGGAAGAAATACACATGGAAGTTAAAGGAAGTACTCCTCTTCTATGTGATAGCTAGAGTTGTATTGCTCTTGCAAAGAATCTAGTTCAACATCAAATAATGAAGCATATCGAGATACATATGCACTTTATTCATGAGAAGGTTCTCAGTGGTGATATAGATCTCCTAGTATTTCCCAACTGAAGATCAGGTTGTAGACTTGTTCACAAAGCCATTGTGTGTTGTCGAAAAGTTCTACAAGTTTCATGCAATGCTTGGCCTTTCAGAGTTTCCATTGAGGGGGAGTGTGCATGAAATGCCACCTCCTAACACCGACCGGTTGATTGACTCTCTTCCTCTATACTTCTACTCTAGTTTAAAAGCATTGTAAAAAGATCTTGTATGATCTAAAAGTAAACTGATAGAGTTTACATGTAAACTGATAGAGTTTATGGAAAATATAGTCCAGTGTGCATCTATTTGTAAAGGATGTCCTTGTGTTATAAAAGGCTCCTAGAGATGCGGTATAAGAATATTTCCATGAGAAAAATAGTGAGATGTAGTCTCACAAATCATGCTTAGCCTAAATCATATGTCTGATTTATGGATTCCAAATCCTTTTGTACCAAAAGGTAAGTTGAGCATGATGAAGGTGTTATAAATCCTTCAAAAGTACATGTGCTAGCCTAAACCTTTAGGGTTTATGGATTTGTAAATCTTGTTGTACAAATAGGTAATGTTGGCATATGGATCCCCACTTAATATTAAGGGGGAGTGTTAGAACTATAATATTAAGTGCATCATAATATTTAGTTTATAGTTAAATAATATAGAATAGTTTATATTCTTATTATTTAAATATAAACTTTATATTAGGTTTGTTAGTTATTAATTAACTAACTATTTATTAAATCGGGGTGTGCCCATCACTTAATATGGACATAACCCTTCGGTTATTTAAATATGACTATAGGTCATATTCAATAAATCACGTGAATCATTATTGATTCGGGTAAATACATGGAGGAGTAGAAGGAGGGGGAGGTTATTGGGTGTAATGTAAATGTTTCTCTATAGTGGATTATTCTTCCATGGGTTTTTACCCATTTACGGGTTTTCCACATTAAATCATGTGTCAATGTGTTCTCTCATTTACTTTGTTTATTTATTTCATTCTTATATTTATAATGTTATTTCAGTTGACCCTATCCTAGATAGTGTAAAACCTTAAGGCCTAGTCATGCAAATGAGATGGGATGGAGATATTTGAGATATTAAAATGATTAGAGATGATGAATTATGTTTATTAAAGGTGTGAGAAAAATATGGAATTTTTCTATAGAGAATTTTGCAAGATAAGTTGGTTTTAGTGAAATAGGATCTAAGAAAGGGTGTTTTCTAACTTGAATTGCACCTTATGATGCTCACCCTGAATTATGTTAGTTTCATGGGACCTTGTGGATTTCAAGGGTTTTTATAAATTTATTCTAAAATGTTTCCCAAAAATAAATATTTCATTTCATCATCACATTTTTATGATTGTTAAGAAGGTAAACAACTTTTTGTGTGCTTGAAACCCTAACTCAAAAGTGGTAGGAGATAAAATGATAATAAGATACTAGAATTGATTTATATTTCATGTATAATGATTGGATCATGTATATTACTCCTCTAGGTTTCTATAAAGGTAGGGTAGTGCTTTTGATGATGAGTGGACCCCACTTAAATAGGTCTATTTATGGAGAAGTTCATTTTGGGACACGGGTTGTGCAAATGAGTTGAAAAATAAATGGAAAATTGTTTATTATGTGAATTTTTATTGATTTCCATGATTGTTTCAAGTCACTAGGATGCATAAAAATAAAAATGTGTGCCATATTTGTGAAGACTAGTCAAAGGGAAGTTATATGTAATTTGCGAGAGATAGGATTGGTTGAAGGTTATCCACTTAGATTTGAAATAATTTACAATATTTTATGGAAATAGGATTAAAATATATTTAAAATGGTATAATTTTTGTTTCATGATGATGATAATGGATGATTCATCTAAGTCATTTTGTGAGCAAGAAGGTTTCTTGCTTTCCAGACTGAAATGTTTTTCTTGAAAGATTGAGTTGGTTAAAGCATGCGATGGTTTAGTTAATGATTGATACCACATAGAAAGTGAATAAGGATGAATTTAATTACTATTAAAGGAATTTATAGGTCTTGAAAGTGTCAAAAAGGGTGCAAACTAGCTGAGTTTACAAAACTGGTTTTTGGGCAGCTTGTTTTTGTGAAAAGTAGAGCTGCTTTGGTTTAAGAATATGGATGTTTGATGATGTATTAATTTCATATATTTTCTATACATGTAAAAATGTTTCTATAGAGTGATTAAATTCCATATTTGATTTTTTTGAGGTGGTCTTGAGGCTCAAAGGTAAAATTAGGGTGTTGGAAACATCTGTTTTGAGAAGTATATGAGCCAGTGGGCCCATTTAATGAAATATTTGATTAGTCTAAGATAATTTTAGACCATGGTTGATTTTTATATGTTATATTACTAATTTTTGGTGAATATGGGAGCTTAAATAATAATTTTTTTATTTTATTTGTGGTTTTATCTCATCCCAGTGACGGGGTTTTGAGCATTATTTTTGCAAGTTGGATGGTTTTAGGCATGGAAAACCTACATTGGTCATATTTTAACATTTTTATTATTCAAATGGGATGGTATGAAGTTTAAGTCGTCGAAAAAATGAGGGAAATTTACCTCTCTTGAATTTGAATCAAGTAGATCTTCTAAAAGTGATGTTTTGGGTGCTATTTTACACTACTTGAATATATGTGAAAAGTACAACCTATGAGAGAATATTTTATAGGTATAGATGTATTATTTGAGAGCTTATCAGATGTGCTAAATTTTGAAGATTGATTGAGAGTATGTGTGCAAGTTTTTAGAGTGAAGACAAGTTAAGAAGGAAGAAGAAAGAGAGAGTTGAAGGAATGAGGGTTTGAGCAAGGGTTTGTGAGCTTAATTAGTGATCTCCATTAATTTTGGTAGAAAATTTTTATATATTATCATTATAAGATGGTTTAGTGGCTTCTTGATCATCTTTAGGGGTTGTATCCTCCTTGTGGATTTGGTTCTTCACTAAACTAGGGGTTGGTACTCCTTGTGGGGTTGGTGCCTCACTAAATTTGAAACATAACAATATAATTTTTTTGTTTTAGTGGGTTTTCTTCCCCATGAGGGTTTCCCACTTATATTTTTTGTTATGGTTTTGATTCTTTTGTTCATGTTTGATTGCATGTATGTTATTTGATGTTGTGCACACATTAATGGTTGGATAAGTGGTTTGTGATTTAAGTAAGTAATCTAAAATTAAATCAAATTTGTAAGGACTGATTCACCCCTCCCTCCACCCCCACATTCTATTGTGCTTCCAAAACTACATTGTTAAGGAGAACACAAAAAAATTGATATTGGATTGTGCTTTACATACTTATGCTCAAGAGAACAACATGTCATCATTCAAAAATTTACTTGGATATGAAACACTAAATTAATTTTTGGTTGGGGCATAATGCAATGTGAAATCAGTAAAAAGTTAAGATCAAAGAAGGGGAATATCATGTCAATTTACATAAAAACATGAAAAATATTCTAAACAAGTAAATTTATAAATATGATGTAAATAACTTAATGCTCATATGTAGAAAAATATTTGTTCATGGCAAAAAGAATCCCTTTTCTTTGGATTTCCTTCCAACTAGAAAGTTTATGACACAATGCATTCCAATATAAAACATTAAAACACTTATGTACATGGTTAAATCATGTGGGACCACACCAAAATATGTACCATTCTTTGTAAACATACAAAAATAATTAGTGAGCTTGATTGAGTTTACTTGATAATGTTATTGGTTAAGCTTTATAGTCGATTTGAAATTCAATTTCACTTTCCATTTTAGTTATAATTTTATTATTTGAACAATCACTTGAATTATAAACAATTTGGTTACATTTAATACTCAATTGGAATTGCATCTGTAATTTATTGTTTTCACATTTAAGCTCAGAACCGATCCCAAGATTGTGCAAATTCTACCTTGAGGTCAGCTCCATCCCGAGCTCTAGATAATGTATATTATACCTTAAAGGAAGCTTTAAACTAAGATCTGGATTGTGTATAATTTTCTTTAAAGGTATATCCATACTGTTCTCCGAGAATAAGTGTATTATGTGTTATAGGCATCTTCGAAGTGATATCCAGACTGTGTATATCCTACCATAAAGGAATCTCCATATTTATCTATACTATGCATATTTTTCCTTTAGGTCATATTTGGACTATGTGTATTCTTCCTTAAAGTTATCTCTAAACTAGCTCTAGACTATGTATACTCTACCTTAAAGGAAGCTCCAAACTGATCCTTAGACTATTTATATTCTACCATAAAGGAAACTATGGACTAAGCTCCATACTATTTATATTCTACCTTAAATATAGCTCTAGAAACGAGCCCCAGGACTATGTTTATTCTTCATTTAGGTCATTTCGTGGATGAGCTTGACTATGTATATTCTTCCTTAAAGGAAGCTCCGTCTTGATCTCTATCTTGTGTATACTTTGGCTCTTAAATAACTTGGTCTAATTTTATTTTATACTAGGTTATAATCTCAAGGGAAACATTCTATTACTTATATTTTGTTTAACTTTATATTAAATTGTTTTATTTCTTGTAGATTGCAAACTACAACGATTACAATTGTATGTGTTTGAATTAAATAAATTTAATCAATATAGGTCAAGATTTAACCTTGTTCAAATTAAACAATTTCCCCTTCTAACATGTTATTGATTTAACAAAAATGGATTTTTGCAAAACCCTAAGATATTGCAGAGTCACAATGAAATGATAAGAAATCAAGCATAGATATGACATAAGAAATAAAGAAATAAAATTGAAACCCTAATTGTAAGAGAAGGAACAGGAGACTTAGTTAATTTCTCTCTTGATCACAAAGTATGTTACGATGGAAAAATTATGAAATGGGAAGGCAAACTGTCAGTAACCATGCTTAGAAAACTTAGACATTATCATAATAAGTTAGACCAAGGAAACTATAATGGAACCGGGGCACCTAGGATGAGACAACATGAGTGTTTAATGGCTAGTATGTGTTCTTTGAGGATCCTTCTCCGGCCGTGCAACATGGTAAATTATGGATTTTCCAAATGTGGAGGATAGACATATATGGTACTTATGGGTGGATGGGTTCATTTCAAACCTGATCATAAGTGAGGACGTGTTTGGGTCTCTTATTAGTGGATACTAAATTGTCTAATTTGTTCAATAGAGCTTGTATGGTATCGTTTTAGGATTAGATGTGAAGGAATTAACATGTGAGTGTGGATAAGCATGTGATTTATTTGATTGATGAAAATGTGGAGTAGGAAGGTTTTTTTTTCATGGGATTGATGTGGGGGTTGATAAGGGGTAGCTTGAGAGGATATTGTTTGTAGAGTGGGTTGTGAAAAGGGGGATGTGGGAAGATGCGGAATTTTTTTGAATATGTTGTTTTTGTTGGGTGAGAGGGGTTGATTAGACCTGAGAAAGTATGTGTGTGTATAGGTTTGGTATGTCGAGGTATCGAAATTGATATTGAAGTTGAGATAGGTTGATTAGATAAGGAATGGGAGATGATAATATTTTGATGTGATTGCGATGAAAGAGGGGATGTGGAAAGGATGGATTGATGGGATACACTTGACATGGAATGAGGAGTGGTATTTTGGAAGTAACTTGGTTGTGAATAATATTTCTAGGGTTTTTGGATGGGGTTATAAGATTTTTTTATTGGTTAAAAGGTAGGGACTTCATAGGGGAAAGAAGATAGTCTTGATGGCTTAGGAAACATACCATAGATAAGTGATTTTTGTGGGATTTGATAGGTTGTTAAGAGTGATAAGGATTAGATCCCATGTAGGGGATGTTTTGAAATTGATTGGGATAAAAATATGTAGAGGCGGTAGATGAAGATGATCGTAAAAAAGACGTATAGTGGTTAGATATGTAGATGCTGATTTTTGATTCATATTAAGTGATAATCAACTAAAGATGACACAAAAAAATCCCTAAGAGATCTACAAATGTAACATACAAGTCAAGTAGAAGAATTTTCATTGGATTGATTAGAATTTATATGTGGGGGAAGAGGCTTAGAGGGAACCTAATGATATGGCTATTCTAAGGTTAGTTTCAGTTATGTTTAAAGATAGAGTCATTGATATACTCAAAGGTATGTAAGGCCTAAATCTATGTTGGGTTTCAGTATGAAGCTTGATATTTAGACCTACCCCTTCAATTCATGGTCTTGCAGGTGATAAGGGATTCAGGAGTTTAGCCAATATACCGATAACCAATTTTTAATACTCGGTTAGAACACTGATTCGATTTACCTATTGGGTGATGAAATAAATCCCAATGGTTATGACTTGGGTAGAAGTATTTGATGCAAATTTTATATTTGATGTAATTTAGTTGTGTGTGAGGGAAGAATTAATTTAATGCAACAAATTAATCCTTCTAATTAATCTATGTGATCGGGAAAGTATGCAACGTTCATTTTCAATCCCAAAATAATGATTGATTTAGATGAGGGAAGACATCAAATATGAAGTACGGAAAGTAAAAATAAAGGAAAATAACTCACCTTAATAACACTTCCTTTTTAATTTTTTGATATATATATATATATATAGCAAAACAACAATCCAAATAAGTAAAAATCCTCAAGAAAAAGAAAACATGTAAGAACAAGTTAGCGTAGAAAATAGATAACAAAAACAAAACAGGGTGAGAAGTATGACCTGAGTAATCAAAATAACTTCGAGAAATATTTGGTGATTGAATGAATCGATGACGATTCACCCGATCATTGGTGATTGACCAAATTGCTAGCGATTATAGAGATAGAAAACCTAGATATAAAAAATTTGAAATTTGAATGAATAAAAGAAGGGACTTAAAGTCCCACATAGCATGCCAAAATGTTTAGAGATGTTTTTACCTTTCTACTTGAAATAACAAAGTGAAATAATAAAAAACAAAACCAACATCAAAAGACAAGGGGTTTAATGATACCCGTAGGGGATGATTGTTGATGCTGGATAGAAGTTGCACTTTGTTCAAAAATTTGTACAAGCCCCTGTCCTATGAAAAAACCTACGGATCATAGACATTAAGAATAATATGAGATGAGAGAGATATATGGCAGATCTCATGGCAAAGGCCAATCCCCAGAATTCAATGGACTTACTTGCAAGGATGTAAATATGTGTTTAATAAATTGATATGATAATTAAAAGATAAAATGATATAACATATGATATAACTAACAATGCAAAGGTAAAGGAAATGACGTGATCCATGGATATATGATGGTTTGATGGTGATACCTGATAAAAATAGAGTCTAGGAATCACAAAATGGTTCAAAAGGGCATGAATGTAGATTGGTGTGCACTTGCAAGGGTAAGATAAATGATAAATTTGATTTAGATAATTGAGAAAATGCTAAAGATGGCCCAAAGGAGCTTAATATGATTAGACAGATACGTACAAGGGGAAAATTAGTAAGAGATGATAAGATATGAATGCTTGAAGGATGATATTTGGGATCAAATGGTCTAATAGATAGGGATTTCTGATGATGAAGGCCGATTTGGGTTGATCGTTAGTGATTAGGGGAATCATTGACACAATTCTTTGCAAAAGTGTACAAAGGTTGATAATGAGTGAGAAAAAATTAATTAAAGTTATTGAATGATAAATTAACAAGACAATAATGTAAAGGAAAAGGAACTTACCTCATTCCAATTGATGAATAATACTGAGAGGATGACATTAATAGATAGAAGGAGGATGCGAGATGTCAAAATATTGTACTTTATTATTGGATGTTTGAATGACCTCCTAAGGTTGGAGAGGAAATTGTTGATATCTTGATTATTCTTGTGATGAAGGACTTTGATAAAACAAGACTACAATGTGATGGCCTTAAAGAAGCCAAAAATTCAGATTGGAGGAAGCTCTTAGATAATATAGAGGAAGCTAACCCTAAATGAAGGTATATAATTCATATTTATAGAGTTTACTTTCAATAAGGGGAAATCATCGGTGATTGAGGGGACCGTGGTGATCCAATAAATATGATTTTTTTTTAAATAACTTCCTAGATCGATATCTTATTTGTTTTGAATGAATGATGTATGTTGGAAATAGATCCTACGGGTTATAAATTTTGTTGAATGGTTGGGAGGATGTTTGTTTTATTTTGTTTTTGTTTCTAAGTGGTTTTGATTGGTTTAAGAAAGAATAAATAGGATTTTATATCTGTAATATGATATTTATGAGGAGTAAATATCGAGAGGGGAACTAAGACTTAGGATAGGGATTTAATGGATAGATATGATAGTGATGTGATAACGAAGGGAAATTAGTAGACGCGGACACGGGAAATTAGTGGTGTTAATTTTAGGTGTCTACAACTTGAGTGGGATTATCACGTCTTCGTAGAATGGAAAGTGGTGAGAGAATCAAGTTGTGCCTGATCTATATTAGTGTTTTCATTATAATATTGTTTTATATCCTAAGTTTCTATTTCATGGAGAAGGATATGATGATAATTCAATAAAAGGTTATCATGTGTGGTTTTAGCCATACTATTGGGATGATTATGGGTCTGCGAGAGGATCTCGGTATGTTTGTGGGAGATCAAAGAGACCACTATGTGTAGTGGGAATGAAAGGTAGATTCAATTATGGGCATGTAAATATGGGGTTCACCAAATGATTTTATAGAAATCAAATATTAATAAGAATATTGAGATGAAATATAATAGTAATGAGAAAGATATATCATGCAAGAAATAAACACATGTGTACAATAGGGAGATAGGAGTGACTTAGATTTTACTCAAAGATATGGACTGATTTTGGGTTCAAAAATTATTGGAACGAGATGAATCTGGACCTGATATGATTTTTCTAGAAAACTGGAATATGAAAACCCTTCAGAAAAATCACCCTGATAAGGATAGGAATTCCTAGGTGCTAGTGTCTGAATTTGGTAGTAGTCTCTTGTAATAGATTTACTTTTGATATTCTCAAGGTCTAATATTCTCTTCTTTCTTTCAATCTTTGTTGCATCCCATTTGCTATAGGTTTATTTTGTCACTTCAAAACAAACCATATCTACCTACACAAGTCTCAAGAAAATATTACATGAAACAAATAATGCATATGCTTAAGAAGAAATGATCTCGATGATCCTCCCAAAGTGATTGTCACTGAGCATTGCACTACATTTAAAAATCTATTTAGTTCTATTGTTGGTGTGATTGAATTGTGTCCCTTGAGGCTAGGTTTCCCTTATTACATTTGTACCAATATAGTGGGATGTAATTAATTTTCCCCTAATATCAATGTGTGAGGTGGAATTCATTAATATCCCCTCCTATGGAGTGAATAATGCATCCTAAAATGCAATCCTTAAATGTTTCTCTTTTCCCAAGTACTAGATAGTAAGTATAAGCCCTAAATTATCCAACCCTCAATAATAGTGAGTAAACGATTGATATATATAATTCTCCCTTATTTGAATTTTGTCATTAATAACCAAAAAGGATGACCTAAAATGATGGGTAGTAATTTAGAAATGAGAACAAATGATGTGGCATTTAAAATTTGAAAATGGGAGGGAAAAACATTGAAGAACCCAAAGGAGAAAATAAAGCATGGGAACTCCTATCCCTAGTGGGTGCTACTATTTGGGATGCTCAAGATATAACATGAAATACATATCTGTGTCACATGTTTTCTAATGTATAAAAGTAAAGTAGTCATTTGAGAAAAGTAAATGATAAGATTAGAAAAATGATAAAGCAAAGTAAAAGTAAAACAATTGTTGTTAATGTCTATTTTACTTGTTTAGGAATCATGCATATAATGACATACTTAGATGCATGATGTAAATATTATGTGATTTCGTATCTAAAAAAATGTAATTACACTTTTCCACTTAGAATTTAGTAATCTTGTGATGAAATCAATAGAAAACTCTTCCCACATCTCACTAAGAATAGATAGAGGAAATAAAAGGCCTAGAGACTTAATAGTTTTACCTTTGTTACACTAACACACCAATAATTCTACAATTTTTTTAATTTTTATTTCAACCATTCATAGAAGAAATATTTCTTAACTTTGTGATATTTTTTTAGAATCCAAAATTGCCAACTACTGGAGAAATATGTAGCTCTAATAGAACCCTAATTTTAAGGGTAGAGTGTTTGCATGAGTACAAACGGTTCTTATTCCATAATGCATTCCCCTTCCATAATTTTTTTTTTTAAAGTTATTGAATCCCATTAGATATTTTAAAGGATATTTTATGTATTTTTTTATCATTATTCCATTCAATTATTTCCTCATCTATCTAATCTACCTATAGTATGGGCATGACATTTAACAATGCATGTGTGGACTCATCTCTCCTGGATACTAATTTCGCTAGAAAATTTTCTTTTCCCTTTTTGTAAATGATATAAAATTCATATCCCAATATATTAGTGAATAATTTTTATTTTTCATATGAGATTATTTCTTCTAATAAGTATTTCAACCTGTCATGATCTATCTTTACCTTGAAGGGATGACTAATGAGATATGGTCTCCATTGTTTGATTGCATGAAGGATAACCATCATTTCCTTATCATAAGTTGGTTTTGAAAGGTTCATACCTTTGAGTTGACACATATTAAATTTAATGGTATGGTGATTATGCCATACCTTGAAGAATCACATTCAACAATGATGGTTTTTGAGAAGTCTATAGTAGTGAGGAATGGAGTGGTACACATGGCCTTATTGAGTGCTTAAATTTTTGTGGTTAATACCTCATTATAATGAAAATATTATTTCTTTAATAATGATGTCTTTGGTGTTGTAATTCTACCATAATTATACAAAACATGTGATAATAACATGTATGTCATATTGGTGCCCATAATCATCATGCTTTACTTCAAAGACTAGATCGGTAGATGTTCTCTTGTTTTCAATTCAGATTTGTGCTTGGTATCAACATTTCCAAACTTCCTTACAAATGTTTTTACTCAATTAAAAACTAGTTTCTATTTTTATCATGTGCCTACTTAAAATTTTGAGGTTTCAGGAGTTTGAAGTAAAATAATGTGGGTGCTTTGGTGTGTTGTCTAGATAATCAGCCTTTTGCGAGAATATGTGTATTGTGTGCAAAATGTAATTTTTCCTGGTACCCAAGATAGGGAAGTATTTTGGAAACCGTGAAGACATCATAAAGTGTATTATATATCCCTTCGACATTCATGTGGAATGCAATTCAGTTCTCAAACCCGTAATGGAAAAAAAAACAAAAATTGAATGCTTAGAGGAAGAAATAGTGATATCAAAGTGTTCCTTGTGACTGAGAAGGTGAAAATATCTAGTTTGGTGTCGAGCTCTGAGGAGGTATGTTTGACTAACGTGACATCTGGAAGTCCTTAGAGGCCCATAATTAAGTTTTTATTTCATCTTTCCTAGAATTTTTTTAAGTATAGATTGAATTTTTCATCCAAGGTGCCTAGGCATGTAAATGGTTAATGTTTGGTGAATTTCCATGATTTCTCTAGTCAGTAATGAAGGAAAAGGGAAATTTTTGGAATTTTTTGTTGGAGGATATGATTAGGTAGTTAGTAGATGGATTTATCCTAGAAAACAATTTTGAGTTGTTTGAATTATGTGTGTAATAGTAAGCATTATGCTAGAAGATTGATTATTCAAGTTTTTTCTAGTGCACTATATGAAAATGTTAAGTAAATTATGCATCTCAAAGTGGCACTAAAAAAGAAAGAAATATACTTCATACAATGGAAAAAGAAATAAACAAACTAAAAAAAGACATGTTGTAAATAAACCGGGATTCTATTATAGGGGCCCCTTCACTCGAGCACATATACGCACAAGAATGGAGATAAAAAAATTATGATACAAATAGAGAAATTAATTATCGGTATCCACTACTTATTCCGGGAGGGTTGGTACATGCTTTAGAAGTTGGTCCCCGTGATGTATACAATCATTATGAGACATAATGCTAAACACAAACCGAATATCTCTAGCCAAGCCTCACGACATTAATTTTTTGATTAATTCGGGAGTCCTTCCCACGGTCCATTTAGAATCTAGGAGAACTCCCTCTTTTCCCGAGTGAGCTCACCCACTCATGGAGAGAGATCCATTCCCTTACATATGACTTAGTCTTCTTGATGGTGGAAGTTTGAATCGTAAGGAGTTATCTTGTTTGGTTGCCTAATCATCATGGAAAACTTTTGGTTTATTTGGGATATAATACTAGGTACCCACCATGGTTTTTTCTTTCAACCAGGGAAGTTTTAAGTCTTGAGATCCACCTCTCTATTTGACCCATCTGCGGGCTGGAGGTGGTGTTTATTTTTTTAGTAGAAACATTGAGTTTGAAATAGGAAACTTTGTCTCTAATAAGGGAGGAGCATAGTAATCCCTATACATGTGCGAGATGGTCATCGTGGATATAAGGAAATGGTTGTACCAGTGGTTTTTCAAATTCTCCATGATTAGATGATATTTGGGGCATATGAGATGAAAGTGCAGGGTCTAGAAAATAAGAAATGAAGCACATAATTTGGCCAACCACTTAAGAAAGGAAAAAAATAGGGTGTTTTGAGAAGAGCCATGTGGGGGATTATCTCACACATTGAGTAAACTAAAGACATGCTTAATAAAATCCTCATCAGGACCTATCAATTGGAAAATCTCACCTAGATTATCAAGTTTTGATCTTGAGGGGTTCAATCCTAAGGTCAATGAAGCCATGATGGAAGGGTTATTTGTAAAAGTAAAATGTGGGAGGCTCTATAAAATTTGGATGGTATTTTGAGGCCCATTAAGACATGCTTAAATAAACATGTTTCTATGGAATGACATTTTGTAAATATTGTGCCGCCAAAAATTTCATATCTTTCCCGGATCAGATTGAGCAGAGTGGGATTTAAATAAAAATTAAACATTCATTTGAAGCATGTCACCAAAGGGTAAATAAATGTTTGCATTTTCAAATAAGAGTCTTGTCAATTTAATCTTATTTGTTAGGTCACATTTAGTCTCATGTGGAAAATCAAATCATAAATCAATGTGATGTGGAAAATATTTTACCTCATCATGGTGGCATGATGGTGGTAGGCTAGTGGTGGGAAATGTTGAAGGTCTGTTATGGGAGAATATTCCCTAATATTCCTTGGATTATTTAATGGATATCCTTGGCATGAGTGAATTGTAATCTATATGGTGGGATATTTCCTAAAAACCTTATGTGGATAAGGTTGTATAAGAAGAAGGGGGATTTTAGAGGAGGAGATGGTTCCTTTGAAGGGGGTCCCTTTGGAGGAGAGGGATAAATCACTAGAATTTCTTCACAAGAAGTTAGAAATGTGTCTCTCATCATAGGAATTCATACCTATTTTATGTAAGCATTGTTAGGATTTCCATTTATTTGAATTTCATGCCAAGGTGGTTGCATATGTACAACCATTGGCAAGATTTGAGAGCATGTTTATATGTCTCCCTTGTTTTTTTTAAATAAATGGGTTTGTTTCAAACAATATACAATAATTATTGTCATGCTCTATTATCAAATGATTTAGAGGTAGAATGATGTGTGTTTTCTTTGAGAATATCATGTGAATTATGACTGGAAATTATATGTTAACACTTTTTAATGGTTCATTGGTTTGGATGGAAAAAGAGTGAAATCCTAAAGGGGTACTTTGGGGTATCATTTTAGATCTTGTAAAATTTCTTGTTGATCTACCAGAACAAGTGATTTTATCATGTGTCCTATGGGCCCCTTGCTTCTAGAAAAATTAGTGCAATCCACACGTGATGCTTTAGTCTTAGGGGTCCTGAGATGGATCATCAAGGAATTGGGTTATTTTTCTTCCTCGAAGGTTTCCTATGAAAAAAACCCTAGAAAATCTCCTTATCCTACTACTATGTCACAAAATAATGGAAATATCATGGTGTGATGGACAACATATTTCTTGACTCCCTTACCCCTTTTGATGTCTAAGTTTTTCCTTCTTGAAAATCCATCCCCACCTTATAATTTCCCAAACAGTTGTTCTGGTGTTCTATTCAAATCCCACATACTTTTATGAAAACAACATTTTATAAGAGATATTTGGGTGGAACACACAATCATCTTATATATCCTAAGTGTGTTATCCTTTCGATTCATTGTCATCTAATCCTTGGCATAAATGAGCAAAGTGATAGATACAAAATATTAAGAGTTGATGTTGAGACCACATAAGATGTGTCTTTAGCATCCCATGTTCGAGTTTCTAGGTGTTTATAGTGCTTCATGACCACTCTTTAGAGTGAGCATTGCAATCAAGGGATACATCCAACCTTCGATCAACCTCTCATACTAGATTCAAGACTTATATTCTCACCCTCCCTCATCTTATCTTTACCCTTTAGGTTACACATTGAGTTCTCTCACCATGTCCTGGCAGAGCTAGAAGTAAGGAACTCAGCCACATCCTTTTTCAAGGTACCTCCCCATCACTCCTAGAGATAATGGTTGGTGAGAAGAGGAAAAACCTATCCCTAGTTACAAAATGAAAACTCATGCATGTCACCTCCTCTTTCCTCACCCCTATTCTACCTCTTTCCACCACTCCCCCCTCTCTCCTCCCCGATGGGTGTACATCCAGAGCCAACATGTGTATGTTTTCATTTCAAAGGAATCAAAATTAATGATCACTAGATTTTTAATTTTGGTTTTTGTATGTACCCAAAATTATATGTACTTTACTATCAGAAAGAGGTTGTGGAAAACCCCAACGATGATTCAGATCTCTTCGCAAGGTGTTCGAAATCCAGAAAGCTCACTTTGAGTATTCATTTACATCCCAAAAAATCTTGTCCAGCCTCTACATGTTTTGTCCTAACCTTTTCTCTGTTTTTCCTTGAATTTTTGTCATTAGTTATAGGACCTTCTCCCTGCTAGGGTGGCAGTCCTATAACCATCACCCAGGTTAAGGCAGTAGTCCTGTAACTGTCGCCCAGGCTAGGGTAGTGGTCCTGTAACCATCACCCTTCTAGGATGGTGGTCCTATAACTATCACCCAGGGAAAGGATAGCGGTCCTATAACTATCACCCATGATAGGGTGGTGGTCCTCAGAATCTTCTTTGTCATGAATAAGGCGATGGTCCCGCATGTTTTCTAGAATGTTCGACGATTTCGTCAAAACATAAAAATTCAATTTGCATCCACATTTCTCAACTTTGCTAAAGCTTGTATTTATGTTTTAGCCACCTGGTAAATAGTGATTTATCTTTATTTAATGGTGAGAGAGTTCAATTTGAACTTGCCTTCTGGTGATTGCAAGTGCTATAAATATGTAGCTTGTTTACAAGCAAATCGTCTTAGTTCTTAAGTCTGGAGTCTTCATTCTATAGCTTCAGTCTTCAATACTCGATCCTATATTTTGTTTATGAATCATTTTATCTTTAGAATGGACTAGAATTTTTAATAATTAGTTATGCATCATTGTACACAGTAACGATCTTGCTAGGAATATCATAGGCCAAGCTCTGTTCTCTTACACCATCCCTCTCCTACTTGTACTTCATTGTATTTATCTAAAGCTATTTTTACCCATTGTTTGAGTACATTGTTGTTTATCATTTTATTTCATCATTGCTTTCAACGAACCTACTAGGAATTGCATAGGCCAAGCCATTTCAGTTGCACCATCCCTCTCCTACTTGTGCTTCATGTCATTTTTCCTTCAACGTAACTATTATCCGAGTGCCTTCTCTTACCGATGATGCTATACTCCTACTCTTTCGGTATTCATGTGAACACACAAGAATGAAGAAATCACACCGAGGGGATAAGATACAACACGCTTAGATTTGCCTCTACTCAGTAAACTCTAGGTTTAAATCATCAAAGTTATTATCAAATAGAGTAGTGAATCATTTTATTTCAGTTAAGCTCGCTTTCAATATTGTCAGGGAAGTTGTGGGGAATGATAGTTTCTGAGAATCTATGATTTGTTCCTCACTTATGAGGTAAGATTGAAGGTTTTCAATTAAGTTAATTATCTATCTTTCATCTAGATTCACACATTTACATAGGTGAATAACCACACTAGGTTATCTCACTTGTTTAGTTTTAGTATAAAAGTATTTTATTTACTATTTGTAATTATAATGTTTCAATCATGTATTTTATTTATATTAGTTTCCCTTTTAGTAGTAGTATAAGTTGTCATTTTCATTTTAAATTAATTCAAAGACTTTAAATTAGATTATCACTTAAATCCTAATTAAGTTAATTTATCATAGGGAATTTACGCTACCCGCTCATAGCCTCTAAATCTTCCCTTTTCATTCTATCTACCACAAGATCACACTACCGGATCTTAGTCACCGATCCTCCCATAGTTATCTTTAGGAAAGTTGCTTGCTGATTCTCATCCTTACCTGTAGCTTTTCTATCATAGAAAACTGACCATAATCCCAACTGTGACTTCATCTAAGTCACCCACATTTCAAACCACTAGCTACCTCGGCACGACCTCAGGAGGTCAGTGCGAGGAAGGTAAGTTTCGATTATCATCCTTGCATGTCACTTTTACATTGTACAAAATTGGTGAACCCGACGTGAATAGACCCCCTACGCTTTACCGCATGCTACTAGTAAGAATCATGGGCTCATCACCGAAGGTAGGAAATAAGTGAGTAAGGGCACTTCTTTCCTTTCTCAACCTCGCATCACTAGTAAAAGATGCGAGCTCATCACCAAGGGTTGGTGGGGCAAAGAAGTGTGTAAAATAAAATATTCTATTTGCTTGGTATTTTTATTCTATTTTATTTTGAAACTTCGAACTATGATTTTGGAATATCCTTGTTTCAAAGAGACATAAGAGGGATAAATGGATATTTACCTTCCCGTACCTAACCTCTCGAGGTCATGCTTTAAAAAAGCCGGTGGTTTGAAATGTGGGTGACTTAGATGAAATCACAAATAGGATTATGGTCAGTTTTCTATGATAGAAAAGCTACGAGCAAGGATGAGAATCAAGAAGCAACTTTCCTAAAGATATCTATGAGAGGATCGTGACTAAGATCTGGTAGTTTGATCTTGTGGTATCTGGAATGAAAAAGGGGAGATTTAGAGGCTATGAATGGGTAGCGTAAATTCTCTATGATAAAATAAGTTAATTAGGATCTGAGTGATAATCTAATTTAAATTCTCTAAATTAACTTAAAATGATAATGACAACTTATAATATTGCTGAAAGGGAAACTAATCTAAAAAAAAACACGATTGAAACATTATAATTACAAACAATAAATAAAATACTCTTATACTAAAACTAAGCAAGTGAGATAAACCAAAGGTGGTTATTCACTTGTGTAAATGTGTGAATCTAGATGAAAGACAACTAATTAACTTAATTGAAAACCTTCAATCTTACCTCGAAGTGAGGAACAAATCATAGCTTCTCCGAAACTATCATTCCCCATAACTTCCCGGCAATATTTAAAGTGAACTTAACTGAAATAAAATGATTCACTACTCTATTTGATAATAACTTTGATTATTTAAACCTAGAGTTTACTTGATCAAAGGAAAATACAATTGTGTTGTAGCTTGTCCCCTCAAGCAGTGATCTCTTCATTCTTGTGTGTTCACGTGAATCCGAAAAGATTAGGAGTATAGCAACATCAGTAAGAGAAGGCACTGGGATGATAGTTGCTTTAAAGGAAAAATGGCATGAAGCACAAGTAGGAGAGGGATGATGTAAGTGAATTGGCTTGGCCTATGTGATTCCTAGCAGGTTTGTTGCAACAATGATGAAACAAAATGATAAAATATAGGTAATCGAATAATGGGCAATAACAGCTTTTCAGAGAAATACAACGAAGTACAAGTGGGAGAAGGATGACACAAGAGAATAGAGCTTGGCCTATGCGATTCCTAGCAAGATCATTGTCGAGTGGTACAATGATGCATAACTAATTATTCATAATTATAGTCCATGTTAAAGATAAAATGATTCATAAACAAAATCTAGGAATGAGTATTGAAGACTGAAGCTCAAGAATTAAGACTCCAAACCAAAGAACCAAGACAATTTGCTTGTAAATAAGCTGCATATTTATAGCATTTGCAATCACTAGAAGGAAAGTTCAAATTGAACTCTCTCACCATTAAACAAAGATAAATCACTATTTACCAGGTGGCCAAAACATAAATGCAAGCTTTAGTGGTTGAGAAATGTGGATAGAAATTAAATTTTTACGTTTGACGAAATCGTCGGAATGTTTTCGAACATGTGCATAGGACCACCGCCCTTCATAGTGTGGTGGTTACAGGGAATGCTGCCTGTCTCGGGTGAGAGTTATAGGACCACCGCCTAGCTCAGGATCACAGGACCTCCATCCTAGCAAGGAGGCGGTCCTGTAACTAATGACAAAAATGCAAGGAAAAAGAGAGAAAAGGTTAGGAAAAAACATGTAGAGGCTAGACAAGGATTTTGGGATGCAAATGTATACTCAGCAGCTTTCTAGATTTTGAACACCTTACGAAGAGATCTGAATCATCATTGGGGTTTTCCATAACCTCTTTCTGATAGTATAGTACATATAATTTTGGGTATGTACATATTGCCCCCTCGGAGAAGCGTTTTAGCCATGAAGAGGTGTAAAATAGTGGGTCCAAGTATGGTGGTCCCGAAATGGGGAGTTAGAAGCTATACCTAACACACCCATGTGTCACAATGTTGCCATCCAAATTCCCACTATCTATAAAATGAAAAGGGGACTCAAGTGTAGATAGATAAAATAAATCAAAAATAAATACTAAATTAAAATGAAATGAGGACTCACCATTTACGCGGGGATAAGAACTTACCTCTGCCAGCACTCCAACTCTGCGTAAAAACACTCAAAACAAGATTAGAATGTTATAAATATATAAAACGTGCTCATTTTCCTATTCATTTGTGCATATTGATTTGGTAATTTTTGACCTTTGGGTGCACGGTGATCACTCTTTTCATTTTTGAGTATGATTGAATTAGAATGGGCTTGGGAATGATATTTTATGTTAGGCTTAGCTTTTTGTTTGTTTTTGAATGATTTTGAGAAGAACTCCTAAGAAATTCATAACTAGAGTGGTCATAATGGGCCTCAAAAGGGTGGATAGGCAGAGTCCCTTTATTTCTTAGTCTCCATTTTGTGAGGCATGTATGATGTTTTGGTATTTTGTGCTTATTGCAAGCATTTTGACCGTGCACCTAGTGTGCGATGACATTGTACAAAACTATGACACACCATGATATGTACATATATCTCTTTTTGGCTCGGTTATTCATTGTATAGAGTTGGCTTATATTGATGATTTGATTCATGTGTGTACTCTTAGATGTTTAGAATTTCTAATTTTCATATGATTTTCAGAATGTATGCAATGGATGACAAGTGATAACAAATGTTGAACAAAATGCTATTCTTTTTGTTTGTTTTTGGTAATGCTGATATGTGATGATGCAAACATATTGTAGTACTGAATTTTTGGCTTCTTTGGGCAATGTTCATTGCTTCTTCTTGTTTTGGAAAAATGTGATGAAAATATAGTGATAATGAGATGAACTTGCCCCACTCCTAACTCCACACGACTAGTAAGATGTGAGGGCTCAACACTGAGAGTTGGGAAGGGCACAAATTGTATGAGTTTAACTGAACGGAAATGATGAGAGAAAGGAAAAGTTTTGACAAAAATCAAGTTCAGACTTGCGTACTTACTCTTACATGAAACTACTACATAGTTTAGAATGCAGCTTATTTTCTAGTTTATCTAGACTTAGATCCATGGATGACAACTTGGTTGAAAAATATGGTTTTAAGGATTTGATCTCTTTGGAATTTGGATATTTAACTTATCTTAGAATAATTTTCTTTAAAATATTGATATTCACTAATTTGTGTGAATAGACCCCTATGCCCTACCCCATACTACTAGTAAGAAGCATGGGCTCATCATCGAAGGCAGACATAAAGCGAGTAGGGACACTTATTTCCTTTCTCAACCTCACATCACTAGTAAGAGATCTGGGCTCATCACTGAGGGTTGGTGGGGCAAAGAAGTGTGTAAAAATAAAATATTCTATTTTTTTTAGCATTTTTGACTTAACTTGACATTTCTGATTTGTGATTTTAGAGTATCTTTGTTTCAAAGAGATGTAAGAAGGATAGATGTGACACCAAGAATCTTCTAGAATAGACCATAGGTAAGAAAAACTTAACCAAGTAGAAAAGAATGAGTATGACCAAGTATGGAGGACTTGTTATGGTTTTTGTCAAGACTTTTTCTATCGAATTGATGAAACAATTTTGGAACCATTTGATGATATTATGAAAATTAAAGAGATGTGATTTTGAATTCTTTTGCCAATAATTTTAGAAGCTTGTAATAAATTTCTTAAGAATAAGTTCCTTGACCACAACATTTCGAATGAGTGAACAAAATGAAACAACTAAGTTACTAATTCAATGCAATCGCAACGATGTACATATGAAAATGCAGGTGGAACTATGTGTCATGATGTCTAAGGAGAAGAAAGTTGATGAATATCGAATTATTCACCCCTAGAAGTACACAATGGAGAACCATTATCCTCAAATTTTTCACTCTCTTGATGAGGGCTTACCATTTTGAGCTTACGACCCTTGCCCAAAGGTGTATATGTCCCATTATTAAAAAAAAAATTCCTAAAAGAGGCATTCATGTGCCTCTTTGTCATGTTTTTGAGAGATGGCATGTGGGTGAGCATGACTATGTTGCTTGACCTTTTCTCCCATATGGAGCATTGTGTTTATTTGTAATTTTTGTCAAACGATGAGGTCTTTCCCCATGGATAGGGAAAATTTAGCTTCAGATGTGCATGGGTTGAAACTAGGCTTTAGAATAGGGCAATGCCTAGAGATGGTTTTGATAGGAATCGTTTCAATTTTAAATTTACCTTCTTCATTTGTTAATTCTATCATGTTTATATCTATATCTAGGTCATCGAGAGGAAGAGATGTTATATCAGAAGACTAACCATTCCCTAAGGTTCAAATGGGAGAAATATCACTCGTCATTCTCTAAGAGTTTCATAATTCCTACTGTGGTTTTAGTGGAGACTATTTCAATAGAAATTGACTTAACTTTATCTATTTTTTTATTAAGGGAAAATAGTTTTGAAGGGACTATACCCTCAGTATACAAAAGGGCTCAAAAGCCGATATAGTAGAAGTGAGAGAAACAACCCGAGAAGGGAACACAACCAACCCGAGAGGGATCATCAACCGAGATAAAACAATAAATTAGAAGAAAGGATCCAGATGTACAATGATCTAAAAAGTAGCGAGAAGAGATTAAAAAGCAAACAAAATATATCCATCATATAATATCTCTGCAAAAAATAGCTCTAGAACCACCGATTAATAGCTACTTTGTAGCCGAAAAGCAAAGATCACAAAGACCCCATTACTTGATAGCCCCACAATCTTGGTTTTGATAGCCTACAACGACATAAATAAGGTAATGGTTGTGGCACGAGAAGAGTCTTTCAGATCCACCTCGAGAAATTGCTATATCCATTTTCTCTTTGGGGCCCCAAATGTCTTCAATAATCCCACTTAGACTACATACACTATGGACATGTTGTTTAATGAAATTATAAATACTTTTAAAAGAAGATAGTATGCAATCATTGCGAATTTATTTGTTTTTACCACCTCAATTTTGTTTGGTTTAACAACTTCAACCTCTGGAATGTCCGGGGTGACTCAGGCTAACTCTTTTGTTGGAGGTGGTTTTTTTAATTGATTTGTGGTAAGCTCATACTCTGTATGGACTCCTTTATTTTTATTGAGGTATTCTAAGTGTATATCGAAGGGCTTAGGATCCCCTTGAGCAATGAATACTTTTCCTAGGTGTAAAAACCTTACTTCTAGGAATAACGTGGAATGGATTGCCTCCATGCGATGTATCTATGGATGACCAAGAATCATATTAAAGTTGGTTTCCCGATATATAATATAAAATTTAGTGAGGATTGTTTTGGGCCCTAGAGTTACTGGTAGCACTATAGTCTTGAGCGAATTTTCCTTGAGACTATCATAGCCCCTTAGAGTGTTTTGTGTTGAAGAACAATTTGTTTCTCCATATCCTAGCTTTTGAAGAAAAGTGAAGGGGACCATGTTAACTTTTTCCCCATCATCAATCATTACACGCTTGACGTAGTTATTGTAAATCCAAACCTGTAAGTGCAAGGGTGGATCACATCTACGTGAAATTTCAAAGTGTCTGTTGGCATCTTGTTTATGTTAAATACAAACTTAGTATGCCTATCTCGGCTGCCCCCTGAGGGTAGATGTCAAAGTCTACATGGTTTATTTGAGAGCTAGGAGGTGGCGTAATGTGGATTAGATTTTTAATACCTGATGCTTTGAGAAACGTAAAGCGATGTGCGGGTGAATTCTTTGGTAAATCTAGGAATGGAATGTGGGAAAAGGTCTTATTAAAATATTATATTAACTCATAGGATCCTACTAGTTTTGCTATTGTAGGAAATTCATCTCGTGTGCAGAAAATATCAGGTAGGGGCTGTGAAACATACTCCTTTGTCTGATTTGTTGAATTAATTTCACACTCAACCTCCAACTCAACTAATCCTAAGATTTTTGTATTACTGTTTGAACCTAGGTTAGGAGCAATCTAAGAGTTTTCATGAGTTGAGGCATCTTTATCATTATTTCCTATTATGAAACCTTTGTTTTTCTCATTTGGACCTAACCTATTATTGTTAGAATGATTTGGGAGAGGATCATTGAAAATATTGAGAGGTGCATTTTGAGGGGAAACTTATCCCATATAGGTGTTTGGTGTAGGTAGTGTAATACTTGCCAAAAATATGTCTATAAAGAGTTGTTTTTGATCGTCTGGTAAACATTGTAAGAATTTTTTGTAGTCATGGCAGGTCCTAGTATCATGACCTTAGATTTTGTGAAAGCCACAATGTATAGATTGGGATTATAGTCCCGTGGTCATTGGTTTGAACCTTGTTGTGGCCCAAAATTTTGGTTAGGCTGTTGATTGTTATAGTTGTAATTTTGAGGTTGTGGCCTTAGACTTTGGTTTTGATATCCATCTGGGCCTCGAGCAAGGCCTTGTGACTGGATTTTTGTTGTTTTTGGTTTTGTTTTTGTGGTGGAGGACAATTAAAATCCACCGTATTGATCACTGGAGTGAATTTATTATTGCATTGATTGTTAGTAGGTGTCGGGGTGTTCACCACATTTGGTCCTTTAAATTGATTAGTGATTCCATCTGTTGTAACCCCATGGTTTTTGTCAAGGACTTTAGGTCCGTGATTGGTATTCTGGCATTAGGATAGGACATACTATTTTGATTAGGAGTGATTAATTTCCCATTTGTTCCATATGTTTTACGACCACTATCTATTGCCGCTTGATCTATTTGGAGAGCAATGTTGAGTACTTCATCATAAGTTCTTAGTGGGAACTTATGGACTTCTTCCCTTATCTCTCTATTGAGGGAATGAATGAATAAATCACATAGTTCCATCTGATCCATGTTTGGAGCACTTGGTGATGAGTAGAGAACCATACACCATCTTTGAATAAAATGAGTAGTGGATTCATTATGCTCTTGTTTTTAATATGTAAGAATTCCTTGATTCCTATTCTTAACAATTTGTTCATATCAAAAGATTTGATAAACTCGATACAAGTTGTTTGAATGAGTGTATCAAGGCTTCGGATATTCTGTAGTACCAATCAAGGGAAATACCCTTAAAGGTTTTAGGGAATATCTTGGAAACAATCCCATCTCAAGGAAGTAATTCTCGTATGGCCGTGGCATAGGCCTTAATATGCACATTTGGATCTCCCTCCCCTTTGTATTTGGGTAAATCAAGAATATGTCTTGGAAGCATGACACTTCGTATGGTGAAGTCTAAGGCCTCTTTTAAATATTCTCGAGTAAGTCCCTACCATATAGGCTTTGACCATCGATGGTTCCTACCGAGGGGGTGGGGACGGCATAGGTTGTTGATATGGCATATCATATGTATTTGTAGGGACATAAGGAAATCCATATGGTTGAATGAACATCCCAGAGAGGAGAACATGTCTCTCGGGGTGATTTTGAATAAATGTTTAAGTAGGGAGGAGCATTGCTCTAGTATGGGTTGTTTGGTGCTAATCCAGGAGGTATCATATTTTCAATTGGAGTGGCATTTGAAAGCGCGGTTCTAGTTGATGTTTGTCGCCGATAGTTATAGGAATGTTGAGGAGGCATGCCTAACGTGCATGTTCCCGTAAGGAGGTCGACTTGGCTAGGGTGATGTAGAGGGTTGGGGATATCTACTTGCTCAAAATATGAATTTTGATTTGCTTGAGCAAGTTCCAATCCTCTAACCTTCTCAACTAAGGCTGAGATGATTTCAATTGGCGAAGGCATAGTGTTTTTACTTAATGGAATTTGTTGCACACCTTGAGGTTGTAAAGGGGCATGATACCCTACAATGAATTGATCATTACCCTTCCAAGCTTCACCGAGATTATTTCCCATAGGTGGAGGAATGGGGGTGTTTTCTTAGAGCAGGTATCGAGTTGTGTTTGTAAACTCCCTATAGGTGGGTACATGTTTTGGGAGCATTGTTTAGTTCTAGTGTAGCGCGCTAAATGCTCATCATCCAAAAATGGGAGTAGATCTGATTGTCCACCGATTTATGGCTTGAAAAACCCGAGGAGATAAAATGGATTCTCCAAGAAACATCATATTATTAGAGCACGATGGCTCTGGTTTGTTGCGTTTGTGCAAGCTGATCAAACTCCTCAATTTGGAATGAAGAACTAGAA
Source organism: Taxus wallichiana var. yunnanensis (assembly GCA_018340775.1). NCBI lineage: Eukaryota > Viridiplantae > Streptophyta > Pinopsida > Cupressales > Taxaceae > Taxus > Taxus wallichiana. The sequence goes on from CM031240.1 coordinate 566,008,190, forward strand.
CTAGTTCTTTGAGGAGGAGTTTGTGATGACAAGTAATTATTTGAATAGTTGTTAGCCCATGCAGAAATTGAGGGTGACGTTTGTCTATTTGTTTGACCATATTTTTCTTCGAGACTGAGAGATAGGTTTTCCATATGCATCGTATCCTAACATATTCGGGGGCATATGAATACCCGTAGAATAATGGGAAAGAGTGAAGGTGGAAGAAAGAAATGAAAATAAAAGAAGAACAATTGTTAGTTCACATTGGGTTCACCAATTTTATTGGTGAAGCTGATGTGAAGGTTCAATGAGGTAGAGAAGATGAAACAATTGTTTGTTTCACATTGTGTTCACCAATTTTGTACAACGAGAAAATTGACATGAGAGGATGATAATCGGCAAGTTACCTTCCCGTGCACTTCGACCCCCGAGGTCATGTGGAGACAACTAGTATTTTGAAATGTGGGTGACTTAGATAAAGTCATAGCTAGGATTATGGTTAGTTTTCTATGATAGAAAAGCTACATGCGAGGATGAGAATCGATAAGCAACTTTCCTAAAGCTAACTATGGGAGGATAAGTGAATAAGATCTGGTAGTTTGATCTCGTGGTAGCTGGAATGACAAAGGGGAGATTTAGAGGCTATGAACGGGTAGCGTAAACTCCCTATGATGAATTAACTTAATTAGGATCTAAGTGATAATCTAATTTAAAGTCTCTGAATTAACTTAAAATGAAAATGACAACTTATACTACTGCTAAAAAGCAAACTAATCTAAACAAAATACACGATTGAAACTTTATAATTAAAAACAATAAAGAAAATACTTTTATACTAAAACTAAACAAGTGAGATAACCCGGTGTGGTTATTCACCTATGCAAATGTGTGAATCTAGATGAAAGATAACTAATTAACTTAATTGAAAACCTTCAATCTTACCTCAGAAGTGAGGAAAAAATCATAGCTTCTCAAAAACTACCATTCCCCACAACTTCCCTGGCAATATTGAAAGTGAGCTTAACTAAAATAAAATGATTCACTACTCTATTTGATAATAACTTTGACGATTTAAACCTAGATTTTATCGAGCGGAGGAAAATCCAATTGTGTTGTAGCTTGTCCCTCAAGTGTGATCTCTTCAGTCTTGTGTGTTCACGTGAATCCGAAAGAGTAGGAGTATAACAACATTGGTAAGAGAAGGCACTTTGGGACGATAGTTTCTTTGAAGGAAAAATGACATGAAGCACAAGTAGGAGAGGGATGGCGCAAGTGAACTAGCTTGGCCTATGTGATTCTAGCAGGGTCATTGTAGCAATGATGAAACAAAATTATAAACAACAAGTACTCGAACAATGGGCAATAGTAGCTTCAGAGAAATACAATGAAGTACAGTAAGAGAGGGATGGCGCAAGAGAATGAGAGCTTGGCCTATGCAATTCCTAGTAGGATCGTTGTTAACTAATTATTCAAAATTCTAGTCCATGATAAAGATAAAATGATTCATAAACAAAATCTAGGACTGAGTATTGAAGACTGAAGCTCAAGAATGAGGACTCAGGACAAATAACTAAGATGATTTTCTTGTAAACAAGCTGCATATTTATAGCATTTACAATCACCAGAAGGAAATTTCAAATTGAACTCTCTCACCATTAAATAAAGATAAATCACTATTTACTAGGCAGCCAAAACATAAATGCAAGCCATAGTGGTTGAGAAATGTGGATGCAAATTGAAGTTTTACGTTTGACAAAATTTTCGAATGTTTTAGAAAATGTGCACATGACCGCCACCTCACACGGGGTGATGGTTATAGGACTACTACCATGTCCTAGGTGATGGTTATAGGACCACCACCCTAGCCTCGGTGATGGCTATAGGACTTCTACTCTAGCAGGAGGTGGTCCTGTAACTAATAACAAAAATGTAAGGAAAAAGAGAGAAAAGGTTAGGACAAAACATCTAGAGGCTGGACAAGGATTTTTGGGATTCAAATGTATACTCAACGAGCTTTTTAGATTCTGAACACCTTATAAAGAGATCTAAATCATAATTGGGGTTTTCCGTAACCTCTTTTCGATAGTATAGTACATATAATTTTGGGTACGTATAATTCTCTAGTCCTATTTTATATAATCTCGAGAATCGTGTGTTGGAATAGTTTTCCTTTGGTGCTTAGAGATGATCTACCTTTCTATGGTCACAACTCTAGTGGTGACTCCATTTTTTCTGTCGTAGACCAGTGTTCTTCATAGATATGTTGTAATTGGTGTTTTTCATATTTAGGTTTGTAATAAGATCATATGATTGATGTTCCTCAAGATTTTAAGGGAAAAACCTTATTGATAAGGGTTTGTTTCCTAAAAACTTATCTATGGAAGCCTATGATGGTAGCATGGCATGTTATTCTCCTAAGGTCCCTTCCAGATCAAATACTTTTAGGAGTATGGATTTTAGGGAAATGCTTGGATACCCACATCCAATCCCTGATGGAGTCAGGATCATATTTCCTACTTTTTAGGGATATGGAGGTATATGTGTTAAAAAACATCTTGGTTTGTTTGAAGAAGTTATGCAATAATATGAGATAACATTCAAATATGTCTTCATGAGATTGTTCATGCATATATTGAAATAATATGGTAGAGACTGGTACAACTTCTTAAATAAATGTTTGTTACATTCCTAGGATAAATTGATGGGAGTATTTGTAAATTATTTTTGTGACAATCTCAGTCTTGTTTCTCCCAAGTTTAATGGAAATTCAAGAAACCTAGTTAATAGAGGAGGAACTTTGGTCCTTAAGGAGGAGGTAGTTGAAATCAATAGAATTTTTTTATGAAAAAAATGTTTGAGAGTGATGTTGAGATAGTTGGTAAAGTTGATGACTCATTTGATAAAGTTTTGGTATGTGATAAGAGTAAGTGTGGTGAGGAATTAGAAAACTTGGAGCAAGTTACCATGGATTATAGTTTTCTGAATGACACTTTAATAAAATTCAAAAATGATGCTCATTTCAATATTTAGTGTGATAAATGTTTTATGATGCTTGCTACTTGTGGCCATGATGGCTTGGTTAATGTTAAAAATGCTAGACTAGGTACTAAAAGAGACCGCATATTGGCCGATCAAACGGTTTGTGTAAATGGGATATCTTTGACTGACCTTTTGTGTGCCAAAACTGTAAGTGAATTTTGGGTGACCCTTTTGGAGGTATGTTGTTTTCTTGTTGGGGAAGAATGGAATCAGATCAGGATCATAATATTCTTGGTCATATATTTGAGTAGTTGAGAGATGGGACGATCACCAAGTATAAAGGATGGGCTCCTTCATCTAAAGATAAGTGTATGTTGCTTGATGAATAATTGATCAAGAAAGGAAATGTAGGTTATGTCATAGATCATCAAGTAAAATTATGTTGATTAGTTCAAAGATAGAGAAAGATAGCATTATTGGATTGGGAATGGATAAATCAGCTCTCTAACTTGATCCCAGTTCTAGCAAGATAGTTCCCTATATTGAAGGTATCAATCTGGATCCTATCATGGATGCTGATAGTGTTGAGTGTTTTGCATCGGTTCCAGATGTCAAAAATGTGGAGATATGTCTTCGTATTCTAAAGAGGTATGTTTCTATTCACTTGAGGAAAAAGGTATAGATGTTTGCATTCCTTTAATTTTTGATGAATTAATCAAGCATCGCATTTACCGAGTTTCCAAGGTTACAACAAGGGAATATATGTTGTGATGGAGGTATCTTGTGGAAAAAAACCCCATTCCTTTAGTTCGGGAAGAAGAGTTATGCTTGGAGCTAGATTCCTTCCCCGTTATCTCTGTTCATAAATTTTCATATGAGGGGAACATCTCTCCCTCGGGAGGGGATGCAATGGGTATCATTGTGACATATTTGAAAGGTGATGAATGTGTTGACTATTTTCTCAATGCTTGTTTTGAAATTAAAATATTTTGGTTGAATGGATACTTCACTCAACATGAATAATGAGAGCATATCAAGCATTTTGATACATACTGAGTTTTCTAAAGTCGTCATATTCGAGATGAGTAAAGAATATGAAAAAATTAGCCAACACATTATTCCTATTGAGTATAATTTGTGTGTTGTGTTGGTTAGTGGTTGGTTTAGTTTAGCTCGAGTAAGTTGTGTGATGGTATATGCAGGAAGTTGTTGGTCTTTAATGTAGTAAGGATTGTGGATTATTCTCACGACAAAACTTGGGTTGGATTCTCATGCTTCTCAATTGGGGATGTACACATTTTTTGGGATCTGGGTGGTCCTTCATGGATTTTTTTGGTTATTTTGGGCCTCGGTGATTCATTTATACAATGTAAATTTCTTTTCTTTTGTTTTTTTGGGTTCCTGTCTTTGTTCCTTTTGGTGTTTTTTGTTATTGGTGTTGTTCACTCTCTTTATGATGTGTTCTAGTTGTGATCACTTGCTATACTCTATTACCCAATGGATAGGAATTTTTCCTTCTTCCCCTAGGGTTTCTTTTGATGCTCTTTGGTTACTCATTAAAGGATTCCATCCTTGAGTTACATCTAGTGTTATTTCCCATAATCATCATGATTTACCTCAGCACCAGATCACTAGATGTGTTCTTATTTTTAACTCATATTTGTGTTTGCTATCAACATTTATAGACTTCATTACAAATATTTTTACTCGCTTAAGAAATTAGGTGCTCTTTTGATCATGTTTCGCATAAATTTTTAGGTTTCTAGGATTTTTAAGTAAAGGCAATGGGTGCTTTAGTGTGTTTTTGGAATAATCATTTTATTTGTAAAATACAAGTATAGTGTGCAAAATGTGAAATTCCCGATACCTAAGATAGGGAAGTATTTTGGAAACTATGAAGACACAATAAATTTTATTTTTTATCCCTTTGTAATTCATATGGAATGAATGTTGAGTTCTTAACCCTTCTATGTGAAAGAAAACATAAAGTGAATTCTTGGAGGAAGAAATAACAACGTCAAAGTGTTCCCTTTGACCAAGAAGGTGTAAATTTCTAGTTTGAGCCTGAGGTATGAGGAGGTATATTTGAATAACTTGACACGTGGTAGTCCCTGGGGCCAAAATTAAGTCTACATTTCATCTTTCTTGGCAAATGTTTAAGTATAGATTGAATTTTTGTCCTAGGTACTGGTCATGTAATTGGTAATGTTTGGCACATTTCCATGATTTATCCTATGAGTAATGAAGGATAAGGGAAAAATTTATAATGTTTCTTTGGATGAGGACATGGGATTTATTTAATAGTTAGTAGTTGGATTTCTCCTACGAACAATTTTGAGTTGTTTGAATTGTGTGTGTAATAGTAAGTATTATTGTAGAAGATTTATTATTAATTTTTTATGGTACATTATATGAAAATGTGAAGTAAATTTTGTGTCTCAGTGGTGCTAAAATAAAAGAAAGAAATATACTTCATGTAATCGAAAAGAAAAAGTAAATTCAAGCAAGGTATGTTATAAATAAAATGGGTTTCTATTACAGGGACCCTTCCTTGAGAATATATACACATAGGAAGGGAGATACAAAAATTATGATACAAACAAAGAAATTAATTTTCAATATCCACTTCTCCAAAGGTGAGAGTTGGCATGCATTTCGGAAGTTGGTCCCTACGATGTATAAAGTCCTCATTATTCATAACCTTGAATATAAATTGAATATCTCCACCATGCCTCATGACATTCCTTTTTCGGTAATATATGGACTCCTATCCATGGTCCATTTATAATCTAGGTGAAATCCATATTTTTCATGAGTGATCTCACCCACTCGTGAAGAGGATTCCTCCTCTTACATATGAGTTAGTATTCTAACTAGTGGAAGGTGAGTCACGATGAGTTATGTTGCTCCACTAACTAGATCATCACGAATAATTTTTTTGTTCCGAGAGAATCCTAGGTACCCACCATGGTCCTGGATTTCAACCAAGGTAGCTTCAGTGCTGAGCTCCACCTCTCTATTTCACCCATATGTAGGCTCCGGAGGTGGTGTTTCTTTCTTTGGTACGAACATTGGGGCCAAAATAGGAAGCTCATCACTAATAAGGTATGAGCATAGTAATCCCTATACATGTGTAGATGGTCATTATGGATATGAGGGAAATGATGGGACCAATGATTTTTCAAACACTCCATGCTCAGATGATATTCAGGTGGATGAGATGAAAGTGTAGGGTCTGTAAAATAGGAAATTAAGCACATAATTCAACCAACTAGTTTAGAAAGGAAAAAACTAGGGTGTTTTTAGAAGATCCATTCAGGGATTATCTCACATGTTAGGTACACTAAATACATGATTAATAAAAGCCTCATTGGGACCTATTAAATGGAAAAACTCACCCAGATTATAAATTTTTGATCCAGAGGGGTTCGCTCCTAAGGTCAATGAAACCATGGTGGAAGGGTTATTTGTAGAAATAAAATGCGAGAGGCTCTATAAATTTTAAATGGTAGTTAGAGGCCCATTAATCCAAACTTAAATAGGAAGGTTTCTCTGGAATGATGTGTTTTAAATATTGTGTCGCCATAAATTTCATATCTTTCCCGATCAAAAAAATGAGTGAGATTTAAATTAAAATTAAGAATTTATTTAAATCATGTCACCAGAGGGTAAATAAATGTTAAAATTTTCAGATAAGAGTCTTATCAATTTAATATTATTTTCTAGGTCACATTTAATCTCATGTGGAAAATCATATCTTAAATCAATGTGACGTGGGAAAGATTTTTTATCATCATGTTGACATGATGGTTGTAGGATGGTGGTGGGAAAATTTGATGGTTGTCACGGGGGAATATTCCATAATATTCCTTGGAGTCTCCGAGGGATAACATGGTGGTTATTGCATTATATTCTAGATGATATATTCCTTAAAACCCTTAAGCATATAAGGTTTTATAAGAAGAAAGGGGGTTTAAAGAACGAAGAGATGGTTCCTTTGAAGGTCAGTCCTTTTGGAGGAGAGGAAGAACTCACTTTGGAAGTGTTCCGTGAGGAGTTATAAACGTGTCTTTTCCATAGGAATTCACACCCCTTTTGTGTAATAATATTTGGAATTTCCATTTATTTGAAGTTCATGCCAAGGTGGTTACAGATGTACAACCATTGGGAAGATTTGAGAGCATGTTTATGTCTCCCTTATTTTTCTAAATAAATGGGTTTTTTTCAAAAGTATATAGTAATTATTGTCATTCTCTATTATGAAATGCTTTAAAGATATAATGAAGTGTTTTTACTCAAAAATATCATGTGACTTATGAATGGAAATTATATGTTAACACTTTGTAATGGTTCATTGGTTTGGATGAAAAAGAATGAATTCTTAAAGGGAAAATTTGGGGCATCATTTTAGAGCTTGTAAAATTCCTTGTTGATCTACTAGAACATGTGATTTATTCATGTGTCTTGGGGGTCCCTTTCTTCTAGAGTAATTAGTGTAATCCACATATGGTGCTTCAATCTTAGGGAACTTGAGTTAGATCTTCAGGGATTTTGGTTATTTGTTTTCCTTGGAGGTTCCCTATGGAAAATTTCCCCTAGAAAACTTTCCTTATCCTACTACTATGTCACGAATTAATGGAAATGTCATGGTGTTATGGATTTCATATTTCTTGACTCACTTACCCATTTTGATGTCTGATTTTTCCTTCTTTCAAATCCATACCCAACTTATAATCTCCAAAATATTTGTTTTGGTGTACTATTCAAATCCCATATACTTTTCATCAAAAAAAAATTCATAAGAGATCTTTGGGTGGAACACATAGTCATCTTATATATCTTGAGTGTGTTATCCTTGTTGATTAATTTTTATATGGTCCTTCCCATATCAATGCATGGTGATAGCTAAAAATCTCTAGAGTTGATATCGAGACCACATAATATCTATCTTCATCATCCCGTGTCAAATTTCTTAGGGACTTACAGTTCTTTGTGACAACTCTTTTGAGTGAGCATTGTAATAATTTGCTTTATTTTTCCTTCAATTGATCTCTCCTACCAGAATTAAGACTCTTCCTCATAACATCCCTCATCTTATCTCTACCCTTCAGGTTGCACATTAGGTTCTCTCATCCTGGCCTAGGCAGAGCTAGAAGTAGCAGAGATATCAGCCACACCCTTTATTAAGGTGCCTCCCTGTAACTCTCGGAGAGAGAATGGTTGGGTGAGTAGAGGAAGACCTCATCCTTGAATATAGAATGACAACTCATGCAGGTGCCCTCCTCTTACCTTGCCCCCTTTCCTACCCCTTTCCACCACTTCTTGATCTCTCTCCTCTCTGGTGGGTGTACATATGTGAATCAATAAGTCCTAAGAATCCCCTAAGGTTTTTAAGGGTTTTAGGAACCAACAGATCCACCATGGCTTGGGTATTATGAGTATCCACTTTTCCACCTTCATAAGACACTATATGAACCAAGTATTCTACCTCTCTTACCCCAAAATCACATTTAGAGGGCTTGGCATTAATGTGGCATTGTTTGGGAGTGTCTAATACTTTATTGACATGTGGTAAAATGTTCCTCCAAGTATTTCTATAAATTAATATATCATCAAACAATAATAAGAAAAAAATTCTACATTTGATGAGAACTTATTTACCGTGGTGACTTTTCCTTCATCTCATAGAACTAAAAATTCCTTCGTTTAGAATGGAACCACATGAAAAAATCCTAGAATTTCATCTCAATAGTTCCCAAAGTAGTAAACCATTGGACCCCCAACACAATGTCTTCTCCTCCTATTAAAGTGACATACATGGGTTCCTCTAGTAGGTAATCTCCCATAGATAGATGAATCTTATTAAATTTTATTGAAAAACTAACTTTACCTCCATCTACAACCATGACCTGAAACTCAGACTTGATAGACAAAGTAATTTAAACATATGGCCAAATTATGACTGATGAAGTTATGAGTACTAGATTCAATCAATACTATTACCATTTGTTTCTTCACAAAAAAAACAACCTTGAGTGTATTTGGGGTGTTAATTCTTGAAATGGCATGATAAGAGAAAGTAAGTTGAGATTCTTCAACCTATATCTCATGAACCTCTTCCTCAACATCAAATGCTTCCTCATTAGGAACCTTAATGTAGAATAATTTCTTCTTAGGATATTTACATTCTTTATTCCACTATCTATCAAAATTGTTACATATGTATTTTACTTGTTTTGCTTCAATTTATTGGCGAGTCAAATGTGTGGGTTAGGAAAATGATGTTTCTATATTAATGCATTCTTTGTGATTACTGACGCCCTAAATTTTACCATATATATTTCTTCTACATGATGAGAAATGATCATGTTTTTTTATATCGAGCCTTGATTAAGAAGGAAATCATCAAGATTGATTTTATCCTTGAGTCCACATAAGAAGAGATCATTTAGATGATCTTCTTAGATGTCATTAACTCTTAATGATATATTTTAGAAGAGCTAGATATAATCATTGATTGAACTCATGTGTCATAGGTTGAATATCGAATAAAACATTCCTCTGTAACACTATTACTATAGTGTGTTTGGAGCTCATCAGTGAACATACACAAAGTAATAGAGAGACCCTTCTTTTACTTTTTCTAACACATTTATCTATACAAAATGAATTTCTCTATAATGCCTCTACTATGTTAATAGCTATACTTGCTTCTTTGTAAGTAGTTGGCAAATGTTTACATGTGATTGTGTTCTATGTTATTGTGCTCTTTTGAACTGTTTAATCATGTTTTTGGAATGATATAGAGTACTTATAAATTATGGTTGTTAATCATTCTTATGAAAATATTCATACTTTTTTGTTGATCATGAAGTACTTAACTAGTTTTTGAAATGAACTTAGTGATTTCAGCTTGTGGAAAGTGTAAATCATGTTCTTGGAACAATTAAGTGATCAGATGATATGGTAATATTTTTAATGTTTTGATATAATTGCTACTTCTAAGTCTCTTTGTATCGATATTGGATGTAGGATAACACCTTGGATCAATTGCAATGATCCAAGGTATTCTCCTAAATCAATATATTTAAATGACTATAGGTTCTAATACTAATTGAATTCTTAATGATTTCTAGATTTGTAATTCTATATGTGGATCATGATGTTTTAAAGATAAATTTAGTTGTTTAAAACTTCCTTATAATATTGAAGGCGTAATTATGCTTAAGCACGTCTAATTCATTTCATAAAGAGCTTAAGGGGATTACATGGATGTGATTATGTTAAGGTAATGTCTATATTATTATTTTTATGATAAAAACCTAAGCTGACATAAGCTTAGATGATGTTTAAATTCCTAAGTGACTCTATGTGAATTTGATTAAATATTGACAACCTAACCTAAGGTTGATGTATCAATGTTAATTTAATTTGATCCTAACCTATTTAAGGGATCCTATGACCTAACCCTAAAGACCTAACTATGGTTAGATTTTGTGAAAGGGGTTAGTGGAATGGTTAAGTGAGTTGGGTGCCATCCCATACTCGTACTTGGTAATTAAATAGTTTTTATTGATAGCTATCGCCACCTTTTACGGAGACCAAGTGAGACTTGGTCATGCACACTAAGTTTGTGGCTAATGGAATAGTTAATTCTTACAAGACTATTAGTGTGATTGCTAATTTTAAATAGTGAGATGGAATTTTTGGGATTCAAGGAATTAACTACCAGTTCTACCTTGGAATTAATGGAATTTGGTGAACCAAAACCACCTTGGGAAAACAATGATGGTTTTTGGAGAAAATAAAGGAATCGGGTTTTGTTTCTCATTTGGTCATTCGAGATATTTTGTTGTGCATGTTGATTTTCTTTTTTGAACTCATAGTTCATTTTTGGTTAAACATGGATTTATTAATTGCATGGTGGAGGAAATAGTGGAAAAATTAATACGATGGCTATAAAAATTGGAAAGATGGAGAGGAAGGAGTTTCTGTGGAAGCTATTTTGTTTTCTCTATGGTATTTTTTGTGGAAGCTTGGAGAAAAATTGGATCTTGGAAAAGAATTACAGGAGCTCTACCAGACATGATAGGCTCTAACTCTTGAAATATTTTTCTCTATTTAATGGCTTCATGAAAATAACTCTGCTCTTATATGAAATCTAGTTCTTTGGTTCTGGGTTTTCAATATTTTCTTCTATATTTGATTATCTATGTGTATTTTGATCTATATTTTTTGAATGTGGTTGTATATTGTTATCATTACTTATGGGTTATGTATGTTTGAATGTGAATTAATATTTAATATTATGGATATGTTGGGTTTCATTGTGTAACCAAATACCTTGATAGTTTTATTCTTGTGCTATTATGAGGCATTGTACATATCTTTGTTATATAGATATCTTACGTTTGCATAGGATTTAGATAAAGTTTATCTTTATACATATTAAACTTGAAGTGGGTGTTAATGGAAATATAAATTAATTATATTTTTGTTCAGGTATTCACCATTTTGATTTGTTTTGGTGTTGGGTGTATTTGTATATCTCTAAAACAAACCTTTCTATTGTTTAACTTTTTATAGCAAGTCTATTAGTCCTATATTGATTGTATACTTGGCTTAATTTTAAATGGAATCTATTATTGAATCAAAAACCTTACTGAACTGGAGTTTTTTTCATTGTTTGATCATCACCTTGTAAAATGATAAGGTTGTACTTAACTGGTTATTTTAGATTTTTTTGGATTCTATGAGTAGGCTAGGATATTAACGAAGTATCTTTACTTCACCCTCTAGGACTATAAGCCTATGTAACTTAAATAATCATTAGGATTGATGACTTGGTGAGTAAGGGTGGTTTTATAAGCACATGATTGTTTTCTTATTGTTGTAACCTTTATTTACTTTCACCTTATGTTGAAGGGATTTAGTGGAATAGTGCGAGATAACTGTAGTTAAGTTAGGTAATGTCGATTAATGTTGAGCCCGAGGCTCACTTGGTCAAAATGGATATCTTGTCTTCCTTTACTTCTTATGTTGTTAGCTTGACTTCATACATCTAAAGTGGTAGGAAAACTCTTCCAGTCTTTGTAATTTCATATATGTTTGATAGTCCGATAGTTGAATGATATTCATTAATACTTGTTATCTATTATAAGTTAGTTGGAGCTTGTATAGAGCTTGGACTTAGATTTTGATTTAATATCTTAATATGCTAATAGTATCTTTCTAGTATGGGTGATTGTGTAGTCCTTATCCAAAATTAAGGAGTCTTTACTGAAATATAATGGACTCTTAGTCATTTTAGCTTTTGTCATTAAAATTTCTAATGAACTCATAATATTGTTCATAAGGTGAGTGTTTGGATATGATAAGAATCTTTGTGGGTTGGTATAATTAAGTTTATCATTTATATTATGGATTTTAGTTCATCATATTTTCTATGAAAAGATAAATAAGTAATTCCTTATACGATGTTGTATTAATGGTTATAAATGTTAGGAATTATCTTGTTATTGTGAACATTAGATATTTATATATTTGTATGTGTGCAAATATATATTATATATTGTGTGAGTAAAAATGTGAGTTGTAACTCATGTAGATAAGAGTTATTGAGATATGTTGAGTGATTAATGGATCATGAGATATTCTATGGAATTTTTGAGATTGAAGTTGATTCCTTGTATTAAGGAGATCAATCTTCTATATATTGTAATCTACCTTGTCTAATAAAATATCCCGGATGAATTTAAATTAATAATATTATATTCAGTGTTTATTATCATTTCTTATGTGTAACTCTGTCCAAATTTCAAGATTTGGTATCAGAGCATTTTATGCCTCAGGAATGTGATGGAGAAATAGAGAGAGATGAGAGGAAGCTAGTTGAATGCCTACAGCAGTTGGCTTCATGTAACTTAACGGTACTTTGTTTGAAAAATTATTTCACACTTCTTTTCAAGTGGATGTGATCTGCGTAGCATCGCTTTCTCTTTTTCTAGTTGGAGAAGGCTATATGTATCAATAAATTTGCATTCAAGTATAAATTTGATCGCTTATCTTTCACTGAAGGTTGATCCATAATAGTTCTGATCAGCATATTATGTGCCTATCGTGGATCCAGAGATCTACCCACCCGATCTCTACACAGTCTGCTCGCTTCAAGGTATTTTGTTGGCTTTAATTCATACTTATACTACAAATGGCAACCAGAATTGATGATTCATAATAATAAATATGCAACGTATATCACTTTCTGAGATTTGGCGGATCTGAATCCATTTGTCAAAGTATGATTGTTTATGTGACATCTCAAATCGATGACCTTCAGCAATAAATATAAAACAGAATACAACTTTCAGCTAAAAAGTCGCTTTATAAACAAATACGTAGCCTTGCAGGTTGCCACGACTTACTGTACGATGCCCATATTTTATGTCATTCATAAGAAAATGTTTTTGGTGGTTTGTTGAGTTTCATTTAAGAAAGAGACAAAGTAGTGCATGTTAATCTTATATTCCATAACGTCTTTCATTTTCCCATGTGTGTCAATTAAGTTTTCTAAGTCTTTTAAATTTTTGTAAAACAGTTGAAGTCATTGGGTCAATAAAGTCTAAAAATTGTTGTATCATTGTATTGTCAAAACATGTCATTATTATCAAGAGTCGGTCTTTGTCATCTTCAAATAGTTAAATGTTTTTCGTAAAAAAAATAGTGTCGTAAAAGTTGAATTTTATATTATCAGTATCATTGTCAAAAGTGTTTGTAAGAGGGTGCATTTTCAGTTGAAACCAACACTCTTTAAATTGTGGGAAAAAGTTATTAAAAAATAACAACAAATAAAAATGGAAATACCATTGGAAAAATTCAATGGTCTCAATTTTCACACCTGGAAAGTCAAAATACAAATGCAATTGATGAATAAAAATCTCTGGAGGATAGCAGATGGAAAAAAACTAGCTCCTTCAGATGCTAGTAAACTTATGGAATGGGAAAGCAGAGACGACAAAGCCAAAGCTATTATTGGTCTAGCTCTTTCAGATTCAAAGTTACATTATGTTGATCTTGAGAAGTCATCTCATGACATGTGGGAAAACCTTAACAAAACATTTGGTGTTAAGGCAGTGAATGCAAAATTTTCTCGAAATTACAGGTTGTTCAAACTAAAGATGAGTGAAGGAGCTACAATGTCCAGTCATATTAATGACTTACGAGCTCTTCTTTGACAACTTGCAAAAGTCAAAGCTCCAGTAGACGATGAGGATGCAAAAGCTATTCTTCTGAATAGTTTGCCAACAAAATATAGTAATGTTATTTTCACTCTTGGTCAGATGCCTTCCAACTCATTGGAAGATATGATAGCAACTCTTCTAGCTGAGGAAAAAGGACCAAAGAAGATATTGTAGAAGAAACAACAATGTATGTAAATAGGAAATACAAAAGTTTCTCTCAAAATAAAGTAGAAAGGGAATGCTTCTACTGCAAGAAAAAGGGACATACATCTTCCTTTTGTAGAATTCGAGCTCAAGATATACTTAATGGAAAACTCAAGAAACATGAGGCCAATATAACCATGGAAGAAGAATCAGATAGTGAAGAAGAAGAAGCAAAACAAGATGAATGTGGATACGTGTCTGATGACTTCTTATTCTAAATAACTTCAGCCACTCACTAGAGGTTGGAGGATACACTAGAGGTTGGAGGTCAATCAACGACCTCTCGTCAGTCGCCAACGACGGGGCCGCTTCAACTGTGGTGACATATATAGTTTATTATATGCTTTTCAATGTGTTTTCTTTCAGTTATGTTTTTAGCATTGGTTTGCAAAATAAGTGGCATTTCACATTGTGGGGGGGAACATGACACAAATGTTCCATTTCCAGTTTCTAGTTTGTGTGTGTGAGCAACATCATTTCCTATGTTATTCCCTACAGTGAGATATTGATGAGGATTGATAATATGACTTGGCACATCATGATGTGGTTGAAGGTAAACCACCTGAAAACCTTCATTTGTGGTTTGTGGTAAACCAATTGCAAAACCATCACTTTGTGGTTTGTGGTAAACCAAATGTAAAACCACCATTCTTGGTTTGTGGTAAACCATTTGTAAAACCATACTTGAGGTTTGTGATCATCCTGTGAAAATCACCAAATCATGAGTAGGTGCAAGTATAAGGAAGATTCTCCCCATGTTCACACTAAGGGGGTGAATGTTAGGAATTAGCTTGTTATTGTGAACATTAGATATTTATATATTTGTGTGTGTGCAAATATATATTATATATTGTGTGAGTAAATAATGTAAGTGAGTTGTAACTCACGTAGATAAGAGTTGTTGAGATATGTTGAGTGATTAGTGGATCATGAGATATTCTAGGGAATTGTTTGAGATTGAAGTTGACTCCTTGTATTAAGGAGATCAATCTTCTATATATTGTAATCTCCCTTGTCTAATAAACTATCCCAGATGAATTTATCTTAATAATATTATATTCTATGTTTATTATCATTTCTTATGTGAAAATATGTCTAAATTTCATGAATACATGACTATTATATTGGGATAAGAAGTATATCGTCCTTAGTTTAATTATGTTACAACATAAGTAACTTAAAAAATTAGAGGATTGAACTTCTTCCTTAGTAAGATATGAATGAATTGATTAATGATAGTTTGTATATTAATGTAGAATTCTATGTATTTCTATGAATCAAATATAATACTACAGGGGCATGAGTATGGGATCATATGAAGGTAACATTAATATTCAGGATTCAACATTACGTATGTTGGTATAAACAGATGTGATGAATAAACTATGTTTTGTCTTAGGTCTTGTTGGACTGAATATGAGGTTATAGTGATAAAATTTTGTACTTATATGTTTGTAGTATCGATATTCAAGTGTTATTCTGTCTGTTTGATTTGGCATATTGATGTAGATTGACTTACTTGTGATATATTTTAATAAAATGCTTTAGTAAGATTATTAGACTGATGTAATGTGTAATATTATCTTCTTGATGGTTACTTTTATGATGTCCTTGAAACATGTTTAAAGAGTTGTATGTTTCTTATAACCTTAAAATAATTTCAAGTAAAAGCAATTTTCCTTTACGAAATTATTAATTGGAGCATGTTGTTTTAAATATTTAACTTACCTATCATGCTTAGTTCTTATGAACTAATAGATTCTTACAATCTTGCGGATGAAATTCGTAAGGATGAAAGAAGGAAGACACATAAAAATTTGCATTTTTTCTATTGATTGAAGATAGATTATTTGATTAAATGATTATTGTGTTCATTTCTTGATGTACTTTAGATTCATAAATATGAAAGAACTTTGGCCATATATTGTATTAGTTCTAAAAATAAGTTGTTTAATTCGTTGTTTGAATATGAATTTGAGATTGATTTTTGAATGAAATAAAGATAGTTAACTTGTTTAAATTTTTAAATGTAAATGATAGGATGTAAAGAGTTTAACTTAGTTGTGAATCCATTAATAAAATTGATGTAGTTTGTACTACCACCATCACTATACTAAGCATAGGTATCATTTGTTTAAGTACTACATGCTTTATGTAATTATATTTAATTATGATCGATATGAAAATTGATTAAAGACCTAAGTAACTTATGTGGTATGACAATTATATGTCTATAGACTAAGACCATTAGTTGAATGGAATTGATTATACTTATATGATTTGGAGTGATCTAAATGGTCGAACCTAAAATATTTATATAATTGTTTTAGTTACTTACAAAAATAGTGATGAATATTGAT
This sequence comes from Taxus wallichiana var. yunnanensis, assembly GCA_018340775.1. Taxonomy (NCBI): domain Eukaryota; kingdom Viridiplantae; phylum Streptophyta; class Pinopsida; order Cupressales; family Taxaceae; genus Taxus; species Taxus wallichiana. The sequence goes on from CM031240.1 coordinate 566,024,952, forward strand.
TATAATGAAATTATAATAAGGGAATACCTACTAGATATAATTAAGTTATAGGAAAAAATTCAATTAAGGGAATACGAGATAATATGAGTAAAATGTATTTGTTTTGGGTTGTATTTATTAGGTTATGTTACTTTGTATAAGTATGGAAATGTACCTGAACATAATAGTCCCGATAGAAAAACTATCCCTTATGAATTTGTGTAAAACGATATTTTATGAATGATGTCCCACATTAAATAAAATTTAAAAGGAACACGATGCTTATCTCGAATTAATGGAAAATGTATGCTTAAATGATTAAGCATAATGCATACTTAAATCTCCAATCCTACAACTAAGTGAATTAATAGTTATGATCCTTACATATGGATTAACCATTACAAACCCTAGATGATCCTTATGCACGAAACCTAACGATAATATTATTAAAGGGTGGATTAAAAAGATGAGAATTAAATGAATTAATAAACTTGTTAAGTTGTGATGTTTTGTTTAATGGAACTCGAAAGACTATCATAACTACATGGTACCCATTCAATGAGTCAAGTCATTATTTCGTTACTTATGGAACAATCACTATGGCGTGATTATCTGCCTAAATCATTAAGTGTTGCTATCATAAAATTTGGATCCATGTCTATGTTGTACATTAATTAGTGATAGTAGTATGGACTAGTGTCGATGTCATCTTACGATCACTATAGATAGTGAAGTGGATCCGAAGCGATGCAAGTCAATTCAAATGCACTTGATTTCCATTAGTCTTCATAAAAATACAATCAACACTAGTCTATGCGTGCTAGCTCTACTTAGTATATAACAAGGACATGGATGTGATTGATGTAAGTCAAGTTATTCTAATCTAGATAATAGTTTTGAGTGTGGTGAAAGACATATTCCTTTTGATGAGTATGTTGTCTAGGAATAAAGGCATGGTATAAATGTCTTAAAAACATTGGCCAAAGTATCACAAACTGTTGGTTGCGTTGTCTTGATTTCACTTGGACTAAAGATGTGTAATATCATATGAGTATCGAATCAGATACTCATATAGGCTCTTTAGGAATTAACACTTTATTGACCCTTAATGGAATAAGGGAACCACATGTATACTTAGTATACACATTTATATAAAGAAACATGAGAGATCGGTTTAATACTAAGTCATGAAATGTGATACCGCTTAACGCAGAGTCATTATAACTACATATGGTTTATTTTTATGTGATGGATTAGCTAAATGAATGTTTGTTCTAAATTATGTGAATTTAGAATAGTGAACATTATGAATTAAAAAAATCCCTTGTTATTGAAGTCTTAAAATAGGATGTTACATTATCTAGTTCTAGATAGAAGGATGATTTTACCACCTTCTCATCCATTTAGGATTTGTTACAAACTAGAAAAATTATCCATTTGTTTGATCCATGTGATTGGATCATTCCCATTGATCTTACACATTTTCAATTTTGAAATAATATTATGCCATTGACTATAAGATCCACATGTTTTTACAAATGATCCTTCTTGGTTAGTCTGAATTGGATATAGGTATGTGTTTATTAAGGAGATCATGTGACTTGAATGGGAATTCATGCATCCTTGAAAGAGTGAGCACCATATCCTTCCTCAAAGACATCTTGATTTCAACCTTCACTTCTTGAATACCTTGGTTGAGGTTATCTTTAATTTTACCTTCCAGAACTTATGAATATCCCGTGGAGGTCATATTTAATTACCATATTATTAAACCTTTCTTAAAGGTGGGTGAATATTGTAGACACCTAAATTTAGCTACACAAATTTCACTCTAAAATTACACTTATTATCCTATTTTCTATCATTTGGTAATAATTAGCATGTTTTCACTAATTATCTAACACTCCTTTCCATGTTGGTCAATTAGTGACAATTCGTTAATTAACTTATTTCCCCCTTCATTATGGATGCAAATTAACACTAATTTTTTAGTTAAAATCCTATTCTAATTAATTAATTATCTAAAATTGATTAATTAATAATCTAAATGATAATTTACCCTCTTATTGGGTTGTTCCTTCCATTGATCCTTCAAAATCCATAAAATTCTCTCTAATTAGATATTACAAGCCTAACTTAGTTTATTAATCAATCTAATTGATTAATTTAAATCACACCCAACTCACTTATGTTGGGAAATTTTTTTTTATAAGAGGTAAAAAAGGGTTGAGGGGACCCTACCCCATAAAAAGTGTGTAAGATCAATAGAAAAGGGCCAAGGAGTATCCATTGAAGCCCAAGCATAACCAAAAGCCAAAACTATAAAGCCATATAACAAAAAACCAACCTAAAATCCCAAAGTAAGATAACTAATATCGGGGCCATGGAACTAACAACAGGAAAAAATAAAATAACCAGATCAGCCAAGACAATATAAAATCCATCATTCATTGATCAGAGCACCAACCATATGCATGCACCCATTCCATTCCTTAACTAGTCCGGTAATAGTAGATTTCTAGAACTAAAAGGATGTGAACATCCCCGATCTCAGTAGAATAATCTCCTTCATTTTCAGCATCTCATTCTCCATGGCAAGGAATCGCTCATTGGCATTCTTTAATTGTTCACTAAGAACAATAGGCATGAGTTTCTCAACTTTTCCCGAGTCTAAACAAGATTGTTTTCCTGAGTCTATTTCCTTCTAAGTCAATTTTTTCCTTAATTCAATTTTTTTTGGCCTTCCTTTTTTACTGTTAATAATCTCCACATTAATAGGGTTTTATCCTACCTAAAAATCCCCTTTTCCAGAAGGAGAAATTTTGGAAGATTCACCCCTTTTTACAATTGAAACAACATTTCCTTTTTCGAGGGATAAGTTTCAAGGAATCCCCATTTTTTAAGAAGTTAGATCGTATTTATTGCCTTCCACCTCCTTATTTAGGATTTGTTGAACATTCATGATTTAATCCAAGGAAAGGTTAATCAAATATCCTATTTTCATCCTCTCTCCCATTAAAGTAACAATTTTTCATTTTGCTCTTGTTCCTTCTGATCTTTGCTTTGTTACTTTAATGTTTCTTCCAAGAATTATCCGATTGAATGTTCATCACCCTTATTTCTTTTCTCCTTACTTGTTTGTCTAGTTAGTTTTTCTATTTGACTCATTCCTTTATTAGAAACAAATAGATCTAACTATCTAATAGAGGGGGAGTCCTTAGCTGATAGTTCCTTCATTTTTTCTTTAACTTTTGAATCAAACCAGGACTGATTTTTGGATCTCCTTCTATTGACCACCAAAGTAAAACCATCCTCATCTTTCCTAACATTTTTTGTTGGAGTTTTCTCAGTCTCCTCTTTATCTTGGATTCTCAGAGGTTTATATCCTTCAATATGATTTTTTGAAAAAAACCTTCCTATGATCAGCTACACTTTACATTATTCCTTTACCTTTGTCTTCTTTTCCTTCATTCCCCATCACAACCATGTACATTTTGGAGATCTTGAACTTACAGTTCTAAGTCAAATGTCCCCAACCATTGCATTTGGAACATTTAGCTGGAAAAATTTCCATTTCAATCTTTTACTCCCATATTCCTAGTCTAGACTTCAACTTAATGTTATTTGGGATATCCTTGTCTCAGTGATAGTATAGATACAAAATATAGCACAAACAAGTCTAGTCATATTTAGAGTAGCATTGTCTATTATAACTAGAGATCCCAAGGAGTTAGAAATTCCTTTAACAATATCTTCATGCCAAAATTCTAGGGGTAGGTTAGGAAGATGGATCTAGACAGGGAACTAATTTAGATTTTTTTTTCTTGGATTGAAATATGGTTCCCATTTCCTAAGATACCAACCTGATTTTCCCCAAAACCAAGGTCCTTCTTCCAGAACCTTCTACATATCTTCTTGGATAATGAATTTAAAAAGGAAAAAACCATTTGTAAGAGCACTTACCTCCAAGTGTCCTTTTGGGTTCCACTTCAATTTGGCCCACCTTCTAACAACATCGATATTTGGTCTTCCACCCACAAGTTTCCCAACCAATGCTTTGTTTAAATTTTTGTAGTGCTATTAAGGAGGGAGTCAGAGATTTCCAAAACACATCCCAATGCATCCTTGACTTCCTAGAGGAATTTTTTTTCCCTTTGAGACAAATCCATTTTTAACTCGGCTCGACCAAGAATCTAAAGTTTTTTGTTGTGACCATTTTTCTAGGTGTCTTCATTTCCATAGATCTCACCTTCTTCTACAGTTGTTGTAGGATCTGTAGATCTAGGTGTGATTTCCATACCATCATTTTCTCACTCTCCTAAATTTAAAAATCATTTTCTCTCTTTTCTTCACTCTTCAACCATTTTCACTCTCCATATGTTAGAAAATATAATTAACCTCCCTAATCATATTTAACCCTTTCTAATTATATTTATCTCTTGTTAATTCTTAGATTTCTTTTATCCCACATTTATAAAGATAATAGTTTCTCCAAACTAGAGCAATATATATAGAACCATCCCCCTCTTTTATAAGGTTACACCTTTACACCCATGTCCTTGGTAAGAAATTATCATAACATAAGTGCATTTTTTAATATAAAAATATTATTGATCTAGCAACCCTTTTCCATTTTCTACTTAGTAAGAGTGGTAAGAGGATAACCAAAACTAACAATTAAGCCATATTGGTGAGACCTCTTCCTCTTCCTTAGAGAAGTCCTTTGAATGCACATGACTATGTATAGATCTCTTAAGGAAATATATACAATGAAAATCCCATCAAAAACATCAAATGATGGTTTGCATTTCATGTTTTTAATATTAGATGCATTAGTTAAGATTTTCCTTGTAATGGCTTTATCTTGATGTTTATGTTGAATTAGCTTAATTATTGAATCTAATTGGTATTAGGTTTTATTAATTATCTTAGCTTCTTTACCATGCATACATATGGTGTGCCGACTAGGACACTCCTTTGTCTCACATGCATTCTTTATTTTTGTTGTTAAGTTTCTTTTTTGCATACTAACCTCTTTTTAACACATATTGAAATAACTTGTCTTTCTTAACTTGTTTTGTTGATTTTGCATGTGTTGAGTCTTCCTTATAGGTATAAAGGAGGTGAAGTTTTTTCAAAATGGGATCTTGATGAGAAAAAATCAATATTTCTCCATGCTATCATATTTAGAGCTTCATTTTTCATCATTTTACATGCTAGTTTTGTCAATTTGATGAAAATGTTGAGTTTTTTATCATGAATGTTAATGTTTAGTATTTTTAGTATTATTTTCACATATTAAGGATGGGGTTGATTTAAAAATGGACTAAGTATGGGAGGGAGCAACTAGGATCTCGAGGAGAGAGAAAAGGTTTCAAACAACGATGGGTGGGAAAATGAGAGCAGATAGATTCCACCTTAGGGGACATAGTCTCGGAGGAATAGTATTTAATGGAACAAGGTAAGAATGAGACTAGACCTATGTCCGGGACCCATGTGGGAAATGGGACCCTAGATCATATGTAAAAATATTGAGATCTGGGAATGAAAAAAGTTTAGGGATCATTCCACAACTTAAACAAGGTGAATCGGGTAACTATTTAGAAATCCTGATAGCATTATTAATAGGACTTTGAGAAATATGGAGAATTATTTGATAGGGAAATTGGTTGGTGGAAGACCCAATATAGAATCAATAAGATCTTGGTCAGTTCTAAAGCGAAACCCAAAGGGCATATGGAAGTAATAGTTTTATGAAATGGCTTCTTCTTGTTCAGTTTTAATAATCTAGAAGACCCCAAAGAATCCCTAATGATGGCTCAGTGGTTCTTGATGAGGCTAAAATATGCCTCATCAATGTGCAATGAATACTCTCATTTTACTTCTCTTTTAATCAAGTTTTTCTACATTTCATAAATTTTGTTTGATCTAAATATACGTTAGGATGTAATTGTCCATATTTTGTTTGATTTAGTTCAAATGTATAAAAACTCTATAATTCCTAAAAATTGTGTGAAAATTCAGTTTTTGGGAATAAACAGTAATATTTTGTCGGATAAGTCATTTTGAAGTAGCCAACACCTTTTTGAGGAAGTCATCTAAAATGTGGCTTAGCTCCGGAACTCTATCACTTAGCTCCAGAACTCTATCGCTTAGCTTCGAACTGTATTGCTTAGCTCCAAAACTCTATCACTTAGTTCTAAAACTTTATCACTTAGGTCCGGAACTCCACCACTTAGCTTTAAAACTTTAGCAGTTAGTTCCAAAAGGTTTCCCTTTGGTTTCAAAACTTCTCCAAAGTTTGGATCAATGGGAATCTCATTATTTTATAAAAATTTGGTTATGGAGAAAATAATGGGCCTTCTAATAAGAAATAGACCAATAATTTTCTGGTTCTTCATACTCTAAAAATACATATGTAAGACCAACAGTTGTATATCCAACTAGTTTTCTAAATTTCATATCTTCTTTGGGCACTATTTCAGTTTCACTAGAATCTGTAGGTGGAAATACAACTATTGAACACTCATGATTGTAAATGCATCTTTAGATGGAAAATATATATAGAGAACTAAAGATAGATGTAATAAGATGAAATTTTGTAAGACTAAACAATTCAATAATAAGAATAGCCATTTTATTTTGAGAGCAACATATTGTGTTAATTCCTTATTCAAGGTGGAGCAAGGGCCCACTTCTCCAAAAATAAGGATATTCTCTTTCATTGGTATTTATATTTTCAAGTAGTTTGTATAAATCTATTACTTAGCAATCTTGAAAGTACTTTTGATTTGTCAATTAAAATCTGTTTTGATTTATTTATTATCCCTGAAGGTTTTATAGTTACATTCTTATTTCCTTACAAGAATTTCCAACAAAATTTTCAAAGTGTGTTTATTTCCAACAGCGTGTTCAATTCTATAAAGTGTGTTTATTTCCAACAGTGTGTTCAATTATGCAAGATTTGTTCATTTCAGCAATGTGTGTTTATTTCAGCAAGTTTTTTTATAGTTTGGATTTAATAGGAATATGGCCAAGAAATCTTAAGACAACTTAAAACACCCGGAAAAAAATATAATAAGTATCTACAATTAATTACTAGTTTTCTTGAGACTTCACTTATTACATATAGCTTCGAAACACCCATGGTTTTAATATGACATCAACCACGAGTTGATTAAATAAAGGGAATATTGACACCCATCATTTTTGGTGCTATTTACTGGGATACACTAGTTATAATTTTCTAATTAGGTGTTAACAAGAAAATTAATCACACATTATAATTGAAAACCTTCCCTATGTTATCATAAAATTTTTGAGTCCACCAAGAGAATCAAAGGGTAGAACCTTCATCTAGTTCAAATAAGGAAGGTGAGTAAGAATTGGAAGAACCATTGTCCCCTACTAAATAGGAAACATAAATCCCGCCTTTAGAATTTTTGGATCAATCACCAGAAGGGGGTGGAACCTTTAGAAGAAGGGTTATATCCCAAGAAGCATTTAGAGAAAGTATCGATTCTCACTTGACTAGTCAACCTCCTACTCCATACTTATCACCTTCGCGAGTGGATCACATACCACATTGATTGGGAAAAATATTCATAATATATTCTAGATATGGCTCAAGAAGCTAAAAGAGAACCCGATAGGAATTTTAGTTATCCAATTCGGTTATAGGATGACGATACACCTATGAATAATGTTTCACCTACACACTTGCCTAAATTTAGAGGAATTTCATCGAGGACCTTGGCCAATTTTTGTTAGAATTTAAAGCATTATGTCAAACCTATGACTAAAAAATAGATAGTAAAAACTCAAGTTGTTCCCATCTACCCCAAAGATGCAACAATGAGGTGGTTTATGGGATTAACATCCAATTACATTAGCACTTGGGGTCAAATGGAAACTTCCTTCTTAGACAAATATCAAGACTATTGTAGTGGGAGAAAAAGGAAGGAAGAATTTTTTAGGATCAAACAAGAAGAGGATGAAAATCTGGAAGACTATTTAGATATATTTCTCTTCATAAGTAAAAGGTGTGGATTTATACTTAAAGAAGAGTTAAGCATAACCATTTCTCTTCATCAATTGAGAATGAACGATATTAAATATATTTGTAGAAGTTATTCAAGAATGAGGGGTGGACCCGGAAAGAAAAAAACTATGAAAGGTATGAATCCAAACATGAACAAACTTATGGATGAACTAGAAAACTTTAAAACATATATCTTAGTTCAATTAACTTCAAACATGGATGGATTGCAAGCCAAAGAAAATGCTAATACTGAACCATTAGCTATGTATTTTCCTATATGCATAAATAAGCATGCAATAAAAGATTTTCCTCTAGATAAAATAGAAATATGTCTTATTTGTAAATCTAGGGAACATAAATTTAATGCTTTCTATCTTCTTCCATTAATAAAAACCAGCTTAAACAAACCAAAGAATTCATCCAAAACATAAGAAGTAAACTTTTCTAGAGAAAATCTAGCTAGGGAAGTTCATACCAAGATCCATTCATAAACCCTAGATGATGCCATGGGTGGCTCATATAGTACCACGAAATGAGGACAACCCCTTGGGTCCCTCAACCAACATGAAATCCCTAGGATTGGGCAGGAAAAGCTTGGTATGCTCAAGGACACCAACAACCTTGGTCTAGTCAAGGTAACCCTTATGCTTGGTCACAACCTAGGTGGAACCCCAATAACTATGCTCAAGGGAAGACATATCCCAACTAGAAACAACAAGCCATAATGGGTTCCCCAACACAAGGTTCACAAACTAAAAATGTGGTTCAAACACAAATACCAACACAACCAGTGGCTAATCCCAAAAACAAACAAACAACCCTTGTTTATGGAGTGGAATAAGAAAAAACTGGTTGATCTTAATGCCATGGACTATAAATATATTCAAACTAGATCTGGAAAAATAATTAATAGTCCACATGTTATAATTACGAGATGTCAGATGAGATTGAAACACCTAGTTTAGTCATCCCTAAGGTTGATGGAAAAGAAAAATAGAAACAACCAGATAAAAATTCTATAGAAACCCCTTTTCCAGAAAGACTTAATGAAGTTATTGAGACCAAGGAATCTGAACTAGTGTAGGAGTTAAGGAAATTAAATATTGAAATACCATTGTTACAAGAAATCAAGGACATTCCTGAATTAAACAAATTAATCAAAATGTTATGCTTAAAAATACCTGGAAGGAAGAAGTAGTACCCTAGGACTATTAAGGTAGATGGGAAACTTGTTGATTTATTAGTAGGAAAACTCTCACTTCCCAAATATGGGGATCCTAGAAGCCCTGTTATTTCTATCACTATAGGGAACAAACATATACATAATGTTTTGGTTGATTTGGGAGCAAATATAAATGTTATGATAGTAGGCACTTTGGAAACATTACCATTGAGAGGTATACAACCTACTAGCACCATATTGTAGATGACAGATCAGTCAGTAGCTAAACTAGAAGGGATCATTGAAGATTTTTAGTCATGGTGGAGTCATGGGAGTATCCAGTGGACTTCCTTACATTACATCAAAAGGTAAAACAATTGGTTATCCCATCATTTTGGGTAGACCATGGTTAGCTACACTGATTGTTGCCTTAATTACATATAGATCAAGTGATATGACCATCTCAAAAGGTAAGTGTTCTACAAAATTTTCCCTATATCCTTCTGCAAGACCTTTTATTGATAATCAGGAACAATTATAGGTTGATGATCTCGATACTAATGAACAAAACTTGTCTTCTTTGGCTATGATAACATTACAGGATCATGTATGGGTGGTGGAGAAGATTATTAATCACCCATTAAGTGATCACCAATTGTATTTGGAAAAATTACGATAGTTCGGAACCTTGGACATAGTTTTAGAACCTTCAGACTTATTTTCAGAACATTCAAACTTAGTTCCGAAACATTCATACTTATCTCCGAAACCACAACAATCTCATCGGATGTAAATAATTTCACTCTAGAGGAATGTGAATTATCTTCGGGAGGGGTGGAAATAGCTATGGAATTAGTAGCATTAGTCTCAAAGATATCAGGAACCAATAATGAATCTCTGTAAAATGTTAGTGATGAGGAGTTTGACCAATATCAAGATAAGTATCATAACTTTGCTTACTGTCCTTTATCTAGTATTCTTTCTCAAGGGAACTTTAGAGAAATTTCTGCATATCATATGTTGTTACCTCATTTATGTCCACTAAACATCCTAATGGAACCTTTTTAACAAATAATTTCATCACACACTGGAACCAAACAAATTAAGATTCAACCAGGAAAGATTTTGAACATTAACAGCTGGTTGGAAAATGATCAAGAAGCTAAATTGTTTGATGTTTTGAAATATCATACTAGAGATTTTACTTGGGAAAATAAAGACATGAAAGGAATCCACAAGTATTTTCACCCATAAAATTTATCTTGAAAATGTTAAACTAGTTAGGAAACCTTAGAGAATGTTCAATCCAGCCTTAAGGGACATAGTCAAACATAAAATTGAAAAGCTATTACAAGTAGGCTTTATCTACCCCATTTCGATAGTCATGGGTGTCTCCTCTTGTAATTGTGCTTAAAAATAATATAAAATGGAGAATATGTGTTGATTATAGGAATTGAACAAAGCTACACTTAGAGATTATTTTCCTTTACCATTCATAAATCAAGTTTTAGACAACCTCTCGGTAAACAATACTTTTACTTCTGGATTTATTTAGTGGATATAACCAAATCAAGGTGGCTACTAAGGATTAGTAAAAACTACCTTTACTTGTCCATAGGGTACCTTTTCCTACAAGGTACTACTATTTGGATTATGTAATGCTCAGTAGCTTTCTAAAGGGTTGTACTAGTAATTTTTATAGATATAACTAATGATTTTATAGAGGTATACATGGAAAAATTTCTATTCATGGAGACACATTTGATGATGCCTTAAAAAACTTGGACAGAGTATCAACAAGATGTGAGAAACACTATTTGTCTCTTAGTCATGAGAAATGTTTAATGATGGTTAATGAGGGAATTGTTCTATGAAATCATATTTCAAAAGTGGAATTTAAGTGGACCAAGACAAAATTAGTATTATTTCATACTTACCTTTTCCTAAAACCCCCACTAATATCAAGTCATTCCTAGGACTTGTTGGATACTATAGGTGTTTTATCAAATATTTTAGTAAAATTGTTGCTCCCGTGTTTGGTTTTCTTACCAAGGATTGTGAATTTATTTGGGATGAAAAATGTCAACATGCTTTTGAAGAGATTAAAGAAAAAATAATCACTACCCCAATACTAGAGGACCTAATTGGGAGAAACATTTTCACATCTAAACAGATGCCTCAAATAACTCAATTGGTGCGATTTTGGGACAAAAAGATGAAGAGAAGAAAATGTATGTTATTTACTATATTATTAATAATCTTACTCCCACTTTGAAATAAATTACACCACCACTAAATTTTTTTCTCATTTTTATCTATTCAATTAATAAGTTCATATATTATATTATAGAGTAAAAAATATTTGTACGTACAGATCATTCAGTAATTAGATATCTAATGAACAAACTAGTGGTTAGAGGTAGGATAATCAAATGGTTATTACTTTTACAAGAATTTGATATTACTATTGTGGATAATACATAAAAATATAATGTGGTAGTTTATTTCTTGTCAAGATTAACGAGTACTGAGGATCAAGATCCGATTAAGGACAAATTTCTAGATGAACAATTATTTGCTATTTCAGCTTGATACACCATGGTTTGCTGACATGGAAAATTATCTTGCAACAGGAAGTTTCCTCCTTCCTTTACTAAGAAACAAATGAAAAGTTAATAAAAACTAGTGCACAATTTAAATGGATAATTGTAATGTTATTTAAATGTGGTCATGATTTGGTTTTACGCAGTGTGTGAGAAAAGATGAAGTTTTGACATACTTAGGGCATGTCATGATGAACCAAGTGGAGAAACTTTTCATTGAAAATAATAACCCACAAAATACTTGTCACTTTGGGTATTATTGGCCATCTCTATATAAAGATGTAAATAAATACATCAAGCAAAGGTGATCACTTTGTCGACGGATGGGACAATCAACTTTTACTATTGAAATTCCTCTACAACCTCAAGTGGTGATTGAACCATTTGAAAGGTGGGATATGGATTTTGGTGGTACTTTTAGTCCTCCTTAATAGGGAAATGAGTAAATTTTTATATGCACCGATTATGTGACAAAATGGGAAGAGGTGCAAGATTTAACAAATGCTAATGAAGATGTAGTTGATTTCCTTTGGCAAAAATTATAATGAAGTTTGGTGAACCAAGAAGTATAGTTTCAGAGACCAAGGCCCACAGGTTCATGTCTAATATGATCTAGGCCTTTACAATGTACTATAAAATCAATCATAAGAATTCATATCCATATCAACTATAATCTAATGAAAAATCATAAGTGACAAACATGGAATTGGAAAACATTTTCACCAAAATAGTTGAAGCAAGTAGAAGAGAATGGGTGAAAACACTACTTGAGGGTGTCTAGGTTTATAACATAACTTGGAAGACTACAACAAGATTCTCACCATATTAGTTATTCTATAGGAATAATCCCTTGTTACCCATTGAATTTTAACTATAAATATTTAGGAAAATAAATAAATTGGGTATTGAATTGGATACAACACAAAAGGAAAGAATTCTACAAATCAATGAATTCGATGAGTGATAATCCAAGACCAAAAGAAGCATTGACATGATACACATATCAAGGAAAGATAATTTAAGATAGGATATTGGGAATTACTATTTGATTCCAAGTACCAAAAATTTAAAGTCAAGTTGAGAACCGGTGTTTAGAACCTTATCGATCGAGAAAATATATGATAATGACTTATTCAGCTACTTCCCATTAATGGTAGTAGAAGGACACTTTTCGTTGATGGACATAGACTAAAAATATATAAGAAACAACCTACCAGGGATGAATTCTTGAAGAAAATTGAAGTAGAAAAGGATTTTTATCATATAGAAGAACCTAGTTCTTCCAAAATGATCAAGTAATCAGATGCAAGGATCTAAATAAAGGGAAGGGAATGAAAACCATGAAATGGTGCTCTCTTACCCCCCCGAAAAAAAAGAAAAATTGAAGGGAATGAAAACCAATAAATGGCATTCTCTTCCGTAAAAAAATCCTCTCAAAAGGCCAATTGAAAACCAAAAATGGCGGTTGGTCTCATCAATAATTGGCTAATTCAAATAAAAGGAACTTCTTTGGAATTCTAGCTATCTTTTCTAACTATTTTTTTTCATTTTTAGGAATGATGAGTCATCAAGGCAATTGGATTACATCAATAAGGACAGTAATTATGTCTTGATCTTATTAAGGGTTAAATTAAAAGTTTACATGTGTGATTAGACTTGATTTAAGTTAGTGGTATAATGAGTTACTTATTGCACATCATAATTAAAGGGAAATAATCATGAAGGTGATGTCGAATAAATAAATGAAAGTGGTGGTGTATTAATAACAAAGCGTAATTTAGGAAGAAGAAAATATAATTCAGAATATTTGCAAAGAAATTCAAGGGGGTAACAATGAATTCATATTTGAAGTTCTCAGTAGCTAAGTCTAGAAGTTTTGCAACTAAGTCCAGTTTGTAGCTATCTCCCTAAGAGAAAGGGTTTGAAAGAAGAAAATAATTTGAATTTTTTTCTTGGCCATGGGTATCAAAAATAAATCAGAACCAGAAGACGATACAAAACTCCTTGCAGATGGAGAAGTAACGACCATTTTTGAACAGGCATGTTGGCTAGAGTTTCTGAAGAAATTATCAAAATACAATGATGAACTGGTAAGAGAATTTGTTGTAAATTTATAACATCTTAGGACCAAGGTTAAGGGAATTATAATTCCTTTTTCTATTAATATAATGAGCAATGTATCTAGTGTACCAATTGTAAATGTACCAACCCTGTAAGGGGAACTCTAAAAGAATTGGTAGAAACCTTAAGACAAGAAGGTGAACCTAAGCCCCAATACATTTATACCACTAAGAAAGTCATAAAAGGGTTCAAAAGAGATAGCCTACCCAAACCCTTTGATAGAGTATATTTTTGGGTAGTAAAATACCTGACATGTGATGGCCAATATGGGATTGTTGGAAGGGAAGTCCTTAAAATACTGATATATCTTAGGTATGGGGAAATAGAGCAAGAGTATATAGTAAATCTTCCTAGTTTCCTCTTCGATTCCATCCATATCATGGCTCAAATATATTCTTGGGAGTAGGAACAATTAGACACCATGGATTAATTCATCTAGTATGTCAACATCATTTTATCTCTAAGAAAAATGGGGAGGAATCATGAGAAAAATTCCTCCAAAAATTCAAAAAAACTCTTGATATTATCAAAAGGGGAATACCAAACCCTCTATCTCCTAAAAGTAATTGTTATCCAAAATTCACCCCCAGGGTAAATTTGATAACATGCATCAGATTTTTCAATCCCGAGAAAGTATATTGATTCAAGGCAAAAATCATGTTTCTGGGGTCCCCTCGGCTTCTTTCTAACTCTCCTATCCAAGAAGAAAACCCAACAAGTTTTAAAAGTGTGAAAAAGTTGCAAAAATCCAAGCTTGGGGGTGAAAAAACAAGAAAATCGGCTAAGTCCTAGTCTAGGCCATCCTTGGGACAGTTGGGACATCGGAGCACGAATCGGCCAAAAATACGCCGGGTGGTCTCGTGAGCATCCGAGACAGTTGGGACATCGGGACGCGTGGGACGTGAAAAGCCAAAATGGCTGAAAGCAAGGAAAAAATGTCACCTATTTCACGTTTTTGGGACATCCGGGACAAAAGTACGCGAAGGACACGGATCGGCCGGTTTGGCACAAGTCAATCCATTTCGGGTGGTTCAGAGAGATCTGTTTCTAGAAAATCAGGGACAGTTGGGACAAAAGTACACGGAGGACGCAAACCGGCTGGTTAAGCTGAAATAGAGGACTTTCATTTGGGACATCCGGGCCAAAAGTACGCGTGGGATGTGAAAAGCCGAAAGAGCCGAGAGCGAATGGAATCTTGCCACGTGTCTTCACCGCAAGCAGGAACAAGGAAGCCCGAATCGGGCGGTTCGAGAGAAATTTGTCCCAGACAGTTTGGGACATCCAGGCCAAAAGTACGCATGGGACGCGAAAAGGTGAAATGGCCGAAAAGAGACAAGGAGGCCCGTGGACGAATCAGAGCGTGCCACGTGTCAGAAGAGGAAAAGTTAGAAATATGGCTAAGTGTTTCACCAAAAATTTTAAAGATGAAGGTCTCACCCCACACCCGCCTGTCAGCAAATGAGATATGGCCATGTGTCCCGAATGGATAAGGCGGGGCCAATTTAGAAGATTTTCCAAAGTAAAAATGAAGGAAATTTTTGAGAGAAAAGGGCCGCGGGAAATTTTGGAGTGTCAAACCTGCACCCAATGGGGTTTTGACATGTGTCCAAGTGTAAACAT
Organism: Taxus wallichiana var. yunnanensis; assembly: GCA_018340775.1. Classification (NCBI taxonomy): domain Eukaryota; kingdom Viridiplantae; phylum Streptophyta; class Pinopsida; order Cupressales; family Taxaceae; genus Taxus; species Taxus wallichiana. Next base: position 566,040,478 of record CM031240.1, read on the forward strand.
GTCAGGTGCAGGCCATAAAAATTTGAAAAAAGGACGAGCCCACCAACGAATCAGAGCCCAACACATGTCATCCAAGTGGCAGTGCACGAAAAAAATTCAAATATTTTCCCGCCAATCTATTTTGGCCTGGTTTTGCCCTAAATCTTGAGATCACCATAACTTTTGATCCAAAGCTCATATTTTCATGTTCTTTATATAAATGGAAAGCTGGTGAAATTCTCTACATGATTCCAGGGTCAATCTTGCATTTTGGTTCAATTTGGAGAGATAAAATCAAGAAATGTCTCTAGCATGTGATAATGGCCAGAAATGACGTTTCAACAACCAGGTTTTAATGCACATGGGTCGCATTCTTCTTCGACATGGCCAGAACTGACGTTTCAATGACCAGATTTAATGCAAAATATAGTTCACCACTTTTGCTAGGGTTCTCACCTACCACCATAATAATATGAATTAAATGAAGTGGTTGGGTTAGTTCTGGATTTCCTCTCTCTTCCCTCTCTCATTCTTCCTATAAATTATAAGGAGGGGCTTATTTCAAAGAGGTTGTTCATGTTTTCAGCTCTTCCCTCCCTTCTTTTCTTCTCGAGGGTTGAAAATGGAGTTCAAACCTCCCCTTCTCTGTAATGGTGTTTTTGCCTTTTACCATTAAAATGATGTTCTGTGCAAACTTCTGAAGCAACAAAAACGTGTTTCGTGATGCATCTGTCCATCCTTGCTCGTTTTTCAGCTTGTTTTCTTCTTGCCTCTCTTCATTGTAGGTATTCGTGCATATTTAAATGTTCATTGCAGGTTTGGAGCTGTGTTCATGGAGTTTTGGGACATTTTCTGTGTGAAATCTATCCTTGGGCCTGTGATGCATCTATCCATCCTTCCCATTGCTCACCTCTCCTTGTTCCATGGCAGTTTTGATAGATGTTCAACATTTTCCTTCTCTGGTGTATCACCATTTTAGTGTAGGCTCTGTTTTTCCCTTTTCTCTCTCTCTCTCTCTCTGTCTCCTTGGCATGGTTAGATTAGGATTAGATTAGCTTGCCTGCACTGGAATAGCTTGTGGCAGGTAGTTTAGGAAGAGGAACCAGCCTTCTCTGGAGATTCCTTTCTCATTTTCACGAGTCCCACACTCAAAGAAAGGATTCAATGTTGTGCAATCACACTAGATGCTAGAGTGATCAACCTAGAAATCTGATCAACATCCGGGGTTCTAGTGATTTTGCACCAACAGTTTTGGCACACCGGTGGGACCTTAGAGGTCTTCCACTTCATCTTTTGTAGGTTGGTGTGTTCCTGTGAAGATTTCAGCCTTTGGAGGCACTTGCAAACACATCTGGCGACTCCATCTGATCAGCAACCCATTTCTGAAGTTGCAGACCTGTTTTTCATCCATTCCCATCCATCCTTCTTTCCATCCCTTTCATTCCTTTCTATTCCATGAAGTTGTGCAATCATGACTTCATTTCCATCATGGAATTCATGTTTTCAACAACAAAGCAGCAATGTTTCCCACCTCCAACATGTTTTTTAAATCCTCCAAATCAGCATTTTGAACAAATTCAAAATCAGCATGCATACCCATATGAGCAGCAATACCAAAATCAGTTTGGCTATGGAGCTTTCCAAGAGCAAGAGTATGCATATAATGAAGACAATTAGATTCTAGATGCTGGTCTGTTGGAGAAAATCCAAAAGATGGAGGTAAAGATGTTGCAGATCTAGAGCAACATGCTCAAATGAGAGCTTTCGAATTGGTTGCGGACTCTTTTTCCATGGGGAGGCCCTTTTCCAAGACACTTCAGCCCTCATGAGAAGTGGACTTCATGATAAAGATGCTGCCCCAACTTGCACAATGGACAACGAAATAGAGGCCTATACACTTGTTGTTGAACAACCTTGTCAATGGGTAAGTTCCACACCATCATCTAGTTTTTCTCTTCCCATTACTCAAGCAGCACCATCTCATTTGAAATTGCAAATTCTAAACTCCCCATCTGCTGTCCCAAATGTTGATCCCATGTCTCCACCTCTCAGTATTCCACCACACCTCAATTCTTCTTTCCTTTTTCCTTCCAAACAGTCATCCCCTCCACAATAGCTAAAAGAAATACCCCTCCTCCAAATAAACAAGAGTTTATACCTCCACCACCACAAAAAAATGCCAGATCAATTGAGTTACAACCCATTTCTCCTCTTGCATTCCCAATTCCATGTGGGGAAGAAGAAATTTTAAAAATCAGCCATGAAGGACAGCAAGAAGAGGAGCCCAACGAAAAGAAATGACAGAGACAACTTGAGGGTTTGGGCTGCCAAATTTGGGATGACAAAGATCCCTTGATGGTTAAACCTACGAAAGAGGCTAAGGTTGAACAAATGGTGGTTAAGACTAATTTTGTGGCAGCGAGAAAAAGAGAAAAAGAAGAAGCGAGATCAGCGATCGGTTTGCTCGAGAAAGTAGTGTCCATGTTGGCACTCTATTTGAAGGGAATGCTGATTCAATTCAAGTTGCACAATCAGCCATAAAGGAAGAAAGCTTAGAAGAAGATCTTGTAGTCTCAATTTGTCCTCTAGAGCAGTAGATTGAAGAGTTTGACTTGGAAAACTTCATGCTAGAGGAAGAGTTCTATCAAGAGCAAGATTGTCTTCAAGTAGTAGAGAAAGGAGAAGCTGCTCTAGATCCAAAAGAAGAGGAGCACATTCTAGTTGTGGAGGAGAAAATTGCAGATCCAAGGGCTTTGAGCACAAAGCAGGCTATAGGAGAACCTTCAGTTCTTCTTTCTACTTCACCTCTCTCAAGTTCTAGTACTGAAGAGGAGTTTGATCTCTCAAAATCAATGTTGGAGGGTGAAAGAAACCATGGTGGTCAAGTTACAGATCAAGAAGACACCATGGAGGAAGTGGAGCATTTGCAGCAGGACAGCCATGAGGCAGTTTATCTGTCAGATTTGGAGGACTGTTTTGATGGAGAAGAGCCGGTTGAGTTTCCACCATTCTCTCTTTCATCATCCACATTCCAAACACTTGAGTCTGCTGTCATGAAGGAGAACATTCATTTGCAGCAGCTTGCATCTTATAGCAGCTCTTTGGAATCAAGATTGGAATATTTAAATCTTTCATTTTCTTCATTGGAGGAAGAGAAAGGACAGAGGAATTTCACCATTTCTTCCACACCATCCATTCAAGAAGGTCTACAAGAAGACTCCATTTTTGGAGTTGAAAATCAGAGCTATGGGCATATCAAATGGACCATACCTTGCCCAATTAGGTATTTGGCTTCATTGGAGTCAAAGGAGAAGTCACAACTAGTCATGCTTGCTTCTGAGCATGAGGGTGAGCTACAAAGTACCAAGGATCAGCTATCATACCTCTTCAATCCAAATGCAGAGCAACTAAAAGAGGTATTGGATTCACCTTCAGCTGATACCTTGATGATTTGGGTGGAAGACTAGCTTCTTGTTGATTTTCCACTCATCCTAACAGCCATGATCAGCTCCAAATCAATTGCATGGCTGCCACTTTTGAGAAAGGGAAGCTATTTCTCACAACCAATTACAGGGTTTGTTTAGCTTGCCTTTGCTTCCAGTTAGAGTAGAATAGGTAGTTTTGCTTTCAGTAGAAGAAGTTCTTGTGCACACTCTGCATGTTCCATTTGGAGCATGTATGATTTTCAGTTACTGTACATAGTTTCGTGGTGCTGGTTTTGCTCTTTCACGCTTCATTTTAGTGGGAATGACTCCATGTCCAAAGTGGGATTCAAGCGGTTCGAGGGAAGTTTTCAAAGTTCATATCGGTTTTCAGTCTACTACTCATGACTCCATGCCCAATGGATTGCTTCAGTTAATCCGATCATTCATCTAGCAGGTAGATAACCCCACTGAGTCACCAAAACTATTATCCAAAATTCACCCCCAGGGTAAATTTGATAACATGCATAAGATTTTTCAATCCCGAGAAAGTATATTGATTCAAGGCAAAAAATCATGTTTCTGGGGGTCCCCTTGACTTCTTTCTAACTCTCCCGTCCAAGAAGAAAACCCAGCAAGTTTTAAAATTTTGAAAAAGTTGCAAAAATCCAAGCTTGGGGCTGAAAAAACAAGAAAATCGGCTAAGTCCTAGTCCAGGCGGTCCTTGGGGCCAGTTGGGACGTCAGAGCACGAATCGACCGAAAAGCCGCCAGGCATTCTGCGCAGCATCCGGGACAGTTGGGACGTCGGGATGTATGGGACACGAAAATCCAAAATGGCCAAAAGCAGGGAAAAAATGTCAGTTGTTTTTGCGATTTGGGACATCCGGACAAAAGTGCGTGAAAGACACGGATCGGCGGTTTGGTGCAAGTCAGTCCATTTCAGCGGTTCGGAGAGATCTATTTTAGGCACCCGGACAGGTTGGGACATAATTACATGGAGGACACGAACCAAATTGGTTTGGCTGAAACAGAGGATTTTCGTTTGGGACATCCAGGCCAAAAGTACGCACGGGACGCGAAAGGCCGAAAGAGCCGAGAGTGAATGGAATCTTGCCACGTGTCTTCACCGTAACCAGGAACAAGGAAGCCCAAATCAGGTGGTTCGGAGAAATTTGTCCTAGACAGTTTGGGACATCCGGGCCAAAAGTATGTGTGGGATGCGAAAAGGTGAAATGGCCGAAAAGAGACAAGGAGGCCCGTGGACGAATCAGGCGTGCCACGTGTCAGAAGAGGAAAAGTTGGAAATATGGCTAAGTGTTTCACCAAAAATTTTAAAGACGAAGGTCTACCCCATGCAGCCCTTGTCAGCAAATGAGATATTGCCACGTGTCCCGAACAGGCGGATAGGCGGGGCCAATTTGGAAAATTTTCCAAAGTAAAAATGAAGGAAATTTTTGAGAGAAAAGGCCGCGGGAAATTTTGGAGTGTCAAACCCGCACCCAATGGGGTTTTGACACGTGTCCAAGCGTAAACATGTTAGGTGTAGGCCACAAAAAATTGAAAAAGGATGATCCCGCCAACGAATCAGAGCTTGACACGTGTCATCCAAGTGGCAGTGCGCGAAAAAATTCAAATATTTTCCTGCCCTAATCTGTTTTGGCTGTTTTTCCCTAAATCTTCGATCACCATAACTTTCGATCCGAGCTTGGATTTTCACGTTCTTTATATCAAATGGAAAGTGGTGAAATTCTCTACATGATTCTCGGGGTCAATCTTGCATTTTGGTTCAGTTTGGAGAGATAAAATCAAGAAACATCTCTGGCATGTGATAATGGCCAGAACTGACGTTTCAACAACCAGTTTTAATGCACATGGGTCGCATTCTTCTTCAACATGGCCAGAACTGACGTTTCAACGACCAGCTTTAATGCAAAATACAGTTCGCCACTTTTGCTAGGGTTCTCACCTACCACCATAATAAGATGAATTAAATGAAGTGGTTGGGGTAGATCTGGATTTCCTCTCTCTTCCCTCTCTCATTCTTCCTATAAATTGTAAGGAGGGGCTTCTTTCAAAGAGGTTGTTCATCTTTTCAGCTCTGCCCTCCCTTCTTTTCTTCTCCAGGGTTGAAAATGGAGTTCGAACCTCCTCCCTTCTCTGTAATGGCTTTTTTGCCTTTTACCATTAAAATGATGTTCTGTGCAAACTTCTGAAGCAACAAAAACGTGTTTCGTGATGCATCTGTCCATCCTTTCTCATTTTTCACTTGTTTTCTTCTTACCTCTCTTCATTGCAGGTATTTGTGCACATTTGAATGTTCATTGCAGGTTTGGAGCTGTGTTCATGGAGTTTTGGGACATTTTCTGTGTGAAATCTATCCTTGGGCTGTGATGCATCTATCCATCCTTCCCATTGCTCACCTCTCCTTGTTCCATGGCAGTTTTGATAGATGTTCAACATTTTCCTTCTCTGGTGTATCACCATTTTAGTGTAGGCTCTGTTTTTCCCTTTTCTCTCTCTCTCTCTCTCTCTCCTTGGCATGGTTAGATTAGGATTAGATTAGCTTGCCTGCACTGGAATAGCTTGTGGCAGGTAGTTTAGGAAGAGGAACCAACCTTCTTTGGAGATTCCTTTCTCATTTTCATGAGTCCCACACTCAAAGAAAGGATTCAATGTTGTGCAATCACACTGATGCTAAAGTGATCAACCTAGAAATCTGATCAACGTCCAGGGTGCTTTGTGATTTTGCACCAACATAAACTTATAAATTAATCCTCCCGATGAAAAGATGAAGGAAATAAGTGGGGTTAAAATACCAAAAAGGAGGATATCCGAGAGGATTATTGAAGTTGTAAAATATACCATTTATTTAAAAGAAACTCCTTCCCCTATAATAATACCAAAAGAACCAATACTTGTTTCTGATAGTGATAGTTCACCCAAGATGGAATTTGGAGAAAAATCAAAATAAGTTAAAGAGGAATCCCACTTCAGAAATTTTGAAGCTCCTATAAGAAAAAAATCACAAAAATTCTAAGGAAACTCGGTCGAAATATTGAAGTACAAGAGGATTTAGAGCAAGAAACTGTTGATATTATAGGAAGTACGATAACTTCTCTAAAAATTCAAACTAAGGAGTTGGAGGGAGAAGCTGAATTATTGGATGAACAAGATTTTTAGGAAATGGATGGCTCAGCAATATTATCACATGAGGAGGAACAATTGGCATCTTGGAGGTTAAAAGGAAAATTCCCTTTGGTGGAGGAACAATGCTCATCTCCTGAGGAACTCCCAGTAAAAGAAGAAAAACAATAGTTGAGGAAGGCTCTATTCTTATCTAAGGAAAAACTTATAATTAGGGAAAAATATGAGGAATTGAACTTCCTCAAACAAAAATTGGAGCATAGAGAAATTCTTATTGAACAATTGAAAACTCAGCTAACAGATAAGAATGAAGAATTGGCATTAGTAAAACAACAAATGACTAAAAAAGAAAAGGAATTGCAATTGGCTACTAAACAGAGTACTATGACAAAAGTATATTCAATGGATCAAATTTTAAAAATAGAGATATATTGCATGCCACTCAAACAAATATGGGATGATACCTGCAGAGAGTTAAATGAATTAAAAGTATCAACGAGGAACACAAAAAGTAAAATGGAAAAAGAGAAAAAGAAAGGGAAGAATGGGAAGAAAAATTATATAAAAGTGAAGAAGAAAAGTTTAAGTGTTTGGAAAAAATACAGATGGTTTGTATGATGAGTGAAAAATTACTAACATGTAGAAGACCTTCTCCTGCATACAATGTCTTTCTAGAAGAATAATTTATCCGGTGGCAATTATTGAGGATTTCATGTGGCCTTCCACATGAATTGAAGGATGAAGTAGAATTCATGGCAGCATATTCTTTGGCCAATCCAAAACAAGAATCTTCTTTGTGAATTTTATCTCTGCAACTTTATGTTAGAAAAGAACACAAGTTTTATGATTAATCTATATGTGGGGGAAATCCAACTTCAGGACATTTGTTTCTATGCTCCAGAATCAAATAGCCTAGAAAGAAAGGAATGTTGAACACTTAATAAAGGCTAGTTCATCTGGCCTCTGTATGAGAGATCATTACGGGAAACCATCTGCATTTGTTATACATTTCAGGTCTCATGCCTTTGACATCTGATTCAAGGAACATTACATTGCTAGCTTGTAGAGGAGTATTAATGCATTCACCTCATATGAAGAGGAAAAATTTGAGGAAATTTATGATGGATGCCTAAAGATATGGGAATTCCTTAATCTAGAATTAATAAGAAGCTAATTTATCTTTATAAAAAATCTAATATGGAGTCTAGAAAGGGCCAGAACTTTATGTACACTCATTCCTCAAATTTGTGAAAAACACAGAGGTATGTGGATGGGTATGAGAACAAGGCCTCCTCTCCTTCTTACACCCATGTCTCCATGGGAGAGAATAATAAATGTATTTTAGTTACGGCAAACTTTCCAAGGTCATTATTAGGTAAGCATGATTTTCTCCCTTTTTCCACCTACATGTTCTGAAAATTCATTTCACAGTTCACTTATTGTTCAACCATTTACTTTTCTCTTTACCCTTATGACAAATCTTCATAACTTACATAAGTATTTTCCATATTTCAAAATGCCTACCAGATTTTAAATCTCCCATTCTTATGTTAAGATTTTGCTTCTCAAACATTTATTTAATGTATAAAATTTACTCTTGCTACACAAGAAAATCTAACGTGATGTCAAGATGAAATCTTGGGATTAAGGAAGACATAGATTCGAGATAGCCTTTTTCCAAGAACATCCTTCGATCACGAAATAGTTATTTCCCTATCATTATTATTATAGTACAATAACTTGTTGAATTCCAAATTTGATTTATATATATATATATATATATATATATATATTTATTTTGTTTTCTCGAAGTTTGATCACACCATTTGACAATTCATATTCTTTGTATCACATGAAGTTGCTTAAATTAAGTCACAAGGACTCCCAGTGACATTATTCCCAACCTCAAATTTTGGTTTTACTCTCATATGATTTACTTTCACGTCGCACTAGGATCTCATTATTACTATCATTTTAAACACAAGAGTTACCAAAGTACTTATCTGACATATTAAAGAAGCACATGGTTAAGCTTAATTCCAGTTTCACCTAGGGCTTCAATCTCTATTATAGGTGTGATTAAGGTTAAAATGTATTTACCCTATAACCTTTCGTGAAAGATCAAGGCACTAAATTTTCACAAGCCCAAGACAAGACATTTATCTACGAGGGACAAAAGGGTTCACTAACGAGAATGCAAGACATAGAACAACTATATCACGACCTTCATTTAGGTCATTTGGATCCAACAGGGATTCCATTCACTGATGAAGTTAATTTCTAGATCTAATTTCGTAAGGCCCGGAAATCCAATAGGATACAAGGGAGTAATATCTCTACCTACTCCACAGATGGGAAGGTTACACCGCTTAGTCATTCCTTCTAACAAGGACTCATAAGGTGACTTCCAAGGTGGTCTTCACCACTCAGCAGTGTCGGACCTAAAGAGAGGACATTCTTCTCGCGATTACCAAAACTAGAAGGGAACCGCATACTCTGAATAAAGTTGGACCATGTCATTCCTAAAATATGGGTTCACGACAATGTCGCTAAACCTAATGACTATGACGGTAAACTCCAACTAGGGGTTTTATTTATTTACCTAACCTAGGAGGTCTCATCGAGGGCAAAGCTTAAGTTCATCCTACGGTCTTAATTTTCTTATATGGTAAAAAGGATCACACAAGCAGGCGAGTTATGCACGAATATTTTATTAAGGTTGAGTGTTCCCATTAAAACTCTTTATTAAATTTGCAAGGTAAGAAGATAACCCAGTAATTAATTTAATCGTTTATGGAATACTGAGAAGGTACTACAATATCTTAACTTCAATTTCAAATTTACTTTATATAAATCAAACCCTTTTTTTCATACACAACTAAGAATCAAATTGAACCGATGATTAGATGCACATTTCCTAAGTTATCCCTAAAACTAGCATATCATGCATATTAACAAATTTCAATTATAACTTTTCGGTAACAAGAGACTACATTAGATAGTTATTCATTTTACAATGACCTATAAAAATTACAATAATAATAATAAATTAAATTACACATCGCCTTTTTTCATCATTCTTTCTTCCATCCTGCAAAACCCACGTGAGCATGATATCAATGATAAATCGCTGGCATGGCATCCACCCTAATCAATCATAATATCATTTTCAGTTTCCCATTTACATCTAACAATAATTACAATTTGCAATCGAAATAAAAAGGTCTAGAAACATGTATATCATGCATTTCATTTTTCTTCATTTTATAACCCAGAGAGAGAAAGAGAAAGGAAGAGAGAGAAAACATCATTTTGTCAAAAGTTCTAATACACACAACAAGTTTCATTATAGTGTTTTAAACAGTTATTTACGTGTGTTAAAAGTTTTCAGGTGATTTGGCAACCTACGAGGTCCCGCAGCTTTCTACTTTTACATTTTCTCACTAGCTACAAAAACATTCAAAATGGGCTCGGAGGCTAAGAAACTACTTCCAAAGGTTATCTTCCGATGAGCACACACACACGATTAACTTTCTACGTGTCCCCAGATATACCAAGAGTTCATAGCAACTGACGGAATTGAAAAAGAGCGAACGGTTTGCGTTTGGCGGTTAGTTCTCTGGGCCACTGGTCGTAGTTCACCCAGTTGTAAAATGCCAAAAGTTAGCTCGAGGGCCCAGAAAACCACATCCAAAACTGACGTTCGATGGAGAAGCACACAATGAGACATCTCCTACTAGTTCCCCTATATAAGGAGAGTTCATCAGAGTCGATGAGGACGGAGAACTAGTAAACTATTTTCAAATGGCGACAAGTTTTCTGGAGCGACAAGAAGAAATTGGTCCAGTTTGACCTCGTCAAACTACACCGGAGAGAGGCTTACAAAATGGCTTCACCAAACTATCCCGAAAAGTGCTCTTTCCTATGCTTGAATGTTCCATGCATTTTTCTAGTATAAACGCTAGAGGTTTGCGAAGACGGAACGTGATTTCTCTTTCCGGGTTTCAAATGGTGGTCCCAAACGAAAGCCAACTTTCTAGTTTTAACAACTCTCTACTGTTGTAAACCGGTGTAACAGGGCTCCTATAAGAGCGTCAAAAGGATGTCATATGATCGTTTCGGGTCAAACCAAAAATCAAGGTGACTCCTCGTATACCAAGGTACACGAATGAAACTTCACATCTCGTTTCCAGAGTTGCGAAGGGTACTTAGTGAGTCTCCAAAAATTGCAAAATTTAACTATTTTAAGCAGGAAGAAGGTCAACTTAATCAATGGAGAGTCAAATTTGTCTGGTCGATAAAACGATATTGGAGCGATCAAAAGGGTAAGAGTTTTCTAGATCATCTCGAAGCGAGGGTGATAGTTCATGGTTTAAAGTAGGCGAGTTATAATGGCTTCGAGAGTTGCGACACGACACTTTATTGTTTTGCAATGAGTTGAAGAGACATTTAACTGTATTAAAAATCCTAATAATTTAAAATTCTATTTAGTTGCAAAAGAGAACTAAAACACGAGAATTATGAGAGGTAAGGAAGAAGAACCATGCCTGAGAGAATGAAGTCGGTCGAAAGCCGCAGGCTTCGGTTCGAGTCTCTCTTGCTTGGGCACTTCATCAACCCGACCACCACGAGCATCCTCAACCCACCATTTTGCATACACATACTACAGGAAAGTTGCATTGCAAAAAAAAACATCTTTTTCTATGCCTTGATAAAAAAGTTGATGTGCTGCATTTCAAACATACCATTTCATATTAATGCAACATGTGCATCAAATAAACTCTAATCATATTGAAACTTGTTTTTGCGTTTTGCATTTGGCTAGGAGGATCCAAGGCCTTTTAAATAACCCATCATTTTGCATATATTTTTAGCAACCAACAATGCTAAAAACCTCCTATATACATACCATAACACTGCAACTCCAAAATCATGCCATACGTCTTATCCCTTCCATCATTTAAGCTCTTATTTTAACACATGAGCTAGAGTATCTCGCATGAATGAAAACTATCAGTTGGAGACTCCATTTTTGCACACACATTTTTTAGTGTGACTGCTTACCATAGGATTTTGGAAATGTCTGATTGATCCTACATATACCTCATAAGACCAAAAAATTCCAGAAAGCTGTTGTCCTATTTTGGTTTCATTTGGTCAAATTTTGTATAAAGCATGCATGTGCATTTGCAACATTGGCAATGAAAACAACATTTTTTTAAAAGCATTTGATCATTTTCATTTTTTTTCTTTGATGGAAGCCCACACATTTTTCAAGTAGGTGTATTTGGGCAAAGATGTTGTTTGGCAAAAAGGTTGTTAAGTTTTAGGCTTTCACCAAATGCATTTTTGAAAGTTTCAAAGCCTTTTCAACAAACTCATTTTTTGCATATCCTACAAATTTCAATGACATTCCATGAGACCGCATTTTGAGGCATTTCAGGCATTCATCAAAAGTTCAAACTTTTTTTAAACACATCCATTTTGCAGATCTCATATCTCATTAATTCATACTCAAAACTGCATTTCTTCAATTTAGTCAAACAATGGTCAAATGTTTCCATTTTGGCATATGAAATCATTCCAAGCATGGTTCAAAAAATTTTGAGCCATGAAAAAAATTTTTTTTTCACTGAAATGCTTGACACACATCCCACTTGTGCTCTTTTGTAACACAAACCCATATGCTTTCCTTTTTTTCATTTTCAAATGGGTTTTTCGATGATGGTTGAGATGATGAAAATCATGTGGCCATGGATGCAAATCCATTGGATTGAGTTGGAACAATTTTTGATTGGGGACACAGCAGGATTGTGACTTTGTGGGAAAAAATCCATGACTTTTTCTGCAAAAATGAAAAATCCATGAGAGCTATTTGCAAATTTCATTTGGTAAAACTTGAAACGAAGGCCCAACCAAAGCATGAAGAAGAGCTTCAAAATCACTCAATCAAGGCTTGTCAAAAAAACCCTCCCTCCAATGTGGCGATGCAACTCCCCAAAAAAAAAAAAAAAAAAAAAAAAAGGCTTCCTTTGCCCTAAAACTCCGCCCCCCTAATTCCCCCAAAAAAAAAAATCATTTTTTTTTTAATTTTAAAAAAATTCTTTTATTTTTTTTTTTTTTTTTTTTTTTATTATTATTTTATTTTTATTATAAAAAAAAACGGAGGCATTACATTCTCCTCCCCTTAAGAAAGCATCGTCCTCGATGCGACATACAATGAAAAGAGAAAGAAAAAGGTACGCAACAAGGGACGAATGTGGCGAAGGTACGCTCTAAGGTTAAGATTTCAAACACAAAAATCACGGTCACGGGGTGGCCCTAGGAACATTTGGTAGAAATTTTAACTTTCAAGGTTCTGTGAAGATTGGCAGTTCTCTCTTATTCGTTATTTCATTAATCTCTTTCCATTAACATTATTCTTAATTCAAGTCCTTTAAAATTTCATTTTTATCGAATTTTAGTTTATTCATTCCTGTGGGTTCCCATCATGAACTACAGTCACAACACCCTACCAAGGTCATACACAACACTAAAATTTCACAAGCATACTTTTACATACTTTCATGACCATATCACATCACAAGGGTTTCACCAAACCATGGAATGACAACAAGTAGACCACATAACAATTAATTTCCAACAATTACGCCCTAGACATAGATCTAGTACACACATATGACTAACAAACAAAATCAACACGTTGATACATACACATACAACGGTATATCACGACCCAAAACCCAAAAATCCATGATTACACCACATAGTTCCAATCAATATCCAATAGTCCATACCAACCAAGGGAGAGTCAAGCCTCATACATAACAAGGTGTCAAAAAGACTCACACAGGTACACATAACTCACTATACCAACTCCACACATAACAAGACATCACGAAACAAACCCCAGATATCTCCAAAAGTACCAGGTAAAACTCCATATATCTCCTGAAGTATCATAAAGCAACTCCATATACTCCCCAAAGCATCACCAGATAATCTCCATATACCTCCCAAAGAGAAGAAACATAGTGCAAAACCAAGTCGGGTCACTCAACCATAGAGCCCCATCAAGAATATCAGGTCACTCAACCATAGAGTGCCATAAAGAATAACAGGTCACTCAACCATAGAGGCCCGTCTCCTTTCTCCTTTTAATGAGGCCGGGTCACCCTATGGCCCTAGGCACATAGAGCCCCGTCACCCCCAACCCAAGTGACATAATAACTCGTGGTTCAACAACCCGCTAGTTATCTATAACTCCTTGGGGCGTACCCCCATACAACGAAGTGGGTCCATAGGTTCAACCACTCCATGGTTAATCCCATGACCCTAATCCAACACATTACGACATTAGAACCAACATAACAATCCATTCAAATGCCAAGTGGCAAAATCAAAAGCCTTGGGCTAGGCTACAAAACTTTCAAATATGAAAAGAAAGTTTTAAAACCAAGAAAAAAAATGGCTAATTAGCCTTGGTTAGTGTAAAATCCAAATGTTAATGCAACAATCAAATAAATGCCCAAAATATAAGAACATGTCAATCAAGAAAACAGCTGGTTCTAGCTAAAAGAAAAGATTAATTTACGAATAAAATACGTAATGAGAAAATAGCACATCACAATCACTATGTGGCCTCATACCGCCACCAAAGGGGTACTCATCGAGTTGTTGGCACTCGGACATCGAGCCTCACTCATGTGAAAATATACATGTAACCAGAAATGAGTATATCAAATAATGTAACTGTCATCATCTCTGCCTGAATCATTCCTCCATACTCCCACAAGGATCAACATAGTCAAAATCACATAGGATTATTCAATGAACAATCCAATAGGAAAGAGCAGGGGACACAAGGTTGCATAAGTTGAGCCTAAGGTGGTGCGCACCCACAATATACTGAGCAAGCTCGAAGTATACTAAATAGATAGAAGTGGATTTTCAGTCTATATAAGACTCCACTTCCTCACTCATGTACTCGGCTCAAGATTATGAAAACCTGGTCCACGCCTCCTCTCTCCACACATACACTCTTGACAGTTTATCCCCTTAGGGTCGTCTAGTGTAAGGTCCACAACATACACATAACTACATCACTAACACAATGGTAATTCACACACAACAACCATAACGTATTACGCATGGTATATATATATATATAGGGTATAACACAATCATTACTTTCACGGGTTACGATACATCACATTACCACATCCTACACCCAAAGTGCAATCACTGTACACTAGGGATCATACTCACCATATGCCCCTAAATCACAACATGAACCATCACATATTACATGAATTATACATATGAGGAACACAATGTCTAACATTACGACATATAGTCAATTTCATATACAACACGACATGATACACACACTAATCACAATACATGGTGATGACATCACGATAAATTCATTCACTTTACATCAATTTTTCATGCAATACATCACTACATCTTCACATCACATAAGGTCAAAATGTTCCAACACTCTACAATTCACAATATCATTCCATTCACACAAAACAAGGTGGTACATCACACACATTCCTCATTGGATCCACAAAAGGAGAGTCAATACTCTCATCACAAGTAGTAATTCACACGTGAATTCTTCATAGAATCCACACGAAGGAGAGAGAATACTCCCATCCCCAACACATCAACATGATAACAAATGCACACTAAGTGACATACACATCATGTGCGTTCACATTATCACAATTACGACATAGATCACATCACTCTTAAAACACATTACTCTTCCAATATTTATCACCATCATGAAACACCATCACCATCATGCAACCCATCATGTAACACCATCACTATCATGCAAAATCATCACAACTCCAATCCATCCCAGAGGTTCGAGAGCATGAACCTCCGCTCTGATACCATATGTAGTGCCCACATTTTACACACCCAAATACAACAGTAAAAATACCAGGATAATTTTTTTTTTTACTTACATTGCTCACTACACACAACACAGTAAGGGCTCCAAGTACAAAACTCGACACACATGCGACAATCACATAAGTCATCGACTCACATAGACACATGCAGACGACATCGACATGTCGATGCTACACTTTTCCCAATGAAGGTTACTAGTAAAGACCCAACCACAAGAAACGTGACTTTAGGAACGACGAACCCACGACATATCATTACTTTAAATGTATTTTAGTTACGGAAAACTTTCCAAGGTCATTATTAGGTAAGCATGATTTTCTCCCTTTTTCCACCTACATGTTCTGAAAATTCATTTCACAATTCACTTATTGTTCAACCATTTACTTTTCTCTTTACCCTTATGACAAATCTTCATAACTTACATAAGTATTTTCCATATTTCAAAATGCCTACCAGATTTTAAATCTCCCATTCTTATGTTAAGATTTTGCTTCTCAAATGTTTATTTAATGTATAAAACTTACTCTTGCTACACAAGAAAATCTAACGTGATGTCAAGATGAAATCTTGGGATTAAGGAAGACATAGATTCGAGATAGCCTTTTTCCAAGAACATCCTTCGATCACGGAATAGTTATTTCCCTATCATTATTATTATAGTACAATAACTTGCTGAATTCCAAATTTGATTTATATATATATATATATATATATTTGTTTTCTCGAAGTTTGATCACACCATTTGACAATTCATATTCTTTGTACACATGAAGTTTGCTTAAATTAAGTCATAAGGACTCCCAAAGGACATTATTCCCAACCTCAAATTTTGGTTTTACTCTCATATGATTTACTTTTTGTCGCACTAGGATCTCATTATTACTATCGTTTTAAACACAAGAGTTACGAAAGTACTTGTTTGACATATTAAAGAAGCACATGGTTAAGCTTAATTCCAGTTTCACCCAGGGCTTCAATCTCTATTATAGGTGTGATTAAGGTTAAAATGTATTTACCCTATAACCCTTTCGTGAAAGATCAAGGCACTAAATTTTCACAAGCCCAAGACAAGACATTTATCTACGAGGGACAAAAGGGTTCACTAACGAGAATGCAAGACATAGAACAACTATATCACGACCTTCATTTAGGTCGTTTGGATCCAACAGGATTCCATTCACTGATGAAGTTAATTTCTAGATCTAATTTCGTAAGGCCCGAAATCCAATAGGATACAAGGGAGTAATATCTCTACCTACTCCACAGATGGGAAGGTTACACCGCTTAGTCATTCCTTCTAACAAGGACTCATAAGGTGACTTCCAAGGTGGTCTTCACCACTCAGCCTGGTGTCGGACCTGAAGAGAGGACATTCTTCTCGCGATTACCAAAACTAGAAGGAAACCGCATACTCTGGATAAAGTTGGACCATGTCATTCCTAAAATATGGGTTCACGACAATGTCGCTAAACCTAATGACTATGATGGTAAACTCCAACTAGGGGTTTTATTTACCTAACCTAGGAGGTCTCATCGAGTGCAAAGCTTAAGTTCATTCTACGGTTTAATTTCTTATATGGTAAAAAAGGATCACACATGTAGGAAAGTTATGCACGAATATTTTATTAAGGTTGAGTGTTCCCATTAAAACTCTTTATTAAATTTGCAAGGTAAGAAGATAACCCAGTAATTAATTTAATCATTTATTGAATACTGAGAAGGTACTACAATATATTAACTTCAATTTCAAATTTACTTTATATAAATCAAACCCTTTTTGCCATACACAACTAAGAATCAAATTGAACCGATGATTAGATGCACATTTCCTAAGTTATCCCTAAAACTAGCATATCATGCATATTAACAAATTTCAATTATAACTTTTCGGTAACAAGAGACTACATTAGATAGTTATTCATTTTACAATGACCTATAAAAATTACAATAATAATAATTAAATTACACATCACCTTTTTTCGTCGTCATTCTTCCATCCTGCAAAACCCACGTGAGCATGATATCAGCGATAAATCACTGGCATGGCATCCACCCTAATCAATCATAATTATCATTTTTCAGTTTCCCATTTACATCTAACAATAATTACAATTTGCAATCGAAATAAAAAGGTCTAGAAACATGTATTCATTGCATTTCATTTTTTTCATTTTATAAACCTAGGAGAGAGAGAAGAGAAGGAAGAGAGAGAAAACATCATTTTGTCAAAAGTTCTAATACACACAACAAGTTTCATTATAGTGTTTTAAACAGTTATTTACGTGTGTTAAAAGTTTCCAGGGTGATTTGGCAACCCTACGAGGGTCCCAGACTTTTCTATTTTTACATTTTCTCACTAGCTACAAAACATTCAAAACGGGCTCGGAGGCTAAGAAACTGCTTCCAAAGGTTATCTTCCGATGAGAACACACACCACGATTAACTTTCTACGTGTCCCCAGATATACCAAGAGTTCATAGCAACTGACGGAATTGAAAAAGAGCGAACGGTTTGCGTTTGGCGGTTAGTTCTCCGGGGCCACTGGTCGTAGTTCACCCAGTTGTAAAATGACAAAAGTTAGCTCGAGGGCCTAAAAAATCCGTCCCATAACTGACGTTCGATGGAGAAGCATGCAACGAGACATCTCCTACTAGTTCCCCTATATAAGGAGAGTTCATCAGAGTCGACGGGACTGAGAACTAGTAAACCATTTTCAAATGGCGACAAGTTTTCTGGAGCGACAAGAAAAAATTGGTCCAGTTTGACCTCATCAAACTGCGACCGAGAGGCCTACAAAATGGCTTCACCAAACTATCCCGAAAAAAGTTCTCTTTCCTATGCTGAATGTTCCATGCATTTGTCTAGTATAAACGCTAGAGGTTTGCGAAGACGGAACGTGATTTCTCTTTCCGGGTTTCAAATGGTGGTCCCAAACGAAAGCCAACTTTCTAGTTTTAACAACTCTCTACTATTGTAAACCGTGTAACAGGCTCCTAAAAGAGCATCAAAAGGATGTCATATGATCATTTCGGTCAAACCAAAAATCAAGGTGACTCCTCGTATACCAAGGTACACGAATGAAACTTCACATCTCGTTTCCAGAGTTGCGAAGGGTACTTAGTGAGTCTCCGAAAATTGCAAAATTTAACTATTTTAAGCAGGAAGAAGGTCAACTTAATCAATGGAGAGTCAAATTTTTCTGGTCGATAAAACGATATTGAGCGATCAAGAAGGGTAAGAGTTTTCTAGATCATCTCGAAGTGAGGGTGATAGTTCATGGTTTAAAGTAGGCGAGTTATAATGGCTTCGAGAGTTGCGACACGACACTTTATTGTTTTGCAATGAGTTGAAGAGACATTTAACTGTATTAAAAAATCCTAATAATTTAAAATTCTATTTAGTTGCAAAAGAGAACTAAAACACGAGAATTATGAGAGGTAAGGGAAGAAGAACCATGCCTGGAGAACGAAGTCGGTCGAAGCCGCAGGCTTGGGTTCAGTCTCTTGCTTGGGCACTTCATCAACCAGTTCCACGAGCATCCTCAGCTCCACCATTTTGCATACACGTCTACCAGGGAAGTTGCATTGCAAAAAAAACATCTTGTTTTCTATGCCTTGATAAAACAGGTTGATGTGCATGCCAAACATACCATATTCCAACGTGTGCAACAAATAAACTCTAATCAGATTGGAAACTTGTTTGTTGCATTGGCTAGGGAGGATCCAAGGCCTTTTAAACAACCCATCTGGGCATATAGAGCAACCAACGTTGCCCCTCCAGCCACCTATATACCATAACACTTGCAACTCCAAAAATCTGCCATACGTCTTGTCCCTTCCTTGTATCAAAGCTCTTATTTTAACACGGGCTAGAGTACGCTGGGAATGAAAACTATCAGTTGAGACTTGTTTGTTGCACACACAAATAGTGTGACTATCCCGCGAGGAAAACCGTGTCTCTTGTACACTGCCAAAAAAAATGCATTTCCAGAGAGACTGTCCCATTTTTTCATTTGGTCAAATGCTGTAACAACGTGCACAGAGCATTGGCAACTACAACATCTGACAAAGTTCATCAATATTTTATGCTTTGATGGAAGCCCACACAAGTCTGGGCATGGGCTGGGAGGATGTTGGCAAAAAGGTTGTGGAGTTTGGCTTAACACGCACCAAATGCATTTTCTTGAAAGTTTCCAAGGCCTTTTCAACAAACTCATTTGTGCATATCCTGCCATCGTGGCATTCCATGAGTCCGCATCTATTTGAGGCATTCTATCAAACAGTTCACCGGCCTCTTCTACACATCCATTTTGCACATATCCTGAAATCATTGCAGTCCATGGAACTGCATTTCTTCCATGCATTTAGTCGAATGGTTCACAAGCCCTGAAAATACTTCCACATTTTCACGAATAACAACTAAGACACTAACAAAAACCAGATTCTTTTGTTCATACCCTGCTCCAAGCTGCCACGTTTTTTCTTGCACAGGCTGGAGATTCTCTGGCAAATGTAAATGGATTGGGTTGGAGTTGCTGCATACGGGGGACAACGTGACTGTCTTGTGAGGAAACCATGACTTCTGTTCACTGCAAAACTCACATCATGAGAGCTGTTTTGTTCTTTCATTTGGTAAAACCTGAAATGGCACCCACCCAAGCATATGCGACTCCAAAATCTGTCAAAACCCTCTCTCCAATGTGGCGGCGCTCACTCCCCCACAGCAAAAAGACAACAAAAAAAAACAAAGGCTTCCTTTGCCCTAAAACTGCCCCTAACCAAGAAATCACGGGTTTTCTTAATTTTAAAACTTCTATTTTATTTTTTTACATTTATTTTATTATTATTATTATTTTATATCTAAAGGAGGCACTACAAAAATCCTCTAAACTTAGCCTAAAACTTTATCAATGAAAATCCACCATCACTCAAGTTTTAGTTAATTAAAATTTTCCTTTTTGTTTGAAATAAAAAGTTTCTATTTTATTTTTTTACATTTATTTTATTTGTTACTTGGCAATCCTTAAATTACTTTTGATTCATCAATTAAAATATATTTTATGGAGTTATTTATTGTCCCTGTAGGTGTTATAGTTACATTCTTATTTACTTACAAGAATTTTAAACAACATTTTTAAAATGTGTTTATTTCCAATAATGTGTTCAATTCTATAAAGTGTGTTTATCTCCAACAATGTGTTCAATTCTGCAATATTTTTTCATTTCAGCAATGTGTGTTTATTTCAGCAAGTTTTTATAGTTTAGCTTTAATAAGTCTTTGACCAATAAATCTTAAGACACCTTGAAACAACCTAGAAAATAAAAATAATAAGTATCTGCAATAAATTACTAGTTTTCCCGAGATTTCACTTATTGCATATAGCTTCAGATACGCCCCTAGTTTTAATATGACATCAACCACGAGTTGATTAAATGAAGGGAATAACAACACTCATCAGTTCTGGGAATCTCAAATCATTCCTAGGGAAATGTAATCCTATGTTCAACCCTAATAAAGAAAATATAAATAAGTTCCCTATCTAGGTGTGGTTACCAGGACTTCCATTGGAACTATGAGATATTAATGTTATTAAATGGATTATAAACACTCTTTGTACCTATGTTGTTGTGGATAATGTTACCCTTACTAAAAATTGTGTTGTTTGTGTCAGATTATGTATCTACTCTTTTATGGAATTGAATTTACTGAATCCATAATGCTCGGATCTAGACTAGGAAGCTGGGAACAAAGAATCGAGTTTGAAAACTTCCCTCAAAGATGTGAGAAATTCCAAGGTTGGGGTCATGTCAAGCAACAATGTAAAATGACAGTTTCAAAGGTTTATAAGGAGAAGCTAGTTAAGGAACAAGTTAAAGGGAAGGAAGTATCCTCTTTGGAAAAAATATTATAAAGAATTCTAATCCAAATAAAGGCATTATCATTATTGAGAATAATGGAGAGAGTTCAAATATAAAACAAGCTCAGAATCCTAAGTTAACAAATGATGGATTTATAGAAGTAAGGAATAAGAAGAATCAACGAAAATCCTTATGTGAACCTCATTTCTAGACAAAAATTCCCTTGTTTAGGTGGAGAAAATCCTACCATCAAATTTTTTGGATAATCTTCTAAAGGAAGTGGCTAAGGAACATTTCCCATGTAAACTAAAGGAAATGAGTCTTGATGAAACTTTGGGTCCTTTTACTAATCCTTTTGACAATCTTCTAGGTTGTGAGGAGAATGATCTAATGATTGAAAATGAAGAACAAATGGAAACTGACAATGTCCAAAGGATCATCCAAGAAGCTTTATCCCCACAACAATAATCTCTTCTTGACTAGAAAAAATGGAAGTGGATCCCAAAGAGGCGGAAATAGAGATCTCTTTGAAAACCCCATCTAAAAAAGGGGAGTCTTCAGAGGCCACCCAAAAGAGAAGAAAACAGGTTCAAGGAGACCTACTAAGTAGGTTGCTAGAAAAAGTAGAGTCAAAAGGATATTGATGATGGAACTTAGTCTAAACTTGATCTACGGAGCTTTAGAAGAACCAAAACCAAGGGTTTAAATGAATATAGTTTCCTAGAATGTGAGGGGTTAAATAACCACGTGAAATGGAGATTAATAAAAGAATTAGATTCTAAACACAAACCTAATATCATGGTCTTATAGGAAACTAAGATGGAGGAAGGATCTTTTTGGAAGCAAAATGTAAGTGCTACAAGAGACTTGTGGGACTGGATAATAGTTAAAAAGGTTCTGCAGGAGGAATGGTTGTCATCTGAACAAGGAAAAACTCAAAGGTACGAATCTTCTTAAAATAAGTAATCACATGGCTATGTTATTTCAAGATAAGAAATCTAAAGAATTTTGGGTGTTATCTAATATATATGCTCCAAATAAAAAATTAGAAAGAAAAACATTTTGGGCTGAACTCTCTAAATTTCAAAACATTATTAAAGGGATTGAATGGCTGATTATGGGTGACTTCAACACCCCTATGAGTTCGGGGAAAAGAAGGGTAGTAATATTGATTTAACTGAGAGTATGGAAGATCTTTAGGATTTTATTATACAAAATAATCTCATGGATATTGAGTTGAAGGGTAGCATATTCACCTGGTCTAATAGGAGAAAAGGAGATCAATTGATTCAAGTCAAACTTGACAGGATCTGACTTCATGGGGGTGGTTGAATAAAGAATATTGCCTCTTTTCTCTCCCTTAGATTGGTTCAGACCATAATCTACTTCTTTTCCAAATCAAATATAAAGAGAGGAGGATAAATCCCTTTAGATTTGAGAAGATGTGGTTACAAAATGAGGAAATTTTTGATCTTATGAAATATTGGTGGAATGTGAAAATCAAAGGAACAACTATGTTTAGAATTGCTAAGAAACTTGCTCATGTTAAGAATAATTTGAAAGGATGGAATAAAAATATTTTGGTAACATTTTTGAGAAAAATAAGTCATTGGAAAATGAGATATCTTCCTTTAGGATACTTTGAAAACTTTGAATAATGACTGCATTCAGACAGGACAATAAAAAGAGAGTGAATTATTTTCTGATTACCTCAATATTCTTCTGAAAGAGGAGACTTTCTAGAGACAAAAATATAGGGTTCAATGGTTTAGAGAAGGGAAATAAAACATAAAATTATTCCACATTTCAACCCTGAAAAGGAGAAGCACTAATAGAATATTGTGTGTCACAGGGGAAGATGATGTGATGATTATTGATACTAAGGATATTCAACTTTTACCACTTCCTTTTTCAACATAATTCTTTCTACAACTAGTTCTTCTAACAATAATAAGGAAGAGTACTTTCTGGATTGCATTCCTTAGTTGATAAATGAGACTAACAATAGTATGCTCACTAAGATTCCCTCAATGGAAGAAATTGAATTTATGCTTGAAAAATTTGAGCCCTAACAAAGCTCTGGGACCTGATGGATTTCTAGCTTTATTTTTTCAAACTTTTGGGAGATTGTCAAGGATGATACGTGCAAAGATATCCAAGATTTTTTCAAGAACAAAAATATGCTTCATGAATTAAACAACACCTTCCTAGCTTTAGTCCCTAAAAATCATAATCCTATAGATTTCAGGAATTTTAGACCTATTAGCCTATGTAACTATATCTACAAAATGTGTTCTAAAATCCTAGCTTTAAGAATTCAACTTCTTCTTCCTTCCATTATTTCGATCATCGGGAGGGTTTGTAATGGGAAGACAGATCCAAGATGGTATTGTCACTATTCAAGAGACTCTTCACATGGCCAAGAAAAATAAAAAGGAAGCTATGTTCATTAAGCTTGATATGGAGAAATCCTATGACCGTGTCTCTTGGTCCTTTCTTCTTAAGGTCTTAACCAGGTTTGGATTTGATGAAGACTTCAGGATTCTGATATAGACATGTATTTCCACAACTAATTTTTTTTTCTAATCAATGGGACTCCATGTGGTTTTTTTAATAGCTCCAGAGGTTTAAGACAAGGAGATCTTATCTCTCCCTTTCTATTTATAATCATGGTTGAAACTCTCAAAGATAGCTCTTAATAAGGCTAATTTGGAAGGAAGAATTAAAGGCATTTGTCCTACTATTAATAGCGATAATGTTGTTCACCAACATTTTTTGATGACACTATGTTGGTTGGAGAGGCTATATCCTAGAGGCTAGAGAGTTTAAACAAATGATGATAGATTATGAGGAAGCTTCTAACCAAATGATCAATTATGGTAAAATTTTGGTATTTTTATCAATACCCCTGAAAGAAGATGTGCCAAAATTGTTGGTATTCTAGGTTGTGTGACTAAAACATTCCCTACTAGGTATTTGGGAATGATTATTGGAACTAAAAAACCAAAGATTGTTGAATGGAATTTTTGATAGATTTCTTAAGAAATTGGAAGGCTAGAAAGGCTCACTTTTATCTCAAGCAGGTAAATTTGTCCTTCTCAAATGCTCAATTCAAAATTTTCCTGTACTCTATGTCTATTTATAGATTACCTTCTACTATTGCTAATAAATTGGAGAGTATCCAAAAATATTCCTTTGGAGTGGCTCAGAACAAAAAGATAGAATTCCTCTCATTGTGTGGGAAAAGGTTTGTAAGCCAAAGAAAATGGGGGTCTTGGTATTAGAGATTGGGCTAAAATGAATAAATCTATGTTGTTAAAATGATTTGGAGATTGGTTAAGGAAGATAGTGTGTGGACTTCCATCATAAGACAAAAATATTGGTCAAATCTTCTAGCTAATGAATGGTGCTTTAACAATGCTAACTTTAATGGTTCTACTTTTTAGAAATCTATAAATTGGGCTAAATACATTATCTCTGAGGGAATAAAATGGATGATTGGAAACATGGAGTGGTTAATTTCTAGGAAGATAAATGGTTAGGAGACAAACCTCTTAAGGTTATCTATCCTAACATCTATAAGGATGTTGTGGTTAAATATGGGACTAAGGTCAAAGATTACTTCAATTTTGAGGAACCCCTGGGCCAATGGAAAACAATTGAATTGGATGGACATAAAAACAATGATATCACTTCTATTAATAGAAAACTAAGAGGGGTTATTGTTAATAAAGAGAGTTTAGAAGATGATAACTTATATTGGTCTAGAGAGGATAATGGTATCTTCTCGGTTCGAAGTGCCTACAATGCCTTTTTCCTTGATGAAGTTGATCCTGATAGCTTCAAATGGGAAAGTGTGTGGGTCAAAGAAGTTACTCCCAAGATCAATATGTTCTAGTGGTTGGTTCTCCATGATAAAATCCTTACTTGTCAGCAATCTTAATAAGAGAAATTTTCATATGGTGAATAGGTGTGTTTGTGTGAAAAAGATACTGAAGACTCTTTACATCTATTCCTCCATTGCCCTTTTCTGATAGTGGTTAGAAACACCCTTCTTAACCTATTTGAAATCAAGTGGGTTTTCCCATGTTCCATTAAACAACTATGGTCCCAATGGTTTCCCCCTTTTAGGAGTCAAGGACTCAAACATCTATGGACTCTTTCTATTATGCACATAGCTTGGGAAATCTGGAAAGAGAGAAATAAGTGGATTTTTAAAGGGAATAAGGAATTGGAAAATAAAGTTGGAACTCATTATTTTAACACTATTAATGCAAACTTCTCAAACATATCCCCATATAAGAAAACTATTCTTAAAACGAGAGTAAATTATCTAAGAATTGGGGTTTATGCCCTACTCAAACTGACCTTCCTACACACAATCCTAGGCTCCAAGGTTGGGTGAAACCTAGCAAGGAATGGATAAATCTGAATTTCGATGGGGCCTCCAAAGGAAACCCCAAAAAGCTGGTTGTGGAGGGGTCTTCCGTGATTCTAAAGGTAGATTCATTCTTAGGTATCATTGCAATCTTGGTATTCAAATGAATCACGTTGCTGAAGTGGAGGTTGTTTATTAGGGGGTCTCTATAGCTTGTCAACACAGATTTGTAATATTGGAAGTGGAAGGAGACTCATTGAACATTATTAACAACATTACTAGTAAAGGTACTACTTCTACATCTATCCAAAACTCTATAACTAGTATAAAGGAAATGTCTAACTTGTTTGAAACTATTACTTTTAAACATATCTATAGAGAGAAAACTCTGTCGTTGACTATTTTGCTAACAAGGGGGTTAATTTTCACGAGATGACATTAATCCATGATGAAGAATATTTAGATACTAAGGTGCGAGCACACCTCCAAAAAGATCAACATGGACACATCACAACTGGGTAATAATGATAGGTCATGGTATGGGAAGGCAATAATGTATAACATTTGTTTGAATCATGTGAATTTATGGTGGGATGATGCGAATCTTTGGGATTGATACACTTGTGTCACCTTAGGGCCTTTATTTCTATTTGTGCTTGTAACATCGGCATTGCTAGGATTGTTCGTATCATTTTGAATAATCTAAAGTTAGGATTTTCTATGAATTGGTACTCGTATTTCCAAATGGGGGTGATCTTGTGAGAACTAAGCCTTTTGATTTGGATGGGGTTAATCCGAAGCCATGGAAGTGTTCGAGAGAAAGGGTTTCTCACCTTTCCTCAAAATATTTGAAGGTCATTATGAAAACCTGAGTAAGGAATTTGTCAGAGCTTGGAAGATGACTAAAAAGGGGGCAGTTGTGGACATGAAAGGTGTTCATATCAAGATTATTGTGGAATCTATCACAAAATTGATTGATGATAGGGAGGTTTATAAGCCTAAAAAGGAATTCATAGATAAGCTGACTCTGTTCTTGCAAGGTAATGAAAAATTCACCACTCATTTTTCCATTTTTCTTTCTTTGCTCTACTTTACCCAGGACTTTTGATGATGTGGATTTATCCCTTATTTAGTTTCTTACCCTAGAAGGCCATCATAAGTGTATCTATTCCTACCATCTACCTATGCTTAATTATTTCTGTCATGGCCATAGTTTCAGTTTTCCATATTTTTGTTTCTCTCTGAGTGCTTCCATTTCCCAATTTAAAAACAATAGAGTTTTGTCCCCCTTCACCGAGGTTTTATCATTTCCCTAGTTAAAATATCTACTCTTGATATTGATAAATCAGGTACCCTCACAAAATCTCTTGAGGCTTATGATGAGGAAGAAGAATTAGACTCAGACTCAAAGGATTCTAGCGAAGATTTAGATTCACAGAAGGATATTCATTGGGGGATGATAAGGATGTCGTGGAAATTGATGTCACTCAGAATCTCAGAGAGCTAAAATCAAAGCATGTTCCTAGTCAGTCTATCAAAACAAAAGGTGAATTAAGCATGCAAGAAAATCAGATTCCTATGAATTCCCAATTGGAGCAGCAGATGGAAGCTTTAGGAAAAATGGGTCTTGAGAAAGGGATAATCATTTGGCCAAGATGGCCATGGATATTGAAGAGTTGAAGGGTGATATGAGGCTTACAGAGAGAGTTACGTTTAGTTCCTCTTTAATGACTAACACAAAATGAAAATGTAGGTTGAAGATGTTGTAAAAATCAGTAATGGGGGTGAGCTTGAAATTATGAAAGCCAACTGCAACAACCTCTCAAATGAGGTGGATCACATCGAGCTATTTTACATAGCTATATGGAATGGAGTGTTGTCACTTTGTGAAATCCACTCTACAACATCTCCAAACCCTTAGTTAGTTGGCCAATGCTTACATGCTCATGGATGAGCATGGAAATTTAAAGAAAATAAAAGGGGATGTTGTTGGATGTGACTTTGTCATTGTTGGGGGTCAACATTGAGTCTCTGATCAAAGGAATGGGAGAAAGTGTTGGATGGTCTGGAAAAGGAAAAAAAGTGATGTTTGTCAAGGTGGCTATTATTATATTTTTTTCTTTTAAATTTTTTGTTAGTTAGTCTATGGTTTTATCTTTACTATTATTACTCTTTTTTGTTGTGTTTTAATCTAGTCTATATGCTCATGGAGGAGTTCGGATGTAATAATTGATATATATGTTTCTTTTTGAATGTTATGTAATGTCTTATCTACTCTTGAAGGAGATGTGACTTGTAAGGGGTAGGGCCCCCTCAACCTTGTTTCACCTATAATAAACAAAATGGGATCTTGATGAGAAAAATTCAATTTTTCTCCATGTTTTCTTTTTTAGAGCTTCATTTCACATGCTAGTTTTGTCAATTTGTTGAAAAACGTTAAGTTTTTATCATGAATGTTAATTTTTATAGTGTTGATTATTTTTTACACATATTAAAGAGGTGGGGTGTTTTAAAAATGGAATCTTTATGAGAAATATTCAATATTTTTTTCCATGTTTTCATTTTTAGAGCTTCATTTTTCATCATTTTACATGTTAGTTTTGTTAATTTGTTGAATATGTTAAGTTTTTTTATCATGAATTTTGATTTTTGATAGTGTTTAGTATTATTTGAAAATATAAAGGAGATGGATTGTTGTCAAAATTTAATCTTTATGGGATAAATTTAACCTTTTTTCAGATTTTGGGATTTTGTTTGACATTTTTGAGTACCGGTTAAGTGCATACCCGTGAGTATAAGAGCATGCGCATAACCTATCTTCCATAGGCCATAAATTTGTCTCCCGAGCTCAAAATAAATTTGTTTTTTGCAACAAAAGGTATTAAAGTTAAATATTAAATGAAAACATAAATTTAGGATTTAGACTTATATAAAATGCAAGGTATCCTTTATCAAAGAAATGGTCATTTTATTTGCATGTTAGATTCATTTTAATTTGATTAACACCATGTATGCTCTTCTCTTGCACTTTCGAGCAACCTTGAGAATTAGAAATGGATATGATTATAGATATTATTCTAACATTATGGTTATAATTTTTAGAAATGGTGTTAGAATTTTAAATAATTTTTATTATAAATTCATCAAGACTGCATATGCTCTTCTCTTGCGCTTTCGAGTGATATTGAGAATCCAAAAAAAAATTGGATTTTTTTGATAAAATTTTGATTATCATTTGGAAAAATAAATAAAACTTGATTTTTCATAGATTTCATGGAAAAACTAATCATTTGAGTTGTTATTTAGAAATCAGTTTCTAACATTAAATGCTTTGATAATGTTTGTTCTTTAAATTTTCTTAAGTTAGATCAAGTGTCATGTATGATCTTATCTTTCAATTTCGAGAGATCTTGAGAATAAAGAGTGGCCTTGATCCTAATTCTAAAATTTTAGTTTACATGGATTAAACTTAGCATTTAGAAATCAAAATTTTAAAAGGCATTCACTTGTTTTTAGTTACATTTTTTCCCATTTTTACTTAGTTAGAATAAATGTTGCATATGATCTTCTTGTCCACTTTTGAGTGACCTTGAGAATAAAAAACAACCACGATCCTATTTTTACATGGAAAAACTATTAATCATTTGATGTAGGACCAAATAACTTGTGATAGAAAGGAATAAAAAAACTAACTACGTTTTGTGCGGTTACCAATGGTGTGAAAAACCACATTAAGCTCAAGATAAAAATGGACCATTCATTCACATTGTATTTACAGGTGCGACTGATAAGGTTAAGGCCTAATCACTTTAACTTTGGGAAGTATCTTGGCATACATCATAAAAATCATTGTGAGGATTACCACAGGAACCCCAAAGTAGTCAACACCTTGAGGGAATTGGTTGATGAAATAGGAAGTGATCCATCACCTGCTTGACTAGAAATTCATATGAGGAGTACTAAATGTTGTCTGTATGAGGCCTCTTTCAATAATTTTACTATAGGATAACGGTCCTTTATATAGGATTTATTATAGAAAAGTGAACCTCTCATAGAAAAATTAATAGTGAGTGTTGAGAACAAAATCCTAGGGAGCCATTTGGAATTGGGGCCAACTTGACCATATCTAAAATCATGTTTCAAAGAGATATTACAAAGAAAGAAATTCTTGGAGTCATAACCTTGTTTTTCAAACAAGGTGAGAGTCCATTAGAGTTGCACCTCATATATATTTTATCATGAATCATACTTAGCCAAACTTCCTCAAAGTTAAAACCTTGTTGTTCGAACAAGGTGAAACTATGTTGAAGTTACGTAAAGTAATTTTCATCACCACTCATACATTCCCTTGTTATTTTGATATTATTCATCAAAAGATAAAACCTTGAAGTTCTGCAAAAAAATTGTCCACCACATTTTCACCCACTTAAAAAATTTTTCTTAAAATATTGATTTAAGTGTTGAAATTGTGTTGGTACGTATTCATATTTTTAGTGTTAGTCTTAAACAAACATTGGGACATTTCACCCCTAGGATAGTTTCCTTTGACGGTCTTTACGATGCTCATATTGTACTAATTACTTTTCGATATTTACATCTTGTTTTCTTTAAAAACTTGATATAAGTTTTGACATTGTATTGTTATGTTGCTCACATTATACTGACCCCTTTTTTTGTAATTCAACCTTATTTTCCTAAAAACTTTATTTGAGTCTTGAAGACACATTGTTATGCTCCTCGCATTCTACAAATCCCTTTTTGATACTTGCATCTTGTTTCCTTGAAAATTGATCTAAGTAATTACATTACATTGTTACGATGTTCACATTATAATAATCCACTTTTAATGCTTGATTCCCTTTTGGAATGAGGATAAAGAACCTCAAAGCTTTGCTAACTCATCCATGCATCATGAGATAAAAGATAAGCAAGAGTTAATCCTATACATGCATCCTAACTTTGACAAAAACATCAAAACCTAGCATATATACTACTCTCTACTCTTTAAATTACTTAATTAAGAAATTGAACCTAATAAGATTAACTTAGCAATCAAAGGGAGATTAGTTTTTATGGTTTTCAAGCTTTCAAGAATGTAGTCTCACCATAAATGGATTCAAGGCCAATGGTTCTCTCTATTTACTCAAAACTTGGATTATGGATACAAATACAGGAAGGAAAGCTTTACATCAAATGCCTTATTAGCTTGGCTAATTAAAATGAACTCTTAAACTTTCTTACACTTTTTTGGCTTTAGCTTATGTAAATTTATGTGTGTTTGTGTGTAAAGTTGTAGTTTGAATGGGTAGGCTTAGCCTTGTATTTATAGTTTTGGTTTGGAAGAATTTGGAATTTGGGTGCATGTGGGACTAAATTCTAAAAAGAACTCTAGGATTAGATTAGGATAAACATGATTTAGGCTTTGTTAGTCTTGGTTTAGGCTAGTTAACTAGGTTTTAGGCTAGTTAAACTTGATTAGCAAGTGATTAGAGACTCATTGAGAGTTGGGAGGGATCTAGATAACAAATTTCTATTGATAGATAGCCTACGAAGCCAATAGAAGTGGTCTAGAGAGAACTAGCAAGGTTTCGAATGGTCGAAAGGAGGAATGTTTATCTAATAATAGAGATATTAGCCAAATAATCTGATTATAGGAGGAATGTGACCAAGAAGGTGTCATGCATGGGAATCGAGAATGGAGTGAAGAAGGGGAATTAACAAAGTGTTGTCAATTGGTTGAATTGGATGAAATGATAAGCATAAGCATATTTTAGGTGTCTACATTTTCCCCTCTTTGAGGTGGTGTAAGATACGTCATTTCAAAGAAAGTAGACAAGCATAGAAAAATAGAAATTTTTAAACGGATAGAAGAAAAAATGAGTAGAATGGAGGATGCCCCTCGATTGTCGATGGGGTGATAGAAGAACTTGAATGATGATGGAAAGGATGACATAAGGAGAATAGAAGAAAGAATAGTGTGAAGAAGGAGAAAAGGGATATAGAAAAAAAAGAGTATGAGGAAGGGGAATGAGCTAACATCCATACAATGCCTTCTAAACAAATTTATATTTCATTATATTGTTAGTGATCTTCATCATTGGTCCTTATTAAAAACAATGAACAAAAGTGTTGTATGACATGAAAAGCCATATATAAACAAATTTCAATTGCTAAAAATACCAACTCCATGCAACATACAAAATTCAATGCAATATGAAAAAGTAAAATATGCCTAATCTGCATGCAACATACATAAATGCAATGTAATACGAGAAAGTAAAATATACCTAACTCCATGCAACATACATAATGTAATGAAATATGAGAAAGTAAAAGATTCCTAACTCCATGCAACATACAAAATGCAATGCAATACAAGAAAGTAAAAAAGCTAACCTAATAGAGAAACATAATGTAATGTTTTTGTTATCAAGCTTCAATTACAACCTATTCGAATTAACAACAAGGGTTAATGATGGTGCCCCAAGTAAGGATACATGCAAAGGGAAAATGGAGGACACTTTGGTCTGATGAAAAAGCAATGTGCACTA
Source organism: Taxus wallichiana var. yunnanensis (assembly GCA_018340775.1). Lineage (NCBI taxonomy): Eukaryota > Viridiplantae > Streptophyta > Pinopsida > Cupressales > Taxaceae > Taxus > Taxus wallichiana. The sequence goes on from CM031240.1 coordinate 566,072,743, forward strand.
TGAAACAGTACCAGGAAACTCATTGTGCCCTAGAGTACAGACGAAGTAAGCAACCTAACTTTTGTTGATGAAGGTAGATCAAGATGATTCACGACTTGCTTATGACGAGAACAAACAAGAACCCAAGAGAGACATTTTGTAGGATGATTTATATTGTTTTGATGTTCTCTCAAACATATTTGAATGTTTTTTTTTTCTAACATGTTTGAATGTTTTTATTTTTCTAACATATTTGAATGTGTTTGTGACATATTTTGAAAGTTTTCGAAAACTATGTACAAGAAGACGAGGAAGCGTGGATGCGACTAGCGATAGATGAGATGTACAAGAGGCATAAGGCCATGTGCATACGAGAAAGGTGAAGATGTAAAAATGCACTAGTGATTAGGAGGGAGTATTTAAAGGAAAACTCTTCATAGGTAGAAGTGGGACCCAAGGCCATTATGGACGGAGTTCAACATGATGGCGAACATAAACCAATGAAGTGCTAGGAAGAAACAAGGATGCCCCCATCGTAAGTTGGCCTAAAATCACATGATAGAAAGGAAGGAGAAGATTATTTTTGTGAAAGGGTACAAAGTTGTCCGCAAACATGGAAAAAAAAAAGTAATCTTATACACATGGATGTTCTAAATGAAGTAGAAGAATGACGTGAATGATATGAATGTAGCTTAGAAGCCTCATGATGAAGAAGTGATTAACCAAAGGCAAAAATTGTGAGAAAAGATAAGGACTAAAGTAAGAGTCTAAACAAGTCCCATACAACACTTAGTAACATATTAATGCTACCTACTCATAGAGATCCAGTGTGTACATGTGGAATTTATTACCTCTTGAAGGGAAGATTTAATATACAACAAGTGAAGACACCCTAGCCAATGTGTAGAAATGATTTATTTTGATAGGTGATAGGTGATTTGGATGGTGGAAGGATAGTCATACATTTCTCTGCTGCCCCAGTGTCCATAGCCCTAACGAGAGATGAATTTGATTCTAATCGCAACATTTCTCTACTAACATTCAGTAGCTCATAGCCCCGATAAAGATTATTGGAAATACCCCAAGAGAGATTTATTTATAAATTTAATTTTTCTTTTAGCTTTTAGATTTTGATTTTTGATTGAGTTTGATTCTTTTTCTTTCTAAAAACTTATTTTAGCTCTCTTGTTTGACAAGGGGTTAAGAACCACCGATGGCTTGATGGAAGGAGGTGGAAGTGATTGTGATGATGAAATTGTCTAGTGTCAAAAAATATGTCCAAAATTTTTTCGCAACAAGTTTATTATATGTTGAATGTGATAGGATCTCTAAGAGGTCAATCGTTCTTTAATTTACCAAGGTGATAAAAGACCAAGCTCAAACGGATAACATAAACATAAATTTAGAAAAATGCGAGTGAAAAGGATAACCACAATATCACCAAAGGGATGAAAATGGTAGGAAGACTTGCGAGAAGAATGATAAGAAAGGGAAGAAAGAAACATCCACGCGTCTGCAAATACACGATTGCAATGTTTGATCTTTGTACCTTTGATTTCTATTGTGTTTTCTCATGTTTTTATTTTTAGCTTTTTTATAGTTTTAAGAGCTTAGGACTAACAAAGTTACTCTGTGTGATAGGATCCAACAATGATGTTTGCGACTTCTTTGATAAGGGATACTAAGCATGATTGTTTATCAAGAGTCATGTTATATCTAATCTTGATGATCAAGGTGAGCTCATACTCAAGAAATGACTCTGATTTATCCTTAAACAAGGATTGTTCACATGGGAGCTTGTGTTCCCTATCCATAGGTTTTTGTACTTTGCACCATACTTGATGGTTATGTTGATGTGTGTTCTTGAATCGTACTTGATTTTGAACCCTAAGACCGTTGGAGTTGTTGGGAGCTTCGGAGCTCTTTGCAGTTTTGATTTTAACTTGATAATGAACATGTTTGGGTTTGTTATAAGCTATAGCATGACTTGTTTGAAATCGAGAAGGAGAAGAAAGTGAACGTGGATGTTTAGAATTGATGTGAGAAATGACCATGGGCTTGCCATAACCATTGATAGAAGAAATATGTGATTGATGAAAAGGATATGGTCCAAGAATTGAAGAGGATGGGCTACCAGGAGGTGAGCCACTGATAGAAGGCAACAAAGGGCTGCTAGAATATGGCCCTAAGATGGAAGAAGTTAGGCTATGAGGACATGGCCCAAGAATAGAAGAATATGACGAAGGGCTACTAGGGCATGGCCCAAGTATAGATGAGGAGGGACTACTCGAAGGCATCCCATAGATAGAAGAGGATGAAGGGATACTAGGATGTGGCCCAAGAATAGAAGGTAATGGGCTACCAAGAGATGACCCACAAGTAGAAAATGAAGGGCTATTAGGACATGGCCCAGGATAGAAGAAGTCGATGGGGTACTCAGCGGTGACCCAAGGTGATATTTTGATTGAGGAATGGTGATAGATAATGAATGATTGGGTAATGAGAAGATAGGGCATGGATCAATGCTAGACCCTAACATCTCATCATGCTTAGAAGAAGGTGAAGATGGAATAGAAGAAGAATCAAGTTTCATGACTCTAGGATTTTTCTCTATGTTCTATTGAAAAGGATCAATTTCTTCCTCCCCATATGCAAGCGTATCGTGTTCTAGAAAGAATCATTATTTGCAATCCTGTAAAGGGATATCATCCTGTAGTTTTATTGTTCCTTCATTATGAGAGAAATCAATCAGTAGAGTTTGTTTTTCTTTAGTCATAAAAGGTTGAATAGAAGAAACAGGTCCGATAAGGAGGGAATATTGATTGACAAAAGAATATGACTCAAGAGAGGAAGTAGGATTGGAGGAAAGCATCTCATGAATTGACAATTTGGATTTGGACCTAGATTGCTTTTCTAGAAGATGATGCAATGTAGGAGAGAAAATAGAATCACATAGCCATATGTTAAGTTGTGATGTACGATTCGAGTTAGATGATTGACTAGAGGGAATCTGAGTCATGTAACTCTTCGATGGAGGAAGAGGTCATTGAGACGAATGATGAAGGAGGTCCTGAAAAGAAAGGGAGGACCATGACTCAAGACCCGAATTAGATGTTCAATCTATGGAACTTAGAGTCACACGAGTATTCAAAGGAGTAAGACATCATTGAAGTGATTTGGAATGAAGGTCCTATGAAGAAAGGGAGGACTATGATTTAGGATTTGATCTAGGGGTATCCGAACAATAGTTGGGATCCAAGTTTGTAGAAGAAGAGTGGGAGTCCAAATGCTAATTTGGATCTGAATCGAAGAAGAAGAAGAGTGGGGGGAACCTGAATAATAATTTGGATCTAAAACATCCAAATCATACCAACGACCATAAGCTGAAGGTGGGGAGCAAGGTACCCGTCTAGGCTCTGTAACATGAAGAACCAAACGAGGTTTAGTTGTAATGGGAATCTTTGGATTTAAATGCCTAAACCTAGGTTTTGTATTGTTGTAAATGTGAGAAACCACGTGATAGTCGAGTCATTGTTGACATCGTTTATGCAAAAATGTCTAGATCTAGATAGTTTGATGGAAAAAAATCAAAGGAAGGAAATTCCATGTCGACCCAAGGAAGCATAATGACAACCAACTAGACATTGCGTAAGTATGGAGATGCTTGTGTGATTTTCCAAAGAGGGTTTAAGGAAATTATACATTGTGATGATGTAATCTTGATGAGATAAAAAGGATTGTCCCGAGAAAACAATTTTTCCGGATGAATAATCACAAGGAACAATCATACAAGCGTGAAACACAAATCCAATAAACAAGGAAATACACCCTATGCATATGTGTGTGAAAAGTGATAGTTCGATGCAAAATATGATCAACATAATGTCAATATTTACGTCAAGCTTGAAATGAACAAGGCATAAATATTAACAAAGGGATATCAAATTATGAATCAATTCAAACTATGATGATGATCTTGAAATCAGGATCAAGTGGCCATGAAGGATATAAGGATGCATCCACACACTTTATATGTTTAAAAACTCAACCGTAAACATGGATGATCATAAACAGACCAAAAATTGGTGAACACCATCTATGACAACAATTCCAAAAGATTCTTTCTCTTGCCCCAAATGGGCAAAAAGAATGCAAAGGTGTAGATCAAAAGATGGAAATGAACTAAGCGTCACTTGGGTAGAGCTTCACCTCATCCAAAGGTGAGAAAGAAGCTAAGCTAAGTGAAACATCATCCAATTTCTATGATGAAAGGCACTTAGATCCAACTTAAGTGGATTCTTTTCCTTGTTCAAAAACAAGGTTCTAAATCCAAACAAATTATCACTTTATGATGGCCAAGACGTGACAAAGGACTAGCAAAGTGGGCTCCAAGACAAAATGGCTTTCCTAATAAGTTCTCTCAACTAGGTGTTACAAATTTATCCACGAGTGGGGTGATTTACCCAAAAAGTCACAATGACTAGTTTGGGAGTATCTCAGCTTTGCCATCTTTAAGCACAGTGGGCAATAAATGCATCCATGGTGTACTTAAAAGGGTCACATAGGGAAAACTTGTAACTCCATCTCACAAGGAAATGTAATCAAGTTGGTAAGTAGAGTTCTTCATGTTTCATCCACGAGGTTACACAGTGGTGGAATACTTTAGGGTTCCATGAATCACCCCCATAGTTATAGCTTAAGACGTTATGTTCGAGTTGAGCGAGATAGGGACATACCCTTTACCTAAACCTACAATATAGTGTTTTGAATATGGTGTGTTTTTTATGTTGCTTAACTTAATGTGGTTTCAAGTAGCACACCATTTGGTAACCTACAAGAACACATGTATTAGTGGGTTTTTGTTTTGTTTCTTTTTGACGTCTTTCTTTGAAAAGCTATTTTGGTCCTGCGTGCATACCAAGCTTAGTAACTTTCAAAAATGTCATATAAAGGAGATAAGATGTTGTTTCTTATTTCCTAGATCATCCTAAGATGTAAGGAAAGAGCATACACAACAAGGTATCTCACTCAAATTTGAAATAAATGGAAAATTCCTAAGTAAAATGTGAAAATGAGTTCCTTTTAACAAACTTTGAAAACTAAATAAACCATTTTGCAAATATGAAGAAAGTGGTGAATCATTCTGATTCCCAAGATCACCTACAAAGGCACGAGGAAACAACATACACACTCAAAAATAAAGATGAAAATGTTTTTGATTAAGTTATTCTAAAGAAAATTAATGTAAAGGAAACCTCTAAACCACTAGTAGCACCTTGCAAGAGTTGGAAAACCAAGAAAATCCAAAAAATTCCAGAAATCCAATTTTTAAAATTTTTTAACAGTTTTAGTAATTTACATTTTGGAGGTCTCAGAGCACTTTAGTAGTTCTAACTTCTATAATTTCCCTCACAAAGTAAACTTTGTTATCTTTCCGACACCTATTCAAACTCTTAAAATGGGTTAACGAGTCAAAAGATATGATCAAAACAAGTAACACGAAAAATAAAATGTATAAATCCAGAATACACGAGAGACACCTACACGCCCCAAATGACACATACACACCCCAGCCAATAGATATGCACCAAATTATATAGGTACATGGGAAAGATTAAAAATGCAAATTCAATAGAGTGGAATAGGACACCTACGTGCCCAGAGTGATGCATACGCGCCCTAGCCAAAGGATACATGCCCAAGCATAAAACGAACATTTTTTCAAATTTCACATAGTCAAGCCATTTATGTGTACATGGCTAGAGAGACATATACCCATGCCATATGACAGAGACACATGCGTGTCCCTATAGAGTCAAAAATTTATAAATTTTTACACAGTCGAGTGCCTGACGTGTACGCGGCCAAACAAGTGGATACGCGTGCCGGATGATGGAGACACGTGTGTGTCCTTGTAGAGGTGAAATTTGTGAAGTATAAGGACCTCTTGACATGTACGCACCTGATCCAATGGGAATGTTGGGGTTTTAACATGTACACGCCGCTTGTTTGACACCTACGCATACCATGTGAAAAACCAGTAAAAAACATGAATTTTAAAATTTTCAAGAGGAAACATGTTAGTTATTAGTCAAAGTGTCCTATTTATATATCAAACCCACAAAATATATATAAATGAAGGTCATTTATCTAAGGTTAAAAACAAAAATTAGGAAATAACAAGTAATTTAAGTAAAAACCTTGAAAATGAACTTTGAAAAACCTATAAGACCTCCATTAATGGACGGTGGACATAAGCGTCCCACCAGGTGTGCAAATGTATGCAATGGAAAGTTTCAAGCTATGTAATGAGGATAAATATCCTCAAAGCTTTGCTAACTCATCCATGAATCATGAGATAAGAGATGAGCAAGAGTTAATCCTATCATGCATCATAAATTTGACAAAAACATCAAAACCTTGCATATATACTACTCTCTACTCATTAAACTACTTAATTAAGAAATTGAACATAATAAGATCAAATTAGGAATCAATGGGGTGATTAGTTGTTTATGGTTTTCAAGCTTTCAAAAATGTAGTCTCACCATTAATGGCTTGAGGCCAATGGTTCTATCTATTTACTCAAACCATGGATTATGGATGCAAATGGAGGAAGGAAAGCTTTAGATCAAATTCCTTATTAGCTTGGCTAATGCAAATGAGCTCTTAAACTTTCTTATGCTTGTTTTGGCTTTAGCTTATGTAAAGTTTTAGTTTGAATGGGTAGGCTTAGCCTTGTATTTATAGTTTTTGGTTTGGAAGAATTTGCAATTTGGGTGCATGTGGGACTAAAGTGTAAAAATCACTTTAGGATTAGATTAGGATAAACATGCTTTAGGCTTAGTTAAGCTTGGTTTAGGCTAGTTAACTAGGTTTTAGGCTAGTTAAACTTGATTACCAAGTGATTAGAGACTCATTGAGAGTTCGGAGGGGTCTGGATAACCAATTTTGATTGATAGATAGCCTACGAAGCCAATAGAAGTGGTTTAGAGAGAACTAGGGAGGTTCCAAATGGTCGAAAGGAGGAATTTTTAGCTAATAAGAGAGATATTAGTTAAATAATCTGATTATAGGAGGAATGTGACCAAGAAGGTGTTGTGCATGGGCATCCGAGAATGGAGTGAAGAAGGGGAATTAACAAAGTGTCATCAATTGGTTCAATTGGATGAAATGCTAAGCCTAAGCATATTTTAGGTGTCTACATTTTCCCCTCTTTGAGGTGACATAAGTGACGTCACTTCAAAGAAAGTAGACAAGCATAGACAAGTAGAAAGTTTTGAATAGATACAAGAAAAAAATTAGTAGAATGGAGGATTAAATGTATGTAATGGAAATTTGCACAAGCTATGGAATGAGGATAAAGAATCTCAAAGCTTTGCTAACTCATCTACGCATCATGAGATAAGAGATAAGCAAGAGTTAATCCTATACATACATCATAACTTTGACAAAATCATCAAAACCTAGCATATATACTACTCTCTACTCTTTAAATTACTTAATTAATAAATTTAACTTAATAAGATCAACATAGGAATCAAAGGGGTGATTAGTTGTTTATGGTTTTCAAGCTTTTAAGAATGGAGTCTCACCACTAATGGCTTGAGGCCAATGGTTCTCTCTATTTACTCAAAACTTGGATTATGGATGCAAATGGAGGAAGGAAAGCTTTAGATCAAATGCCTTACTAGCTTGGCTAATGCAAATGAGCTCTTAAAATTTCTTAGGCTTGTTTTGCCTTTAGCTAATGTAAAGTTGTGTGTTTGAGTGTAAAATTGTAGTTTGAATGGATAGGCTTAGCCTTGTATTTATAGTTTTTCATTTGGAAGAATTTGGAATTTGGTTGCATGTGGGACTAAAGTCTAAAAATCCCTTTAGGATTAGATTAGGATAAACATACTTTAGGCTTAGTTAAGCTTGGTTTAGGCTAGTTAACTATGTTTTAGGCTAGTTAAACTCTATTAACAAGTGATTAGAGACTCATTGAGAGTTGGGAGAGGTCCGGATAACCAATTTTGATTGATAGATAGCCAACGAAGCCAATATAAGTGGTCTAGAAAGAACTAGGGAGGTTACGAATGGTCAAAAGGAGGAATGTTTAGCTAATAAGAGATATATTAGCCAAATAATCTTAATATAGGAGAATGTGACCAAGAAGGTGTCATGTATGGGCATTTGAGAATAGACGGAAGAAGGGGGAATTAACGAAGTGTCCTCAAACTCAAGACTGAATTGGATGAAATGCTAAGCATAAGCATATTTTAGGTGTCTACATTTTTCCCTCTTTGAGGTGGTGTAAGCAACACCACTTCAAATAAAGTAGACAAACATAGACAAGTAGAAAGTTTTGAAGCAGATAGAAGAAAAAAAATGAGTAGAATCAAGGATCAAATGTATGCAATGGAGATTTTCCCAATCTATGGAATGAGGATAAAGAACCTCAAAGATTTTCTAACTCATCCATGCATCATGAGATAAGAGATAAGCAAGATTTAATCATATAAATGCATCATAACTTTGACAAAAACATCAAAATCTAACATATATACTATATTCTACTCTTTAAATTACTTAATTAAGAAATCGAACCTAATAAGATCAACTTATAAATCAAAGGGGTGATTAGTTGTTTATGGTTTTCAAGCTTTCAAGAATGGAGTCTCACCATTAATGGCTTCAAGGCCAATGGTTGTCTCTATTTACTTAAAACATGGATTATGGATGCAAATGGAGGAAGGAAATCTTTAGATCAAATGGGTTTTTAGCTTGGCTAAAGAAAATGAGCTCTTAAACTTTCTTAGGCTTGTTTTGGTTTTAGCTTTTGTAAATTTTTGTGTTTGTGTAAAGTTGTAGTTTGAATGGGTACGCTTAGCCTTGTATTTATAGTTTTTGGTTTGGAAGAATTTGGAATTTGGGTACATGTGGGACTAAAGTCTAAAAATAAATTTAGGATTACATTAGGATAAACATGCTTTAGGCTTAGTTAATCTTGGTTTAGGTTAGTTAACTAGGTTTTAGGCTAGTTAAAATTTATTAGTAAGTGATTAGAGACTCATTGAGAGTTGGGAGGGATCTAGATAACCAATTTCTATTGATAGGTAGCCTACGAAGCCAACGAAGTGGTCTAGAGAGAACTAGCAAGGTTTTGAATGGTTGAAAGGAGGAATGTTTATCTAATAAGAGATATATTAGCCAAATAATTTTATTATAGGAGGAATGTGACTAAGAAGGTGTCATGCATGGGCATCTAAGAATAGAGCGAAGAAGGGGAATTAACAAAGTGTCATCAATTGGTTGAGTTGGATGAAATGCTAACCATAATAATATTTTAGGTGTCTACATTTGCCCCTCTTTGAGGAGGCATAAGAGACCACACTTGAAATAAAGTAGACAAGTATAAATTTTTGAATGGATAGAAGAAAAAAAATTGTGAGTAGAATGGAGGATTCAATGTATGCAATGGAAAGTTGCACAAGCTATGGAATGTGGATAAATAACCTCAAATCTTTTCTAACTCATCCATGCATCATTAGAAAAGAGATGAGCAAGATTTTATCCTATACATGCATCATAACTTTGACAAAAACAACAAAACCTAGCATATATAATACTCTCTACTCTTTAAATTACTTAATTAAGAAATTGAACCTAATAAGATCAACATAGCAATCAAAGGGGTGATTAGTTGTTTATGGTTTTGAATCTTTCAAGAATGGAGTCTCACCATTAGTGGCATCAAGGCCAATGGTTCTATCTATTTAGTCAAAACTTGGATTATGGATGTAAATGGAGGAAGGAAAGCTTTAGATAAAATTCCTTATTAGCTTGGCTAATGCAAATGAGCTCTTAAACTTTCTTAGGCTTGTTTTGGCTTTAGCTTATGTAAAGTTGTGTGTTTGTGTGTAAAGTTTTAGTTTGAATGGGTAGGCTTAGCCTTATATTTATAGTTTTTGGTTTGGAAGAATTTGGAATTTCGGTTCATGTGGGACTAAAGTCTAAAAATCACTTTAGGATTAGATTAGAATAAACATGCTTTAGGCTTAGCTTAGTTAAGTTAGGTTTTAGGCTAGTTAAAATCGATTAGCAAGTGATTACGAATCATTGAGAGTTGGGAGGGGTTTGGAAAACCAATTTTGATTGAAAGATAGCCTACGAAGAAAATAGAAGTGGTCTAGAGAGAACTAGGGAGGTTATGAATGGTTGAAAGGAGGAATGTTTAGATAATAAGAGAGATATTAGCCAAATAATCTAATTATAGGAGGAATGTAACCAAGAAGGTGTCATGCATAGGCATTCAAGAATGGAGCAAAGAATGGGGAATTAACGAAGTGTCGTTTGGTTGAATTGGATGAAATGCTAAGTGTAAGAATATTTTAGGTGTCTACATATGCCCCTCTTTGAAACGGCATAAGTGATGTCACTTCAAACAAAGTAGACAAGAATAGACAAGTAGAAAGTTTTGAATGGATAGAAGAAAAAATGAGTAGAATAGAGGATTAAATGCATGCAACGGAGAGTTGCACAAGCTATGGAATGAGGATAAAGAACCTCAAAGCTTTGATAACTCATCCATGCATAATGAGATAAGAGATAACCAAGATTTAATCCTATACATGCATCATAACTTTCACAAAAACAACCAAAACCTAGCATATATACTACTCTCTACTCTTTAAATTACTTAATTAAGAAATTGAACCTAATAAGATCAACTTAGCAATCAAAGGGGTGATTACTTGTTTATGGTTTTCAAGCTTTCATGAATCGAGTCTTAGCATTAATGGCTTCAAGGCCAATGGTTCTCTCTATTTACTCAAAACTTTGATTATGGATGCAAATGGAGGAAGGAAAGCTTTAGATCAAATGCCTTATTAGCTTGGCTAAAGGAAATGAGCTCTTAAAATTTATTAGGCTTGTTTTGGCTTTAGCTTATGTAAAGTTGTGTGTTTGTGTGTAAAGTTGTAGTTTGAATGGGTACACTTAGCCTTGTATTTATAGTTTTGTTTTGGAAGAATTTGGAATTTGGGTGCATGCGGGACTAAAGTCTAAAAATCACTTTAGGATTAGATTAGGATAAACATGCTTTAGGCTTAGTTAAGCTTGGTTTAGGCTAGTTAACTAGGTTTTAGGCTAGTTAAACTCGATTAGAAAGTGATTAGAGACTCCTTGAGAGTTGGGAGGGGTTTGGAAAACCAATTTTGATTGAAAGATATCCTCTGAAGCCAATAGAAGTGGTCTAGAGAGAACTAGGAGGTTACTGAATGGTCTAAAGGAGGAATGTTTAGCTAATAAGAGAGATATTAGCCAAATAATCTGATTATAGGAAGAATGTGACCAAGAAGGTATCATGCATAGGCATCCAAGAATGGAGCGAAGAATGAGGAGTTAATGAAGTGTCTCAATTGGTTTAATTGGATGAAATGCTAAGTGTAAGCATATTTTAGGTGTCTACATTTTCCCCTTTTTGAGGTTGTGTAATGTCACTTGAATAAAGAAGACAAGCATAGACAAGTAGAAAGTTTTGAACGGATAGAAGAAAAATGAGTAGAATAGAGTTAAATGTATGTAATGGAAAGTTGCACAAGCTATGGAATGAGGATAAAGAACCTAAATGTTTTTCTCACTCATCCATGCATCATGAGATAAGAGATAAGCAAGAGTTAATCCTATACATGCATTATAACTTTGACAAAATCATCAAAACCTAGCATATATACTAGTCTCTACTCTTTAAATTACTTAATTAATAAATTAAGCCTAATAAGATCAACTTAGCAACCAAAGGGGTGATTAGTTTTTATTGTTTTGAAACTTTCAAGAATGGAGTCTCACCATTAATGGCTTAAAGGCCAATGGTTCTCTCTATTTACTCAAAACTTTGTTTATTGATGCAAATGGAGGAAGGAAAGCTCAGATAAAATGCCTTATTAGCTTGGCTAATGCAAATGAGATCTTAAACTTTCTTAGGCTTATTTTTACTTTAGCTTATGTAAAGTTGTATGTTTGTGTGTAAATTTGTAGTTTGAATAAGTAGGCTTAGCCTTGTATTTATATTTTTGGTTTGGAAGATTTTTGAATTTGGGTGCATGTGGGACTAAAGTCTAAAAAGCAATTTAGGATTAGATTAGGATTAACATGCTTTATGCTTAGTTAAGCTTTGTTTAGGCTATTTAACTAGGTTGTAGGCTAATTAAACTTGATTAGAAAGTGATTAGAGACTCATTGAGAGTTGGGAGGGAGTCTGGATAACCAATTTTGATTGATAGATAGCCTAGGAAGCCAATAGAAGTGGTCTAGAGAGAACTAGGGAAGTTGCTAATGATTGAAAGGAGGAATGTTTAGCTAATAAGAGAGATATTAGCCAAGTAATTTGACTATAGGAGGAATGTGACCAAGAAGGTATCATGCATGGCCATCCAGAATGGATTGAAGAAGGGGAATTAACGAAGTGTTTTCAATTTGTTGAATTGGATGAAATGCTAAGCATAAGCAAATTTTAGGTGTCTATATTTTCCCCTTTGTGAGTGGCGTAAGCGACGTCACTTCAAAGAACATAGAAGAAAAAATGAGTATAATGGAGGATTAATGTATGCAAGGAAAGTTGCACAAGATATGCAACAAGGATAAAGAACCTCAAAGCTTTGATAACTCGTCCATTCATCATGAGATAAGAGATTAGCAAGAGTTAATCCTATACATGCATCATAACTTTGACCTAAACATAAAAAATTAGCATATATACTACTCTCTACTCTTTAAATTACTTAATTAAGATATTGAACCTAATAAGATCAACTTAGCAATCAAAGGGGTGATTAGTTTTTTATGGTTTTCAGCTTTCAAGAATAGAGTCTCACATTAATGGCTTCAAGGCCAATTGTTCTCTCTATTTACTGAAAACTTGGATTATGGATGCAAATATAGGAAGGAAATCTTTAGATCAAATGAATTATTATCTCATTTAATGAAAATGAGCTCTTAAACTTTCTTAGCCTTGTTTTTGCTTTAGATTATGTAAATTTGTGTGCTTGTGTGTAAAGTTGTAGTATTTATAGTTTTTAGTTTGGAAGGATTTGTAATTTGGGAGCATGTGGGACTAAAGTCTAAAAATCACTTTAGGATTAGATTAGGATAAACATGCTTTAGGCTAGTTAACTAGGTTTTAGGCTAGTTAAACTTGATTAGCAAGTGATTAGAGACTCGTTGAGAGTTGGGAGGGGTTGGATAACTTATTTTGATTGATAGATAGCCTACGAATCCTATAGAAGTGGTCTAGAGAGAACTAAGGAGGTTTTGAATGGTTGAAATGAGGATTTTTATCTAATAAGAGAGATATTAGCTTAAAATCTTATTATAGGAGGAATGTGACCAAGAAGGTGTCGTGAATGGGCATCCAAGAATGGAACAAAGAAGGGGAATTAACGAAGTGTTGTCAATTGTTGAATTAGATGAAATGCTAAGTGTAAGCATATTTTAGGTGTCTACATTTTCCCCTCTTTGAAGTGGCATAAGTGACATCACTTCAAAGAAAGGAGACAAACATAGACAAGTAGGAAGTTTTGAACGGATAGAAGAAAAAATGAGTAGAATGGAGGATGCCCCCTTGATTGTCGATGGGGTGATAGAAGAACTCGAATGACCATCGAAAAGATGACATAAGGAGAATAGAAGAAAGAATAGTGTGAAGAAGGAGAAAAGGGATATAGAAGAAAAAGAGTATGAGGAAGGGGGAATGAGCTAACATCCATCCAATGCCTTTAAACAAATTTATATTTCATCATATTGCTAGTGATATTCATCATCGGTCCTTATTAAAAAGAATGAACAAAAGTGTAGTATGACATGAAAAGCCATATACGAACAAATTTCTATTTCTAAAAATACCAACTCCATACAACATACAAAATGCAATGCAATACGAGAAATTCAAATATGCCTAACTCCATGCAAAATACATAATGCAATGTAATACGAGAAAGTAAAAGATGCCTAACTCCATGCAACATACATAATGCAATGCAATACGAGAAAGTAAAAGATGCCTAACTCCATGCAACATACAAAATGCAATGCAATACAAGAAAGTAAAAAGCTAACCTAACAGAGAAACATAATGTAATGTTTTTGTTATCAAGCTTCAATTCCAACCTATTCGAATTAACGACAAGGGTTAATGATGGTGCCCCAAGTGAGGATACATGCAAAGGAAAAATTGAGGACACTTCGATCAAGATGAAAAAGCAATGTGAACTATGAAACAAAAGATCAGAAACTCATTGTCATCTAGTGTACAAATGAAGTAAGCAGCCTAACTTTTGTTGATGAAGGTAGATCAAGATGATCCACGAGTTGTTTATGACGATAACAAACAAGAACCCAAGAGAGAAAATTTTGTAGGATGATTTATATTGTTTTTGATGTTCTCTCTAACATATTTGAATGTTTTTATTTTTCTAACATGTTTGAATGTGTTTGTGACATATTTTGAAAGTTTTCTGAAACTATGTACAAGAAGACGAGGAAGCGTGGATGCCCCTAGTTGTAGATGGGATGTACAAGGGCATAAGGCCATGTGCATACGAGAAAGGTGAAGATGCAAAAATGCCCCAATGATTAGGTGGGAGTATTTAAAGGAAAAATCTTCACAGTAGAAGTGGGACCCAAGGCCATTATGGATAGGTTCAACATGATGGTGAACATAAACCAATGAAGTGCTAGGAAGAAGCAAGGATGCCCCCATCGTAAGTTGGCCTAAAATCACATGATATAATGGAAGGAGAAGATTATTTTTGTGAAAGGGGACTAAGGTGTTCAAAAACATGGCAAAAAAAATAATCTTATACACATGGATGTTCTAAATGAAGTAGAAGAACAATGTGAATGATATGAATGTAGCTTAGAAGCCTCGTGATGAATAAGTGATTAGCCAAAGGCACAAATCGTGAGAAAAGATAAGGACTAAAGTAAGAGTTTGAACAAGGTCCAAAAAAAGACACTTGGTAACATACTAATCCTGCCTACTCATAGAGATCTAGTGTGTGCATGTGGAATTTATTACCTCTTGAAGGGAAGATTTAATAGAAAACAAGTGAAGACACCCTAGCCAATATGTAGGAATGATTTATTTTGATAGGTGATAGGTGATTTGTGATGGTGGAAGGATAGACATACATTTCTCTCATTCCCACCAGTGTCCATAGCCCCGATGGAGATGCATTTGATTATAATCACAACATTTCTCTACTAATAGTCAGGCATCCATAGCCTCAATAGAGATTATTGGAAATACCCCAAGAGAGATTTATTTATAAATTTTCTTTTTCTTTTAGCTTTTATATTTTGATTTTTGATTGATTTTGATTCTTTTTCTTTCTGAAAACTTATTTCAGCTCTCTTGTTTGACAAGGGGTTAAGAACCACTATGGCTTGATGGAAGGAGGTGGAAGTGATTTTGATGATGACAATGTCTAGTGTCAACAAATATTTCCAAAAGTTCTTCACAAAATTTTATTATATGTTGAATGTGATAGGATCTCCTAAGAGGTCACTCGTTCTTTAATTTACCAAGGTGATAAAAGACCAAGGTCAAATAGATACCATAAACATAAATGTCACAAAATACACGTGAAAAGGCTAGCCACAATATCATCGAAGGGATGAAAATGGTAGGAAGACTTGCGAGAAGAATGATAAGAAAGGGAAGAAAGAAACATCCATGTGTACGCAATACCTGATTGCAATGTTTGATATTTGTACCTTTGATTTTTGTTGTTGTTTCTCATGTTTTTTTAATTTTTGAATTGTTTGTTATTTTTAGCTTTTTGATAGTTTTAAGAGGTTGGGACTAACACAGTCACTTTGTGTGATAGGATCCAACAATGATGTTTGTGACTTCTTTGATAAGGGAGACTAAGCATGATTGTTTATCAAGAGTAATGTTATATCCGATCTCAATGATCGAGGTGAGCTCATACTCAAAAATGACTCTAATTTATCCTTAAACAAGGATTGTTCATGCGGGAGCTTGAGTTCCCTATCCATAGGTTTTTGTACTTTGTGTCATACTTGATGGTTATGTTGATGTGTGTTCTTGAATCGTACTTTATTTTGAACCCTAAAACCGTTTGAGTTGTTGGGAGCTTGAGAGCTCTTTGTAGTTTTGATATTAACTTGATAATGAACATGTTTGGGTTTATTATAAGCTATAGCGTGACTTGTTTGATCTCGACAAGGAAAAGAAAGTGAACTTGGATGTTTAGAATTGATGTGAGAAATGACCATGGGCTTGCCATGACCATTGATAGAAGAAATATGTGATTGATGAAAAGGATACGGTCCAAGAATGGAAGAGGATGGCCTAGCAGGAGGTGAGCCAATGATAGAAGGAAACAAAGGGCTCCTAGAATATGGCCCTAAGATGGAAGAAGTTAGGCTACGAGGACATGGCCCAAGAATAGAAGAATATGATGAAGGAATACTAGGGCATGGCCCAAGTATAGATGAGAAGGGATTAATCAAAGGCGTCCCTTAGATAGAAGAGGAAGAAGGGTTACTAAGATTTGGACCAAGAATAGAAGGTAATGGGCTACCAGAGATGACCCATAAGAAGAAAATGGAGGGCTACTAGGACATGGCCCCTAGGATAGAAGAATTCGATGGGGTACTCAGTAAGAAGAAGATGACCCAAGGTGATATTTTGATTGAGGAATGGTCATAGATAATGAATGATTGGGTAATAAGAAGATAGGCCATGGATCAATGCTAAACCCCAAAATCTCATCATGCTTAGAAGAAGGTGAAGATGGAATAGAAGAAGAATCAAGTTCCATGACCTTAGGATTTTCCTCTATGTTTTGTTAAAAGGATCAATTTCTTCCTCCCCATATGCAAGCGTATCGAGTTCTAGAAAGAATCCTTGTTTGCAATCCTCTAAAGGGATATCATCCCATAGTTTTATTATTCCTTCATCATGAGAGAAATCAATCGGTAGAGAGTTTATTTTTATTTAGTCATAGAAGGTTGAATAGAAGAAACGGGTCCGATAAGGAGGGAATATTAATTGACAGAAGAATATGAATCAAGAGAGGAAGTAGGATTGGAGGAAAGCATCTCATGAATGGACGATTTGGATTTGGACCTAGATTGCTTTTCTAGAAGATGATGTAATTTAGGAGAGAAAATATGATCACATAGCCATCCGTTAAGTTGTTACGTAGAAGTCAAGTTAGATGATTGACTAGAGGAAATCTAAGTTATTGAACTCTTTGACGTTAGAAGAGGTCATTGAGACGAATGATGAATGAGGTCCTTCGAAGAAAGGAAGGACCATGACTAAAGACCCGAATTAGATGTGCAATCAATTGAACTTAGAGTCACACAAGTATTCAAAGGATTAAGATGTCATTAAGGAATGAAGGTCTTGTGAAGAAAGGGAGGACCGTGATTCAGATTTGATCTAGGGGTATCCGAACAATAGTTAGGATCCAAGTCTCAGAAAGAAGATTGGGAGTCCAAATGGTAATTTAGATATCAATCGAAAGAAGAAGAGTGTGGGAAACTTGAATAATAATTTGGATTAGAAACATCCAAATCATACCACCCACTATGAGATGAAGGTGTGGAACAGGGTACCCGTCTGGGCTCTCTAACACGAAGAACCAAATGAGGTTTAGTTGTAATGGGAATATTTGGAATAAAATGCCTAAACCTAGGTTCTCTATTGTTGTAAATGTGAGAAACAATGTGATAGTCAGTCATTATTGACATCGTTTACGCACAAATGTCTAGATCTAGATAGTGTGATGGAAAAACATCAAAGGGAAGGAAGGAATTCCATGTCGACTCAAGGAAGCATAATGGAAACCAACTAGACATTGCATAAGTATGAAGATGCGTGTGTGATTTTCCAAAGAGGGTCTAAGGAAAATAGACATTGTGATGATGTAATCTCGATGAAATCAAAAAGGATTGTCCCGAGAAAACAATTTTTCCAGATGAATAATCACAAGGAACAATCATACAAGCATGAAACACAAAGCCAATAAACAAGGAAATACATCACGTGTAAATGTGTGTGAAAAGTGATAGTTCGATGCAAAATATGATCAACACAATGTTAATATTTATGTCAAGATCGAAATGAACAAGGTGTAAATATTAACAAAGGGAGATCAAATGTTGAATCAATCCGAACTATGATGATGATCTTGAAATCGATTAAATGACCATCAAGGATATAAGGATGCATCCATGCACTTTAGATGTTTAACAACTCAACTGCAAACATGGATGAGCATAAACAGACAAAAAATTGGTGAACACCATCTATGACAAAACTCCCAAAAGATGCATTCACTTGCCCCAAATGGGAAAAAGAATGCAAAGGTGTAGATGAAAAGATGGAAATGAACTAAGCATCACTTGGGCAGAGCTTCGCCTCATCCAAAGGTGAGAAAGAAGCTAAGATAAGTGAAACATCATCTAATTTTTGTGATGAAAGGCACTTAGATCCAACTTAAGTGGATTCTTTTCCTTGTTCGAAAAACAAGGTTCTAAATCCAAACAAGTTATCACTTCGTGATGGCCAAGATGTGACAAAGGACTAGTAAAGTGGGCTCCAAGACAAAATGGATTTCCTAATAAGTTCTCTCAACTAGGTGTTACAAAGTTATCCACGAGTGGGGTGATTTACCCAAAAATTCACAATGACTAGTTTGGGAGTATCTCGGCTTTGCCATCTTTAAGCACAGTGGGCAATAAATGCATCCATTGTGTACTTAAAAGGGTTGCATAGGGAAAAATTGTAACTCTATCTCACAAGGAAAAGTAATCACGTGGGTAAGCGGAGTGCTTCCTATTTCATCCACGAGGTTACACAGCGGTGGACTAATTTAGGGTTCTTGGAACCACCCCCATTGTTATAGCTTAAGGTGTTATGCCAAAGGGGTTATGTTCCAGTTGAGTGGATAGGGACATACCATTTTCCGAAACCTGTAATACAATGTTTTGAATATGGTGTGTTTTTTATCTTTCTTAACTTAATGTGGATTCAAGTAGCACACCATTTGGAAACCTACAAGAACACGTGTATTAGTGGTTTGTGTTTTGTTTCTTTTGGCGTCTTTCTTTGAAAAGTTATTTTGGTCCTACATACCAAGGTTAATAATTTTCCAAAATGTCATATAAAGGAGATAAGATGTTGTTTTTGATTTCCCAAATCATCCTAAGATGTAAGGAAAGAGCATACACAACAAGGTATCTCACTCAAATTTGCAATAAATGGAAAATTCCTAAGTAAAATGTGAAAATGAGTTCCTTTTAACCAACTTTGAATGCTAAATAAACCATTTTACAAATATGAAGAAAGTGGTGAAATGTTTCTGATTCCCAACTACGTGCTCACAAAAAAATATGCAAATGTTTTTTATTAAGTTATTCTAAAAAAACTTAATGTAAAGGAAACCTCTAAACCACTGTTAGCACCTTGCAAGAGTTAGAAAACAAAGAAAATTGAAAAATTCCAGAAATCCAATTTTAAAACTTTTTAACAGATTTTTTCGTAATTTGCATTTTTGGAGGTCTCCAGAGCACCTTAGGAGTTCTAAATTTCAGAAGTTCCATTGCAAATTACACTTTGTTATCTTTCCGACGCCTATTCAAACTTTGAAAACAGGTTAATGAGTCAAAAATATGATCAAAACAAGTAGCACGAAAAATAAAATGTATAAATCCAGACTACACAAAGACACACAGAGCACCCCAAATGACACATACGCACCCCAGCCAATAGATATGCACACAAGTAGATAGGTACGTGGGAAAGATTAAAAATTCAAATTCAACAGAGTGGAATAGGACACCTGCGTGCCCAGACTGACGCATACGCGCCTGACCAACTGGATACGTGCCCAAGCATAAAACAATACATTTTTTCAAATTTTCACATAGTCAAGCCATTTATGTGTATGTGGTCGAGAGACATATACCCATGCCATATGATAGAGACACATGCGCGTCCTCAGTAGAGTCAAAAATTTATAAATTTTTACACAATCGAGCACCTCGACGCGTATGCGGCAGACAGGAGACGGATACACGTGCCGATGATGGAGACACATGTGCATCCTTATAGAGGTGAAATTTTTGAAGGATAAGGACCTCTTGACATTTACGTGCCTGATCCAATGGGAATGTTGGGGTTTTAATGTGTACACGCCCCTTGTTTGACACCTACGCGCACCCTGTGAAAAACCTACAAAAAACACAAATTTTCAAATTTTCAAGAGGAAACAGGTTAGTTGTTAGTCAAAGTTTCCTATTTCTATTTAACATGTACACACCCCTTGTTTTTGACACCTACGCGCACCCTGTGAAAAACCTGCAAAAAACACAATTTTTCAAATTTTCAAGAGGAAATACGCTAGTTAGTCAAAGTTTCCGATTTCTATCAAACCCATAAAATATATATAAATGAAGGTCATTTATCTAGGGTTAAAAACAAAAATGAGGAAATAACAAGTGATTTAAGTAAAAACCTTGAAAATGAACTTTGAAAAACCTAAAATACCTCCATTAATGGAGGGTGGACATAAGTGTCCCACTGGGCGTGCCAAATGTATGCAATGGAAAGTTTCACAAGATATGGAATGAGGATAAAGATCCTTAAAGCTTTGCTTAATCATCCATGCATCATGAGATAAGAGATAAGCAAGAGTTAATCCTATCATGCATCATAACTTTGACAAAAACATTAAAACCTAGCATATATACTACTCTCTACTCTTTAAATTACTTGTTGTCCAAAATGTGCCCCTTGCTCATTTTGTGGCTAACTCCTTTCATTCTTCCCTCTCTTGTGCCTCAGTCATAATTTTTTTATTTTCAAGAACTCAAAACTTTCTGGAAATGGCACCATTGGATAGAGCTCTTTCTCAGCTTTCTAGAAAGGTAAAGTTTTCCTCCTAACTCCATGTATTTTTGAAGTTATGGCCCGACAGAGTTTTTGTGGGAAATTTTCCCTGAAAGGCCCACAGCCAATGAAATGGTGCCACGTGTCCAAGGAAGTGGTGGGGGTCGAGAGAATATTTGGTTTTTTTTACCAAGTGTTTGGAAAAAATTTCAAAGGGAATATTTTTCCCTTGAGACCCACCGCGAATCGAGATCTCGCCATGTGTCTAAGGGGAAAAAATTAAAAAATCGACTAAGTGTTGGCATAGGGAAAATTTAAAGGGAAAGGCCCATGCCCAATCATGTTGTGCCACATGTCCTATGGCATCAGACCGGTGGAGCACGGAGGAGAAGTTAGAATTTTGGCGAAGTGTTTTTTCACAAAAAATCAAGAAGAATTTTTGCCCCAAAGACCCGCAGCTAATTAGGTTATGACACGTGTCCCCGGGAGGTCGAGCTGTGGAGAGTAGGGGAGATTGGGATTTTTCCCAAAATGCTAAAATGAAAAGAAAGATGTTTTCCCCAAGGGCCCGTGGTGAATAAGATGATGCCACGTGTCTGGATCGGCGGAAGGTGGGGAGAATTTGGGAAATTTTCCCAAAGGAAAAAGAAGGAAATTTCAAAGGAAAAATCACCCCCCTCCAAGCGCAACCAATGGGGTTTTTCCATGTGTCCAAGTGGTGGAAAAAATGCAGGAAAGGTCCACGGGAAAAAGGAAAAGGAAAATCCCGCAACCAATGGGGTTTTGCCACGTGTCTAGGTGAGGGAAAAATGCAAGAAAGGTCCGCGGGAAAAAGGAAAAGGAAAATCCCACAACCAATGGGGTTTCACCACATGTCCAGGTCAGAGAAATGCTCAAAAGGTGATGGAAAATTTAGGAGGATAGGCCCGCATCCAATCAGCATTTGCCACATGTCCTCAACTCATTGGCTCTGGCGGGGAATTTTGGAAAATTTTCCAATGGCGAAAACAAAGGAAAATGAAGCATTAAAGGCCTCGTGCCCAATCAAAACATGCCACATGGCACCGGAGTGGTGGAGTGTGGGGAATTTTTGGAAAATTTTCCAAATGACCAAAAAGTGGAAAATTTAAAAACTTTTTCCCGCCAATCTGATTTGGCCCTGTTTTGCCCTAAAATTTCAAACGGCCATATCTTTCGATCAAGAGCTCGAGTTTTCACGTTCTTTATATCAATGGAAAGATGGTGAAATTATCTACAATATTATAGGTTAATTTTTAAATTTTGAGGGATTTTGGAGAGAGAAAATTGAAAAATGCCTCTGGCACATGGTCATGGATAGAAATGACGTTTCAACCACCATTTTTAATGAAGAATGGCTCGCATTATATTCCAACATGGAAAAAAATGTCGGGGATGGGCTGTAAGGGATGCCCTTGCTTTTTTATTGCATTTTTGTTCAATGGTTGAAGCTCTCCCATGTTTTCCCACATTTCTCTCTCCTGGGGTCGTGGTTTTTGCACTGAAAATCTAGATTTGGCTCATTTTCAAAGGGTTGAACATTTTTATGTATTGCAGGCTCGCTCTTTTACCTTAAAAGTGATTTTTGTGGAAAAATCAGACCTTTTCCAAGACTGTAACCTATTTTACCTCTCAGGTGTTGTAATGCAAGTGGTTTTTATGTTAAAATGATAATATAGGCTCTGTGAATGAGTTTTAATCCTCTGTTTGTGTTGTTTGATTCATTTCTGACCCTCCATTGTAGTTATCAGTTTGTGCATGAAGTTTTGTTGCATTTTTTATGAACTATGTCAATTTTCATAAGTAAGAAATGCACACCACTCCTTTGGTGCATCACCTTATTAGCGCTAGTTTAATTTTTTTTTACATTCTCTATCTCTGTCCACTTTGGAATTTAGAGTAGGATTTTGAGTTTGAAACCTCTGTATAACTTGCAAGAAGAAACACACGATCGAGAGGAGTTGAGGAACCAGCCTCTAATCTGGATATTCCTCTCCCATTTCAACAAGTCCCAAACTTGGGGAGAGGATTCAATGTTGTGCAATCACACTGGATGTCCAGGATGTCAAACTTGAAGTCTGATCAACATCCGTGGTGCTTTGCTCATTTGCAACAACATTAATTAATTAAGAAATTAAACGTAATACGATCAACTTAGGAATCAAACGGGTGATTAGTTATTTATGGTTTTCAAGATTTCAAGAATGTAGTCTCACCATTAATGGCTTCAAGGCCAATGGTTCTCTCTATTTAATCAAAACTTGGATTATGGATGTAAACTTAGGAAGGAAAGCTTTAGATCAAATGCCTTATTAGTTTGGCTAATGTAAATGAGCTCTTAAAATTTCTTAGGCTTGTTTGGCTTTGCCTTATGTAAAGTTGTGTGTTTGTGTGTAAAGTTGTAGTTTGAATGGATAGGCTTAGCCTTGTATTTATAGTTTTTGGTTTGGAAGAATTTGAAATTTGGGTGCATGTGGGATTAAAGTATAAAAATCACTTTAATATTAGATTTGGATAAACATGCTTTAAGCTTATTTAATCTTGGATTAGGCTAGTTGACTATGTTTTAGGCTAGATAAACTTGATTAACAAGTGATTAGAGACTCATTGAGAGTTGGGAGGGGTCTGGATAACCAATTTTGATTGATAGATAGCCTACGAAGCCAATATAAGTGGTCTAGAGAGAACTAGGGAGGTTCTAAATGGTTGAAAGGAAGAATGTTTAGCTAATAAGAGAGATATTAGCCAAATAATCTGATTATAGGAGGAATGTGACCAAGAAGGTGTCGTGCATGGGCATATGAGAATGGACAAAGAAGGGGATTTAACGAAGTTTCGTCAATTGGTTGAATTGGATGAAATGCTAAGCATAAGCATATTTTAGGTGTCTACATTTTCCCCTCTTTGAGGTGGCGTAAGTGATGTCACTTCAAAAAAAGCAGACAAGCATAGACAAGTAGAAAGTTTTAAATGGATTGAAGAAAAAATGAGTAGAATGGAGGATTAAATGTATGCAATGGAGAGTTGCACAAGCTATAGAATGAGGATAAAGAACCTCAAATATTTGATAACTAATCCATGCATCATGATATAAGAGATAAGCAAAATTTAATCATATAAATGCATCATAAATTTGACAAAAACATCAAAATCTAGCATATATAATATACTCTACTCTTTAAATTACTTAATTAAGAAATCGAACCTAATAAGATCAACTTATAAATCAAAGGGGTGATTAGTTGTTTATGGTTTTCAATCTTTCAAGAATGGAGTCTCACCATTATTGGCTTCAAGGCCAATGATTCTCTCTATTTACTCAAAACTTTGATTATGGATGCAAATGGAGGAAGGAAAACTTTAGATCAAATGTGTTTTCAGGTTGGCTAATGCAAATGAGCTCTTAAAATTTATTAGACTTGTTTTTGTTTTAGATTATGTAAAGTTGTGTGTTTGTGTGTAAACTTGTAGTTTGAATGGGTAGGCTTAGCCTTGTATTTATAGTTTTTGGTTTGGAAGAATTTAGAATTTGGGTGCATGTGGGAATAAAGTCTAAAAACACTTTAGGATTAAATTAGGATAAACATGCTTTAGGCTTAGTTAATCTTGGTTTAGGCTATTAACTACGTTTTAGGCTAGTTAAACTTTATTAGCAAGTGATTAGAGACTCATTGAGAGATGGGAGGGATACGAGATAACCAATTTCTAATTAGAGATAGCCTACGAAGCCAATAGAAGTGGTCCAGAAAAGAACTAGGGAGGTTTTGAAAGGTAAACATGAGGAATGTGACAAAGAAAGTTGTCATACACGGGCATCCGAGAATGGAGCGAAGAAGGGGGTTTAACAAAGTGTCATCAATTGGTTTAATTGGATGAAATGCTAAGCGTAAGAATATTTTGGTGTCTTCATTTGCCCCTTTGAGGTAGCATAAAATACGTCACTTGAAAGAAAGTAGACAAGTAGAAAGTTTTGAAAGGATAGAAGAAAAAATGAGTAGAATAGACGATTAAATGTATGCAATGGAGAGTTGCACAAGCTATGGAATGAGGATAAGGAACCTCAAATATTTTATAACCGATACATGCATCATGATATAGGAGATAAGCAAGAGTTAATCCTATACATGCATCACAACTTTGACAAAAACATCAAAACCTAGCATATATACTACTCTCTACTCTTTAAATTACTTAATTAATAAATTGAACCTAATAAGATCAACTTAGAAATCAAAGGGGTGATTAGTTGTTTATGGTTTTGAAACTTTCAAAAATGGAGACTCACCATTAATGGATTCAAGGCCAATGGTTCTCTCTATTTACTCAAAACATGGATTATTGATGAAAATGGAGGAAGGAAAGATTTAGATCAAATGCCTTATTAGCTTGGCTAATGCAAATGAGTTCTTAAACTTTCATAGGCTTGTTTTGGCTTTAGCTTATGTAAATTTGTATGTTTTTGTGTAAAGTTGTAGTTTGAATGGGTAGGCTTAGCGTTGTATTTATATTTTTGGTTTGAAAGAATTTAGAATTTGGGTGCATTTGGGACTAAAGTATAAAAACACTTTAGGATTAGATTAGGATAAACATGCTTTAGGCTTATTTAATCTTGGTTTAGGCTATTAACTAGGTTTTAGGCTAGTTAAACTTGATTAGCAAGTGATTAAAGACTCATTGAGAGTTGGGAGGGATCTAAATAACCAATTTCTAATTATAGATAGCCTACGAAGCCAATGGAAGTGGTCTAGAGAGAACTAGGGAGGTTTTGAACAATAAAAATGAGGAATGTTTATCTAATAAGAGAGATATTAGCCAAATAATCTGATTATAGGAGGAATGTGACAAAGAAGGTGTCATGCACGGGCATCCGAGAATGGAGCGAAGAAGGGGATTTAACAAAGTGTTGTCAATTGGTTTAATTGATGAAATGCTAAGCATAAGAATATTTTTGGTGTCTTCATTTTCCCCTCTTTGAGGTAGCATAAAAGACGTCACTTGAAAGAAAGTAGACAAGTAGAAAGTTTTGAATGGATAGAAGAAAAAATGAGTAGAATAGAGGATTAAATGTATGTAATGGAGAGTTGCACAAGCTATGGAATGAGGATAAGGAACCTCAAAGATTTGCTAACTGATACATGCATCATGATATAGGAGATAAGCAAGAGTTAATCCTATACATGCATCACAACTTTGACAAAAACATCAAAACATAGCATATATACTACTCTCTACTCTATAAATTACTTAATTAAGAAATTGAACCTAATAAGATCAACTTAGAAATCAAAGGGGTGATTAGTTGTTTATTTTTTCAAACTTTCAAAAATGGAGACTCGCCATTAATGGATTCAAGGCCAATGGTTCCCTCTATTTACTCAAAACATGGATTATGGATGAAAATGAAGGAAGGATAGCTTTAGATCAAATGCCTTATTAGCTTGGCTAATGCAATTGAGCTATTAAACTTTCATAGGCTTGTTTTGGCTTTAGCTTATGTAAATTTGTGTGTTTTTGTGTAAAGTTGTAGTTTGAATGGGTAGGCTTAGCGTTGTATTTATAGTTTTTGGTTTGAAAGAATTTGGAATTTGGGTGCATGTGGGACTAAAGTCTAAAAAATAACTTTAGGATTAGATTAGGATAAATCTTCTTTATGCTAAGTTAATCTTGGTTTAGGCTAGTTAACTAGGTTTTAGGCTAGTTAAACTTGATTAGCAAGTTATCAGAGACTCATTGAGAGTTGGGAGGGGTATGGATAACCAATTTTTGTTGATAGATAGCCTACAAAGCCAATAGAAGTGGTATAGATAGAACTAGGGAGGGTCTTAATGGTTGAAAGGAGGAATGTTTAGGTAGTATGAGAGATATTAGCAAAATAATCTGATTATAGGAGGAATGTGAGAAAGAAGTTATCGTGCATTGGCATCCGAGAATGGAGTGAAGAAGGGGAATTAACGAAGTGTCGTCAATTGGTTGAATTGGATGAAATTTTAAGCGTAAGAAAATTTTAGATATCTACATTTTCCCCTCTTTGAGGTGGCGTAAGCGATGTCACTTCAAAGAAAGTAGACAAGCATAGACAAGTAGAAAGTTTTGAACGGATAGAAGACAAAATGAGTAGAATGGAGGATTAAATGTATGCAATGGAAAGTTACACAAGCTATGGAATGAGGATAAAGAACCTCAAATCTTTTCTAACTCATCCATGCATCATGAGAAAAGACATAAGCAAGATTTTATCCTATACATGCATCATAACTTTGAAAAAACAACAAAACCTAGCATATATACTACTATCTACTCTTTAAATTACTTAATTAAGAAATTGAACCTAAAAAGATCAATTTAGCAATCAAAGGGGCGATTAGTTGTTTATGGTTTGAAAGCTTTCAAGAATGGAGTCTCACCATTAATGGCTTCAAGGCCAATGGTTCTCTCTATTTACTCAAAAATTTGATTATGGATGCAATGGAGGAAGGAAAGCTTTAGATCAAATGCCTTATTAGCTTGGCTAATGCAAATGAGCTCTTAAACTTTCTTAGGCTTGTTTTGGCTTTAGCTTATGTAAAGTTGTGTGTTTGTGTGTAAAGTTGTAGTTTGAATGGGTAGGCTTAGCCTTGTATTTATAGTTTTTGGTTTGGAAGAATTTGGAATTTGGGTGCATGTGGGACTAAAGTCTAAAAATAACTTTAGGATTAGATTAGGATAAACATGCTTTAGGCTTAGTTAAGCTTGGTTTAGGCTAGTTAACTAGGGTTTAGGCTAGTTAAACTTGATTAGCAAGTGATTAGAAACTCATGAAGAGTTGGGAGGGGTTTGGAAAACCAATTTTGATTGAAAGATAGCCTACGAAGCCAATAGAAGTGTTTTAGAGAACTAGGAGGTTCTCGAATGGTCAAAAGGAGGAACGTTTAGCTAATAAGAGATATTAGCCAAATAATCTAATTATAGGAGGAATGTGACCAAGAAGGTGTCATGCATAGGCATCCGAGAATGGAGTGAAGAATGGGGAATTAAGGAAGTGTCGTCAATTGGCTGAATGGGATGAAATGCTAAGCGTAAGAATATTTTAGGTGTCTACATTTGCCCCTCTTTGAGGTGGCATAAGCGACGTCACTTCAAAGAAAGTAGACAAGCATAGACAAGTAAAATTTTTAAACAGATAAAAGAAAAAATGAGTAGAATAGAGGATTAAATATACGTAATGGGGGTAAGTGCAGGAAGTTGATGGACAAATATAGGGTCATCCGTGGACATCATATTGCAAATAACAACATAATATCAACTTGTAGGGATTATTAGCAATACATACACTCAAAATTAGACAAAATTATATTAATACGAATCGTAGCATCTAGAATCTAGTTTCTAAAATACTAATTTTTGTAAAAAATGGACAAGATTAGCTATATTAAACACTCAAAATTCAATGACTTGGTATTTTTAAAAACACCGATAAGATTATAGTCCGTTTGCCCACAATTTGGATGACCAAAAATTGATATATATTTTTTTCATTTTGTGAGAAGTTATATTCCACTATCTCTCTTGGGATGGATTTTATTTTGTATTTTTTTGAGTAATATTTTATTTTTTATGATTTTTTCCGTGAAAGTGGTATGAAAACATAAAGAAAACATAGCACTTTCCGTTTGCCCACCATAACTTCATCAAAAAATATTGAAATAATTTATTTTTGTTGAACATGTATATAATTTCACCACGGTTGGGATGGTATAAGTTTTATCACATTCCGATAAGTGAAACAAATTTTGCGATCTTAAACATAGACAAACATTCACGGAAAAAGTGTCTTAAAGACCTACTATTAGTAAAAAATTAAAAAATGATATTTATCCTCTTCTATTCACTTTAAAATTAGTATTTCTACAAAGCTAATAGACTCCCCTATGCAATGGTACCATTTTTATGACATAGTTTTTACTTTTGGCATGATTCAAGTCCACGGAAGAATAAATTTGATGTTTTGTTGTTTTTAATGTAAAATTCAGGATTTGATGTCCACTTAATTGTCCCCCAACTTGGTGCACTTACCCATGGAGAGTTGCACAAGCTATGGAGTGAGGATAAATAACCTCAAAGCTTTGCTAACTCATCCATGCATCATGAGATAAGAGATAAGCAAGACTTAATGCTATACATGCATCATAACTTTGACAAAAACAACAAAACCTAGCATATATACTACTCCCTACTCTTTAAATTACTTAATTAAGAAATTGAACCTAATAAGATCAACTTAGCAATCAAAGGGGTGATTAGTTGTTTATGGTTTTCAAGCTTTGAAGAATGGAGTCTCAGCATTAATGGTTTGAAGGCCAATGGTTCTCTCTATTTACTCAAAACATGAATTATGGATGCAAATGGAGTAAGGAAAGCTTTAGATCAAATTCCTTATTAGCTTGGCTAATGGAAATGAGCTCTTAAACTTTATTAGACTTGTTTTCGATTTAGCTTATGTAAAGTTTAGTGTTTTTTTGCAAACTTGTAGTTAGAATGGGTAGGCTTAGCTTTGTATTTATAGTTTTTGGTTTGGAAGAATTTGGAATTTGGGTGCATGTGGGACTAAAGTCTAAAAGCACTTTAGGATTAGATTAAAATAAACATGCTTTAGGCTTAGTTAAGCTTGGTTTAGGCTAGTTAACTGGGTTTTAGGCTAGTTAAACTTGATTAGCAACTGATTAGAGACTCATTCAAAGTTGGGAGGGCTCTCAATAACCAATTTTGATTGATAGATAGCCTACAAAGCCAATAGAAGTGGTCTAGAGAGAACTAGTGAGGTTCTTAATGGTCGAAAGGAAGAATGTTTAGCTAATAAGAGAGATATTAGCCAAGTAATCTGATTGTAGGAGGAATGTCACCAAGAAGTTATCGTGCATGGGCATCCGAGAATGGAGCGAAAAGGGGGAAATAATTAAGTGTCGTCAATCGATTGGTTCAATTGGATGAAATGCTAAGCGTAAGCATATTTTAGGTGTCTATATTTGCCCCTCTTTGAAGTGGTGTAAGAGACACCACTTCAAAGAAAGAAGACAAGCATAGATAAGTAGAAATTTTTGAACAGATAGAAGAAAAAATGAGTAGAATGGAGGATTAAATGTATGGAATGTAAAGTTTCACAAGCTATGGAATGAGGATAAAGAACCTCAAAGCTTTTCTAACTCATCCATGGATCATGAGATAAGAGATAAGCAAGATTTAATCCTATACATGCATCATAACTTTGACAAAATCATTAAAACCTAGCATATATAACACTCTCTACTCTTTAAACTACTTAATTAAGAAATTGAACCTAATAAGATCAACTTAGCAATCAAAGGGGTGATTAGTTTTTATGGTTTCAAAGCTTTCAAGAATGGAGTCTCACCATTAATGGATTCAAGGCAAATGGTTCTCTCTATTTACTCAAAACTTGGTTTATGGATGCAAATGGATGAAGGAAAGCTTTAGATAAAATGACTTATTAGCTTGGCTAATGAAAATGAGAACTTAAACTTTCTTACGCTTATTTTTGCTTTAGCTTATGTAAAGTTCTGTGTTTGTGTGTAAATTTGTAGTTTGAATGGGTAGGCTTAGCCTTGTTTTTATAGTTTTTGGTTTGAAAGAATTTGGAATTTAGGTGCATGTGGGACTAAATTCTAAAAAGAACTCTATTATTAGATTAGGATAAAAATTCTTTAGGCTTAGTTAATCTTGTTTTAGGCTAGTTAACTAGGTTGTAAGCTAGTTAAACTTGATTAGCAAGTGATTAGAGACTCATTGAGAGTTTGGAGGGTCTGGATAAAAATTTTGATTTATAGATAGCCTACAAAGCCAATAGCAGTGGTCTATAGAGAGTTAGGGAAGTTATGAATGGTCGAAAGGAGGAGTTTTTAGCTAATAAGAGAGATATTAGCCAAATAATCTGATTGTAAGAGGAATGTGACCAAGAAGGTATCGTGCATGGGCATCCAAGAATGGAGCGAAGAAGGGGAATTAACAAAGTGTTTTCAATTGGTTGAATTGGATTAAATACTAGGCATAAACATATTTTAGGTGTCTACATTTTCCCCTCTTTGAGGTGGCGTAAGCGACACCACTTCAAAGAAAGTAGACAAGCATAGACAAGTAGAAAGTTTCGAACGGATAGAAGAAAAAATGAGTAGAATGGAGGATTAAATGTATGCAATGGAAATTCGCAAAAGCTATGGAACAAGGATAAAAAACCTCAAAGATTTGATAACTCATCCATGCATCATGAGATAAGAGATAACCAAGAGTTAATCCTATACATTCATCATAACTTTGACCAAATCATCAAAACCTAGCATATATACTACTCTCTCTTGTTTAAATTACTTAATTAACAAATTGAACCTAATAAGATAAAATTAGCAATCAAAGGGGTGATTAGTGTTTATGGTTTTGAAGCTTTCAACAATGGAGTCTTAGCATTAATGGCTTAAAGGCCAATGGTTCTCTCTATTTACTCAAAACTTGGTTTATTGATGCAAATGGAGGAAAGAAAGATTTAGATAAAATGCCTTATTAGCTCGGCTAATGCAAATGAGATCTTAAAATTTCTTAGGTTTTTTTTTGGCTTTAGCTTATGTAAATTTGTGTGTTTGTGTGTAAATTTGTAGTTTGAATAGGTAGGTTTAGCCTTGTATTTATAGTTTTTGGTTTGGAAGAATTTGGAATTTGGGTGCATGTGTGACTAAAGTCTAAAAAGAAATTTAGGATTAGATTAGGATAAAAATGCTTTAGGCTTACTTAAGCTTGTTTTAGGCTATTTAACTAGGTTGTAGGCTAGTTAAAATTGATTAGCGAGTGATTACGAGACTCATTATGAGTTGGGAGGGGTCCGGATAACCAATTTTGATTGATAGATAGCTTACAAAGCCAATAGAAGTGGTCTAGAGAGAACTAGTGAGGTTCCTAATGGTAAAAGGAAGAATGTTTAGCTAATAAGAGATATATTAGCCAAGTAATTTGATTGTAGGAGGAATGTCACCAAGAAGTTGTCATGCATGGGCATCCGAGAATGGAGTGAAGAAGTGGGAAATAATTTAGTGTTGTCAATTGGTTGAATTGGATGAAATGCTAAGCGTAAGCATATTTTAGGTGTCTAAATTTTCCCCTCTTTGAGGTGGTGTAAGCGACGTCACCGAAAAGAAAGAAGACAAGTAGAAAGTTTTGAACGGATAAAAGAAAAAATGAGTAAAATGGAGGATTAATTGTATGCAATGAAAAGCTGCACAAGCTATGGAATGAGCATAAAGAACCTCAAAGCTTTGCTAACTCATCCATGGATAATGAGATAAGAGATAAGAAAGATTTAATCCTATACATGCATCATAACTTCGACAAAATCATTAAAACCTGGCATATATACCACTCTCTACTCTTTAAATTACTTAATTAAGAAATTGAACCTAATACGATCAACTTAGCAATCAAAGGGGTGATTAGTTGTTTATGGTTTTGAAGCTTTCAAGAGTGGAGTCTCACCATTAATGGCTTCAAGGCCAATGGTTCTCTCTATTTACTCAAAACTTTGTTTATGGATGCAAATGGATGCTTTAGATAAAATGCATTATTAGCTTAGCTAATGCAAATCAGACCTTAAACTTTCTTAGGCTTATTTTGGCTTTAGCATATGTAAATTTGTGTGTTTGTGTGTAAATTTGTAGTTTGAATGGGTAGGCTTAGCCTTGTATTTATAGTTTTTGGTTTGGAATAATTTGGAATTTGGGTGCATGTGGGACTAAAGTCTAAAAATCACTCTAGTATTAGATTAGGATAAAAATTCTTTAGGCTTAGTTAATCTTGGTTTAGGCTAGTTAACTATGTTGTAGGCTAGTTAAACTTGATTAGCAAGTGATAAGAGACTTATTGAGAGTTGGGAGGGGTTTGGATAACAAATTTTGATTGATAGATAGCCTACGAAGCCAATAGAAGTGGTCTAGAGAGAACTAGGAAGTTTTGAATGTTAGAAAGGAGGAATGTTTAGCTAATAAGAGAGATATTAGCCAAATAATATGATTATAGGAGGAATGTGACTAAGAAGGTATCATGTATGGGCATCTGAGAATGGAGTGAAGAAGGGGAATTAACGAAGTGTTTTCAATTGGTTGAATTGGATGAAATGATAAGTATAAGCATATTTTAGGTGTCTACATTTTTCCCTCTTTGAGGTGGCGTAAGAGACACCACTTCAAATAAAGTAGACAAGCATAGACAAGTAGAAAATTTTGAACAGATAGAAGAAAAAATGAGTAGAATCAAGGATTAAATGTATGGAACAGAGAGTTTCCCAAGCTATGGAATGAGGATAAAGAAACTCAAAGATTTTCTAACTCATCCATGCATCGTGAGATAAGAGATAAGAAAGAGTTAATCATATACATGCATCATAACTTTGACCTAAACATCAAAACCTAGCATATATACTACTCTCTACACTTTAGATTACTTAATTAAGAAATTAAACCTAATAAGATCAACTTAGCAATCAAAGGGGTGATTAGTTGTTTATGGTTTTCAAGCTTTCAAGAATGGAGTCTAAACATTAATGGCTTTAAGGCCAATTGTTCTCTCTATTTACTCAAAACTTGGATTATGGATGCAAATGGAGGAAGGAAATCTTTAGATCAAATGGCTTATTATCTTGGCTAATTAAAATGAGCTCTTAAACTTTCTTAGGCTTGTTTTGGCTTTAACTTATGTAAATTTGTGTGTTTGTGTATAAAGTTGTAGTTTGAATGGGTAGGCTTAGCCTTGTATTTATAGTTTTTGTTTTGGAAGAATTTAGAATTTGGGTGCATGTGGGACTAAATTCTAAAAATCACTTTAGGATTAGATAAGGATAAATATGCTTGAGGATTAGTTAAGCTTGGTTTAGGCTAGTTAACTAGGTTTTAGGCTAATTAAACTTGATTAGCAAGTGATTAGAGACTCATTAAGAGTTGGGAGGGTCCTGGATAACCAATTTTGATTGATAGATAACCTACAAATCCAATAGAAGTGGTCTAGAGAGAACTAAGGAGGTTCTAAATGGTCAAAAGGAGGAATGTTTAGCTAATAAGAGAGATATTAGCCAAATAATCTGATTATAAGAGGAATGTGACCAAGAAGGTGTCGTACACGGGCATCCGAGAATGGAGCAAAGAAGTGGGAATTAAAGGAGTGTTGTCAATTGTTTGAATTGGATGAAATGCTAAGTTTACGCATATTTTAGGTGTCTACAGTCAGGATAGTACATCCGGTCTTGACCGAATTGTATTTTATTATCACGACATGTCCTCAAAATTTTCTTTCAAATGTTTTTATTTTTTGAGTCTCGTCATTTCTTTGGGCTATCCTTTTATCGATAAATCATTTATAGAATCCTATATAAGAAAGTCAATAATACCTCATTTGTTAACCTAGAAATATCATGAAACTACATTGATACACTCACTTCCTACACTTTCAAAAGGTACCCAAGTCTCCCTAAATATCACAATAACACATTTAAAATCATTAGGAAGAAATATATATATATAGATATAAAGTTTTGTCTTGTTAAGATAAAAATCTCCCTTACTTACAAGAACTCAAAGATCCCTTTGTAAAGTATCTTAGTAAGATAAAAATTAAATTCAAGCATGATACAAGATGGTTTTTAAACTTATTTTCATTAATTTAGATATCGTATACTAGGTGGAGAGTGATGCATTGTTTGAGACCTCTTTATAGTAGTTCCAATATTAGAAGTAAAAAGGGGTTCCCAAAACCCACCTAATGTTTTTTTCAAGACTTGTAAGGTTGAGATGATGATAAAATTATTGAAATCACTTTACATGATGACGCCCTTTAGAATTTGATAATGTCTAGGGATTTCACATATATTTATTGGAACACCTATAGACACACTTCTACTAATCCTTCACATCGATTTTAGTGTCATATCACCTGTTATGACTAATTCTGCCATGATAAGGTAACCCATGTGTTGATTTGAAAACGATTCATGATATTATTTATTCAATTAATTTTCAAACTTCTATGAGTGACTCATTCACTATGATTATACCATGTCTTTCTAGATCCATGGGGACCCAGCTTCCCCTCTTTATACTACTATTATGTCTATGGATTCTCTTTACTCTCATATGGCCTCATACATATGGTTCTAATGCTTCCCATAATTTATCTTATATCTATTACTTATTATGAGTCTTATGTATCTCCCTTTATGGCTTGAGGTTAATACAATAAATCCTTAGAGAACTACATATTTTACATATCTCTTATTTCGAAAGTTTTTACTTGCACTTACTACACATGCTTTTTCCACTATTAAAAACCATGTATGTATTTATGCTCTTCTAGTTAATCATAAGGTACACACTTTTATCATGATAACCATTGCACTTAATCCTCATATAGTTGAGATTTTAGAATATGTAGGGTTCTCCCTAATCCTCCTTCACACATTACTCATGGACCTACCCTACCTAATTCATATCCCATACCTTCTTTAGTACACATCATTATTGTGATACCAATAGCACTTGAGTCATATTATTTGGCATAATCAAGCCCTAAGCATATATCCCATTTTACATTTTCTCCACATACTCTGGAGGTTCTCATTATATAGCTCAATGCTAACCTTATTTCTTGTCCATATCTAAGCAATTTGAAAATATAGAAACATTAATATATTTTTGTAAAAATACGAAAGCATGACTTGTACACTTCACTTGAGTTATTTTAAATTTATGTTACACATGTTTTTTTCACTTTGGTTTGATAGATAACATGCTTCCTTACTCTTTGCACACATGCTTTCACGATGTTTTTAGCATGATGTAGGAAATACATAGAGTGTTACATGATGATAGGTACTTGGAAAACCCCTTTACAATTTTTTTGATACATCTAGGGGCATCTATTTTTAATATATGTAGGTACTATGGTTTCATTATAGTTCCTTTATACTTCCTCATTATAATTAATTACATATATTTTTACATTTATATTTTTAGCTATCAGGACTAACACATGTGTCTTGTGTAGCATTGATAAATTTCTTGTTTCACATATAACAAATATTCACTAATGTATCATGTTATATTATTTTAACGCTCTTGTTTCTTGCATACTTGTGTATGTGTGTGTATTTTTATTACTACTTGCTTGTGTCCTATGTGCCTTGGTTGTCTTGTGACATAGTGGGTGTTCCTTATTTGTAGAGTCATGCCTATCTCTTTTTTATTTCTTTATCTTATTTATATGCCTATGGGACTTCATTTTCTTGTGACACCGTGGGTGTCCCATGTTTGTGGATTTACACCTTTGGTGTGACTTTATTTGCATATGTGTTACATTTTATTTCACTTTTTCTATCCTATCTCCTCCTACTTTCTCTTACAATGTTGTTTTTCTCATCTATATGTTATCTATCTATTACTATCATTGATTATTTTTCACACCATGGTAGATAACTCTCAAAATTTATACAAAAATCCACATCTTTTTAGATATATAGTGCATGGGCATATTTTGAGCTAAGTTCTCAGCATGGTTTCTGCATATGCCATAAAAGAGGGGGCATTAATTTGGGTATATTTTACACTTACTCTAGCCACATGTAGAGTTTTGAGATATGATAAAAGTATAAACATGGTACAAGTAATCAGGAATCTAGAAAAATAGAGAAATCTAAACAATTTTTAATTGTTAAAAATTGAATAGATTGGTCAAGATCATATGATATGGTCCTGACCTTCACATACTATTTTTCTTAGGGGAATAAACATCATATTTACCAACATTTTGAGGTTTTCAACTACATTCTCAAGTTTTTGGCATAATTTTAGGCTCAATTCACTCACTTCAGTCTAGTACAAGGGGCATGATGTAGTTCAATCCTTATATACAATTAAATTCAATTTCTACCACAATTTTAGATATCTTGGGTGCACGAGTCTCCTTTCTCCATCATCATTTAAACACATTCTACTTTCTATTCAATTGTGAATTACATTGGAAGGGCATGGGCCCATTAATTATATTTTCTATCATGTGTCCTAATTTACAAAAGTGGTCATAGATCCATTTGAAATAGTGTATTCTATGGGGTTATGTAAGGTATCAAAGTGGATAATTTCTTCATAGGAATATTTTCCTCTCCTCTTTCACTCAAAGGGAAGATATTAGAGTTGCTAAATAACTTTAATACTTGGTCTTAGTCCTTAGCAGGTAGTTTTATAACTTCATTCATCTTTTCCTCTCCTTTTCATTCCATGTTGGGTTGTATGCACCTAACACTTCATTTTATCCTTGGGGTAATTGGGAACTGATCACCTCCAATTCTTCGAAAAGTTTAGTAAATTAAAAATGCAAATATCTTTAATCACAAGAAAAGTGTGAGAGTTTCTCATTCCACAAAAAACATGTGTATTCCTTCCTTTTTTCATATCTTTCACTTCATTATTATGTAAATTCAAATAATTCATGTCACACTTTACATATTGAGTTAAAATTTTAATTCTTTACAATGGACATTGAATATACTCCATATTGGAGGTTCCATCATGGAGCATGCCAACACCAAACACAACGGAATTATTTAAAACATAAATTAAAGTAAATAAAAAGTGTGTCTACACACTCAGGTATATTTTATATTATTAAGCATGTAATTTTATTTCATACTTAAATGGGGGAAAATGTAGACAATCAAATTTGGCGATTCACTCTATGACACAACTAGTTTTGACAATGCACTCTTCCTAAGCTAAATACAACCTTCCCTTTCTGAATTAGAAAATTTTGAGTAATTTTTTAGATTATTTATCCTTACACACTAACATGTTGTCAAATTATGAGAACACAATTCATAAAATCCATAGAAAAACATAAAAAAGTCCCAAACTTTAGTTTGCATGTTTTCCTTCCCGCGTAGGACTTTGTATGGATTGGTAAGGATAGTACACTTGGTCCTAACTGAATTTTATGGTATTAGAACAAAATTTCATTAAATTTTTATTCAAAATAATATATAAATTCTAGTATTCTAATCTCTCTGAGTTAATATTTCATCGTTAAATCATCTACAAAACCCTATATAAGAAATTAAACACTACCCGATTTGCTAACCTATAAATGTCATGGAAGCACATTGCTATAATAATTTTGTAATAGGAACCCAAGTATCCTTAAATATCACAATAGAATAATTGTAGTCAATAGGGTATAAATGTCTACATATCTAAATCCTTTTATAAAGCTAAGACAATAATCTCCCACACCTACAAGTAATCAAATATCCTTCTCTTAAGTGTCTTAAGCAAGAGAGGAATTATATTTAATCATGGTAAAAGATGGTTTTCAAACTTAGTTTCATTCATTTAGATATAACATTATAGGTGGAGAATTATGTGTGGTTTAAGGCCTCTTTGGAGTAGTGCCAATGTTGGTGGTCCACAAGGGTGACCACAACCCAACTAATGTGTGTTTGATAAGAATTCTCCTCCATGGATAGGGTTTAAGATGATGATCAACGTATTTAGAGATATTTTCATGATGATCAAACAATAAAGTTTGAAAACAAGAGAGATTTTTAGGCAACCGACAGCTTCATAAAATTTTAGAGCCCAAAATCGACAAGTCTAAGACCGTACATAAGGGTCAACATTGTACGATAAAGTGCTTAGAGTTATGTACATATTTACCCAAGGTTATTTATAGTAAAAGTATCTAGAATGATGTTTAGTTTAGTTCATATCTTCCTATTCTCATAGTGCATATTCGCAACACCTTCCATAATTATATGATATCAACTAGTACACTTATTTCCTTTCTATTTTCAAGTTTATATCTTGTTTAGCATATTAGTTACTAGTAAAAAATTATTATTTTAATTTTGATAATTAATGTTAGAAGTTAATTAATTAGAATATACATCTTCTACCAACCCTTACATCCATTAATTTACTTATTTCACTAACATTCAATTAGGTTGCATGTTAAATCGAATTAGGGTGTAAATAATGTTTGTACACTTGTGTTTTAATTGTTCCTATTTTATTGAATTGTAAAATTAATAATAATAATAATATTAACTGAAAAATTATATAAAAATATATTCTCAATAATATTCAATCTTTTTAATACTTGTATTAATTTTTATTTAAAACTTCTTTCGATTGCTCCAAAATATTATGTCCGTACACCTGCAATTTTGTTATGTTTAAAAAAATTCAATGTCACTTTTAGAAATGCATGAAATTCACATGCTTATCGCAATTGGGTGTTGCAAAAAATTACATATTTAGAAACTATATTCAAATTTTCATAATATATCTTCTTATGATGTCACAAAATTATTTGACGAGGTTCCTCTAAAATTCTCTTCAAGTTCACATATTGTTATTTTTTAGAAAAAATGACCACTTATCTCCCCTTTTGTACCCCATTATCCTACATCTACCTATTATTGACATTATTTTATATATTAAATTCCACTAAAGTAAGGTTTCTTAGTAAATTATTGTGTATATTATTAAATTTATTCAACATTTACATTTCAAGATTGTGCCCATTATTGATTTTTTTGATATTTGTGTACTTTCCATTTCCAAATAAAATTATGGAAATTATGACATGATTATGATTCAAAATATGTAAATATATTTTACTTAAGAACTACAAAATTAAACCAAAATTAAATAAACCTAATTATTGTGATATGGGGTGGGGAAGGCTAGATCATATTAATAAAAAGAGTAGCCTAAACAAATATCACATCCCACTAACCTCCCCTAGTTTGATTGTAGATTATAGTAGAATCTTGATAAAAGATATCACCTCATCTATAAAAAGGATGGATCTATGAGCGGGGTATATCTGAGATATTTGATCACTTTGTACTAATAAATGTGGAGATTTTAATGATAGAACCAATAAAATAAAAGGAAATTTCCCCCTGATCTTGGTCTTAGGGGTAAATCTTTCCAATCTTGAACTCCATTCACCATGAATAAAAGAAAGGTTCAATTCTACTCCTAAGGAGTAGGGTAAATATTAATTTTCTAAGATAAAAGTTTAAGTTCTATGGAAAGAGGAAGGTCAGTTGACTCAAGTAACTTTGAGGAATGAAAAGAAAAAAAGAAAATTTGGGGAGGAATATAAATCTCTATGTAGGTGGCTTAATAAAAACTAGAAATAAGGAAACAAAGAAAGTAGTAAAGGGCTGCTACAAGACCCTCCAAAATCATTTCCCTAGCATTAAAAAATGAATATCATCTCTTGGAATATTTAGGGGATTAACAACCCTAGTAAGAAGATATTAGCTAGGGATATGAGAAAGAAGCATAAGCCACATTTTTTTCCTTCAGGAAACTAAAATGTCAGAGGATACATTGGCTCAAAGTAAAGATAAAATATGGAATAAGGCTAACTACATTGGACGTATTTTGAAATGAACTATTGGTCGTATGATGGAGTTTTGGAACTCCTATTTCTTTAAGGGGGTAGTCTTGACAAATAATAGTAATCACATTGTCATTCTTTTCAGATATATTCGAGTAATGTGGAGTGGATATTGTCTAATATTTACACACGTAACTCTAGATATGGTCAAAATTCTTAATGGATGGAGCTTGTTGATTTTAGGATGAATAGTGACGAGTGGAACTAGTTGGTCATTAGAGACTTCAATACCCCTAATTATACCATGAAAAAGTGTGGAATCGGGGTTTCAATGAAAGTATGATGGATTTGAATGACTTTATTTCTAAATTAGAGATTATGGATTTCGATCACAAAGGAAATCTTTATAATTAATCTAATAGAAGAATGAGATATGATTTGATCTAAGTCAGGCTAGAAATGTTTTTATATCCTTGAATTGGGATATTCAATTCATTAGTATTTAAAATTTCCCCCAGGATTAGATTAGATAACATCCCGATTGTGTTCTCAAGATAAAGAATGACTAAAATCAAGAATCTTCCCTTCATATTTGAAAATATGTGGACTTTTCATCTAAAATTATCTAAATCCATAAAATCCTAGTGGAGTTAGCCTTTCCCAAGAATGGATATGTACATTTTGGCCATAAAATTGAAGTATACTAAGTAAAATCTCAAAACCTGGAATAAAGAATTGTTTAGTAATATTTTCGTTCAAAACAAAAACATTAAGGAGTAATTTGTAGAGGATTGAAGAATTAATTAGAAAATATGGTTCTAATTCCATGTTGGTCAAAAAATAAAAGTAATTCCATAGTTCTTACTAAAACGTGGAAGCTAATGATGAAGTGTTATAGAGCTAAAAGTCTAGATGTATGTGGTTAAAAGAAGGTGACAAAATTACTTAGTTATTTCATCAATTGACATCCATGAATATAAATACTAATTTAATTTATGAAATTGACAAGGAGGATGGGATGTTGTGCAAAGAGGAAACATAAGAGGAATATATATTTCTTTACATTAAGAACCTTATCTCGAGATAGCCCATCCTTGAAACTTGATAAATAAGAGAAAATAATTGGGATTATCCTGAAGTTAGTTAACTAGTATAAAAACTCTTCCATTGTTAAAAATTTATCTCTTTAATAATTCAAGTTCATTTTTTTCTCCTTAAAAGGAGATAAATCCCCATGATTAGATAGTTATCCCCATTCTTATTTGATTAGTATTTGGAGATTATTCATCTTGAGGTGGTGATGGTCATGTAATATTTTTTTGATTCTTGAAATATCCTCTAGGAGTTGAACAATACCATTTTTGTTCTTCCCCTAATAAAGTGGGTGTAAAATAACCAAAATAAATCAGGCCTATTAGTCTTTACACCACTTTCTATAAAATATGCTTTAAAACTCTAACTTAGCGAGATATAACCAATGCTAGAAAATATTATTGCTAAATATCAAAGGGATTTTGTCTTTGGTAGAAAAATGACATATGGTATCATCATACATCATGATGTAATTCATTTGGTGTATAATTCAGCTAGACATGGTATGTTCATAAAGTTAGACATAAACAAAGCTTATGACAAGATCCCATGGAGATTTTTTGACATAACTCTTGCTAGTTTTGGCTTC
Source organism: Taxus wallichiana var. yunnanensis (assembly GCA_018340775.1). Classification (NCBI taxonomy): domain Eukaryota; kingdom Viridiplantae; phylum Streptophyta; class Pinopsida; order Cupressales; family Taxaceae; genus Taxus; species Taxus wallichiana. Next base: position 566,114,757 of record CM031240.1, read on the forward strand.
TACTCGGCTATAAGATGTTTAATCTATGTTTGCATTTATTAACCTCTGTTCTCCATTATTATCAATGACTATTTAATGTGTTTTTCAGTTAGGTGCTATTAATGTAGGAAAAAAATCAAATGAGTAGGGTTTAATGATACCTGCACTAACAATCACAATGTCGGGATGATGGAATATATAAAATTTGAAGAGATCCTTTTTTTCCTGAGTGATAATACCTATAAGAAACGTTAGCTAGAAAAATAAATATTGGATAAATATGATAAGGATTTTCTTGGAAAGTTCTGATCCTAGGAATCTAAAGGGAATTACTTGAAGTGCGTCAATTCATGTGATACAATTAAGTTATTTTGATCATGATAAGATAGATAATGATAATAAATGACTTAAAACATAATAGGGATAGTGACACCTTGTTCATCTTTGTAAGTGGCCCAAGATAGGGTAATAGTACGCTCAAAGTCCTCGAGTATTCATACAAGAACTCTTTATTAGTTTCATGATCTTCTTGGATGATTTCAATTTGTTCTTTGATATCTTCAATTTTTGGTGTGAATGTAATGAAATATAAGATGAGTTCATGGAGGATATCAAATTTTTCCTATACGAATGACTGATAGATGATTGTGATATTGTATATGTTGGTAATTGGGTGAGAGACATGGAACCTGTCATCTACGAGGAACACATATTGAAAAAAATAAGGCCAAAACAAATTGATAAAAGATGTAATAACTAATAAAAATGATTATATTGATAGATATCTTTGACAATCTATAGGATTCATGGGAAATTAGTAGGATCACAAGAGAGTACATAAATCAATCCCAATATATTAGATTTAGCAGGGGAAATGTAATCCACATATCACATATCCACCATTAAAGTTAAAGATTATAGATTATGGTATGCAATCGATTTAGACAAAGAAATAACTTGAAATAGATAGTAAATAATAGAGATTAAAGAACTAGATCTGAAAGTGAAAAATAAACAAGAACAAGAGACATATAACACCATATTTAAGTGGAGAAACCTAAAGGAAAAAAATCCACTGGTAAAGCACTATCTTTATTAAGAATTACATGAGTTCAACCCAACACTTCCACTTCCAGTTCACAGTCATTCATAATGTCTACTAAGCTATTTTCTTGATCAGATCATACAATGATCATCAACTGTATCTTGTAATAAGATCCTAGTCTTTAAGTCAGTCTATACAACATGTATACATTGTAGACAACCAATCCCGAGAGGGATCACCCAAATCAATTTGGGTGGGTGAATCGAATCGAGTTGTTTCACTCTTTAATGTGAAAGACCTTCACAATAAAGTTTACTTAACAAAATTTTAAATTTAATATTGGGGCATACTACAATGGTTGATCCCACTTGACATTATCACCCCAACACTCCCCTTAATGTTAAGTGGGAAGACAAATTAGACAAGCTAGATTTACCTTTTTGTTAAAAAGTATTTACAAACCTTGAATCAATGATTCAGACTAGCATGTCAACAAGGAAAATCCACAGATCTTCCCTTATAGAAATTCTTAAGACCATTTATTTACATTTTAAGACTTACATCAGATTATGGAGCCTTTTATAAACTAAGGCATACCCATAACTGAAGCTTTGCTTTAGATTTACAAGTAACTTCACAAAATGTGACACATTTACTTATTACAAACAAAAGGAAGTATTGGAAGTTTTCAATAGGACATTAAGAGGTGGCATTGTCATGCACACTCCCCTCAAGGGAAACTCTGATAGGCCCAACAAGGAATGAAATTTGTAAAACTTGATAGAACAAAACAATTTTGTGAAGATATCTGCAACTTGATCTTCAGTTGAACAAAACTTGAGATCAATATCACCATTTAGGACTTTCTCTCTAATGAAGTGCATATGAAATTCAATATGTTTGGTCCTTTGATGCTGAAATGGATTCTTTACAAGAGAAATGTAACTCGACTATCACATAGAAGAGTATTAAACCCTTTGACGCCTATTTTTATCTCATCCAAAGAATCTTTTTAGCCACATAGCTTCTTTGGAAGCTTCCATAACACTTTTATACTCTACCTCAGTAGAATATATAGACATTATTGGTTGCTTCTTGCTACTCCAAGTGATGACACCTGCACTAAACTTGAAAATATATCCATAAGTAGACTTCCTATCTACAACATCATCAACATAATCAACGTCATAATAATAACCAAATAATTGTGTATTATTACAAGAAGAATAATAAAGACCATAATTGATTGTTCCTTTATATATATCAAAATCCTTGTTCCCACTTTCCAATTATCTTCATAAGGTTCTTGTATAAATATTGAAACTAATCCTACTACATAATAAATATTAGGTTTGGTAATAGTCAAATAAATTAGACTACCAACAATCTACCTATACAGATGTAGGATCAAATTTAGCACAAGCTGGTTTAGGATCTAACTTAACACCAACTTCAATAGGAATTGTAACATGCTTACAGTCAATCATGTTAAATATTCTAAGAAAATTCATAGCATACTAAGATTGAGATGCAACAATAGACTTATGATTTTTAAATATAACCATGCCAAGAAAATGATTTAATAAACCTAAATCAGTCATTTTAAAACACTAGTTTAACCTTTTTGTGATTCTAACAATTAAATTTCTATCATTGATAATAATCAAAAGATCATCAACATAAAAGATGATAATGATAATATGATTATTTTCAACTTTGAAAAATAAATGATTATCATAACAACAGTTAGAAAAACCAAGATCTTGAAAGAAACTCTTATTTTTAGCATACTAAGATCTGGGAGCTTTCTTAAGACCATACAAAGACTTTTAAAGCTTATATATAAAAATTATTTGCCAGTACTTCAAATACTTTATGTTGACTCATATAGATTTATTCTTGTAAGTCACCATTTAATAAAGTATTTTTAACATTAATTTGGTGAATCTCCCAATCATATTGGGCAACCAATGCAAGATGAATTCTAATAGTGCTCATTTTAGAAATAGAAGAAAAAGTATTAACATAATCAATTCTTGGTTCTGAGTGAAACCATGAACTACCAACCTTTCCTTGAAATTTTCACTCTCTCCTAGAGAGTTATATTTGATTTTAAACATCCACCTAGATCCTACAATGCTTATTTTAAAAGGAGTGACTAGTTCCCAAGTATCTTTTTTGATTAAAGCATTGTATTCATCCTTCATAGCTTGAATACATCTATCATTTTGAGATGATTCTTCAAAATATTTTGGTTCTACCTCATAGAGGGTCATCAAGGCATGATAGGTATGTTGAATTCTAGTTAGATTTATAAGATTATCAAGTTGAGAGTTTTGAACAAGAGTTTGAGCCCATTTAGGAATATTAGGTTGTAAGACATTTTTAGATGACTCCCCCTCAATCTCCATCATATCTAGATCAAAATGATAAACCTCTTAAGCTTTTATCTCCATGGGAGAAGAATTATCAGGCTCTATCTCTATAGAAAAAGATGAGGGTTCATGAGGATCATTAGAGAAAGTTATTTCTAAGACTTGAACATTTTGTTTTCAATAATTTCATGCTTGAAAGGATCATAAAATCTCAATCCTTTAGTTCTATAGCCATGGCCAACAAAATATAATAGAAATAGGTTGGATCAATTTTCTTCCTTTTTTTTTTTGGAATGAAGATAGAAGCAGGACTACCAAATATTATTAAGTGAGAAATATCTAGTTTTTTGCTTAGTCCATACCTCATGAGGAGTAGTTTGGAAAAGGGATTTAGTGGGTAATATATTAATAATATAGACAACAATGTTCATAGCTTCAGCCCATAATAATTTAGTAACATTAGATGCATGAATCATAGTCCTAACCATTTCTAAGACAATCCTATTCTTTCTTTCAACAATGCCATTTTGCTAAGGGGAATAGGGAGTAGTCAACTCTCTTTGAATCCCACATGATACAAAAAACTCATAAAATTTCTTGCTGACATATTCACCTCCATTATCACTCCTAATTATATTAATTTTTAGATTAGAAGCATTCTCAACTAGATGTTCAAATTTTTGAAATTTAGATAGGACATCAGACTTCTTCTTAATGAAATAAGACCAGGTCATTCTAGAATAATCATCAATAAAATAGATAGCATAAAAGGCATCACTAAGAGAAGGAACCTCATGTGGACCTCTAACATCACTACGAATCAATTTTAATAACTTAGAATAATTTGGATCATGATGTTTGTGAAATGGTTGAGCATGTTTCTTACCATGTAGGTAACTTTCAAAAGTTTCATGATCTGATTTTATCTTAGGAATACCAACAAAAAGATTTAGTCTAGACATATCATACAATCTTTTGAAATTTACATAACCAAGTCTTTCATGCCAAATTTGAATATCATTCCTAGAAGAGGAAGAAAAGCAAGATTCAGGCACAAAACCATCAAATATATACAATCCATTTTTCTAAATTCTAGAAGCAATGACATTTTTAAACTTATCTTTGGCATACCATTTATCTTGTAGCAAAACAACTTTGCAGTTTTCTTTAGTTAGTTGAGACAAAGAAAAAGATTCTTTTTCAATTGAGTAACATACAAGGCATTCCTAATTACACCATTTGAGAGCTTAACATTGCCACAACCTTCAGATCTAATGATAGAGTTATCTCCTATATAAATGTTATCTTCATATTTAACTACATTTGAGAGGATTCTAGGAGTACAAGTCATGTTCCTAGAGGTACCACTACCAAGAATCCATTCACTTTGCCATTTGAAGTTAAAAGGGCGTATACAAAGCAATAGACTTTTCAACCATATTTGCATGATTTTGTTTCTGATTTTTCTTAAGATTATTAGGCTTGTTGTTCTTAGCATTCTTGACTGATTTGTTAATATTTACTCTACAATCAGACTCTTTATGCCCAAATTTTCCACACTTATTACAAGTTCCATTAAATTTGACTTTAAAGTTCTAATTTCTCTTAGAAAAATTAGTCTTAGGATTTGATTTAAATCTAGATCTGATATTGGATTTCTGATTTGGATTGACATTAATCCTATTATGAGAAGACTTATGATTCTGAGAGAACAATGCTTGAGAAGCAGTCTCTTTTGAATCAAAGTTCTCCATGACTCTTTCTTCTTGAATCAACAAAGAAGACAAGGTGTCCAGATCAGGTAGATCATTCTCATTCTAATATTTGGAATTAAGAATCGAGATGTAATGTTTGAATTTTTCATGAATATTAATCGTATAATGAAATATAGCAACTTGAAACAATTCACATTTACAACTATCTAATTGAGCTTTAGTATTCTTAATTGTAGATAAATAATTGACAATTTTATCATGCCCCTTTAAGGAGTTGTGAACAACTCTAAAACCAGTTTAATTATATTAGATAGCCAACTACCTTCATGCACAAATTCTAATTCCTTCCATACATCTTCAGGTGAGTCTATATGGTGTATATGCATTAAGAATTCATCGCTAATGCTTTGTGATAGGATGGACAAAGCTTCACTGGATCTTTGAGAAAATGAACTGAGGTTTTTAGGGGTAGCTTTGTCTCCCTATGGGATGTTTTTCTATACCAAATCACTAGAACCCAGAGCTTTCTATCCATAAAATAATATTTTAAACACAATTTTAAAGTTCTATAATTTGTTCCATTTACAGTGAGACTTATCCATTTAAAAACTAGAAGAACTATCCATTTTAATGTTCGATGGAAATGGAGACAAAACACAACTCATAAAAAAATCAAGGAGGCCAAACAAAGAAAAACAACAAACTAGTGATCTTTTAATTTGCTATATGAATGCAAAAAGAGCTCAAGATTAATCAATAATTAGCTTGAATTGGTCAAGTTTAAGATCAATTTGACATATATTAATTGGGGTCTAATTTAGAATCCATGGGACAAAGAAACTTTGGAAGTCGCGGTACAAATAAAAATTAACAAACCTGTGAGACAAAAAAATTGGAAGATGAGGTACAAAGACAAATTAGAAAACCCATGAGACAAATAAACTTTGGAAGCCATGGAACAAAGAAAAATTAACAAACACCGTAAGATAAAGAAATTTCAATGAGTTATTTAGCAACTTGACAAGGCAAGCTCAAAAATGATCTACTTAACAAATAAAATAAGTTAATAAACAACTAAGGTGGGGGAGACACATGGCACAGATCAACAACACCAAGAAAGGACACATGTCGGCTTTAAAATAAATCCTTGGGCGAGATACGAAACCCTTAAAAATTAAATTCAAAGGTTTTTGGAGTCCGCAATGAGAGTTAAAAACTATAACAACAAACAAACAAATACACACGTCAACAAACTTATGACAAGACTGATGATAGTGAAGAGTAAATACCTATGTCGCTTTTCAATAAGCTCGTATTTCACAATCAACTAATAATTTAGAAGGTAATTAAAAAAATAGATTGATGGGTAGTATACACATGTCTTAAATTAATCTGATCACACTTTTGAACTCGAACAATGTGAAAGAAAATTTAAAGTCAAACAAGCCACTTGTCAAAAATTTAATGGCTTAAAGAAAATAAACTTAGCCGATTTATGTAAAAAAATTTAATATATAACTTTGAGAGGGTTTAAAATCCTGAAAATAAACCAAACTTGAAATAAATTTTGGGTATGGATAAAGGTATAAGACATGTTTCACAATCTAAGTGGCTAAGAAAAATCCTAGATTGACACCTTGACACTTTGTGAAGGCTAACACAATTAAAATATGTGTCAAAAAGTAATTGATTCACACTTCACAAATTTTATAAAGACAAGTCAAAAAATAAGATACGTGGAGCCTTTTAAATGGCTCACACTTTGCAAATGAAAGAATTGATAAAATGTAAAAAAATATGTACGTGTCCAAATACTATTAGTTCACACTTTGAAGTGTAACCAAAAATGGCTAAAGAAAACTGAGGACATGTGGATCCTTTTAAATGGCTCACTTTTCACAATTTTGGCACACATTGACACACGTAAAAAGGTGGAAAATTTTAATTAGATAACAACTTCCAAAAATGAAAGACTAACAAATGTGAAATGTGGAGCAATTTTATTGGCTCGGATTTCACAAATCTTACAAGTGCAAAATAAAAGATACTTGGATCAATTTTATTTGTTTTCCTTCGCATATGTCAGAGGAAAGTTAAAAGAAAGACTGAAAAAGTGAAATATGGAGCCACTTGGAGCAATATTATTGGCTCTAATTTCGTAAAGGACAGAAAACAAAAGAAATTAACAAGGTGAAATATGGAGAAATTCTATTGGCTCAAATTTCGAAAATGTCAGAAATAGATAACAAGGGACAGATAATGTGAAATATGGAACAATTCTATTGGTCTGTATTTCACAAATGACAGAGGATAGCTAATCCAAGTCTAACAACGTGAAGACATGTGTAAATCCCTTATTGGATCACGTTTCGTGATTTATAATTAGATAAATAATATTACTGACACCACGAAGTAAGATGGAGCCTTTTGATTGTCTCGAGCTTCACAGAAAATGAAAATGGAAAGCTAGTTGAAGCAATATGATTGGCTCAAGCTTCACAGTTAACAAAACTTTGCAGAGAAATGAAAAGTAAAATAATTCGTCAGTGGCAAAGCCAGATGGCACAAGAGGATTAGCCCAATCTTTGAAAAGACATAAGGATGTTAGATTGAAGCAACTTAGCTCTCTAAGAGTGGGTACAACTTCAAAAACATGAAAAAGGATAGTGAAACTATTTGGAGAAATTCTATTGGTCCAAACTTCACAAAACTGACAAAACAAAGCCAGATGGTGAAAAATTATTTGATCAAGCTTCACAAAATCAAATTTAGTGATAAATAAAAATTTATAAAGATAGGGTGGATTTAAATGCTCTGAACTAACTAGATCTAAGGAAATCTTTTGAGTCCACAATAAAAATAACCCTAATAGATATAAAGGGCATGAGAACTTAAAATAAGCTCACAGACAACAAATTTAAACCGTAAATGACTAAAAATAGATGTAAAAGAAAATATCTAAGCATATAAAATCTTAAAACATGATCTAAATAACCATTTAGGCCATATTTCACCAATATTTCACAAAATATTTGGGTGGGAATTGGAATTTTAAACTTGGTTTACTTGAAAATGACTACGGAACTTTTAAGGGTCTCACAGATCTATGAATACAATTCAATCTTCTTAACCTCTTCAAGTTAAACACCTCTAGATTGATCCTACACACACATAATCACCAAGATTTAATACTATGTTAGATTTAGTATGGGAAATGTAATCCACATATCACATATCCACCATTAAAGTCGAAGATTATAAAATATGGTATGTAATCTATTTAGACAAAGAAATAACTTGAAATAGATAGTAAATAACATAGCTTAACGAGATAGAGTTGAAAACAAATAATAAACAAGAACAAGAGACAAATAACACCAGATTTAAGTGGAGAAACTTGAAGGAAAAAAATCCACTAGTAAAGCATTGTCTTTATTAAGAATTACATGAGTTCAACCCAACACTTCCACTTCCAGTTCGCAGTCATTCACAATGTCTGCTAAGCTATTTTCTTGATCAGATCATACAATGATCATTAAATGTATATTGTAATAAGATCTCGTATTTAAGTCATTCTGACAACATGTATACATTGTATATATCCAATCTGAGAGGGATCACCCAAATAACCGTGGTTGGGTGAATAGGTTGACTTGTTTTAGTCTTGAATGTGAAAGATCTTCATAATAAAGTTTACTTAACAAAATAATAAATTTAATGTTGGGGTCTATTGCAGTGGTGATCCCACTTGAAATTATCACCCCAACACAATCACTTTGAAAAATTCATATTTTGATATAATACTAAATTAACAGAGAACAAAGGCTAGAATGATAGATTTGAATTTGTATATGATGTGTAAATAGAGAAAAAAAAAAAAGGATGAATATGCACTTACCATGAATGTGAAACTAGATTGATAATGTTGTGAATGCTTATAGGAGTTGTTGGATAATTTGGTGGTGTAACAAAGATCTTGAGGTTGTCGAGATGCATATAACAGGTCATCTGTCTTCTTGGTGCAACAGAGCTACGTTGTGACCATTCTAGATCTGAAATAGGAGATTTGTGGTCCTATTTATAATAAATCGTGATCTATTAGGATCACCGGTGATCTAATTTTTTTAGTGAAAGTATCCTGAAAGCATTTTTAACCACCCCAAGTTAGGATTTCTCATGTGGGTATGCAAGGTAATGTGGTTAGGATGTTAAGAAGTTGGGTAATGGGGTAAAAATGGGTTTAGATGGGTTAGGGGTGGTTAAATAGGTTTTAGGGAGGTCAAGGTAGGTAAGTAATGTTTATATGGGGTAAAAAGGTGATTTTACGAGGGTGAGGGTAGTGAATTAGGTTATGATTAGAATGACAGCTTTAATGATTTAATTTGAGTGGCGTGTAGGTGGATCACGGAGGGTGATGAAAACATGGTGTCTACATTTTCTCTTTTCATCAAGTGGTTTGTGACGTACAAACTGCTGGATAAAAATGAGTAAGGTGTTTTGATTTGTGCTTAGATAGGTTGTCCCCTCTCAAATCGGGTATGATTATGAAAAAGTGCAATAATCAACATTTTGAAAGAGTTACTGAATGAGATAAATTTATATGATGTTTGTGTTTCAAATCAAGCTTCCCCAAGTCTAGGCATGAAAACAATATTTCCACAAGGGTGGACTTATGCTAATATGGAGTCAAATAATAGGGGAACCAATGGTTGCGTGATCTAAAGATGTATGAATCATGGGAAGAAGATGTGGAAAATGATCTTGGCTGGGTATGCTATCCACAATGTAGCAGATGTAGGTTTTGATAAATGAGATTTTCATAAAGGTGGGATTCTAAATCTAGGAATTAAAGTGATAGAGGAACCAACGGGTTCGTGTCCTATAGAAATATGAATTACTAGTGGTAAGGATGTGAGATCCAAGGTATATTTTGATAAAGGAAGACTTTTCATTCTTGGAAAAGTTATGAAAAAATGATAATTACATAGGCGTAAAAGGCCGCATAAGGATGTGTTTGATAAATGTGAGTAAATCGTCAAAGATTACCTAGATTTCGATGGTTGAAGAAAAATATCCGGTGATTACAAGGATCACTAGAAATTAGGTGGGTGGGAAAAATTTAATATATAAGGTGTGTGGGAGATGCATTTGAATAATTGTGTGTTTATGAGATTAATATTTTTAGAGCATTGTTTGTGTGATTTTGAGTTTGAGTGAGAGATATGGAGGTACATGGAGTTGGACGAAGCATCGAGACCTATGCATGATGAGGTAGGTGTACTTAATTTTTTTGTAATTATATATATATATATATATATATATATATATATATATGTGGATATGGGATTGTGGGGTTTTTCTTATGAAATGTCCACGATGCATAAGATCAACAACAATCGGTAGTGATTGTTAGCAATTGTGTAGGAATGCTAGTGATTTAGTTGGTTTTTGATAAATGTTTAGTAGATAAATGTTATAGTTTATTAAGTGATTTTAATCAGTTGTTGATGTTTTTTTAATTTTTCTAGATGCATAATAGGACCGATTGACTACATACGATAGGGTACTAAATATCCTTGATGAGCTGCATGAGTAGTTATCGATGAGAAGTGGGGGAACTTAGAGGTGGTGGGGCCAAATGAGATGTGTCATTACCGACATATCCATATGGATACTTTTTTATTATTAGTTTTTTTGAGATGTCGACCACATTACATGTAATTTTTGGTTTTCGATAGGGGAAATGACATTAGTTTAGAGGGTGTGTACAAAATTCTACGCTTACCTATACATGGTGAGCATATTTATATTATTGATGAGATAGGATGGTACATTACGATTCAACATTTATATGGAGATGAAGAAGACTTAGAGGGTGTGTTTTATCTTTGGAGGATTCTCGTACATGTCCTTATATTATGATGATGATGAGGGTCGGGCTCTAGTGACTATGATGATTTTGGGTATTGCTTGTTACACCTTAGAGAACTCATCCATAGGGTGATTTTCATGGAGTTGAAGGGTGTGGTAGGGGATATGCTAGAGAATAGGACAATATTTTCTTGGGCAACTACTTTTGTGGTACAAGTTTTAGAGATTTTTGTTCATGGAGTACCAAACGCATATTTTGTGTTGATGTATCATTTTTGTTAGAGTGTTGGGATTATGAGTATATTACAATGGCTCAATTAAGAGGGATGTCATAAATTATATGGGCAGATTTGGATTATCTGGTAAATTTCATGAGATGGAGATTGTATCATGGGGCTTCATTCATGGTTAGGGATAAGTATTACTATATACATCTCTTGGCTGGTCTCAGTAGGAAGGTGGTGTGATTTGGAGGTCGTATACAAGTTTCCTAGTATGGCCGAATATAGTGAGAGGGTTTGTGGTTATGTTGTATGATAGGTGGGTGTAGGGTACAGGGAGGGTGAGTGGGAATTGATACAATTTTTTTCATGTCGGATGAAAATTTTTTCTAGTAAAGGATGTGTTAGAGGTAGAAGTGGTCTACCAATGGGGTTATACCGAGATATATGTAGTGTTTTCAACTATTATGGAGGTAGTGGACATAGTAGATGAGGAGGGATTTTTATATTTGTGGATTCCTAGGGAGTAGTAATGGGATGTGATGATGTAAGGATCACAATGGCCTATGTTGTGTGGTGGTAGGGGAAGATAGGTGGTTTTGATATAAGGGTGTGATCTCGTGTCGAGGTGGCACCTCAGGAGGGTGGTAGTGGTGTTAAGGGTGGAGATGGAGAGGATGGGGTAGCTATGTTAGATCTATTAAATCTCGTTTGGAGGTTGAGAAGGCCACATTAGTAGTTGAGAGAGATGGGCTTGGTCAAGTATCTCACCACAAGGTACATGTGGATCTTAATCAAGGTATAACCGACCATGATCGATATCGGTAGTAGAGATACCTTAGAAAAGGACTATAGAGTGGGAGGTACTTCTATTTTGGGACTTGAGCTATAGGTGGTGAGAGCTCAAGGCTAGTGGTTAGATGGAACCACCCAGTAGTGCATGTTTGGACAACTACCATTTATTATGTGAGGATATCAAATACTATGAGGAGATAGTACAACAAGGGTTACCCAATGATCATTGCTACGCAGTGATGTATCCGGCATGGAGGTAGGAGGAACCTTAGGTAGTGGTAGAAGTGGTGGTCGGGTGCCAAGAGGTCTAGATAGAGGTCCTAGTGGCGATTATGGGAGAAGATCTTAAGGGATTATTCAGGTTAAAGGACACGCATTTCACTCGGTAGATATGGATGTGATGATATTTTGATGTATGAGGGTCTCTTGTAGTCTATGTTCATGTATATTTTTTCTACATGGGTTTTGAGACCCATAAAGATGTATATATTTTTTTATATGTCCACATATATGATTATGATTTTGATTCATGTGGTGTTGATTAATCTTAAGGTGATGTTATATACGAGTGTGTGATGAGATATTGATATATTGAATATTTTAGATGTATTTGATATGCTGTTTGATGCGTAGATGTAGATGTGATGTATAAATATTGTTTTTTTCATGTTGATATGATGTGACTCTAGATGTAGTAATATTGATATGGGTTGAAAATTGTATTGTGATTTTTGTTGAGAATAAATGTGAAATGTTTTCTTTTGGACTAGATTTGATAGATATGTAATCTGATGGTAAATATGTATAATAATGACATTACACTGAGGGCCTTTAATAAAATTTAACAAATAAAAAACAATAATTAGTCACGTGTAAGATCATGGATGTAGATGGGAAATGTGCTTATGTACCTTCTTACAACATGAGAAGGGTTGATATGTAACTTTTATAATAGAGTAGGTTCTCATTTTTGATGGCTTGTAGGTTTATGCCCTAGCTAGGTTCTTATTACACAAATTGATCAATGTAGGAAGTTTTCTTATGATGGGAAAGTTGATTGATACGAAATCTTTCCTAGGATGATTTTGATAATTGAATTTGATATGAATGTTGATCAATGCGGGAATACTTTTGTAAGTATATGGGTAGCCATCCTTTAAGGGAGTGGTCTATAATTTTTATTTTTGATAGATAACCATGTTTCATGGAATCGGTCTATATTTTGATTAACAATTATCCTTCAAGGGATTAGTCTATTTTTGATAATATGGTTAATAGTTTTCCTTTGAGGGATAAATCTATATTTTTGATAATGTGCATCCATATATATCCTGATTTTTATTTTTACACTGAGGGAAGGCCTAGTAGACCATTTTTGAGGAGGGGAAAAGCATGTGTACAAACCACACATGTGTACCTGTAACATGTTCTCGATTGAAAATAAAGGAAAGATGAGAGTAATGATTGCAAGGTTCCTAGTGAGGAAGAAATTTTCCATGTGAAAGATGTGAAGAATAGATCTATGGTGTTCATCATTAAAGTCATGATTTATAGGATACTGATAGTGGACCACATGATTCCAAATCATTGTGACAATGAATGATATGATAGTGGTGGAATAAGATCATTGATGTGACTAATTTCATGATGGTATATATGATAACAATAGAAAGGTCACAAGTTCAAGGAATTCAAAGGTTCCTTTTCATGCTTACCATCAAGGGAATATAAATGATAGTCTCCCAACCCATACTTGCGAGGAATTACATATAGACTGATTTTGTTAGGGAAAACATTCCAATTTTACTCCTTTTTAAGAAAATATCATCAATTTTGAAGTCACACTTTTGGAATACTTTTTATATGCTCATTTGATGTGTTCTTTATAGACATGATGATGTTTGAGAGGTGTTTAGCAGAACTCATCTAAAAATTCAAGTTGTGCTAGATGTTCTTGATGATAATCCTCATCAAAAATAAAATATCTAAGGGACACATGGAGAGATGTGATTTGAAATTCAAGGGGTAAGGATTCCTTGGATCCATAGATTAAAGAGAAGGGTGTAGAAAATGTAGGGGTACAAATGCTAGTTCAATAATCCCATAGAGAAAATTATATTTGGACATGCCAATTCCTGCATGTTTGGTCAATGGTTTTCATGAGGATTTTGTTGAGTATTTTTTTAGAAGCTTTTACTTGTCCATTGGATTGTGGATAGTAAGGTGATCTAAATCTTAGTTTATGTTAAAATTGTCACATTATTTATTTATATCTTTGTTTTTAAATGATATTCCATTGTCTGTGATAAGTTTATGAGGGACTCCAAAGAGACATAGCTATAGTAGAGACCAGAGGAATAAAAACTACCCATTTAGTGAAATATTCAATAGCCATGATGATATAGTGATGTCATTGTGAAAAATGAGGGTTGATAAGGCCAATGAGGTCAATTACTTATTGTAAGAAGGGCCATAAATCTTGAGTAGGTTGTAGGGCCTGACTTGTGATGTGGGTGAAATTGGAATGTTGTTGACACTTAATGAATTTCTTGACATATGTGCATCAATTTTGATTAAGAGGAGGCTGGTAATAGCCCATCAAGAGGACACATTTTAACATCATACATATTGCTAAATTTTCCACCACATATATCATCATATACTTATTGGATAGCTTTAGTAGAATCACAAAACTCGAGGCATCATAGTAAGAGACTCACAATATGCGTTTACGAGAGAACACCACCTATGCTAATGTATTGGGTAGTGCATTAAAGAAAAAATTGTTTAGGATTTTTAGATAAGTTAGATGGTATTTTTATTGCAAAAGATAGTCATAGATTTGAGTGTATCAAAGGTCCATGTTGTCATTTTTTTGTGCCCTTGCGAAATGGATAACTTGACAAGTCCGGGATTTGGTAATTCTAGATGTTATAATTTATAGGGGTAGCTGGTGGGTTAGCTTGGTCGAGTTTGTCCCCATCTCGTCACGGTGAAGGTTTGAAGTTGAGTCATATTAATGGTGGATTGGGCTATCACCCAACTTGGGTAAACTTGATGAGCTATATGGATTATATCCTTTCTATCAAATGTCAACAACCTCCCTGTCACAAATCAATAACCTACATGTTACACGTCAACAACCTCCTATCATTCATCAACAACATCACTGGCACACATCAACAACCCTTATTGACATGCGTCAAATGCGCATCTTGTTATTGTGTGTTTTCTATCTTCTTTGTCATGAAACAATGTTTCCTCGTCATCATGTGACAACTCCTTGCCTTATTGGTGATGATCCTTTCATTCTTGTCGAGCATCGCTTAATGTTTCCTTTTAGGTGTCGAAAAAATAATTTCAGCTATGGACCGAGGCATTAATGACATCGACAAGGTAGCTCAACAATTGGTTTTAATGAGGTATGACACCCTTTTTCATCTTGTAAAAAAATAACATTGGAAAGTGAACTGTATGGTTTCCCATACCTCTGTACATGAAATTAATGAAATATTTTAGTTGTTATCTCCTTTCCCTATATATGTAATTCCACTTCATTTGTGGGGAAGAGATTTCAGAATGTAAAGGAACTCTGCTAAAAACATTTCAACACCCTTGTGAGCAGTAGGACTCAAATTTATGCATTTTGTAAAGGAATTTTTCCTTGTTCCTATATTGTAATGGATTTTGCATCATTTTAAGTAATAAAGTTGGTGTTTTGTGGCTTTTATTTCCCTAGCTCAAGTTGTGTTGCATCCTTTTCCTTTCATTACATTTTCAGGTATATTGTGCATGTTGTATCCTTTTACAGGATTTAAATTCATTGTGCTCCACGAAATTGGAGGTTTGAATGTGTTCTTTGAACTATGGCACTTTTTTCTACCCTCTTCTACCTCATTTTCTTCCATTTTCACTCACTAAGGATATCTCTAGCCCCTTTTCTTGGTGCTATCACCTCCCTTAGTTTAGGATTTTTATCTTATGCATCTCTTTCTTCCCTGGTCCCTTAGAAATTATAGGTTAGTGTTAGAATAGTTGCATTTCCATTTATAGGAGTAGTTTTAGCATTAGAATAGGTAGAGGAACCAACCTTCTCTAGAGGTTTGTCTCAATTCTAAGGTCCCACACCTTGAGAAAATCCCATGTTAGTAAATTACACTCTTTCCTAGACACTTATTTGCGAATCATTTAGAGGGTACTATAATTTTGCACTAATAGTTTTGCCACTATAGACACCTATAATTACACCTAAGCAATTTAAATACTTAAATTGTGCTAATTATGTCCTTTCCCACAAATTGATGACATATTGTCAATGGTGCTTATCTTATCTTCCATTTTCATTAATTGATTGCCTTACGCTAACTAATTAAGTCCCCTATCTAACACATACCCTAATTAACGACCTTTCGTTAATCAACACCTTCTATCTAGTTTAATTAATTATTATCAATTAATTAGCCTCCTTCTCATTAAATTAATAAATCTCTATTTTATTGGTTTAATTCCTTCCTAATGGTCTAAATCACACTAAAATCCATCTAAAACCTTATAAAGCTTGCACATGTATTTATTAATCATCTTGATTAATTAATGCACCCCCTTTATCCACATGAGCCACTTGAGGACAAACTAAACCCTCCTAAAGCTAACTCAACCTCATCTAAACCCCCTTATCCATAACTAACTCTACATATCCATTTATCTCACATTTATGAGGATGTGTTGAATCCTTTATCCATTGGGCTATATAAAGAGCCCTCCTCCTACCTTTATACCTACACCTAAATATCTCAAGAGAAAAAAGTAAGCACATAGTTTCATACTAATAACCTTTTTTCATTCTTGAGTCCTCCATTCTTGAAGAGCTAAGCCTCACACCCAAGCATCCATTGAAGGATCAAAGTAAACAATTATAATTTGATTTCCATTGGACTACTTAGGTCCATTTTAATGTTAAATTAGGAAATTAAGGGGAATAGAATTCATGCATTTACATTGTGTTTTGATTAGATTCAAAGTCATTAATGTTGAAAGGGTAGGACTTACTCACTTATTCATCATGATGGTGCACATTTCCCATTTTTAACTAGGTTAGGAAGCTATTTTTAGGTGGTATATTTCTTGCTTTAATTTTGGTTAAGTTTGTAGAAACACTTGCACACATTTGGCACGCCCGGTGGGACTTGAACCTGGGTTTCATACCCATTCTCACATCTCTAGATCTGCTGGCCAATAGATCACGTGCATCTTGATCTCTCTCTCGTGGTCATCACCGTAGCTCAACATTGGCCTGGTCCCTCTGTGCTAATAAATCTTGTGATCAAGCATACACATGATCTCTTTGTACAATGACCATACACACTGTGACTAGGACTGATGAGGAAGACTTAATATCTAAGCCCCCTACACTACTGTCTCTCAGATCTGGATCTGCCATGCACCTCTGTCATCTCCTAGGCCATCATGGGCCTAAGCCTAATCCCGCTCTAAAAGTAACGTCAAAATCTGAGCTCGGGCCTCATCGCACACTACTAAAGTTGTCACACACTAGCCACGAGCCTCCTCTCTCTCCGCTCTAGCCATATCCCTCTTGGATATGAGTTGTTATACCTGCACTGTACTATGGCTGTCATGCCCACTGGCTAGAGGTTGTGTGTGCCTCGGGGATGGTCCCTGAGGTGCTCTAGAAGACTGTCCCTACTTAAAACCCTACCTTTGGGTGGCTACATGGCTTCTGTATTGGGCCCTGTGGCCTTGGTCCCTATGCCTATGGGGCACCCTGTCCATCATGTGGGATACCATCAAAGGGATCCTCTGGGTCTAGCCCCAGTGCCACTACTCTAGCCCTGCGCTCTGCCCCATGCCATACCTCTACAAGCGGGTGAATACCTGCTACCCAAGATGCCTCTAGAATAGTGAGACATTGGGGTAATACTGTCACGTACCATGCTACATAATCAGCTATGGTCCCCGGGTCTCTCACCTGTCATAATGGGTCCCATGCCTGGGGGACCACCTGTGTGAAACTAGCCCTAGCTCGGGCCACTGGTATACGAGGCCCCATGGTCTACCTCTCTGAGTCCCTACGTGCATGCCAGATATCGGCTGGGGACCCCTATACTCTGCCCGAGTGCTACCACCGACACCAATCCATGTGATACAACTCCATGATATAGCTATGGCTGCCAATAAGAAAGTGCTCCACCAAGCACACACTAAGCTCTGTGGCATCCTCTGGCCACTGGAAGTGTCTGTATGGATGCCAAACTACATCTATCGCTACTAGCTCATCGAACTCCCACCTATATCTAAATAGGCTACCAAGATGGCCATGTACATCTCTGCCATTTGCTACCCAAGCCATGTATGAGGGCTCCTCGGGATCTCGAATGTGGAAAGGGCCTACTGGGCACTGATAGAAATATGATCCTAGGACCATATTTGTAATAATGATGTAGGCCCCATGGTCTTCTGTTAGTGGTATGTAATCAGGTAAAAATCCCAGTATAAATGGTCTAGTATACACTACCCCCAACAATATCTCTCACCACTATAAATGTCATGAACCAATGGCAATATTCCTCTCAGGAACAAAGTCCCTTTCTTATCAGTGAGTAGGAACCCACTAATAAGCGCCATGATATAGATAGGTCCCCGATACAATGTGGGGTCAGAGATGCACTCATGTAAAGCTATAGTCATCCCATCATGCGGGATGTCATCGTCACCAAATAGAGCACTGCAAGCTGCTCTAATCAGCCCTGCATCCGAACTATACTGATCAATGTACAATCATGGTAACATGAAGGATCTGCCAAATGTCCTCAATGGTCACCGTCATATCCCCTATTGGCGGTGTAAAACACTGAATCTCACTATGCCATCGTTTGGCTAGCACAATCAGGAGGTCTTGATCTAGTAAAATAGATGGCATCTGAGCCACGGGGCTAGCCCCACTGCCTCAAGTAATATCACCATAGCTCGGCGGTCGTGACGGTGCATACTACCCTCTAACTTGGTAATCCAAGAATGACACTCTTATGTCTGTAACACTGGTAGTCATCTTTGAAAAATAATATGCCACTCATTAGTTCCTAGAATTTCCTCTAAAAGACTATCTCATCTTTTAGGGTTAACCCAAAAATCCTAAAATTTCTTCTAAGTGTCATGTTTTTGACACTTTCCTATCTCTTTTCCACCTGTCTAGGGTGCCTGCGTGCCCTTTTTGGCATGTGCACCACAATTTTGACACCTAAGATTGCACACGTGTGTCTTTTGATGCATGCACTCTCTTTCGGGTGTGTGCACACCCTTTTGGCATGTGTACCACCAATTTGGTGCCTATGCTTGGGCACATGCACTTTTGTGTGTGTGTGCCCACCTCTCCATGCCTACGCCATGGATTTTAAATGTGTTCCCCATTTCCGGTGTGTGCGCATGCACACACATGTGCTGTGTGTGCACATGCGCGCATGTGTGTGATTTGTGTCTCGCACATGTGTGCGTTTGAATTGGCGCATGCACCCTCAAAAGGACACTTGCACCCCCAAAATGTCACTGCGCACAACCTATCCCATGCCCGTGCCTATATGTTTTTCTACTCCTAAAGACCTAATTTAAGGCATTAATGACAAAAATTAATGAGCAAGTTTTCGATACTCACAAAGGGGCCATCGTCTACATGCCGCTAGTACCCTTGGACTGCATCCACACGCCTCAAATGGTCTCATGCAATCACCATGGTTCTCCTGAGTGTCAGAGCCTCACAGTAAAATTTTCTCAACTGCTTAGTTAAAATGAATTGGTCACGATGTTTTTATCCCCCTAGGGGTATATTAACCTATTTTTCACCATTCGGAAGGCCGGGAGACCCATTTAGATCACCGTTTTCTCCTTTGTTCGCTGTGGAATAATTATTTTTATAAAATAATTATTTTTCTTTTTTTTTCACCGTATTGGGGCATTTTGTTATCTAATACCTCTTTCTTCTCCCTAGGGCAATTTTATTACTCCATGGCAATTTTTATTCTTCTACACACCCTCGTAAATAATTTTTTTTTTAAATATAATTATTTTTTCTTAATTTTTCCATTAAACAAGGACATCATTTGTCGTTTGTTTCTCTTTTCTTGCACTTAGGGCACTTTCTGCCCTTGCCCTAGGCCCTTCACTTTCTTCTTCTACTTTATTCTACTATTCACCATGGTTTGGAAAGAAAACACAATAAAAAAATATATATATGAAAAAAATCCAAAAACATGGCAAATTTTTTCAAAAATCCTAAAAAGTAAAATACCCTACAAAAAACGGGTAACTGTTTATTTCAGCTGAAACTTGTGTCTTGCGCATGGTATTTTCTCCAAATTCTATTGGTTTGTCTCACATATTCCTCGATTAATACAACTTGCATATAACTAGATTCACAACCATTCACAAAGCTAGTTGTTTGTTTTGTCTGTACTCTGGGGCACTTTTGTTTCCTGGTGTTGTTTCATTGTGTACAAATGCTTTTCATGGACCCTATATCCATTTTCATTTCCCCTTGCATGTATCCTTGCTCGGGGCATAATTTTTAACCCTTGTCATCAATCAAAACTTATGGATCTCTTCAAAGACTGATAACAAAACATTTGTACAATTGTCTTGACTTGTTGTTGGGTTGGATATGTACATTCATACTTATTTTACCTGTTACATGATCTTGTTTCCTTCTCATATTGCATTGCATTATTGTATGTTTTGTGGATTTGAGTACTGTCAGTAATGGACAATTATTCGTAGTATGCATTTTCCAAGGCATTCTACCTTTGTCGTATGCTTATATTTTTCGTAAGGACCGATGATGTAGTTCCTATGGCAATATGATGACATCAAATTGGTTCCAAATAAATCGCGACCGGAGGCTAAGCTCTTCTCTCCCCTCATCCATATTTCTTCTATGTCACTTCCCTTTCACCCCTAATTCTCTCTCTCATTGGGGAATCCTGCCTCCTTCCCATTCTACTACCTTTCTCTCACATTTTTCGATCATTGATTGACTTCTCCCATCACCCCATCGACACTCGAGGGGCATATTTCCCTCCTACTAATTTTTCTTCTATCCATTCAAAATTTTCTTCCATCTACTATCTTTTAAGTGGTGTCACTTACGCCACCCTAAAGAGGGGCAAATGTAGACACCTATAATTACACCTAAGCAATTTAAAAATTTAAATTGCACTAATTATCTCCTTTCCCACAAATTAACAACATATTGTCAATGACACTCATCTTCTCTTCCATTGTCATTAATTGATTTCCTTACGCTAATTAATTAATTCCCCTATCCAATACATACCCTAATTAACAACCTTTTGTTAATCAACACCTTCTATCTAGTCTAATTAATTATTATTAATTAATTAGCCTCCCTTCTCATTAAATCAATAAATCTCTATTTTATTGGTTTAATTCCTTCCTAATGGTCTAAATCACACTAAAATCCATCTAAAATATTATAAAATTTTGCGCATGTATTTATTAATAATCTTGATTGATTAATGCACCCCCTTTATCCACATGAGCCACTTGAGGACAAACTAAACCCTCCTAAAGCTAACTCAACCTCATCTAAACCCCCCTTATCCATAACTAACTCTACATCTCCATTTATCCCACATTCATGAGGATGTGTTGAATCCTTTATCCTTTGGGCTATATAAAGAACCCTCCTCCTACCTTTATACCTACACCTAAATCTTTCAAGAGACAAAAGTAAGAACATAGTTTTGTACTAATAGCCTTTTGTCATTCTTGAGCCCTCCATCCTCCATTCTTGAAGAGCTAAGCCTCACACCCAAGCATCCATTAAAGGATCAAAGCAAACAATTATAATTTGATTTCCATTGGACTACTTAGGTCCATTTTAATGTTAAATTAGGAAATTAAGGGGAATAGAATTCATGCATTTACATTGTGTTTTGATTAGATTCAAAGTCATTAATGTTGAAAGGGTAGAACTTGCTCACTTCTTCATTATGATGGTGCATGTTTACCATTTTTAACTAGGTCGGAAGCTATTTTTAGGTGGTAGCTTTCTTGCTTTAAGTTTGGTTAAATTTGTAGAAACACTTGCACACATCCGCACGCCTTGAAAGTGGGACTTGAACCTGGGTTTCCTACCCATTCTCACATCTCTAGATCTACTATCCAATAGATCATGTGTATCTTGATCTCTCTCTCTATGGTCATTTCCTGTAGCTCGGCATCGGCCTAGTCCCTTTGTGCTAATACGGCCTATGATCGAGCATACACATGATCTATTTGTAGAATGAACATGCGTACCTGTGACTAGGACTGATTAAGAAGGCTCATTATCTAAGCCCCCGCACTATTGTCTCTCGGATCTAGCTCTGTCATGCACCTCTATCATCTCCTAGGCCATCCTGGGCCCGAGCTTGATCCTGCTCTGAAAGTAATGTCCAAATGTGAGCTCGGGCCTCATCACACTCTGCTACATTTGTCACGCACCAGCCTCGAGCCTCATCTCTCTTCACTCTAGCTACGTCCCTCTCAGTTGTGAGCTATTGTACCTACACTTGTATTGTGGCTATTTTTGCCACTGGCTGGGAGGCTATGTGTGCCTTAGGGGCTGGTCATTGAGGTGCTCTAGAAAATTGTCCCTACTCAAAAACCGTTCCTCTGGGTGGCTACATGGCTTCCTGTACTAGGCCTTATGGCCTCAGTCCCTGTGCCTGTGGGGCACCCTGTCCATTATGTGGGATACCATCAAAGGGATCCTTTGGGTTTGGCCCCAGTCACTCTTGCTCTAGCGCTACACTCGACCCATGCCATACCTCTACAGGTGGGTGAATACCTGCTACCCAAGCTACCTCTGGAATAGTGAGACACTAGGTAATACTGTCACGTACCATGCTGCATAATCATTTGTGGTCCCCGGGTCTCTCACCTATCATAATGGGTCCCATGTCCGGGGACCACCCGTGTGAAACTATCCTTGGCTCGAGCCACGGTATATGAGGCCCCATGGTATGCCTCTATGAGTCCTGCGTGCATTCCAGATATCTGGTTGGGGGACCCTTGTACTCTACCAAGCTACCGTTGGCACCTGTCTACGCGATACAACTCCATGATATAGTTGTGGATGCCAATAAGAAAGTGCTCCACCAAGCACACGCTGAGCTCTCTCACATCCTATGGCCACTAGAAGTGTCTGTATGGATGACAAATGATGTCTATTACTACTAGCTCATTGAACTCCCACTTATACCTAAATAGGCTGCTAAGATGGCCATGTATATCTCCACTAGCTGCTACCCAAGCCATGTATGAGGGCTCCTCGGGATCTCAAACGTGGAAAGGGCCTACTGGGTGCCCGATAGCAATATGATCCCATGACCATATCTGTAATAATGATGCTGGCCCCATGGTCTTCTGACCATGGTATGTAATCAAGTGCAAATCCCAGTATAAATGGGCCAGTATACACTACCCCCAACAATATCTCTCACCACTATAAATTCCATGAACCAATGGCAGTAATCCTCTCAGGAATGAAGTCCCTATCTTATCAGTGAGTAGGAACCCACTAATAAGTGCCATGATATAGAGAGGTCCCCGATGCAATGTCGGGTCGAGATGTACTCATGTAAAGCTATAGTCATCTTGTCATGCGGGATGTCATCAACACCAAATAGAGCACTGCAGGCTACTCTAATCAGCCCTACATCCAAAATGTACTCGATCAATGTACCCATCATGGGCATGTGAAGGATCTTCCAAACGTCCTTAATGGTCACTGTCATCTCCCCTATGGGTAGTCTAAAACACTGAATCTCACTATGCCATTGCTTGTCTAGCACAGTCAGGAGGCCGTGATCTAGTACAATAGATGACATCCTAGCCATGGGGCCCACCCCACTACCTCAAGTAATATCACCATAGCTCGGTGGTCACATCGGCATATACTGCCCTCTAACTCGGTAATCCAGGAATGACACTCCCGCATCTATAAAACTGGTAGTCGTCTCTACAAAATAACATGCCACTCATTAGTTCCTAGCATTTCCTCTAAAAATCTATCTCATCTTTTAGGGTTAACCCAAAAATCCTAAAAATTCTTCTAAGTGTCATGTTTTTGACACTTTCCTATCTCTTTTCCACTGTCCAGGGTGTCTATGCACCCTTTTTGGCATGGGTGCCACATTTTTGGTGCCTGAGCTTGCACGCGTGTGTCTTCTAGCACATGCACTCTCTTTCAGGTGCTTGCATGCCCATTTTGGCATGTGCACCACCAATTTGGTGCCTATGCTTGGGCACATGCACTTCTATGTGTGTGCACCCGCACCTCCATGCCAATGCCACGCTTTTTTCATGTGTGCCCCATTTTTGGCGTGTACACGTGCACGCACATGTGCTTGTGTGTGTGTGTGTGTGTGTGATTTGTGTCTGTGTGTGTGTGCACGTTTGACTTGCACTGTGCCCTCAAAATATGCTTGCACCCTTAAAATGTCACCTGTGCACTTATCCTATGCCTGCACCTACACACAGTGCACTCCTACATGTTTTTCTACTCCTAAAAACCTAATTTCAGGCATTAATGACAAAAATTAACGAGGAAGTTTTCAATAATCACAAAGGGGCCGTCATCTGCGTGCCACTTTACCCCGAACTACATCTACACACCTTGAATGGTGTCATTTGATCACCATGTTTCTCCCGAGTGTCATAGCCTCACAAGAAAAATTTTCTCAAATTTCTCAGTTAAAATGAATTGTTCGCGATGTTTTTAGCCCCTTGGGGTATATTAATCTATTTTTCACCGTTCGTAAAATTTGAGAGACCCGTTTCGATCGCCATTTTCTCCTCTGTTTCGGTGTGGAATAATTATTTTTATTAAATAATTATTTTTCTCTTATTTTTCACTATATTGGGGAAATTTGTTATCCGATACCTCTTTCTTCTCACTAGGGAAATTTTTTTACTTCCCGGTGATTTTTATTCTTCTACACACCCTCATAAATAATTATTTTTTCTTAATTTTTCCATTAAACAAAGACATCATTTGTCATTTGTTTCTCTTTTCTTCCACCTAGGGCACTTTCTATTGCCCCTAGGCCCTTCACTTTCTTCTTCTACTTTCTTCTACTGTTCACCATGGTTTGGAAAGGAAAAACAATAAAAATAATATATATATCAAAAAATCCAAAAACAAGGCAAATTTTTTCAACAAATCCTAAAAAGTAAAAAACCCTACAAAAATGGTAACTTGCTTATTTCAGCTGAAACTTGTGTCTTGTGCATGGTATTTTCTCCATATCCTATTGGTTTTCTCACATCTTCCCTAATTAATATGACTCACGGATCACGGGATTCAAAACTATTCATAAAGCTAGTTGTTTGCTTTGTATGTACTCTCGGGACTTTTATTACCTAGTCTTGTTTCATTACGCAAAAATGTTTTTCATGGACCCCTTGTCCATTTTCATTTCCCCTTGCATGTATCCTTGGTCGAGGCATCATTTTTAACCCTTGTTTTCAATCATGAACTTGTGGATCTCTTCAGCACTGATAACAAAACATTTGTACAATTGTCTTGACCGTTGTTGGGTTGGATATGTGCATTCGTACTTGTTTTCCTTGTTACATGAGCTTGTTTCCTTCTTGTATTGCATTGCATTATTATATGTTACGTGGATTTTGTCTCATCATTAATGAATGGAAAATTATTCGTAGTATGGCTTTTCCATGTCATTCTACCATTTTCGTATGCTTATATTTTCATACGGACCGATGATGTAGTTCCTATGGCAATATGATGACATCAAATTGGTTCCAAATAAATCATGACTGGATGCTAAGCTCTTCTCTCCCCTCATCCATATTTCTTCTACGTCACTTCCCTTCCACCCCTAATTTTCTCTCACATTGGGGCATCCTACCTAGTCCCCATTCTTTTTCCTATCTCTCACCTTTTTGATCGTTGATCAACTTCTCCCATCACCCCATCGACACTAGAGGGGCTTCTCTCCCTCCTACTAATTTTTTTCTATCCATTCAAAATTTTCTTTTGTCTACTATCTTTTAAGTGGCGTCACTTACGCCACCCCAAAGAGGGGCAAATGTAGACACCTATAATTATGGCTAAGCAATTTAAATACTTAAACTACGCTAATTATCTCCTTTCCCGCTAATTGATGACATATTGTCAATGGTGCTCATCTTCTCTTCCATTTTCATTAATTGATTACCTTTCGCTAATTAATTAAGTCCCCTATCTAACACATACCCTAATTAATGACTTTTTCATTAATCAACGCCTTCTATCTAGTCTAATTAGTTATTATTAATTAATTAGCCTCCTTTCTCATTAAATCAATAAATCTCTATATTTTATAGGTTTAATTCCTTCCTAATGGTCTAAATCACACTAAAATCCATCTAAAATATTATAAAATCTTGCACATGTATTTATTAATAATCTTGATTAATTAATGCACCCCCTTTATCCACATGAGCCACTTGAGGACAAACTAAACCCTCCTAAAGCTAACTCAACCTCATCTAAACCCCCTTATCCATAACTAACTCTACATCCCCATTTATCCCACATTCATGAGGATGTGTTGAATCCTTTATCCTTTGGGCTATATAAAGAGCCCTCCTCCTACCTTTATACCTACACCTAAATCTCTCAAGAGACAAAAGTAAGTAGATAGTTTCATACTAATAGCCTTTTGTCATTCTTGAGCCCTCCATCCTCCATTCTTGAAGAGCCAAGCCTCACACCCAAGCATCCATTGAAGGATCAAATAAAAAAATTATAATTTGATTGCCATTGGACTACTTAGGTCCATTTTAATGTTAAATTATGTAATTAAGGGGAATAGAGTTCATGCATTTACATTGTGTTTTGATTAGATTCAAAGTCATTAATGTTGAAAGGGTAGGACTTGCTCACTTCTTCATCATGATGGTGCACATTTCCCATTTTTAACTATGTTAGGAAGCTATTTTTAGGTGGCAGCTTTCTTGCTTTAAGTTTGGTTAAATTTTTAGAAACACTTGCACTTAGCCATGCTTAGGGGGACTAGAAGTCAATATTTCCAAGTTTATCAAGACTGGGTGTGTTTCTTGGTGAATTTCTAGCATTTTGAGGCTTTACAAAGCAACACATCTAGCGACTCTAATCAGAAAGTCAAATGGTTTCAGCAGTGCTGGGGACAAGATCTACTGGTTTCAACAATAAGTGTCTCATCCTATGAGAAGAATTCAAACTCGGTTAAGAACTAGAGAGGAAGTTGTATTTGAATATTTGTAACTATCTCTAGGTAGAGGAAGAAGAAGGAGAAGATCCCAGAGATCACCATATCCACCTAATAGAAATTTATCTACACCTCCACCTAGTAGACCTTTCCTTCAATCAACTAGAGTTCTTATGCCAATCAAAATAGATAATCAAAAATGACCGAATCAACCACCACACAATCCCTTTTTCAAATTCACAAGGATAAGTTCACTCAATCTCAATGCACAAAATCCAATTCTAGTGGCAACCCTAAATAACATCCAATATTTCACTTGGGAGAACCATACGACTCCTATTGACCACATCCAGACATTGCAAATGTCTATGAAATTCATGAAATCAATGAAATGGATGTTTCAGTCATGTTGTTATCTTCCTATTTTAATGGTAAGGCCTTACAATGGTTTAGGAGCTTGACAACAAGATCTATTCAAAATTGAAATGAGTCAAGTTTAGTTCTTTACAATCAGTTCAAAGAAAGGGGGGACAACTTTTCTATATTGAAGAAACTAACTACAATCAAGAGAGTGCGAAATGAGAAGATGGATGACTTAAATTTTAGATTTCAAAGGATGTGGGACATGATTCCCATAGGTGTGAGACCATTCATTGAAGGTGCATGTCTCTATTTCCTTAAATATTTAAATTATGATATATCTATAATGATTTCATATATGGGAGGAATAACCATACTAGGTGCTTATACCGTAGCCATTAGAGCTGAGAATTACTTGATTCAAGCTGGTAAAATTGCACCTAGGCCACCTATGCCTATTTATCCAGAAATGGGAACCCTAGTTCTAGTCAAACTCCTACATTAGCCCCTATTCCTACCCCTAGAAATCAGAGTTCTAATGAGGCTTCTACCTCTTCTTCTAGTACCTCAACTAAACTCCAAGAAGTTATGAAGCAATTACGTAGACCTAGGGAATGAGTTGGTAACTCTCAAGAGGTAGAAAACCCAAAATTTTAGACCTTATCAGCCTCAAGCCCAACAAAATAGGCCTCCATATCAGCCTAATAGACCACCTATTCAAGTTGTAAACAAAAACCAAGGACAACCCCGGCTGTTAGGTCATTTCATCATCACATACCCCCAATACACCTTCAACATCCCAAGCCTTGGTTCTAGTCCAAAACAACATGGCACAAGAGTATGAATGGTGCTTCCCATATAGTATGCCTCATAATATGGAAACATGTTTCAAAAGCATGCTAAACAAGGCCTTGATGGTACAAATTGTTGGTGTTCCTTAAGAAACAACTCAGGAAGAAAATCGGTAGTAGATAGCTACTCAAGAAACACCTCCAAGTGAGACTACGCTTGTCAACTGGTAAGTTGAGGATTTCTATGGAATGAATCAGTCTCCTTCTCAAGGTGTGGTAGCTAACACAAGGTCTAAGAAGCAAAATTTAAAGGAGTAAAAATAATCTAATCGAATTTTTTCTCAACCTTTTGTCACTCTACAAGCGATGAATCAATCTAAGTGTAACTCCAAGTGTGCAAAACCAGCCCAAACCACCTTCTAGACCAGCTCATGTGCCTATTGTAGCATCCCATGTGCAAGAGAAGATAGTGCCAAGCAAAGGGGATAGAAGGACAACCCACCTTCATTCAATATCATCGACCACATGAAGAAGACTAATGTAAGCATCTCTATGTGGGAATATTTGAAAATTTTGGGGAAAAGGGACCTTTTGCAAGAAACCATAACCAACTTTCCCATCTCAAATGAGTTGTCCAAGAATCAAGAGAAGGTTCTCACTAATGTAGCTCCACAAGAAGGAAATTAAGGAGGTCAATAGGAAGAAAAACATAAAGCTTCCTCTATTCTATATACTCGATCATCGAAATAACCTTGCATACAAATGTTTCACCAATTTTTTGTGTAATAAAACATATGGTAAAATGTCAAGGAGGAATACCTGTTATTATGTAGTTGGTAGGTTGAGTGCGCGCGTTATTGATTTTATCCAAGATGCTTGTAGAGAAATCCTTTTTGTCTGGGAAGGACTACTTGTAGATACAAAACAAGACCACCAAATAATATTAAATAGAAAGAGTCGGACATTGTCTAGCAATGATAAATCTAGAAAGGGTGATTCTCACTCGAATGGTTGTCAATCCTATGTTTTTATCAATAAAATGAAATTAAATGTGAGAAATAAAGGTATTATTGCTAACACTTTGATTTAGGTATCTCAAAATGTTACTAACAAACTAGATTAAGAAAGGTATTAAAATCTAAACTAATCTAGCATTAGGAAAGGTATGTTTTTGGTTGGGACAAGTCACAGGGATGTTAGGTAAGGTCACAGAGGTATCTGGTAAGGTCTGGTAGAATTTAGGTGATGTTAGAAGAATTTTGGTGAAGGTTAGTAGAAAACATAGGACCAACATCGGTCTAGTGACCGATGCTAGTAAAGAGGGAGACCGATGATGGTTAAGGTGATTGGTGTTGGTAGGGGAAATTTGATAGAAAATTATTAAACAAAATATTTTAGGATCTCTATGATTACACAAAGAGTGATGGTAGTATGGTTTGGGTTGTAATATGATTGAGAAGACTTAGAGATACTAAGAAGGATGTTTAGAATATTATAAAGGATTAAGATGGTTGAATAGTAGGTTGGTGGGAGGAAGATGATGTACATGCAATAGAGGAAATAAATTATTGAAAGAAACCAGATATCTACAAAGGGAATAAGAAAAATGATTAGGATCAAAATACTTACTTGATGTCTTGCAGATCTTGGGAGTTAGGATGGTTGATGGTTGATCGGAGAAGAAATTATTGAGTCTAGTGCCGCGGAAATACATCCTTTGTGCTCCTGTGATTTTTTCAATGCTTTGGAAAGATGAAACTGATTCTTGTCTTGCACTGCTGTTATGTGTGTTCGTCATATGGATACAAGAGGGCTTGAGGATTCATGCTTGAACAATAATAAAGCTATATTAACTAAATTACCAACCTAGGTATAAGATTTTGAAAGTGCATATAAAGTAACTAATGACGGTTAAGGTGATTGACATTGGTTGAGGGATAAATGGCATCGGTTAGGGAAGGAAAGTCTAGGTTTACCTGATTTTGATTGATTCCACTTAAAGAAGTGGAGTTCATGTGAGAGAAGGTAGGAAGGTCATAAAATAATTGTAATTAGGTTTTAGGAAGACATCACAATTAGTTAGGTCAAGTGGTGACTCAGCACATGGGAGTGATGACTCAGTGTTGAGAGTGACGACTTGGTTACTGTGAGTTAAATTCACATGGAATAGGTCTAGGGTGAGGTGTCTAGGTGATGTAAAAATTAACTTAATTAAAGTAATTAAATTAATTAATAATGTGAGGATGAACATTAATTCAATTATAAGTAATTAAATTAATACAAATGTGGGGTAAAGGGGTCATGGTTAGGTGAACACGTTACATTAATTGATTGAAAGGGGACTAAGGGGAGTGTGACCCAAATTTGGTGTCTACATTTTCCCTTTTTTCAGTGTATCTTGTATTGATAAGCAATGCTAACAAAAATAGGAAGTCAGTGCTCTAGGTATGAGTGAAGGTTAGGTTTCCCCAAGTAGGGTGAAGGTGATCCCCTCAAACTACAAACCGATGATGAGGTGGAAAAGTACTTAGGTGAAGTAGTGTAATAAATAGGTGAGTGATGAAAAGGAGGGTCATTAGGTAAGGGTATGGTCATATGGGTAATGGGTAATGGTCATATTGGGTAATGGGTAATGGAAATCGAATACACGCACACTGTATATATTGTGATACGATACTAGGCGGAAGAGCTTGTAAACTCTACATTGTCAAAAGGGTGATAGGTTTATCCAAATGAGGTTGAAGTGATTTAGGTATCCAAGGTATAGGATATGGTCATGAAGCACAAGGTCATAGGTGTAGGAATAGATAATAGGTTTTGTTCCATGACACCAAAGGTATGGTCGGGATAAACATCACATCATTAGGCAAGGTAAGGTCATTAGGCTAAACAACACGGGTAACAACATCACAAGGTATAGTGAGTACACAAATTCAAATGTCACAAAAGGATATTTTAGGTCAGGGTATGTAGGTCAAGGAATAGGTAAGGCCAAGGTATAGGTAAATAACATGTCCCTAAACACAATTAAGGAAATGTACAGTAATGTAGGCTTGTGGGTAGGGTGTAATAGGTGTTGGTAAGGTCAAAAGTTGTTGGATCAATAATGGTTTTAGGTAAAATGGGCATGGGGTAGGTCAAATGGTTACATTGGGTGACCGATGCCAATTAAATCTTAACCAACATCGGTTGGATAGGGCATGACATGAACGATGTCGGTCATGTCGATTTGGGGTTAAAAAAGGAAAATTCTACTTTTTATGGATTCATTTTGACATTTCCATTTTTAGAAAATGACAGAGGAGAAGTTGAGGAGTGGAAAATGACATAGTGTGAGATGTCGATAGCTGAGTTAGCGAGCCACGTAGCGGGTGATTGACATTCAATTGGCGGGTCCACAAGATCTATTCAATTGATTCGATTAGTTTAGAGGTGAGAGTTGATTTTGGGCATGAAAGAGGTAGGAGAGGGAGTGGGTGGACCACCGACACAGTGTCCAGACATGCCACAATGGATTTGGCACCAAGTTGAGGTAGGATTTAATCCAAATCCTTCATTTGGTTGAAAATAGTTTGTTGAAATCGGTTTTGTTAAAATTTGGGTGTAATGTTAATTTTTGAAATTGGGGTAAAAATGAAGGAAATGAGGGGTGGGAAGGTCAATGTAGGTTAAATAGGGTTGGGAATGAAGCTAGGATAGGTTTGGGTGGGTTAGAGTAGGTTTTAGGTCAGTTTTTGTGAATTTGTTTTTGAGAATGGGGATGGGTTTTTTGGTTTTTGGCCAAAGCAAAGAGATCGACTAATGATGGTCACGGTTTGGCCAATGTCTATTGGCTTTGGCTGGTATCGGTCAAGGTTTGGGTGAATAATGCCAATGAAAGAGGACCGATGATGGTAAAGGTGACTAATAATGATCATGATTCATAGTAAATAAGTGAAAGAAGGGCTAGGTAGGAAAGTAAAATAGGCGAGGAAGGGGTAGGTGAATATTTATGTAGAGAGGGAAAAGGGTAAAATGTTTTTTTGATGTGAGATAGGTAAGTAGGTGAAATGAACTAAGTTAGTGGGTAATGATGATAAGGGATAGTAGGTTTGTAGGTGAATTAGGTAAAGGGGGTAGGCATGATTGATGTGGGTGGGTATTGTGTGGTGGGTAATAGGTTGTTTGAGGTGGTCAAGTCTTGACAAGGTCATGTTGAATGATGTAGGAAAAGATATCATTGAGGATGAGGGACAAAGTACCACCCCTACTGGTACAAATGTGGCCTAGCATGACTATGGAGGAGTGGGTGAACGTGACCAATGTTAAACTTAGTGCTATCCGACACTATAGGATTGTATCCTGGGATCATAGTTTGATGGTCGCTCTCATCGATAGATGGGACTCCATGACCAATACCTTTCACTTACCGATGGGCGAGATGACCATCACTTTGGAGGATGTGTATAGGATCTTATGAAATCCTATTCTTGGGGAGCCTATATATTCCATTTCATCTGAGGCATCGATGGAGCTGATAGTGGTGGTGTTTTGGTGAGGTAATGTGTGAGCTGAGGTATCACAACGTGAGTCTCACTTATGGAGATATGTATGTAGCCTATCTGCAAGAGACTAGGCTATCAGTGTTGATGATGGTGGTAGTGGGATGTTTTTCTCTTCTAGATTCTAAGGGTGGGATATTTTTGTAGCACCGATGGGTGTGCTAAGACATGATCGAGAAGCATATACATTTCTTTTTGGGCACTAGATTTCCTATTTTAGTTGTATAGGGAGCTATGGGCCTATGGGAGATTGAGGAGATTTGGTATGTGTTGTACTTATTTATTACACTACGCATGGTATAAGATCACATCATGTGTGTGTGCCTAGTTGGTTTACCATGACAGGATTGGTTTGGGGGTGGCTTGTTCAAAGTTGGTTTTAGATGATGGGTACCATTCGGTGGACAACCGAGGGTGGTGAGGGACACATATGATGTGTCATACTATAGAAAGATTGGAGGGCCTTTCAGCAGTTGATATCATGTGGAGGCCATATGTTGACTATCCATCATATAGAGGTATGGATGAGGAGTTAGAGGAGCTTTAGCTACTAATATGGATATAGGGGCGGCGTGTTAGGGAGCATGAGATGATACTTGTGGATAGGGTCGACAACAGTTTGGATTATGACAAGATGTTCCCCCACCTTTCCCACAGTATTATAGAGATGATGTGGAGAGACCCATGTCTCCACCACATCCGAGTGTTCGATAGGGAAGAAGGAGGAGAGGTGGTAGATATAAAGATTAATGATGTATGTTTTACTAATGGGATACATGTAAAGGTGGGTGACACAACTATGGGCAACCCTAGAGGCAGGGAATCCTATTTAGCTATTGTCATAGTGTAGAGGGATACATTATAGGGTCAGTGGCTTCCCTACAGGCTTAAATTATAGGTTTGTATTGATAGCTGAAAGGTTAGAGGCACAGTAGCCACTTCGCAGTAGGCAAGTGATACAACCTACATAGCCCAAGTAGCACAGGAACAAGTTCCTGCATAGGGTGGAGATGGGGATGGAGGATAGGTAACCACCCTACGGTAGGTGATAAGTTTACATGGCCATTTGGCCACACAAGCATAGGTTGTGGCCTTAGGGACATGGTCTCATAGTATAGTACACATACACCAGAAAAGGTCCATATTATACGGGCGGATAGAGTCCCGTGGGGGTAAGCATCAGAAGGCCTCGTGATAGGGGTTGAGGCCATTATTAGTAGGGAAGAGTTCATAGGTTGCAGTGAGACCCATGACACCACCTCATACTATGTCAATGGTGAGGTTTAGGGATGCCCTTGAACAAGGAGGCTCAATACTATCATGATCATTTAGCCATTGTAGGATGATGTCCCTCATATGTCAGTATATATCCCATCAAGCAGCTAGTGAGCGAACAAGATCTAGGACTCACAGTTTAGGTAGCACAGGGGGTCATCAACCCCAGAGACAGGGCCATGGTGAGGTTATGAGTGCTTAGAGACTAGGCTTAGAAGAGGGCCAGGAGGAGGAGACAGGTGAGACTGGACATGAGGGTATCATGGGGTGATGATTAGTCACTATATGTGACATTGTATGATCATTGTGATTTTTGATATATATATTATATATATAATTTACTGTACGAAGATGTGAGATTGTATATGAGATTTTTTTTTGAGATATTGGTATTTATTTATATCTATGTATATATGTATTGATACACAAACTCTCCCATTTATATAGTTTATGATGTTTATTGGATGGATGATGTACTTGGCTTTTAATTTCCATTGTTATTGTGTATGATGGAAACTTGAATATGTTAATTAGGCATGATTTGAGTCGAGGTCATTTAGGCATGGTTGAGTTTAGGTTATTTAGGCATGATGGAGTCAGGTATAGGCATGATGGAGTCGGGATAGGCATGGTGGAGTCAGGTATAGGAATGATGGAGTCAAGGTCATTTAGGCATGATGGAGTCTAGGTGATTTAGGCATGATTTGGTCATGGTTTTGTATTTGATTTAATTTCCAAGTTATTGTTATTATGGAAAATAAATGATGTATATGTATGTTGTGGTGTAAATTTCCAAATATTTGATATCATGGAAATGTGAAATGATTGATGTATGATATGGTGATGTTATAAAATGGTAAATATGTATGTTTTTATGATTGTTTAATTTCCAAGTTTTGTGTAAAATGGAAACTAACTAAGGTAGAATGTGAATATAAAGGGGAAAATTGGTTAGGAAAAGTGGTCGAGCTAACCTCTAAGGCCCCATGCCCTCAGAGTGCTACCTACATAGCCCCCTAATGAAAAGGGGCTCAGCGATGTAGTTCTCCCATAAGCTAGGAAAAATATGATGAGGTAGAGGAATGGGTTGGTTTGTTTTAGGCATGATTGAGTCTAGGTCATTCAGGCATGTTTGAGTTTAGGTCATTTAGGCATGTTTGAGTTTAGGTCATTTAGGCATGGTTGAGTTTAGGTCATTTGGCATGGTTGATTTTAGGTCATTTAGGCATGGTTTAATTTAGGTCATAGGTATGGTTGAGTTTAGGTCAAATAGGTGGTGGTGATTTTAGGTCATTTAGGCATGGTTGAGTTTAGGTCAATAGGCATGGGTGATTTTGGTGAAAGAGGAATTCCTAAATGTAGGTGTCGATGGTCTGGTCTATGTATAGGAGAATCAATAAGTAAGAAAAGAGGTGAATGGTAAGAGGAGACAAAAAATCCACCTAATTGATAAGAACCATTATGAGTCTATCATACCAAATATGGCGTATGAACATAAAACCCTAAAGGTGTTGCATGATTGACTGTTCTAAGGATGAAGAAGGTCACATGATCACGAAATGTCACATTTTTGGCATGTCCCTTGAGTAGGTGGAAGGTTAGAAAGGAAAGGTGGTGAGGTGAAAAAAGTTGGTTTAGTGTAACTTGGTGTGAGACAACATGCCTCTTTGGCAAGAGACCCAAGATCAAAATAGGAAGTCCATGATGAAAAAGTCATCTTTTTCTTTTTTTCTTTTTTTTATAGATTGATCATGTGGGAAGTCTATGTGGGATGAATAGAATATCTCCTTGAGGTCTTCATGAAGTTGATCGATGTGGGAAGCTTCATAATATTTTATTTTATTTTTGCAAGAATAGTCTTCTTTTTGTGATAGACTATGTACAATATGGCTAGCTTTGTATAGTTGTCCTTCGAGGGAGTAGTCTATTTATAGAAAAAGATAGAAATATTAGATGTCCTTTTTGAGGGAGTCATCTTTTTGCTAGAATTTTGACTCAAGGAGTTTTGAATTTGAAAATCCCATATATTATTTTGAATTTTTTTTGACTTTTAGGTCATGGACAAGACTATAGAGAAGGATAGGCTTCTTTTATGAAGACAAAACCATAGCACACAAGGGTTAGCTATGAAAGAGAGGTTTTAAGTAATGAATGACCATGGGATTCCATCCTGAAAAGGAATGAAAAGTATCCATGAGAATCATGCCATGAGTAGAGCCATTTGTGGTACTCATATTTAAGATAAGGTTGAAATGTGATGGGTAATCACATGATTCTTGTTTAGTCATTGATCCTTAAAATAGGTAAGTGGAAGGTGAATGGTGCTCAAGGGAAAAGCATTTAATAGACATAAGGTGATCTAGGACTTGATTCAACAATAGAATGGTCAAAGATGCAAGGCATTGAGGGGCTCAAGTTCAAGTTTACCTTTGAGTGAAGACAAATGATAAGCACCTGATCCATAGGTATGAGTAATGATATAGGGTCCAAGCCAATTAGGAGAAAATTTTCCCCATTTACTTTTCTCCTCTTTTTTTACATGTTGATTTTCCTTCAGACAAGGTCACCGACCTGGAAGGTTTTGGTAGAAGGAAAGGTAGGATGTAAAAGGTATGGTTTTAGTGAAACATTCAATAAAATAAGGGGAAGTGACAAGTCCCCCATGGGTATAGGGAAGAATGAGATGGTGATAGGTTAGGTTGGGTAAGATTGGGCATGGTGAGTAAAGTTGGGTAAGGTAGATGGGAAAAGGTGGGGTAAAGTTGGGCAAGGTAGAGTAAGGTAAATGAAGAAGGTCTGGTTTGAAGGGAGGTGTAATAGAAGAAAAGGGAGTGTCGAGTCCCCCATAGGATAAGGAAGAATAAGGTGATGATAGATATCATTGTGCAAGATTGGGAAAGGTTGAGTGTGATGAGGCAGGTGGTGGGTAGATTAGGTAAGGTAGATTGGAAGAAAATTGGGAAAAATTCTTGTTTGGATGAGTAGATTAGGTGAAAAGGTGAAGAAGAAAGATGTAGAGCCCCATAGGGGTAAAGTAGAATAAGGTGATGATAGGTAATGTTGTGTAATATTGGGAAAAGTTTAGGAAAGGTTTAGGTAGATGGGGAAGAATCCTTGGTCAGAAATGATGAAGGTTGGGGATATTGATGAAGCTATTGAAACATGGAGTGGTGTGTGACTCCATCGAAAATGATAGGCCATCCACATAATGTTACCTTGGGGGGGATGGGGAAGAATGTGGATGGATAGTGGGTAAAGGTGAACTTGATGGGCTACTAATTTTATCTTTTCCTTTTTCCTTATGAGATTGAGTGGTAATGTTAACCATATTAATATGTGGTAAAGGAGCAAGTGAGTCGTGATAGGTGTAGCGATAGGATGGGAAAAAATATGGTGAGGGCATATACTAGTTTTGTGAAAATAATGTAGTGCATTGGCATTTTTGTGGAGGTTTGGCTAGCTCTCTTATGTAGACCATATTGATCTCAAATGTTGGAGGAGGATAAAAGGGTTGTGGAGGGGAGATGAAGGTTATTGAATAGGTAAGGGATGAGGAGGTGTGGTGATAGATGGAGGTGGAATAGGGTCCTCATCTAAAAGATCATCATCATCAAAGTTTTCTTCGGAGGACATAGTTGGAGAAGAACATTCTTAAGAGCCTTATAGTTTTCCACATCATGCCTTGACACACGATGGTAAGCAAAATTTTTGTATCGTCAAACCCTTCTAGTTTAGGTTTGAGTGGGTTATAAGGTCTAAGTGGTGGTAATGTGATGACAAAGGTTTCCAAAAGGTTAGCTAAGATGTTGGCATAAGACCCTACCAATGGATCACAATGTGAAGTAAGTGTGGGTCTAGATGGAAATGTGGGTGATTTTGGTGGGAGAGGCACCACGGGAGGTGGAATCGAGAGGTTGAGTCAATTTGACCACTGTTTGGTAGGTAGTATGGTTTTAGGTTTAGATTGCACCTTCTTGGGTAAAGATGTAGCAGATGAACTAGCGGTTGAAGGTGGTGTAGGTTTAACTACCTCTTTGGAGGGTAGTGGGTTTTTGGACTTTGGTTTCACCTTCTTGGGTAAAGGTGAAGGATCGAGTGCGTGATGTAGAAGGGAAGGAAAATGGAAAAAGGGGATGGTTAGCCAAGGTGATAATGGAGGTGTGGTGAAGGATGTGGAAGAGGCAAGGTGGAAGGTACTGGTTGAAGAGAAGGGAATATCATAGGTAATGATGAGGATATTAGAAGTGGTGTAGGTATAGAGGTAGAAAGGATGCAGGTGATGGTGAAGGCATGTAAGATGTGTAGGTAATTTGGGTGTAATAGAGGATTGTGATGAGGAGGTGGGTTGTTGTGCTTTTAGTTTACCTTGGGTAGGAGGTTGCTTGGCCAAGGTTGATGGGTGGGGTCCTAGGATAGATGGAAGTGGTGAAGGTGACAAAGGGGTAGTGGGTGAAACTAGTGTATGTGGCCTAAGAGGTTGGGTCTTCCTCTTAGGTGGGGAATAGTCTTTGTGCTAGCTTGTGAGGACATGGATAAAATCTAGTTTGACAAGAGGATGGACTAGGCTTGATGTCGGCATGACTCCCAATGTGGCAATGGGTTTGGATGTGGAGGAAGATATAGATGTAGGTAAGGCTTTAGGCATTGGCAAAAGTTTATTTAATGGTAAAGGTTTAGGTGTGGGCAAGGGTGATGAAGAAGAGGTCACTATAACTAGCATGGGAATGGTTGGTTTGGTTATCTGAAACACCTTTGGATAGATCGTGGAAGTATCAACAAAAACATTTGCATCTGAGTTGAGAAAGGTAATTGAAGGCATCCCCAAAGCATGGAATTTTAACATAATCCAAGTAGTTCACCAAACGTGAAAATGACACCATTGTAGAGGGGGATGATGTTGATTTGGTAGTAATCCCTATAAAGAATTTTGTGAGATAGGGAAATGGTTGGCTTCAAACTCTATGGGTAAAAGAGCCAAGAGAAAATCAACATGATCCTTGAAAGCCAATGGAGAATTTTCACCAATAGGAAGGGGTGTTGTTAATGGATCCCCTATGGGTAGGGGAGATGACAAGTAGGATGAGGTAGGTTCATATTTTGGAAAGAGGAAGGTAAACATGAATCTCCCATGGGTAGGAGAGTTAATACTATGGGTTGTTCATTAGTTTGAGAGGTGCGTGGGGAAACTACATTGGCAGGTATAGTGGAATCCTCCGTGGGTGAAGGGGAGATAAGGGAGACTCCTCTTGTGGGTAAAGGAGATAGATGAAATAGGTTCCTCTCATGGATGAAGGAGCTCGTGTAAGAATCTCCTCGATAGATGGAGTAGGAGGAAATTGAGGAAGAGTCGGTATGATGTCAAAAACAACATGAACCTCATGAATGTTACTATCATTGGTAGAAGGTTTGCTGGTTTGGTTAGATGATGGGGTGTGATTTGGGAATGATTTCTTGAAGATGTGAAGGTTCTGATTAGCCAATGCATTAGGGTTATCCAAGACAAGATCTCCACTATCTAACATTTCTTGGATGATATTTTTTGAAAGTTATACAATTACTGTCACTATGACCTTTAATGTGATGATAGTTTACAGTAATCATTTTCTTTGTACCATGCATAGGCATAGGATGAGAGGGGTCAAAACTAGTATGTGGTTTGATGGGTGGAAGAGTGATGGCTTTGAATTTTAGAAGTTTTTCTAAAACCAAAGAATAGGGTTCTCCTATGGGAGTGTATTTTTATTTCTCCTGCTTGAACTAAAAATCTTGAATAGGAGAAAGGTTGGAAGAAGGATTTGATTGGTTGGATGGGTGAGATGGAACAAATTTCAAAACTACCACATGGGAAGATCCTTTTTCTTTAGAGTAATTATTTTATAGTTTGGAAGAAGAAGAGGTATCATTTGATTTAAATGTAGCATTATTGTTACAATTGTATCTTCTTCTCTTCAATGGCACAAATTTCAAGTTTTCAAGCCATGGTGAATGCCTCATCAAATGTGTGGAAGGTTTGAACTTAGAGAGTTGGTGAGATGTGCCTAGCACAAGCCCTAGTGAAAAATTCTATTAACTCGGTTTGAGGTAGTTGAAATGTGAGCTAGTTGATTAGGCTTCACCAATGAGTGACAAAATATGTGATAGATTCATCTTCATATTGTCGTGTGTGAAGTACAAGTCATCATGGTGACCTTCTTGACGATATTGATAGAAAAGTGGTCTAGGAAAGCTTGAGCTACTTGGTTGAATGAGTAAATGGAGTGCCTAGGTAGACCACTATACCAATCCAATGCAGGTCCTATCAAGGACATTGGGAATGTTCTGCAAAGAGAAAAGCATCATCATGAGTGATCAAATAACACCCATGTTTAAAAGACAAAGTGTTGTTGTTGTGGTCTTCTTTGTTGTTGAATCAGTTGAATTTAGGAATTTCCCAATGCGTAGGGTATGGAATGAATTAGAATGGATGGGTGAATGGGATCATTACAAATCTCATCGTATGTCAGAGAATTACGTGAGCCGAGACCGATGCTTCCAATGTTTGACATCTTTTCCATCATCATTTTGATAAGATCATTAGTAGGTTGTGATGATTGGGAACCTCCTACGTAGTATAAGGGGTAGATGATGAAGGTATGACATGGGTGACATCCCAATATAGTGGTGTGTCAAGTATAAAAATTGTGAGGGAGGAATAGATGCAGGTGGAAGTATATCCTAGAATAAGCGATATATGAGATAGGGGTTGTTGGTGATAAGTGTAGGTAGGTGGAGTGGATGTAATGACTCTTGTAGTAATTGGAGGAAGAGATTGTGGGATGGAGAGGACAATGTTTTGGAAGGGAGTATGGGCTGCCACACCATGGGTGGCTTGAGATGCAATAGGTATATGAGAGGTGGTAGGTGTAGATAGGCCTACACTCAAGGTGGTTGATAAAGGAATGGTTGATATCATAGAGAAACTGACGTCAAAGGCATGATAGATGTCATAGGTGCAACAATATATCGATGATGTAGGGTCAAGTTGGGACACCATAGGTGGTAAGGTGGAAGAGGGTAATGTCCGAGCTAGTAGTAGTGATGCAAAAGTGGGTGTGAGGGTAGGAGGAATGGACACAAGCATGTCATATATAAGTTGACCCTAATGAATCTTGAGTGGATGAATGGGCTAAATAATATTATAGAAGTAGCGGGTTTTGATCCAGGAGTCTTGAAACTCCTCATCACCGGTACTTGATGATAATAGGTTGATTGGGATCCATAGGTGATAGGATGGAAGGTGGCGATGGGATAGGCGGGAGAGTGAAGGCTAATGTGGAATACGAGGTGTTAGCTTGGCTATGAGTCAAAACCATGTGAGTTAGAGTAGACTGGTAATCTGATCTCTATAGATGACACAAAAGAACAAAAGGAATGGAGAAAATAGTTCCGAGAAGGTGAAATTGGTCGTTGTTTTAATTGAAAAATTAAAACACAAAAATCGATGACAGTTTGGGTAACCGATGTCGGTGATAAGTAAGGCGGTAACCGATGATGGTCAAAGGACCGATGCCGATTACTATGGAAAATAAAAATATTTGTAAATGGAAACAAATGATGAAAATGGGGAAAATATGGACTTTGACAATGATTTCAAAGACACAGAGATATGGTGAAGTAACTGAGGAAACCCCAAAAAGAACAAAATGTGATGAATGCTACTTTGGTTAAAATGACCAAAATAGTAGGAAACTGATAATGATCGTAAAACCATGATGATCGATGAGTAAATCATGATGGTCGATTGTTGGAATGACTTGATCATCATCTTGTGAAATTTGTGAAAATATGGAAAAAAATGAATTTGGTAATTTAGATCAAATAAAAGACCAACCCAGAAACCTGAGTATGGTTGATTGACCCTAACACACTCATAAAAGAGTCAGAATACACCAACTATGATTATGGAGTGTGAAAGGAAAGAATAATGGAGAATATGATCTCACACCTCAAAACACAGATCAAGCAAAAACTAGCAAACATGAAATCCTATGTGGTGGATTTTATGTTCCGACTTATGCCATTTAGGAATAACTTGTGAATAGAGTAGAGTTTTTGGTTTGATAAAGGTGTCCTATGAAAATCCAACAACTAAGGATGGTTTTAGGTAAATTTTGGTGAGGGAGGTCCTTTCTCTAAGATAATGACTGACAGAGAAACTAGTTTGGTGCCCATTGTCAATCCTCTGATCATGTGATCATTGACAACTTCTTCCGGGTAGGATGTTGTTTAAGAAAATGAGTACTTTATTTTAGTGTGGTTTGGTGTAGAGAAGAGAGTGTGCACTACGATTCAATTTTTCAACCATCAGTTGGGCATGACTTCCAGCATATAGGTTGCCCACAATTTTTAAATGAGCTATAGATGCAACACACAGAAATGATATGCAAATATTTTAAACCCAAATCCACAATGACATTCAATGAAAGCAATAATGAATAGGCAAGAGTATGTCTTTCACTAATGTAATAAAAAATAAAAATAATGGTTCTTTTTAGTCCAAAATATGAGTGTCAATGAGACAAGTAGAAGAGAGAGAATGTTCCAGAGGAAGAAATTTAATGTGAACTACTTTCAAAAGGAAATAGACACACAATCTTTCACCTAGGAATGAACAATGCAAAATAACCCCGATGGGTCCCACTGGCATGCCAAAATGTTTCACCAAATTGTTGTGTGATAAAACAGATAAGGTAAAAGGTCAAGGAGGAATACCTATTATTATGTAGTTGGTAGGTTGAATGCATGCATTACTAATTTTATCCAAGATGCTTGTAGAGAACTCCTTTTTTCTCTAGGAAGGACTACCTGTAGATACAAAACAAGACCACCAAATGATATTAAATAACAAGAGTCAAAGGACTGCCTAGCAAGGCTAGATCTAGGAAGCGTGATGCTTCCTCAAATGGCTGTCAATCCTCTATTTTTATCAACTTAATGAAAGTAAATGTGAGAAATAAAGGTCCTATTGCTAACACTTTGATTTAGGTATCTCAAAATGTTACTAACAAACTAGATTAAGCAAGGTATTGAAATCTAAACTAATCTAGCATTAAGAAAGGTATGTTTCTGGTTGGGACATGTCATAGGGTGTTAGGTAAGGTCACAAAGGTATCTGGTAAGGTCTGGGTGGAATTTAGGTGATTTTAGAGGTAGTTTAGTAAAGGTTAGAAGAAAACACAATGACTGATGTCATTAGTTTGATAACCGATTGTGGTAAAGAGGGAGATGGACAACGGTTAAGGTGACCAACATCGGTAGGGGAAATTTGATAGAAAATTATTAAACAGAAGCTTTTAGGATCTTTGTGATTGCACAAAGAGTGAGGGTAGTATGGTTTGGGTCATAATATGACTAAGAAGACTCAAGGATACTAAGAAGGAGGTTTATAATAGTGAAAAGGATTGGGAT
This sequence comes from Taxus wallichiana var. yunnanensis, assembly GCA_018340775.1. Classification (NCBI taxonomy): domain Eukaryota; kingdom Viridiplantae; phylum Streptophyta; class Pinopsida; order Cupressales; family Taxaceae; genus Taxus; species Taxus wallichiana. The sequence continues at coordinate 566,158,438 of CM031240.1, forward strand.
GTTTGGACAAAGGTGATGTATAGGTAATCGAGCAAAAGATAAACTAGTGAAAGAAACTAGAGATCTACAAAAGGAAATAAGAAAAATGATTAGGATCAAAATACTTACGTGATTTCTTGTAGATATTTGTAGATATGATGGTTGATGGTTGATTGGAGAAGAAATTCTTGATTCTAGTGCCACGAAAATATGACCTCTATGCTCCTGTGAGTTTTCCAATGCTTTAGAAAGATGAACCAGATGCTTTTCTTGCAATGTGGTTATGTGTGTTAGTCGTCTAGATGCTAGAGGGCTTGAGGATTCACACTTGAATGCAATAAGGCTCAAATAACAAAATGACCAACCTGGTTAAAGGATTTTGAAAGTGTATATAAGGTAACAGATGACGGTTAAGGTGATTGGCGTCGGTTGAGGGATAACTAGCATTGGTTAGGGTGGGAAAGTATAAATTTACCAAAAATATGTAGATATTTACTATTTTTGCATGATTTTGATTAGGCCCACTTAGGGAAGCTGAGTTCACGTGAGAGAAGGTAGGAAGGTCATATAAGAAGTCCAATTAGGTTTTAGGAAGAAGTCTCGGTTAGTTAGGCCAATTGGTGACTCAACATTAGGAGTGATGACTTGGTCACTATGAGTTAAAGGCCCCTGGAATAGGTCTAGGGTGAGGTGTTTAGGTGATGTGTAAATTAACTTAAAGTAATTAAATTAATTAATAATGTTAGGATGAACATTAATTCAATTATAAGTAATTAAATTAATACGAATGCGGGGTAAATTAATATGAATGCAGGGTAAAGGGGTCATGGCTAGGTGAACACATTACGTTAATTAATTTAAAGGGGACTAAGGGGATTGTGACCCAAATTTGGTGTCCATAATAACTACATGATTGATTTAGGAGCAAGAAACTCAATGATGCCCAATCGGATAGTTGATCACCGGTATTAAGTATGAATTCATTTCTATAGGTGTAGTGAAATTGTATGGGAAAATAGTGACAATTATTAGTGTAATCAAAGGGTTGAGCTACACACTACATGTATGCCCTAATGGCATAGTGTTTCAGGATGTTTCAGTCATAGAATTTCCACCAATCTTTACATTATGTTTGTCTTGAGATATCATCACCAAAATTAGATGCTACTTATCGCTGATTGGTCACATATTCTCTTCAGAAAAGTATGTAGCTAAGGCTAAAATCTGGTCTAAACCTATTATAAACTTCACTATTGAGCCTCATGTACCAAGTCCAATCAATGAAAATTGCTCAAATTTTGACCAAGAATATTTCCCAAGCACTTCGAGACAAATACTAAAGTTGGAGGCATTCTATACTTAACTCTTGATGAGTGGGCAAACAAAAGGCATGCATTTAATCCTTACAAGGAAATGGAGGATGTTGATCTATGAATTTATTGCTTGCATGAAGAAAATCCACCTCTTCCTAGTAGCATGAAACTAGATAAAAAAACATGACAATGAACTATGGCAGTTTTTCTTTGATGGCTCAAAGAGTATACAAGGTGCTGGAGGAGGAGAAATGCTTGTGTCACCTCAAGGTATAAAATACTACTCAACTTTTTGTTTTCATTTTACTTGTTCAAATAATACAACTGAGTATGAAGCATTGATCCACATATTGCATTGGGTAAGAAAGAGAGGTATTAAGAACTTGCAAGTCTTTGGAGATAGCGAGTTGATTTTAAACCAAGTTAGAGGACTCAAAACTACTAAAAATGATCTCTTAAAGAGCTACAAACATTAGGTATAGGATCTCATTGAAGACTTTTAAGCATTCAACATTGAGGCCATACCAAGGAAGAAAAATGATATTATGGGTAGACTTGTAGCAGTAGGGGGGTAACGTTTGATGTTGTTGACAATATCAAGAGATATTGGACTTAGCCTCATATTAGAGTGATTGTAAGGATGTATTTTCCATATAACAATACAAGTTGGAAAGTCTTCGATAATGATCAGAAAACCATAAATTTCTTACAAGAAGAAGTCAAGTTCTCCACTATAAACCAAGATAAATTGGAGCAGTAGTATGGTGACCAAGTGGTGCAGCTAAGAACAAAAAAATTACCAAAGGTTCTTGTGACTTTGGAATCAATATTTAACCGAAAAGATCAATTATGAGAGGAAAAATAAAACATTCGCAAAGGGTGAAGACTCAGAGCCTATTTTAGTAGAAGGAAAGGTGCTGCAAATTGGAAAGGTGAGTACTCACCAAGAGAAATCTGATTTTATCCAACTCTTTCAATAATTTCTAGATGTATTTTCCTAGAATTATAAATATCTAAGGGGATTCAATCCTAAATTAGGACAACACACTATTGAATTGGATCTAGAACTCAAGCCTATTAGAAATTAAAAATGCCGGATAACACTCATATCAATCCTCTTATGAAGAAGGAACTAAACAATCTCATTGAGGAAAGTATTATTTTTACAATCAAGCACTCTTCATGGGTTACTAATTTGGTACCAGTCGAGAAATGGAATGGGGAAATCAGGTTGTGCATAGACTTCTGAGACCTAATTAGGGTATCCCTCAAGGACCATTATCCACTTCCTTCTATGGAGAAAATATTACAAGTTTTAGCTAGATCAGAAAGGTTGTCTCTCCTAGATGGCTACTCAAGCTGCTATAATTAGAGTATGGTTAAAGATGAGAACTAATTCAAAATAGCCTTCACCAAAAATGGGAAACTTATGCCTATAAGAAAATTCCATTTGGGTTGTCAAATGTCAGAGCTACATTTCATAGAGCTAGGACATTTCATTTAAGGTGTTGATAAATAAGATAGTTCTTATGTAGTTAGATGACATTATTCTGTTCTCTAAGAAGGCAACAAGTCACCTCTTTCACATCAAACAAGTGTTCCGAGAGATGCATGCAATTCAGAGTGTATTTGAATCCAAAAAATACATTTTCCTAGTGCATGAAGGAAAGATCTTATGCCACATAGTGTCTAAATAAGGTTTGACAATTGATCCAAAATGAGTTGAATCTATTCAAGAATTATCATTGCCAGGTCATAAGAAGACTCTCCAAAGTTTCTTGAGAAAATCAATTGTATTAGGAGGTTTGTTCCTAAATTTTCTACCCTTGTCAAGCCACTAATGTTGATGCTGAGGAAGAATATGGATTTCAAATGGAATACTAAAGGAAAATAAATATTTGAAGCTATAAGCAGGCCATTACATAGGATCCAACCCTCATCAATCCAGATTTTTGAAAGACTTCACTCTATATGATTTTGGTGGCATAGATGCAATATCTGCCATACTAGTACAACCGAATCAAGAAGGACTGGAGAAACCTATTGCATTCTTCAGCTAGGGACTTGAAGATTATGAGGTGATATATTCATTTATTGAAAAACATGTCCTATATATGATAAGAAGTTTAAAGAAATTCAGCATCTAGTGTCAAATAATAGGATCCATTTACTAGTTTCACATGCGGGTGTGAAAGATTTTCTTTTGAACAAGGATCTCAATGAGAAGAGGGTTGGTTGGATAACCAAGGTCATGGAGTATGAAATTGATATCAAGGTGACCAAACTGGTTAGGGGAAAAGGTTTGTGTGAACAACTAGTTTCAAGTCGCATGCTGAATTGAGAAAGGAAGAAGAAGTTATTTTGGTGTTACAAGATGATCAAGGACAAACAACAGATGGTGTGACCACTCATTGTTGAACTTAGGATATAGTACACTTCCTCCAAATAGGTCAAATCCCTCAAGGTTTGAGTAAGGCCAAAAGAAGGTATTTTATATTGCGAACCATACCCTATGTGCTTGTAGATAATATTTTGTTCAAAAGGGACGTGAATGGTGTCCTCCTAAGATGCATTACAAAAATCAGATAGAGAAGGTATTACATGAGTTTTATGATGGAGAGACAGGTGGTAATTTTTTCCCCAAGGATTACAACCCTTAGAATTATGAAATCAGGGTATTATTGGCCTAACCTCTTTAATGATTGCTACTCATGGATCAAGAAATGTAAGAAGTGTGCCTTCTTCACAGGTAAAGAGAAGTTAACAACCCTTCCACTCCACCCCATTTCTATAAATGATCCATTCATGCAATGGGGGCTAGATTTTATCGAGTGATTAATCCAAACTCTAGCTTGGGTCACAAGTGGATCCTTACAACCATGGATTACTTCACCAAGTGGACAGAGGTAGTTGTGCTCAAGGAAGAAAATGAGGCTGACATCCTATATTTCTATGAAGGGATAGTAACAAGGTTTGGTGTACCTTCCACTATTATATCAGATAATGCCTTATATTTTCTTGGGACAAATATATCTAAATGGGCAGTGAAGAATGAAGTCTATTTGAGAACTTCCTCAAATTATTACCCTCAGGGTAATGGGCAGGATGAGTCTACCAAAAAAATATTTTGAAAATCATGAGGACTCTAGATGAAAACCAAAGAACTTGGCACACCAAGTTGAAATCATCCTTGTGGGCTGATAGGATTACCCCCAAGAGGTCAATAGGAAACTCTCCTTACAGTTTGTCTATGGAAGGAGAGCAAGGCTTCTCATAATTTTCTAGAGGAGTTGGTCATGAGGACAATATTGGAAACCCATTTGGATAGTCAATAGGTAATATGAAGTTAACAAAATGAATAGATTATAATTCTTATTTTATGTGGAGGGCTACGTGAGTATGCATCCTATGTATTATTTGTTTAATAGGTTTAGCATTAGGGATCATGACAATGTTTTGAATGACAATGTTAGGGTAAATAATTTATATATCACTATATAACCATGTTAAGGTATGACTTTGTTTTGAAAGGAAGGTGGTAAATTCCTTCAATTTTCTAATTCTAATGATTAACCCACTTTCACTATGTGAGGTTCTTGTGAAGTCCCTACATTAACATCGATAGTGGCTTTGTTAAGAACTATAGATGTGTCTGACGGTGGAGTATTTTGAAGGTAATGATCCTCTTCCCCATATAAGATAAGATGGATTGATCATTGTGGCATTAAATAATGTTAATGGTAGGGAATATTTCTCTACCATTTCAAGTAATCTAAGTGGGATGGTATTAGTTCCATAATTATTCGATAAGTGAGAGGTCTTAAGGTAATTATGTTGACTAAAAACGCGCTTAGGATGAAATTGTGTCATCTATATTGATAGGGTAATAAGATGAAGGGGTGAATTTTGTTCCATTATGGGCATAGAACTAGTGGTTTCTAAGGTATATGAGGATGGTTTTTCAAATTATAATCTATAATTTTTATGGGGCTTACAATACTTGATAAAAATTAAGTCATGTATACCTTGTTCATAACGTCCTTAGCTAAAGCCTTTCAAGGAACATTGATGTAGTCATTTCTTCATATACCTTATTTCTACCCCAAGCATATCAGTCTATGACCTAGCATATGTTGGGTTTTCACCCAAGGCATGCACAAAAAGGTGCTAAGCCCCTCCTTTGTGTTAGCTTCATGAGAATGATCCGCCATTAATGGAGAATTAGTTGCAAGAATGGAAACATAGATATTTACTCAAAAATATAAGATACAAATAATATATCCGTGCACAGATGCATCATAAATGGGAATGAACATTGTAAATAATAATAAGGAAACTAGATCTAACTTAGAATAATATGAGGAACACAAGGGTTTATACTTAAGAACATGAATAAATAGAATCACACACATATATTGATTTATAAACATTTATAGTGGTCTCATTACATCATAAGGCTCATACAAACCGAATACATAGAGGAATATTTTCTTAATCCATACAAGATACTCTTTAGGGAGAGATTTATCAGCTATTCTACCCACTACAACCTTTTCTCATACCCAAACCCATGCATATATCCTTAATAGCATCCTTGCAATTATATTTGTAGTACCTTGTTACTGCTTAAAACCCTCTCTATCCCTACTAGTATCCTAACGACACTTCATTATTGTTCTCTTCCTCTCTTATTTTGGACCCAAGCACTCCTTTAAATAGGATCTAGATGCATCACCTTGGTTTCCTTCATGACCAAATTACATTCCAAGTGGAAGTGTTGTCCTCTATGGTTAAATACTTATGCCAACATGTAAATGCCTCTACTACCTGTAATGATCATCTTGAGAATATTTCTTACGTGGAATATTATTTTCTTGACCTCAAATACTCCAGGTTGGAAACTTATCCATTAAGCACACTTACTAGGGATTTTTATGTATTTCTCCTATGACAACTCCTTCAAAATATGGCTAAGTCCCTAAACCTTCCTGCTCTCACGCATGCCAATTTCTTCTCCCGCACACCTTTCCCTTGCATGTTTTTTCCTGAGTGCCTTCCTTCTTTACTGCCTCCCATGCATTGAATTCTTCTTTGGGAATTATTAAATTTTAGGGAGCAACATTACCCCACAATATGTGTGTTTTCTTTCCTTAGAAACATGCTGCCCTTCCATCAAAGAATAAAGAATGAAGGAATGGAAGAATGGACTAATCTCGCTACTATTGGATGATAAGTGAGAAATATTTCTTCATGGGGGCTTCAATATTAACCAAAACATCCACCTAATTATGCACCTATTAAATTAATTCATCCATTATCATGATAAACTCATCAAAAATCATTTCATCCCCCTTATCCTTAAACATATCTTCAATTCTTTCCATTTATTGGCTAAGGTCTCCCAGTGGTGTCCATCCTGTGAGTAACTTGGGGTACAACTCTTTCAATTTATTTTTAATTGAAACCCTTAAGGTTTTGATCACCTTTGATTTCTTCTCTACCTCAGCCAAGATCTTATCCCACTCTACCCTATTTCCCTTATTTTTCTCTTGAAATTCTTTCAGATCCACTTCATGGCTGACAACTAATATGCTTGTTACTTTGTCCCTATCACCATAGTTGTCATATACAACTTCTACCATTTATGCCATGGTCTTCACTAAGGTAAGGATCTCGGAGTACTGAGTTAGTATCTCCCCAATCTTCAAATTCTCTTCCTTCTTCTGGTGTGCCATTACTTCTTCTATTGATTCTAATGCAAGTGATTGCCTTTCCATGGTGATTATGTGTGCTAATTCTTCTAAGAAATGCATGGTTGAATCGTATTTATGCTCAGGAGGGGCTATGTCTAGGTTCTTTAAGATAATGGCATCTGAAATGGCCTCTATCTTCTTGTGGAATTTGCACACCTTCACCTTTTCATCCCTTAGTTCATGCCTTAACTGCACACTAATCAATTCCTTATGTTTTATCTCCCTGTCCCTCCCAAAGATGTCCTCATTCTTTTTCTCAAGCTCCTCCTCCAAGATCCTTATTCTATTGTTTCTACCGAAGAGTCTTGCTTCTACCTCCACCGATACTTTGTTGAGTACATTACAAAATTTCTCATCTAACATCTACTGGGAATTTACAAGAGGTTTTATTCCCTTGGCATTTGGTGTCTTCATCAATGCATCACAATTTACCTCGAACTCGGGCTCATCAACGTGGGACTCAAAAGCCCAGGATATCATTTTCCTCATGCGTAGGTATGTGCCATCTTCATCAAAAGAAGAACAAGTAAGGAGTTAGTGTGTGGGTACTGTACTTTGGAAGCATGCACAATACCTTGCTTGGATCATTAATATAAGTCATAGTGTGTTCTGCACCGCTATTGTGCCCTTCCCACCTATGTGCACTTCATTGGGAATTTTACTACTAAGCTGGGTTCTCCGCCCATGCTCCCATACTCCTTTCCTACACTTGTGTTCTCTTTAGTTTCCTTCAACACTTCATCGGTGCTTCACTCTACTTCTTGCTCCACTAACTGTTAGATAATACTGCCACCTCCCTCTCTACATTGTTATCTATCTACTCCTCGGTCAAGGTTAGGGTCCTTTGACTAGGTATGTTCACCTCCTCACTTCCTCCTTTGGTATGGGTTCCCTCCTCATACTCCTCCTCTTCATCCTCTTCTTCACTGAGACTCTTGTAAAATGTACACATGAGGATTATGAGCTTCATTACACTCTTCATTTTCTTCTGCCATCTCCTTTCACACTCTCCATCTCCTCCGAGTTTGAACCTTTTACTACCTTTTTATTTTTATTCACTGGTGACTCCAACATAGGGGAATCCTCCTTCTCGGGTGACTCTTCTCTCCTAGGAGACTCTTCTTTCTCTGGTGACTCCTTCCTGATGGGATACTTCTTCCATCAAATGTAGGTGTTTGTATCCATGTCTCGATTCCTATTCCCCATGTTTTTCCCCGTAAGCATGTTTAGTGGTTTATCCGAAGGATTCTCTTCTCATTCTCTCTTCTTAATTACTACCTTCTTCTTCCTCTTGACAAGGTCCTCATGGATTGATCTATTGTATACAATGTAAACACCCTTCTCAAAATTGGGCCTTAGCCACACATACACCCTTACCTCCGTCCTACCTGTAATAGGAAATGTCACTAATTTTACCATGTGTACATCATGAGATATGTAATTTTCTACATAGACATATTTCTTGGGATACACCAAGGTCCAACACATCTCGTGGTGATCTTGATCTACAAAACTTAGATCAAATCTCAGTTTCTTCACCTCTTTAAACATGTTTACTACACCTTGAAAATAATGTGTTGTGAAGGAGAAGGGTAATTTTCACCAAGGGCTCTTGGTTCCATTTGTCAAGGTAAACCTTCCGATATAAAAGTGTTGGTATATAGTGAATTCATATTCTCCATCCAAAAGTATGAGAAGTTGTTCTTGTATCCTCCGTTTAGCTCTGAATGCATCATGCATCTATTTATACCATTTCTCCAAGCATGTGTCATGATTGGCCCTCATAGTGTCATAAGTATAAGCTTCAAACCTCTTTGCGAGAGAGGGGTTCTCATCTGGGTAGTCCCAAACAAACTTATTTGGTCCATTAGGAAGTCTAATATCTAAAAATAAAATGGTAAGGAGAAAATTACCAAACATGATATTCTCCTTGTCACACGCAACATCAATAATCTCTTCCATAAATACAATCTGGGAGGTTGTAAATGGTTCCCTTTGACATCTTACAGTAGACATTCAACCAACCTTTGTTTATCTGCGTCCATCTCTCTTGCCCATTCAAATTTTTCACCAAGCATGTGGTCATCCTTATAATAGGGTCATTAATTGCAGTGAGGTCAAAGTACTGTGAACCCTTCTTGTAATCATATACCTCAACCATTTTCTTGATGGCCTCCTTGTTGCACAAGTCCTCATCTAGTGGCTCTCCTTCATAGATCAGGCTAGTGAACTTATAAATCAACTATGGGGTTATGTACATCTACCTTCCTGTGAAATATAAGTAGTCCTTATGTACATAAGGCATTAACCACTGTATAGTCACTCAAGTTTTATAAAATAGGAAACTCATAAAGTTGCAAAATCCCAACCTTTTCTAACTTCACTTTTAATTCATCATCATAGATGGGTTTCCCATCCGACATCCTATTCTTTATTGGGAGACCCAAATCCAAGGTCATCTCCTTTTCCATTGTTCTCGTGTGATGATTGTAATCACTCATAACCATCTTCCTTATATGTGACACCCACTCTTTCCCTAGCAGCACACCATCTAGATATCGCATCCCTATATACCATTCACGAGTTTCACTTTTCCCTATACCTTTCCCTTATTTGGTGAAACATTAGATCCTTTCCTTGGTGCCATTTTTCTCTTCCTTAGTCCTTGTATTTTCTCCCTTGTGTCAAGTTATATTACTTCTCAAACCCTCAATTTTACTTCTACAAAATATCCATGAAAACTCATTCCCTAGCTTGTAAACCCTAACCTGGAGCACTTCCTTTTCATAAGAAAACTTATCCACCAGTGAGAACCCACAAAAAAATCCTCTGCGCATACCCCGTGCACGTTACTTCCACACTAGTTCAAAAATCCTTTGATTTATTGAACTTCACACACTCCTCTTCACACTTCTTTGTAACAATCTCCTTAAAAGGAAGAACTTCGATAACAAAATGCAAGGTGATAAACAATAGCTCGTTTTCCTTTTGTTTATAGATCTATGATTTTTCTGCACAAACCCTGATGCTACCTACCAATGTATGAACAAATTAAAGTCATATTTTTCTAACACCATCCTTCCACGTGTTTTATCTAGTGATTTTCCTCCACACGTGAACCTACAAGAATACTTCGTAACCTTCTTGCGTGCAACTACCTCAACCATATAACTCTTTAAACTTTCTCCCGTGTCTTTGAAGTCAATCTTCCTCTATGTCTTGGACTAAGTTCTTTCCACTTCCTACCTCATGTTGCTCCTACACTTTTTATCCTTGTACATGGTTTTCTAAAATATTTTTACGCCAATCTTCTCTAATGACCACCTCTACTACACATGCTCTTTTGACCCCATGCACCTTTGACTTCACAACCTAGGCCACCACATCAACATTGCTCTAGGAACTTCCTCCAACTCTTACCATGTCCTACTCATTTCCCCTTTATGTTCCACCCCACACTAAAAAGATGTGTGGTCCTCTATGCATAACACCTTGATGATGTAATTATCCACTAACACACACACACACACACACCCAAAACAAACCAAAAGGAACAAATAAATGAGAAAGGGAAACACAAAGAAAGGAGAATTCATTAAGGGAAATCCTAAGCTAACTTGACAATACTACCTTATTTACAAACACCCATAAGCCTTATTTATAGTAGGGCTTCGGCCTACTTTCATTAAATTACACAGGGAATTTATGCTCCATCTAGTACCTGTAGCTGACAAGCACCTAAATCATGTATATGGGTAATATAATATGGTTCTAACCAAGTGACCTTGAGCTTCTTAGGATGGCACAGAACTTAGAATCATAAAGTAAAACCATCTTCCTAACCTCAAATTGTTTATTCTTTATGTGACGATCATGTCATTCCCTTTGTCTCACCTTCTTAGTATTATTACCCCACTTAGCAAGTGATATCCCCTTTTCTAACATTATTCCATGCCAAAAATAAATTGGAATGGTGTGGCTTTGTTAAATATCTTGTAAGTTATTCTATACACCCATAGCAAGGTTGAGACTTTGTCATCCCAATCCTTCCTCCCAACATCACAAATATTGGTAAGTGTATGAATCAATATCTTGTTAAATTCCTCAATAGTCCCATTAGCCTAAGGCTGATAAGAAGTATTCTTTTGATGAGCTGCCATGAACTCTGCCAACAAAATCTTGATGGTCTCATTCAAAAAATGAGTACCTCGGTCACTAGTCAAATTCAAAGGGCACCCATACCTGCTAATTATATTTTCTTACAAGAATCTTGTTGTTATGTCTGCCATGCAATCCATCATAGATGTTTCCTCTTCCCACCATGTTAGATAATTAGTGTAAGTAATGATGTAGCGTAAACCCGTCCTTCACCCAAATGGGTGAAATAGGGCCTACAAATTCAATTTCCCATTTTTCGAACAATTCAGCACTAGATATTGGTCTCAATGGCATTTCATCCATTTTTCCTGGCTTACCAAGGCACTAACAATGATCACAGGCCTTGCAATATTCAATATAATCCTTGTAAACTATCTCCCACTAAAGTCCAACTAAGAGGATCTTATGCGGAGTTGCATTCCCCTCTTAGTGTCCTCCTGCGCAATTCCACCATGAGAATTTTCCATGATTGCAGGTGCCCTCATGGTCTAGCACACACTAACACAAAACCTCATCACATACCAGCTTGTATAAGTCTCTAGTAATTAACATATAGGGTGCAATGCATATAGCTAAAGAATTACTTTCTAATGCCTTCATCCCTTCTAGCACCACACCCATTCTTAAGAACACAACAATATCTTCCACATCAAAGGGTGTGCACTTTGTAATATAAATAATTATGTATCTATAATTTTATCCTCAATGCTTTACATGTCCTCTCTAGATTTAATCCTTGATATGTGGTCAGGCCCCAAATTACTCTTACTTGGTTTTACAATAACCATAAACTCAAACTCTTGAAAAATAGGACCCACCGATATATGTGCCTTTACAAGATAGGATTGTTTAGGAATTAATTTAATGCCATGTAGTCTGTGTAGAATGTAAACGGTGTTGCCAGAAAATACTTCCTAAATTTATGCAGCATGTAAATCATCAAAAATTCCTCATGCTCTATCGTAGTATAATTTTTTTTTGCTAGGGTTAGCTTCCTACTAGAAAAGCACAAGGGATGGTCAAAAATTCCCTCTCTATGTTGTGTTAAGACTACTCCAATTGCCATCTCGGATGCATAAACATGTACATGAAATGGCTTATCCCAAGAAGGAAAGTGTAATATGGGCATAGTGATAAGGTGATTCTTCAATGTGGTAAACACCATCTGTTGTGCCTCTACCTGATGAAATGTACTTTTTTGCTTCAACAACTCCTCCAATGACACGATGATCTTGGCATATCCATTGATGAAATTTCTGTAATACCTTGTATGCCAAAGGAATCCATGGACCACACTCTAGCTGGTAGGTTCCTCCAATCCCATAATAACAACTTTAGCAAGATCCACCAAAAATCCTTCTTTACATATGATATGTCCTAACAAGGTTCCAAATGGATTAGTGAAAACACATTTCTTAATCTTGAGAGATATACTTAACTACCAACATATCTCAAAATTCACTCTCATATTGTCACAATGGTCCCTCACAAATCCATATACCATCTAATCATCTAGGAAGACTTGTAAAAACTTGTGGATGAAGTCTTAAAATTCTTGAACAAGGATGCACAAAAATACAACAAAGCGGGTTGTTTAGTCGAAAAGGCATGACCGTAAAGGAAAAATTCCCCATTCAATGGAAAAATTTATCATTTATTTTTCTTATTTTTCAATTCTAACCTGATAATATCCTAAGAATCCATCTATGAAAGAATAGATCTCACACCTGGCTACTCCTTCCAGGATCTCCTCAATAAAGGGGGTTGGAAAAAGGGTCAATGACACACACTGCATTTAAATCCCTATAATCAAAACAAATCCTTACTCTCACATATTTCTTAATACCGATGACCATCAAAATTATCTACTCTAATTCCTCAATAGTCTCAATGATTCCCGATTTGATCATCTTGTCAATATCCTCCTTGATTTTGATGCACATATTTAGATTCATTTGATAAGGTCTCTTCCAAGTTAGGTATGTTCCCTCCTTTATTTTGATCCATATTTCTCCTAAATATTGGTGAACTCCCTTGAGTTCATGGTACCCACATGGGGATAAATCCTAAAATTCGTGAAAAAGATCAATAATATTTGAAACCTCCCTTTTCAACCAGTAATCTCCAATAGTAGCTTCCGTAGGTTCCACCTCCAAGCCAATGTAAACCTTCTTGGTTTTCAGGGGTTCATGGTAGGCACACGTTTTCTCATCAGCACTATCCATAACCTCACTCATACCCACAATATGGTTAACATCTAATTTATTTACCTCTTCAACATCTATCATGTAGACAAACTTTCCTTTCTATTTTTCCATGTAAGTGTGCTCAAGATGTACCTCCTCTAATTCTTCCTCATCGAAGCACTCCTCTAATCTAGGTTCACCAAAAACTATAGTAATATATCCTCTATCATGGCACTATCTCCCATAGTTAGGTGCTTAACAACCTACAGTGCCTTATCCACTGATGGATTAGTACTCTGATACTTAAAATATTGAATGAGATCAGTCATCAACTCCTGTCAGTTTCCTGTCTAATGGTGCAACTCTGAATGAATGTACCACATGTGCACATAGCCTTGTAAGGTGGAGTAAAGTTTAAACACCCATAAAGATGGAGGAAAGGCTTCCACATATCTCATCCAGCCTTCTCACATGTCCGGATGTGAAACGAGGTAGGTTCCTTGTAATGATAGTCTTATATAGTAGTAGGTGCATTGCTTCAAAGAAACCTAATAGAGAACATGATTCTCACCTTGCACTAGTCTACAAGGTTATCTCAATGGGCCGCTTGCCAACATTCTACATCCCAAGAAAATTATAGCTAAGCATACTTCTCCTTTTGATCTCACATTTCCACTGGGTCTCCATTTCTCACAAGAAAACATTAGGGTTGGCTCCCCCAGTGTAACTCAAAAACCATTTTCCTCCCAAGTTCCTGACTGAGCATGCCTTTTTTACTCTTGCCATAGATCCTCTTAACTACCTTTAGACTAACTCATATGTCCTATGCACCCAATTGTCACATGCCACACTAGTTGTATCACTTATATATTGAGTGTCTTCCCATTGAATAATGCCTTATTTTGTTGGTTGCATAATCTCAAGGTCTCTGATAGTGCACACATAGATTCTATCTAGGTCTTCTTCTCCCAAGGGATCAATATAGGGCATTGAATTTCCATCCATCAAATGAATGATAAAAATTTCTCCTTGTTCTAACAACTTATATACCCCTTATTGAAATGTTATTCAACATTGTTCTTATAGCATAAAGGGTGCCCAAGTAATGCTGGAAACTTTTCCACCTCAACAAGTGCCAATACTTCAAAGTCTCCAGTGATTTTTTCCCCTTGGACGGTTATAGAAGCATCCTTTAAAACACCAATGGGAATCGCCTTTGTCTTGTTATCCATATACATCACATTTGAAGATGACTGTAATGGAGGTCTTCCCATTTGATTCCATACATCCAGAGTGAGAACATTTACTTTAACACCCATGTCAATCAGAATATTACGTAGGATCTATCCATGAAAAATGCATTCAAGGTAATCTCCTTATCATATTCAAGACTATGAGGAGGTAGATTAGCATGCAAAACCTACCTCTCACACTCTCCTCTGGTGCTTGGTACTTTTCCTCTTATCCACTCTCCTAACAGAGGGATGATATTCTCTTGTCTCAGCATCTGACATACCTCCCTAACTTCATCCATATCATTCTATGGATCCTCAACTCTCTCTTTCTAATATAACTTTTACGACTGCTCCTTCGAATCTTGGATCTCTCCTTGTAGGATTCAAATAACATCCATGGTTTCCTGAAAACTTCTTTGTGATTCGGGGATTTGGATACTTCCCATGCACCACTTCTCTTCTAAATGGCGGTCTCTACTTTGGTATGTCCCTAGTATGCATAGCCTCATCTTGTGTCATCACTAATACAGGTTCTAACTCTAACTTATGTGCTAGCCTTCGCATCCACCGCAGATCATCTCTCTTTACACATACCATCCTCGACACCTTTATCCTTCCTCTACTTCGGACCACATGTTCAAAAAAATTTGGCCATTCCTCATACTTATGCTTTTTCCCACACCAAGATCACAGTAAAAAATCAGAACACTTACACTTGTAATGTTCTATAGATCCATAGTTATAGCAGGTTCAAAGAGGGAATTCACTCCTTCCACCCCCACAATTACCATGACCTCTAAATCCTCCTAGAAATCCTCTACCTTGACCTCTTCTATCTGCACACCCTTCATAATCATGACCATCATCTTTATAACTTCTAGCAATGATGTTATGGTACACACCAATATCAATGGCATAATGTATCTAGTCAATCAATCTACAATCCTTAGTGTCATGAGTAGTAGAGGTGTAAATCATGCAATAGAAAGATACATTCTTCCGAGATCACGCACCGCAACAAAGGTGGACACCTACTTGCATCATGATCTCCATGGTAAATCTCACAATCCATTGATATGGTGTGAACCAAACTTCAGAAACTATCCTTTGTATTCCCCTCTACTTTGCAGTCCATGCACCATAGCCCAATGTGAGTCTCATGAGCTAATTTCACATAAAGCATCTCCAAATGCTTTGTTATGGAAGTAATATGGGCCTCAAGAAATAGACTAACACTAGTATCAATGCTTCTTACTACCTCAATGTGCAAGGCATCCTCCAAGGCCTCATGTAGATCTATAAAAGTATTCTATGAAAGTGTGCTCCTGAATGGTGTGATCATTCCTCTAACAAACCACCGAGCATATTGCGATGGGTTAATTATATAAGAAAACTTTTATAGGAGAGTATTGTAATGTGTGTCTTACTCCCACACACTCTCCACCATTCCTTTATAAATTTCCTTCAATGTGCTTTGATGATTTTTATTCAAACTTAGGTATGTAGAACTCCACCAAAAAGGCATTACATAACACAATGTAATCCACCAACGGCTAGTGTGGATCATACTTCTTGTACTAGCTATGTGCATGCCATTACAATGTGGTTGAAAAATGACTTGATTTCCACTCTGAGGTAGTGATTACCTTTGTGCACCATATCAACTCACATTTATGCATATGTTCTACAACGTCTTCCACACCTTTATAATTAGGAAAATGTAGAGACATCTCAAAAAATACCTACTGAGGCTGTTGATGCCCTTTCCCACAAGATCCAGAACCTTGGCCTCCTCCAATATTTCCACCACCTCCAACACCACTAGATCTACTAGTGTGAACTCTTCCAAATCCACCAAATCCTCCTCCTATCATACGTAAGGGGTATAACATAGTTACAATATGTGATCCCACCGTCATGCTAAACTATGTGCCGACAGCCTTTAAATTTGACCCACTCCCGATGTGTTTCCCGTGCCACTTCTAGAGATGGTACCCAAACTTTGGGAACCCACACCTTTTCTAAATGTTTTACTAGATAGGATACCTCTGAATACAATAAATGACTGTGCATCCATAGATGTACCAAATGAAAAATTATACATCATAGGTGTCATTCAACTAGCAATACCAACTAGATTATAAAAACTTATTTTAGGAACTGGAAACTAAGTGCAAGGGTCTGGTTTCCATGTTGGTTAAGATGTGCACCTATGGATCTCCTATTCTATTCATATGATGGGATATCTTTAGAAGCCAAGGGGGTTTCTCTTTCATGCTTTCTAAGATGGTGCAGCTTAGACATGTTTAGGTTCCATGTCCTCCACACGAACCTCAAATCCTTCCCACAATGTATACCTCCATAAATCCATCACTCCTACAAAGATCACATTGTCTTACCAACTCCCACTCCCAATATTTATTAGACTTGATCCACCACTCTTCTCTCTCCATTTCCGCCACAAGGTCCACCATCCTCTACCATACCAGCTTCCACACACTCGCACCTAGCAGATTCTATCCAAATATGGGAAAGGATTCCAAACTTAAAGTAATTACCAAGATCTTGATATCCAATTGTGAATAGCATGCAAGAACAATCCTCTAGGATCCATCAAGATCTCAAACTATGAAATCTTTGGGAAAGAATATGTATAAATAATGTATTCTAAGGTATAACTAGTCAACACACCTCTCCACCAATGATCAACAACATGAGTCTAAGTCATATCAACATCCTACGACTGTTGATATTCCTCCCGGGTCCAAACATGATTTCTATAGTACCAACTTGACCTAGATGCATATGTTGAAAGCCATTCATACAACTCTATTGGTAAATAATAGAATAATGTCTCATAGAGTTCGTGATACAAGTTCTTGACCACCCATTTTCATGCATCAAATTAAGATCTAGTACTTGAACCCTTGAGAAAAATCATTCTTTGTGATTTGAAGCCATGTATTGATGTTGTCCAAGGTCAAACACTCTGTCATCACACATCATTCTCACAATAGCTTCAAAAGAGGTCCCGATAAAGGAACCAAAATGTAGTCATTTTTTTATATACCTTCTTTCTACCCCAAGCACACCGACCTATCACCAAACATGTTGCATGGGTTATCAACCTAATGCACACGCAGTGTTGAGCCCCTCCTTTGTGTGAGATTCGCAAGAATAATCCCCATTGATGGAGAATGAGTTGCAAGAATGGAAACATAAACATTCACTCAAAAATAGAAGGTATAGATAACAAATCTGATAGATACATCATAAATGGGAATGACCATTGTAAAAAAGCATAATGAAACTATATCTCGAATCATAATAATATGAAGAATACAAGGGTTTACACTTGAGAATGTGAATAACCAGAATCACACACATATATTGATTTATAAACATTTACAGTGACATCATTACATCATAAGGGTCATATAGACTGAATACATCAAGGAATATTATATTAAACCCTAGAATATACTCTACAAGGAGAGAGTTCTTAGCTATTCTATCGATTAAAACCCTTTCTCATACCCAAACCCATGTATATATACTCAATAACATCCTTGCAAGTATTTTTGTAGCACCTTGTTACTACTTAAACCATCTCTATCCTTATTAACATCCTAACAGAATTCTTTATTGCTCTCCTCCTCTCCTATTTTGGACCCAAAACTCCTTTAAATAGGATCTGGATGCTCCTCCTAGGTTTCCTTCATGAATGGATCCAATGCCAAGTGGAAGTGTTGTCCTCCATGATCAAATGCCAATGTTACCTTGCAAATGCCTCCACTACACCGTAATGATCATCCCGAGAATATTCCTTACATGGAATATTATTTTCTTAACCTTCAAGAATCCGTCTTGGAACCTTATCCATTTAGTACACTTACTCAATATTTTCACATGTTTTTCCTACAACTCCTTCAAAATATGGCTAAGTCCCTAAACCTTCTTGCTCCCGTGCACACCAACTTCTTCTCCCATGCGCCTTCACCTTGTGCACTTTTTCTTGAGAACCTTCCTTCTTCACTACCTCTTGTGCACATTAAATTTTTTCTTGGGACTTATTCAATTTGAGGGCCCAAAAAACCATGTAGATACATCTATGTGAAGGATTAGTTGTATATAAAAAAGTTAGATATAAATGGTTTAGCATGGTTTTGATTATCATGATGTAGTGAAGGAGAATCAATCCCTTTGCAGAGATGATATTAGTTTTAAGATGAGGAGGGTCAATGGATATTATATATCCAACGTTGGATTTTTACATCGGTTGTTTATCAAGATTTCCATATTTTTGTGTGTAGGAAATGAGTGGAGGGATAGAAGGCAATATTCTCCTAATGAGAGTCATTGCATAACATCCTCAAAAGAGGTGTCACCTGGTAATTTGGATGAAGAGACAAAGGAACTAGTAGAAGCATGATCAGCGGAGCCCAAGTTCATTTTAGGAATTAACATGTCATTTGGTTAGTAAGTCATGTGGTGTGTGTTAAAGGGGTTCGATTGATAGGAATAGTGAAGGTTTTACCATCATGTTCATATTTCATACAATGATGTAAGGTGGATGGGATATAATGCATAGCGTATATATAAGGTCATCATAACAACATATTAAATTGAATATATCATTTTACAAGATACAATTATTTTTGAAGACATTTAACACCCACTTTAATAGGTAGGATAATCATGCCTAGTATAGGGACAACGGTTTCATTAAAGGCTCACAAAGATTGCAGTAATCGAGAGATGATAGTGTTGGGTATTTGAATCTGTTTGTATGCATGTGATGATATGATATTGATGTTAATTCCCATGTTAATCATAAATATATCAACAAGAGTATCATCAATTTAGGAAGTGAAAAAGAGGGAGATATCATGATCTTTGGGTTGTAAAGATGGGATCTATGAATCATCAAAAGCAATAGTGGTGGACATTTTTAGGGTGATAATTTTTTTGAATTATTACCGATCCTCGATGATGGTATTGATATGGATTAAAGTTATTTAATCATTGATTTTCAATGTTTTGGCGAGGTTTGGACTATTTTGTAAAGGGAAATTTTGATAGGGATTGATGGATTCTCTTGATGATGGTCTATTATATAAAGGAGGTGGATTTAGTTTATGGAGGGAAAAGGATAGATAATGGTGCATCCTATCTTAGCCAATCCATATCAAGGAGCATTTCATGTTCTTAATTACATGATCTATTATCCTTTTCCATTGCCTCTAATCCTTTATTTCATTCTTGCACCTATCTTTGTATTCCCTCTCTTTTTCCCCGAGCCAACTTTCTTAACTCAACACCATTCTTCTATGAACCTTAAGTACCTTTGAATGCATATACATGACTTCATTCTTCCTATCTAGATAAGTGACTTTTCCTTGTAGTTTTCACTATAGTGAGTTGAAAGGATACCGATATTTTAACTTGTGATATTCAATTGTCTTATCTTCCCTTTCATGTCAATTTTAGTCCATAGAAGTTATAGGGTTAAGATGCCTTGTTATATCTTTCTTGGGTCGTGAAGGGATATCACCTTGTCCAATGGAGAAGAGAGCTTCAATACATATTCATGGGTCTTGTATCACCTAAGAAAAATCAAGTAAATGTCAATTTTCCTTCTATGTATCTCTCATTCATTTTTCACATGCATAAATTACCAAATCACCAACAATTGGTGGCAATACTTCCCTGTCTTGGTTAATTCCAATTTGATTTTTTAAGCCCCTACTATTCTAGACACTTGACATTGGATGCACAGATTACAATTTGTTATCTTGAGGAAATAATGGTCACCGAATCAATGTTACATAACCATTCAAGCCTTTTTACCTCCCTTGTAAATATTATTCCCTCCTCTAACTTCACCTCTTAGAATTATTAGTATTTAGTTCCTTTGCATCCTCTTACCCATGTTTGATCCAAAGATGAACTATACTAAAAATGGAATCTCTCCCCATTCAAATTTAGTCGACGTGTTGTAAACATCATATTGCAAGATTAAACTATCTAAATAATGGGTTTGGCACTTGTATTACCTCTTCTTCACTATACTTTGCCCTCAAGCTTCATATAGCCTTCATATTTCTCAATTCAAAACATAAATTGCAATTATAATCCTTCCAAGGCATGTATCCATGTTTTTCAACCCTTATTCATCATGTCATAGGTGTCCATGAGCTTTCATATACTTTTCTAGAACTAAGCTTTCCTTTTTCACCTTCTTTGTATGTTTTTGAGTGACTTATACAGTCCTAAAACCCCCACATAGTCTGCATTTACTCCACATTAGTGGTAAATTTATCCCTATAATCATGAAACATATCAATAGTACCTAGATAAGTTTCCTTGAAGATTGAATGCATTAGGTTTTCATCATATTTTTCCCACTCAACATTTGAGGTAGTTTTCTTGGAGATCTATGACTATCCTAAACCTTTTATAGTCGACTTTTCATTAAATGATTGCATATTTTTCCCATGTATTACCTATGAGATCACCGAATAGTCTTCACTTGGCCTTATTCTACTCACCATACAAAGTTAGGATTATGAAAACCAATATTCATGCTAAAACCTATCATTTTACCTCAAAACCGAACACTTTGTACGAGTCTCCATTATAGCTCAAACAATTATCAATGAGATATTCTACTTTAGCACACAATTCATTGTGAGATTTTGGGGATTTATAGATAGGATAGAGATAGAGAAATATAGCTCATTTCATTTTTTCGATTCAAAGATAGTGGATGCCCCGGTATGGGCCCGGAAAACACAATTGGCCATGATAATAAATTTACACAATTTCAAATGTTTTAAAAATTATGAATGAGATCCTTATTACATGTAGAAGCTTCTCGTATTAATAGTCATGATAAATTCTTCATATAAACACCATTAAGGTTTTTAAAGCCACTTTCCTAGCACATAGTTTAGCACAATCTGAAAATAACATGAAAATTCACTAGAACAACAACAAACTCTTTCCTTCAAACTTCATACATGCATTATTACATTGAATACACACTTTCGTGTCTCCTTGAGCTCTATTATCTTCATTTTTGACTGAATTTTCTATCTAAGAATGACCCTAGTCTTGTTCCTACAAACCCTCAACTACTCCTACATAGACTCAACAACCCTATCTTGACTCAAAATCTTACTAAACATGTAAAGGGGATAAGAATCACCCTACAAATTCTCTCTTCAAGCACGTACATAATGATCTCCACATGATGACATGGCCTTCATGGCCTTATTTATCTCTTGACAACTCATTCACACCTATTTGACCACTCTTACTCACCAATTTGACCTATTACCACTACTATAACGATGTGTACCTTCATTAAAATAATGCACATAAAAATATGAATTTGAACAATACAACCATGGAGATATAAAACTATGACAAGTCTTTGTTTATGTTTAATGCCTTTCATAGGGCTATTCTAGATTTATTGTACTCTCTAGATTATGAGGATGATGCTCCCGCATTAGATAAAAAAATTATAAGGAGTAGGAGGACTAGGTTATTCAGGTTTAAGAGGCATATAGACCTTGGGTATTCTTTAATATGAAGCCTTAGGATCTTGTGTGTGGACTCTAGTAGTTATAGGAGCATTGTCAATATGATGGAGTGGGGTTTTATTAGAAGTGGCCTCAATTTTGTTGGATGTGGGTGTGATGTTGGGAGGTGATTTAGAGAGTGTGGCTTTAATACGGGTTTGTTTGTGGTTATTTAGATATTTTAGATCTGCAGGCAAAATCCCTTTGTTGGTGAGACTCTAAATAGTAGCATGAAGATTTTTGTAATCCTTGGTAGAGTGTCCCATAGTATGGTGATACTTAAAAATTATTTGAAGTTGTACTAAGAGGTTTTCCACCCTTGAGGGATAGATGATTTAAGTGGAGGAAACACTATGATGGATAGTTGGATTATATTTTCAAGAATTCTCACAAGGTTGGAAAGTGAAGTTGATGAGATCATTTTTAGTAACACGTTTAGGTTTTTATTGAGGGATGACCTTAAATTATGTGACATTGGTTGTGAACTTGGATAGAGGATGAGGTCTTAGGATGGAAGTCAAGGGATTTGTATGTTATGATGAGGTGGTTTGACTACTTTGTGATGCATTTTTTCTATATAGATGATTTTTGGGTTGCATGGAATATTTGTGAAGATTTTACAAGTGATGTTGGGTGACATGATAATCGAAAGAGATTTTAGTACTTTTAAAGGTAGGTTTATTTTCTAAGATGTGTGAAAAGGCCATGGGAAAGTTTGAGGTAGACGTGGTAGATGTCGAGGAGTCTACAATCTTATGGGTGGAAAGACTAGAAGAGCTAGATAAATCAATTGGTTCTTCTGAATTAGAAGTAAAATGTGTTAAAGGCATAGATGGGAGGTCCTTAATAGTGTTGATGGTATGATGAGATTGGATGACATTTGATTGGGGTTGATTGGTGGATGGGGCATGATTAGGAAAGGTTTGTTTTAAGATGTCCAAATTCTGATTTGGAGGTGCATTCATATTATCAAGTTGTAAGTCACCTTTGTCGATAAGATCTTGGAGGACCTTTAGAAACAAACAACACATTTCAATGTTTTGTCCTTGGACCCAATGTATTTATAATAGTCATTTTCTTGATACAATGAAGGTTTTGAAATAGATGTATCGATGAGGAGAATAGGAGGGAGCATGATCATACACACAACTAGGAACTTGTTGATGACCATGCTATAATATTCCCCAATGGGTTTATATTTGCATTGAGGGTGGGTGCATTCGAATACAAATGAATTTTAAATACAAATTTTGTGATGACTTCATTTGTTGAACCTTTAGATTTAACACTACTAGAAGAAGGTTTAAACAAGGACTTAGAATTTGGTTTCTTTTATTTATGTTTGACTTTACCATCCTAAATGGAAAAAAGTTATAATTTTCAGGCCATGGTAAAGGCTTTAAATGTCTATAAATATCGAATTTGAAGTGTAGATGATATGTGTTTAGAGAAAAAAACATGAAAATAACTCAATCAGTTCATTTTGTGGAAGTGAGAAGGATAATTGATTGATGATACCTCATCAACAGATGTTGAATTCTATAGTAGATTCATCTTTGAATTATTTGATAACATAAAGGTCTATAATGGATATTTTATGGGTGATGTTGATGGGAAAATACTCGAGAATAGTTTTGTAAGTTGTGCAAAGGAGAAAAGTGAGTATTGTGGGATACTATTATACCAATCCAATGCACTCCATACTAATGCTATGGGAACATCCTTAACACGGAAAGATTAGATGTGATATTGAGGATATGTCTTACTATAGAATTTAAGGAACTTCGGGAGTTCCCAGTGTGGAGGGTAATATTTTTAGGGTACAAATGGATGAATAGTTTTGTTGCATATTTGTTAATAGTACATGGTTTTTTAGGACCCATGGAGGTAACTTCAAGACTAGAGATCCTATTCATTAATGCTTGTAAAGGATCATTTTGTGAGGATTGTTGTTAGGGGTTTAATGATGACGGGGTAGGTTGATTATGGACATGTGGGTTTGGTTGTTTATATGACTGATAGGGTAAAGGGATGTTATGTTGGATGGGAATACTCATGGGAATATTGTAGATAGGCTATGAAACTAAAGGTTGTGATGGTTGAATATACTGGTATTGGATAGGAATGGATGTGTTGATAAGAGGTTGAGATGGTTAAGGTATATATTGGGATGGGATAGAAGTTTTAATGAGTGGTTGGTATGGTTATGTGGTGAAGAATATTCATTAAAATATATATAAATTTAATCCAATTGCCTTAAATTTCAATCCTTAACCTTGTGAAATCTTATCTCACCTTGATAACCATATATTCACATGAGATTTTATAAATGCTGAAGAAATCTATTTTAATTCCCTTCAAATCGGTCATGGGAGGACAACAGGATTGCTTCGCTGGATTACACCTTGGATTCATCTCAATTATCAAAATAAAACGATCCCAACTAGAATATGTTGATCTGGGGGAGTTGAAAATTCAACACATTAAATAATATAAAGAAAAGAGAAACAAAAACCGTGTTTTTGCTGCTCCCCAAGCCCACACGACTTGGCAATTTTCTGATCATTGGTTCTCACTTCACACAACCTCGAGCTCTGAAATTTTGTAAATATGCTCCTCTGTGGTGAGAAAAGAAATGTTGAAAATATCAGAAGATTTCGTTGAAGGAATTAAAACCTGCACCTTTCCCTAAATTTCCAAAACAGAACTCATAAAAACTCAATTTAGATTCGTCCAGGCCCAAATAAAATCAAATGCATTTAAAAAAACTCTCCCTATTGAAATTCAACTTGCTGTTTGGTGAATATTTCACCCCACTTGATTATTCCCATTCCAGATTCGCAGTCGGAGCAAGGTGAGTTTAAAATTAATGCCCATAAACTAACAATGGAAGATATGCAAAATTTATGAAAGAAAATGGATTTAACATGCAATCTCAATATACATGAATATAACTCCAATTATTTATTATAACCCACTTGATTTACATCCAATTTGAATACTAGTATGCATGGAGTAGTTATAAGCTTATGTAACAGAGTATTTCAAATGCAAAAATGACATGAACCACCAATGAATTACTTCAAACCACCAGTTATCTATTGAATATTCAATTCAATCTTCCTCCATGCACCATTCAAATCAACCTCTTCTTACGAGCTACATGTATTGAGTAAAAACTGATCCACACTCTCCTCTCATTACATGCAAAATCACCTCCTAAATCTACCTCTATTCAAACCAAGCAACAAATAGGCCATTTTTTTCTAAGACTAAACTTGGAATAACCCCTTAATTTGTGCAATGAATACTAAACTAGAAGTTACAAGTAAAATAAACTTCCTAAATATACCTATGAGTTTCAAAGACTCGCATACTTACTCAAATGATCTTATTTTCCTTATTAGAATTGACTTCCCTAACTGACTTTACACAAATAAAATTACAATTTACATTCACAATTTACCCAATTCCTCCCTAGTGGAGTGAACACACACACACACACACACACACACACACACACTTACACTTGAAAAAAATATGAGCTATGACTATGTGTAAAGAATTATCCCACGTCGATTTCCCAAGAGGGAAAAATTTGAGCTCTGCTCAAATTTATTTTTTTCTTCTTCTTACGCTTCTTCTAGTTCTTTTTGTTTCTTCTTTATTGGTTGATTTATTTGACTTTATGTTTCTCATTTATTATTCCTTCATGACTTGACATTCTAAAATGACAATCTCTATCTTTATCTTTTTATTTGGATTCCTCCTCCATTTGACCTTTGTGGCTGACATTTCATGCTCTCAACCTGATCCTCTTTTCTTTCCTCAAGTATTTGCATCTTCTAACTTCTATTATCAGCATTCCAAGTTCTCATGCTTTTCTCTTTTCCTATCTTGACCTCTGCATTTGCCTGCACCATATTCATTCTCTCTGGTTTTAGACTTATTTAACTATCAATTAGACACTTATTGCATTGTCTTTCAACTATTTGAATGATTTCAAGACACCCAAATGCCTGATTAGGTGTTTTTTTACTCTTTTCTTTTACTTCTTCACATGTATTTGTTTTTTTGTTCTCTCATTTGAAGTTTTGTTCCTCATACCTTCAAATACACACTTTGAGATGACTTTGGTTAGTTTCAAAAATCAGAAATTCTTTGTCCTCCTTGACTGCTTCTTGTTTGTTACTTGTGTTCTCTTCTATGCTTGTTTGTAAACCATGTTTCTTCATCTATCTACATGGTTCTTCCTTACTCATGATGTTTTTATCAAACCTCTTTTTTTCTTCTCTCTTGGTGACACTATCTTATGTCTTCCCACTTTCTTCTTCCTCATGATCTTCCATAATATCTTCAAGAAATATTTTCCATTTCCTTTCTTCCTCTTCTCTTATATGAGAGGAGTTAATATTGTCACCCTTTCCTTGGTTACCCAACTAACCTTCTTGGTCATTATTCTCTCTCCTTGAGAACTTCATGTTCTCTTTCAGCCTCATTAGGGCTTTCTTTATTTCTTTAATTTGTTTTCTTTTATCCATCTATGTGGATCCCAACTATTGTTCTTGCTAGAAAACATTTGTCTTGTCTCCTCTTTATTCCAAGTATAAATTTATGCCTCACTCTTCCTCTTTCATGAAGGATAAGACCTGATTCTTGGTCTTCTCAACAAATTCCTTGAGTCTAAACACCATGCTCCTCTTTTCATCTCCTGCATCCTAACCCATCAAAGGTATCAACACATGCTATATTCCATTATAATATACTCTTCTATTATAATACCATGGTCTACCTAGGAGTAAATGACATACATCCATAGGCATCACATCACACAAAAATTCATCATGCAAACTCCCAATTTTGAAAGGAGCTATACATTTCTCATTTACAAGAATTTGATGATATTTATGAACCCATGCTACTTTATAGGGTGTAGGATGAAATAACCTTCTTAAGCCCAATTTATTGACCATTTCTTCTGAGATAATGTTATATGTGCTACCATTATCAATAGTGACATTGCAACACTTACCTCTGTTCTTGCATCTAGTCCTGAATAGGCTTATTTTATAGACTAGATCCTGAACTCGATTACTTGTTATAAGATAAATCTTCTTACCAACAATGATTCTCCATGCCATTGATCATAATCTCTATTAGTTGTCTTCTCCATACCTGAACATACTACTTCTATTTTTGTCATCCTTGATCCTAGGCTTTGGATTTCATGCTTCATATCACTCTGACCATTCATCAAGTCACTCATATTTTTTATCACTTCTCCCTTGATCAAATCCATAATCCCTTATAGGGACAGCTTCCTTATCTTTCACCATGTTGTCAACTATCAGTTTAACACACTCTTTAATCATATTTATATGCTTCAAAATCTACAATATATCGTATCCTAACAATGAGCTAGGATCTGATGCTAAAAACTTTACACATAGGGGTATACTTAGTTACTTTATGTTTTTTCATAGAAAATACTTACCTCAAATGTGCATGACCTTCTTGGTCTCTTGAGCACTTTTCCTTCATGGTGCTTTCTCTCACCCCTTGCCTTGAGGATATCCATCTCCTTCACCTCTTCAGTTATGGTTCCTACTATTCTTTGAAATTTCACCACATTGTGATATGTTTTCTTAACCTTATTAACAAATCCTTTAACCAAATTTCCCCTGTCTTAACTCTTTCATGAAGTATCACTCCTTCCCTAGTTATGTCAAAACTAGGTCACAATGGTCACTATGCCCAAAAATTTATATAGACATCTGAATCATATATAATGCCCTTAGAACCCTTTATGTAGACAATCCCAAGGTGATCTGACCCTTCTTTTATTCATACCACCTGCATTTCATGCTAGTTTCTCTAATAGGCCTTAATGTCCTACCAGCCTTCTAAACATACAAGTCTTTTTGTATCTTAAATTTTTATGAAATAACTCCATAACCTCATCGAGTGATTTGGATACTCTTCATGAAGACCTAAGACATACCTAAAACTCATACTAGGTTACTTTGTACAAAATCACACTTCCCTTGTAAAGTACTATGAAAATTAGGTCTAATTTGCCTTCATTTCTATAGTAGTAAGTACTTACCTATCTAACATTTCTTGAAAACTTATGGATCCACCTCTAGAATGCTGGTAAGATGGTGTCTACCGAATTTGGTAGCTTGAATCTTTGTCTAATTCTCTCATGCACACTTTTTCCCACTTTCCCGAATCATGTTATAGTCTGCAACAAAGAAATCCATGTATCTATTTCACATGTATGAATCAAACCTTGAGATTTGGAATCCTTTAGAACTCATCTAAAATGAGATGCCCTAAAAATATCATAATTTTTGTATGGTTTCAATTCGAACTAGGTGTTTCCTAGTTAAGGATCAAGAGAAAACATAAAAGGCTACAGGAGAATGTAGAAGGTTCCAAGAGCTACAAAAATTAGAGGATTGTCCACCCACCTTGGCTCAAATGTTCATGCATTCACAGATCCCTCAAAACCTTCCTATGTTGGCTGTCATGTTTCTAGCATTTAACTAGAGACATGGGTTGTATATATAGTTCATACAAAACTATAATAAACATGCAAAATGATCACTCAATTACCTTCAACAACAAACATTCATCATTTCCATTTTTCATAAATCTTTGTTACATCTTCTTCCTTCTTCTTCTATAACTTACTTGCTCAAATCTCTCCAAATCACTCCTTTATTCTTGTCTAGGCTACTATATTACTTGATCTACCTCCTAAAAAAATTCAACATACTCACCAAACTTAGAGTAGACTGAGATATCTTTCCTCAATTTGTTCATCCTCCTAAACTCACTCTTTGACACATCATTATGCCTTATTAGGCTTGAAATAACTAACTTACTCTCTTGACACACCTAGTTTACTTTTACAAACATATTCACTTTTACATGAGTAAAAACAATCAATCACTCATTCAAACATGATATATACTTGCTCAAAACTCTCTCATACCCCTACATCACTATGGGATGTATTGAGATGGGATAGAAGTGTTGATGAGTGGTTGGGATGGTTGAGGTATATAGTGAGAATGGATATGGGAGACATGGATATTTGATGCCAATTATGATGAAGGGTGAGTGCTAACGAAAGAAATTATATTGATAAGGGGTATTTTTTTGTCCAAAAATAATCCCTTGGTTATTTTGACAACTTGCAATTCCATTCGGATATGAGTTTAAGGCATCCGGTTGTGTGCAGATTGGTTTCCTTCCTTGATGCATTTGTTTTGTTGTAGTTTGTTGTATGTACCCTTGTGTACTCTCCTTGATTATACCTTCTCCCTCTCGTCCCTTCACTTCCTTCTTTGCACCTTCCGTGCACTCCCACATTCCTCTCTTTTATTATTATATCTCATTATATTTTTTCCTCGGGGTGCACTCTTTACACATTCGTTTCCCTTTCCCAATCATTGTGCATGTGTATTGTGCACAATCATAGAATTGTCTTACATTTTACAAATACCTAACATGTCTTCCTTACTCATGCATTTTCTTCTTATTTTTACACATAGCTATTTGTGTACCATGTTCCTTGCACACCTTCCCTTTTCCCTCTTGAAAATATCTCATGTGCTATTTCCTTCCAAACCACACTCTCTCTTGTGCATGCATGCATACTTCTACATTCTCTCATCTCGCACCTCCTTTTACGCATGTTCCCAAGTATGCAGCCCTCCACACCAATCACTATGTACCACGTTTCCTAATTTTGGACATGTCATATAAAGTGCATGTCATAGAAAAAATTGAAAGGTGTTAGCTATTACCAAATCCTAATGGAAAATGAGTGCATGACACATGGTAGATGCGAAACAATAAACAATCATCCAGCTTCCATATTCAATTAGATCATGGTGGGTGGCATGCATGTTCCTCTTATACTGAAAATATTTAAATCACCATAATTTCATACACAGAGCTTGAAATCATGTGCGGTTGGTCTTGTTTGAAAACTAGTGACATGGGCTCCACTCTAGACTATTCAAAATTAGAATTTGGCAGCATTTGGTAGGTGATAATTGGGAAAATATGACTTAAATCATTAATGCATACATCTAGTTAAATTTACCACCTAAATTTTATCAAAGTTGGCTCCTTTCCTTATTTTAAAATTTAGTGACATAGATAAGTGTATCGATAGTGTTGTAGGAGGATTTATAGAAATTTAGTATATGTTGTTGGTGCTTAAGATTAAAAATATGAGTTCCCCTCTCTTTCCCTCCTCTTCTTTCCTATTTCTTATATATATAGTTGAATAATGCTCATTTTTAAAGGTTGGACCCTCTTGGATTGTAAGAGAATTATTTAGAGTATTTTTCCTTTGCATTTTGATTTGTGGGCCTTAAATCGAGACATTTCATGTGGATTATTACCTATTTCAACCATTACAATAGACCGTGCATTCATCGAATAAATATATGTCATGTTCTATGGCTATATTGTACCCTAATGTACATTTTATTGCACCTTATTGCCTTATTTTACATTTTTGACATGTTGAGTATTGTTTATGTCTCTTGCATGTTTCTTTTCTATTGTGCTCCATGAAAATGAGTGTGTGATTTTTTTTTACGCTATGACACATATATTTTAACTCCTTGTGCACAATTTAAATTATTTTCACTCATATGAGTGTTCATCCCCTTATTTCTAGTGATATTACATCCCTTTAGCTTTAGATTTCATTTTATTAATATCCTTCTCACCCTGGTCCTTGGAATCTTAGAGTAGATTTAGATAGTTTCATTTCCATTACGAGGAGTAGGTGTAGTAATAGAATAAGAAAAGGAATCGACCTTCTCTAGAGGTCTATCTTGAACATTAGGTCTCACAACTTGGAGATAATCCCATATTTCCTCAAATCCCCACATCATCCCGATTTTGGATGGGTACAATTTTGTGCTCCAATAGTTTTGGAATGCCTAATGGGAAAAGTATTGTAAGCTCACATTTCATTTTTGCTAAATTTTAGCATGTGAATTAGTGATATCATCCTTTGGAGTCTTTTTTAACACATCCGGTGACTCCCAACATCCAAATCTAATTATTTTAGTAGTCTCGCACATCATATTTCACGAGAAAGATCCATACAAGACAAAGTGCAACATTTAAAGAATCCTTTGAATATTTTTTGTTTTCTATGAGAATAATAAATAGCATATCCACGCACGCATATCCATCTCTCACATGTAGGGTGTATTCCAATCTTCTTAGCAGACCTTGTGTGCTCTCTTACAAAGTATTTAGACCCATCCTAGCCATAGAACATTAGAGAAATCTACCCTTTTACAACTTCAATAATGGTATTCCTTTGTCCCTTCCCATGCAACATGGTATACCCATGAATGCACTCAATAGAATTCCATTTTTTACTGGTGATAATCAAACTACCCATGCATATCACATTCAAGATATTGTAAATGTATTTTTTATTCTAGTTACAAAAGATGATGTAGTTGTAAGGCTTCTAACTTCTTCACTTAAAGGATAAATGCTTCAATGGTATATGATCTTAAGACCTTCCTCTATCCATAATTGGGATGGACTGGACACTGTATTTTGTAATTAGTTTGAGGAGAAAGCTGACAATATATCCTTGTTAGAACAACTCACAATGATAAAAATATCTCCCAATGAGCTCATGGCTGATTTCAATTTTAGATTTTAGAGGACATGGGACATAATTCCTCTTCTCTTGAGACCAACCCCACAAGGTTATTTTTTTACTTTTTAAGAGCTTTGAATTCTAAAATCGTAGTCATGATACAATATATGGGTGTTGTGAATCTCCTTAATTCCTATCCTATAGCTAGTAGGGAATAAAATTTTCTAATCCAAGATGGTAAAATATCCCCTAGATACCTATGCCATTTTTCCTAAACCGCCTCAAGCACCTTAGCCTTCCATTACTCCCATTCCTTAGATAATTTCCCAACTCATTTCCTTCACATCCTACACTCCCCAAAAATAAAAAGAGACAAAAAATCAAGGCCTTGATAATAAATCTATCTAACAAAGTTATATATTTAGAAAATCAATTTAGAAGTAATCCTAATCAATTATTTAACCAAATACATCAGCCCTATAGAAATCAATATCCAAATCATAAGTATGGGAAAAATCAACGAATGATATATGACAAGGCCATAACATGCAAATTCATCTTTAGATGGTTCCCTTATGTAACCATCAAACCCTAACAAAACACTAGTTCCAATACAAAATAACATGATTCAAGAATTAGAGTGGTTCTTTCCTTGCAATGTTCCACAAAGTTAGTATAAATGCATAAATACCATTTGCTTGCGCCTTCATGATTCATAATTCTTCAAGTAATGAGCCTTCCACTATACCACACAAACCAAACAATGAAGAAATTTTAGAATTCATTCTTGATACCAACCTTATGTCCTTTGGGGATGAAGAATTTTGTGACGAACTAAGCCATAGACAACTCAAGAAGGATATGTGCATAGTTTGTTTGACAAAACGAGGTAAAAAAAAAAGAAATGTTAGAAACCAACACGTAGCCTTCATCCTCTACCAATTTGTCCAAAAAAATTGGTGCACATGCTCCCACATGTGAGGTTCCACGTAATTTTTGAATTAAAGGTTTGCATACACCTCCTTTGATAAGTCAATACTTTGTACAACCCAAGGTGCTTCCTTCAACACCAAAAAAATCAAGAAAAGATAATGATGTACCTTAAATACAAAAATCCTTTGGCCTTCCATTCAACATTGTATATCGAGATGAAGAAGAAAAATGTAAATGTCACAATGTGGGATGCTCTGTCTATTCCATCTCAACGTGACCTCTTACATGAATCTCTTGCATATTTTCCATGCATTGATCTAGTCATCCAAACAACTCAAGTTGTTGTCAATATATGCCAAGAAAAGGAGAAGAAAGTAAGATTTTTTTAAAACCCCACCCTTTTATATGTCCTTGATAGTAGGAAAACACATTGTTCACAATTGTATGATTGATTCAGGGGCTAGTACTTCTGTCATGCCTAGTAAAATTGTTGATATCCTAAGTCTTAAGTATAACACTGTCTCTAAAGGAGTATTACAACTTTATGAATCAAATGTTAGCATCTAGGAGTCATTAAGGATCTTGATTTAACCCTCCATACATGTCCAAGTATAACCATAACTCAACATGTGTCAAGAATTGACTTTCCTCCATTGTTTTCCATCCACCTATCAAAGGATTTCACAGATAAGGAAGGTGGTTACTCATCTTTAGACTGGTCTCATATGCTATTAAGACCTATGTATGGCACTAGGTTTACCATATAAGCTCACCCTATATTTTCTTATCATGTTGAGTCATATGACCCTTCTCGGACCAATCAAATTTCCTAATCAATTAAGTCCAAGAACAAGAGTTAGTTTTGAAGATTGACATGTTCCTCCCTTTATACCTAATATATTATTAGATGAATGGGCCAAAGAGAACTATGAATTTGATCCATATGATACAGCTATTGAAATTGGTCTTGGAACCTATTGTATTCTTGAAGAAGAAGCCATGTTGTATACCTTACTTAAGAAAGAAAATTATGGAGTTTCTAGATTGTGGAGGATGTAATTTGATGGTTCAAGAAGAAGAAATGGTGTAGGTGTAATTTTTTTCTCATTTATCCTAAGGATGAGAATTTATTCTTTTTGGACATGTTATATTTTGTATGCTTTAACCACGTAGTAGAATATGAATTGTTGGTGCATAATATTCTTATTTCTGAAAAGAGATAGATTGAGGTATTGTAGATGTTTGGGGACACATAATTGGTCATCCACCTAGTCACAAACAAGTGCACAGTAAAGAATAATATTTTTAAGGATTATAAAAGTAGAGTTTGATACCTCTTAGAGAGCTTTGTATCTCTCAATTTATAGGTGATGCCAAGAAATTAAACAACAAATTAGATCAAATGGTAACCCTTAGTTCACAATTTCAACATGCTGAGGATTTTGTCTAAGGATATGCAAAAACATAAAAATGGTGGTCAGCCCATCAATTCTAGACAATAAAACCAACTCGAAGGTGTTTTATAGTGATGCACAAATTTTGTAATTCATTCAAAATTAATCTAAGTTTTCCTTTAAAATGAAATCTAACTTGTATGAAAACTATGGTGACCAGGTGATTCAACTCGGGAAAATTAAATTGCCTAAAGCATTGGTCACCTTAGATCATATCCTTAGTCTTTATGATGAGTTCTAGGGTGAAGAAGAACATGAAAAAAATGTAATAAGGTTGTCTCTAGTCACATTTTCACATGGGAAAGAGTTACTAATTAGTAGAGTTTGTGCAAAAGATGAGAAGTAGGAATTCATATCATTGTTTCAAATATATAGTTACATATTCTCATGATATTATGGGGACCTCTAATGATTTAATCCAATTGTTTCTCAGCACTCCATTGAACTAGATTATATCATCAAGCCCATCGAAAAAATCAAAGGAACGTCAAAAGATAGAACCTTTCATAAGGAAGGAATTATCCAAACTCATTAAGGAAAATATTTTTTTTCCTATTAAATACTCTACTTGGGGTAAAATTATTGTTACGTTGTGCAAGAATAATGGTGAAATAAGACTTTTTGTTGATTTCAAATATTTTAACAAGGCATCATTAAAGGATCATTATTCTTTGTCGTATATGGATCATATTTGGCGATTTTGGCTGGTGTGCAAATATTTTCCATGTTAGATGGGTAATCAGGTTTTAATCAAATCAAAATTAAGTAAGAGGATCAATCCAAGACAACATTTACAACCAAATGAGGAACCTATACATATTTAGAAAATTCCTTTTGGGTTTTCAAATACAAACACAACATTCCAAAGAGAAATTCACATTACCTTCAAAGGATGTATCAATTATTTGATCCTATTTTACATGGATGAAATCACTATCTTCTCAAATTAGAGCATAGAAAATGTGATGCATCTTAAAAAATTATTTGATAGATGCAGAAAATTTAAGGTGTATCTTAGCCCTAAGAATTTTAACTTGGTTGTTGCATAGGAAAGATTTATTTCCATAAGGTCGTAAAGGATGACATTGCCATTGATACCAAAATAATATCATCCATCATCACTCTTTCTTTTCCAGTGCACAAGAATGCCTTATAATCATTCTTAGGGAAAATAAACTTTGTTAGGAGATTTATTCCTAACTTTGCAAGTTTGGTTTGGCCCATCACCCTCATCCTCAAGAAAAATAAAGTTTTCAAATAGGAAGTAGAATAAAGAGAGAGATTCAATAAGATCAAAAGGAAATTTATCATGCACCAACATGTATCAATCTAGACTACTCCATGGATTTCATAATTTATGCATATGGAGTCGATGTTAGTGTTCTTACTATCTTGATGAAAGAAAATGAAAAAGATTAGATTAGTCATTGGATTTATTTAGTAAAACATTGAAAGATTATGAATTGAAGTATAGTAACATGGAAAAACAAGTCTTTTTCATCATGTGCATGATAAATAAATTTAAAAGTATGATCATCACAAATCATACCAAGGTTATGGTTTCACATTATGGTGTGAGGGACTTCATCATGGGAACAAAAATAAAAATAAAAGATTTATATGGGTGACCGAAATCATGGAATATGATGTGGATATCAAAGCCCCAAAACTGGTTAGAGGAAATGTGTTATGCAAGTAGGCTTGTTAAGGATACACAAAACAAACATGATAATTTTTTATTCTTGGATGAAAATCCTCCACGCAATGAAGTTAAGAAAAAGGTAGATGTTAGCACGTTCATCTGATTTGATATCATCATTACATTCCTCTCTTCTAGTGCATACCCTCTCAATTTGAGTAAATAAAATAGAAGACATCTTAGGTTGAAATCCATTCCCTATGTGTTGATTGGTGGATTTATCTTAAAAATAATTTTTGATGGTGTGTGGTTGAGATATATTGATGACACGTGGTTTGAAATAGTGTTATCATAATTTCACCATGGGTTCTTTGTTGGACACTTCTCTACCAAATCTACAACATTAAAATTCATCAAGGAAGGATACTTCCACCTACCCTGTTTGCTTGATGTGCACAATTGGGTCAAAAATGCAAAGAATTGTTACGCCCTTAATTATATATCTTACATGGGATGGATATAGCTGACTTGTTGCTATCATAACTTAATATCATGATATATATCTTTTATACATGATCTATTATCATTGGTTGGTCGGCCTTTCTAATGGCCATAGCATAGGAATAGTATAAATAGGGGTTATAGGTAGTGGATGATCATTATGTTGAGTATTTGAGTCTTATTATATGTTCTGGAGGTTGCCCCCTCGAAGTGGCCAAGCTATTATACTTTCATATTGAGAGAATTTATCTGAAATATTATGTTATTTAGTGTTCTATTTCTGGTGATAATCATAATTAATCAAGTAATTTCATTACAAGTGGTATCAAAGCTTGATCTTAGCGAGAATAGTGCCAAACCCTAATTCAAAGGTTTGGCTATATCTCAAGATTGGTAGTGAATTTTACTACAATTTTTATTTTGGTGAGGCAAAATAAGTCAAGTAAGCTTATCTCCAAATTTCAATACGTTTTGAATTGTTTTTCAAAAATTATTACGGTTCTATATTTATTCATAATTTGGCTTCCTAGGGCATAAATTTTGGAAAAAATTCAAATTTATTATATTTTTGGAAACCCCTCCAAAAAATATCTAGGGTTTGTGTTTTATAAATTCCTATATTTGGCCAAAAAATTTACAAAACCCTAAACCCTAAAATTCTACCCTATTAAGTCTACCCCTAGGCCCACATCCTTCATCATGGCTAGTAGATCTACCCGATGCCAAGGAAAAGGACAAAAAACTCTAGGAATGACCCCAAATAAGGAAGATATAGCTTCATATTCTACTGTTTGGGAGTATCTAAGGTGGTCATCTAACTTTAGGAAAGGGTAAACAATATGGTGAGTAAGGATGACCTTAATGTTGAGCTTCATCAACTGAAAGGTAGCCTTAGGAGTGAGATTCAGAAGGATTTTCATACAATGAAATAGGAGTTGTTGAATTTTATTTCTAATACAACTTCCAATGCTAGTCATATGGGTTCTACTAGAAATGGTCACATAGATCCAAATCACTCAAATCGGGGGATCCTTTAATCATTCAAGTGGATCTTCTCACCAATGGAGGGGCATGATTCCAAAAGTTGAAATGCATAAATTTAATGGAAAGGATCCACTCAATTAGATTACCCAAATGGAAAATTTCTTTGATCTCCATCAGATCCCAAGAGGACAAAAGGTAACAATGGCATCCTTATACCTAGAACCTAATCAATTTGTTTAGTATCAATGATTATGTGCTCAAAGGTAGAAGAATGGCCTAAATTTCACCTAGATAGTGTTCACTGAAGAGCTTAAATTACACTATAGTTATAGTGTTTCTGAGAATTACTTGAGCCAATTAGCAAAGCTACGCCAAACTCGGTTCGATTAAGGATTATGTCCATCAATTCCAAACTTTGTCCTTACATGTGGAGGATATTATAGAAGAGTATTTGAATGACCTATTTCTTGAGGGTCTTAAGGACCACATTGAGCATGAGGTACGCATGTTTAACCCTCTCAAAGTTTCTGATTCTATTACCATGGCACGCCGAGTAGAGGAAAAATTTCTTTCCAATATAAGGCAGACCTTTTCTACCATAAAGATTGTAACACCCTGTCTCCTTCTTACCCTCAGCCAATTCGGTTGACACCTCAACAAATTGAAGAAAAAAGAGCCAAAGGGTTATGCTTTAACTGTGATAGAAAATATGGACCAAATCATAAATTTTTTGAGAAAAAAAGGTTTGATTTGGTGATGAGGAAGAAAATGAGGCAACATCAATAGAGGAAGTGTAAAAATTAGAGGAAGAATCTAGAGATCCTCACCCACTATTTCATTCCATGCTCTATCAGGTATTAGTACTCCACAAACCCTTCAAGTTGTGGGTTATCTTAAGAAGTAGAAGGTAACAGTCTTGATTGATTCAGGGAGCACACATAATTTCATCAATCATAAGTTGGCAACAAGACTAAATTGTTTCATCTACCCAACACTTGAATTTCAAGTAATGATTGCAGATGGTGGCACAGTCCAATGTTCAGGTAAATGCCATAAAGTCAAAATCATGATGGGTGATTACACATTGGAATCTACGATGTTTTCTATTCCCATGGGTGGAGCTGATATTGTCTTAGGTGTTCAATGGCTCACTACCTTGGGCACCATAGAGATAAATTTCCAGGAATTGTTCATGTGCTTTCATTCTGAGGGTAAAAATTTTGAACTTCAAGGTCTACAAGCTAAATATACTCTAGTGGTGAGTTCTCACCAAATGCGAAGATTCTTAAAAAGAGGTTAGAAGGTTTTGTAGCACACTTATTCTCTATAGAAATCCAACCACAAATGAAGTTATTGCATCCTAGTCTTTAAAAGGTTATTAATCAACATGTAGTCATCTTCAAGGAACCAAGAGGATTGCCAACCTGAAGAGAGCATGAACATTCTATTCAATTGATTCCAGGAAGCCAACCCCCCAACATTACGCCTTATAGATATCCATATGTGCAAAAGAGTGAGATCAAGAAGATGGTGGAGGAAATGTTGGAAATGGGTATCATTCGTCACAATCAAAGTGTCTATTCTGCTCTCGTCTTTGATGGTGTGTCGCAAGGATGGAAGATGGCGCATGTGTCTAGATTACGAGAGAGCTTAAAAATTTCACTATCAAAGATAAGTTTCCTATTCTCGTCATTGATGATTTATTAGATGAGTTGCATGGTGCCATTTATTTTTTAAAACTAGATTTGTATTCCGGTATCACCAAATTAGAGTCAAGGAAGAAGATATTCATAAGACAACTTTTAAAACTCATCAAGGCCATTATGAATTCCTAGTGATGCCATTTTACCTTACCAATTCTCCCTCCACATTCCAAAGCTTGATGAATTCAGTATTTAGACCATTCCTAAGAAATTTTGTCTTAGTATTTTTCGATGATATACTCATCTACAACAAATCATGGGAGAAACACTTACATCATGTCAATACTATCTTAGAAGTCTTAGAGAAACATCAACTTTATGCCAAGCCTTCAAAGTGTTCTTTTGGGGTACAAGAAGTGGAATACTTGGGCCATATTGTTTCTCATGAAGGTGTTAAGGTGGACCCTCACAAGATCCAGGCCATGGTGGAATGGGAAACCCCAAGAACCCTCAAACAATTACGAGGTTTCTTAGGTCTCATAGGGTATTATCATAGATTTTTAAAAAATATGGTAGTATAGCAGCACCACTCACAAAATTATTGAAGAAGGACTCCTTTCAGTGGAATGAGGAAGCATCTAGGGCATTTGAAAAATTGAAGGTAGCTATGTGCACCACTCTAGTATTGGCAACCCCAGATTTCTCCAAAACTTTCGTAGTTGAGTGCGATGCTTCAAGAAATGGAATCGGAGCAATACTAATGAAAGAAGGACACCCCATTTCTTTTGAGATCCAACAACTAAAAGGAAATAATTTTTTAAACCCACATATGAAAAGGAAATGATGGCAATACTACATGTAGTCAAACAATGGAGACCATACTTGATGGGTAGACATTTGGTAAAAATTGATCATGAAAGTTTGAAATATTTATTAGAACAATGTCTATCTTCGAGAAGAACAACAAAAAATGGGTCACTAAGATGTTGGGGTATGAATTTGAGATTGTTTATAAGAAAGGAAAGGAAAATTTGGTCGTTGATACTCTTTTTAGGAGGGATGAGTCCGCCGAAGCATTTTTATGTGCCATATCTATACTACATGTAGATTGGGTAGATCAAGCATAAGAAGAATGGAAGAAAGATGTAACCACACATACTCTCATTCAAAATCTCTAGTAATATCCATCCATATAAGATTAATTTATATGGAAGGGGGATACATTGTGGTACAAATATCGATTATATATATGTAAGAACTCTACACTTAAACACCATGTTCTTTCGAGATACATTCTTCTCTAATAGGTGGCCATGTCGGGGTCCTAAAAACATATCATAGAGTTATTTCTTTTGGGAGGGGTTGAAAGGAGATGCTCAAAAATTTGTGGTCAATGTTTGGTTTGCCAAGAAAATAAGGGTGAGACCATTAAGACACCTAGTATTCTCCAACCTCTGTCTATTCCTAGTGAGAGATGGGAAGAGGTATCAATAGATTTCATCACAGGATTACCTAAATTAGAAGGGAAAAGTGTCATCATGGTCGTGCAGGCAGACTTACCAAATATGCTCATTTTTGTTCCATGTCTCATCCTTTCACAAAGTAGTACCATTGCCATCTCTTTTATGGATACAGTTCAAAAGCTCTATAACGCCAAAAATTATAGTAAGTGATTGTGATCCAATATTTATAAGTAACTTTTGGATTGATTTGTTCTGTTTTATAGGTACCCAACTAGCCTAGAGTTCCTCTTATCATCCCCAATCAGATGGGAAAACTGAGGTGGTAAATAAATGTTTAGAGGGATATCTTCAATTTTTACTTCAGATAAACAAGAACGTTGGGTGCAATGGTTTCCACTGCCAGAATGGTGGTACAATACTTCATTTCATACCTCCTCCAAAATGTCTCCATTTCTGGCACTTTATGGGTACCATCCTCCATCACTCATATCTAGCTTGAAGGTCAAACCAAAGGTGAGAGCAGTCAAAGATCACATTCAGCATCAACATGAGGTACTCTCTAGTCTTAGAGAAAATTTGGCATGGGCACAAAACCATATGAAGCAACAGGCTGATCAACATAGGAGTGAGCAACACTTTGAAGAGGGAGACTTTGTTTTTGTAAGGTTATAGCCATATAAGCAATTATCCTTGAAACAACAACAAAAGGATAATAAGATTGCTCCTAAATACTATGGTCCTTACCGAGTTTTGCAGAAAATTGGTAGTGTGGCATATAAGCTAGAGCTCCCTCCAGGAATTAAAATACATCTAGTCTTCCATGTTTCTTGCTTAAAGAAAGTTATTGGGAAACACATTTCCACCCAATCAGTGCTTCCAGAACTAGACGAGGAAGGAAGGATCATATTGGAACCTGAAGGCATTCTTTAGACATGCACCAAAAGACTGAGGACCAGAGTCATTACCGAGTACCTGATCAAGTGGAAGAATATGAATATTGAGGATGCATCATGGGAAGATGAAGCATTCATGTAGCAGCATCTAGGGCTTCCCAACATTGGGGACAATGTTTCTTTGAAGGGGAGGGGCATGTTATGCCCTTAATTATATATCTTACATGGGATGGATATAGCTGACTTGTTGCTATCATAACTTAATATCATGATGTATCTCTTTTATATATGATCTATTATCATTGGTTGGTCAGCCTTGCTGATGGCCATAGCATAGGAATAGTATAAATAGGGGTTATAGGTAGTGGATGATCATTATGTTGAGTATTTGAGTCTTATTATATGTTCTAGAGGTTTCCCCCTCGAAGTGGCCAAGCTATTATACTTTCATATTGAGAGAATTTATCTGAAATATTGTGTTATTTGGTGTTCTATTGTTGGTGATAATCATAATTAATCAAGTAATTTCATTTAAAGAATGCACTTTATTTGTAGGAAAAAATAAATTAGCGGTGCTTCCTTCTATCCAATCTAAGTGAATCATCCTTTTTCAAAATGGGTTCTTGACTTCATTGATATGATTAACCCCCATTCAAGTGCTAGTCACAAGTGCATGTTGACAGTAATGGATTAGTTCACGAAATGGCCAAAAGTTTTCAGACTCGAGGAAGAAATTGAGTCAGTCATCCTTGAATTTCTTGAAGGTATTGTAACAAGGTTTGGCATCCCTCAAACTATTATATTTGATAATGCAAAATCCTTCCTTGGTATTTAAGATTGGGCTCTTAGTCTTATAATTTATTTGAATAATTCTTCTAACTACTACCCTCAGAGTAATGGCTTGGATGATTCTACTAACAAGAACCTAATTAGAATCATGAAGCGAATAATGAACATCAACCAAAGGTAGTTGCATACAAAGGTATTACATGCACTTTAGGTAAATAGAATCATGGTGAAGAAGTAAATTAACACTTCACCTTATAAACTTGTTTATGGAAAGGAAGCTAGGATTCATTTATATTTAGATTTTCCTTCACTTGGCAAGTCAAAAGAAGATGGAATGTTAGGGTACATACCAAAGAGAAATAAAAATGGCAAAGTTGGTTGAAATGGAAGAATTAAATAACCCTTCCATGATCAAATTGGAACGATATTAGCTATCAACCAAACAAACATTTGATAGAAAGGATAAAGCTTAGATTTTCAAAGTAGGTTATATAGTCATAAGTTGGGATGCTAAAAAGCCAACCCAAGGTGTCATTCAAATTTTTATGTACTTTTGAGTGGCCCATTTATCATCAACACTTATAAGGAGACCAACTCTTTTGAGTTGTCTCATCTTGATGGGGATGCACTATCAATCCCATTCAATGTGATTTATATCAAAAATTTCCATTAGGTCCCTTTACATCATGTACATATTAGAGCAATTTCAATTCCTCCAAGTGTGTGCTTGCATGCGTGTTTTATTGGTAGTAAATTTTCTTTTCCTCTTACATGCTCTTACATGCTCTCTTTTGTTACTTTAGGATGTTGGTCCTTGTGCTTACAGAGTTTAAAGGTTTCACTAATAGAGGCTATTTTTCAATGCAGAGTTCGGACATTGTTTCATATGAATTTAGGGATATTTTCCTAAAAGTTTCATATCATAGTTTCATGTTTTCAAGAATACTCCATGCCCAATGGATGCTTTAAGGAAACTAGCCTACTTCATCTAGCAAGAAGATGGCCCTAAAAGTCACAAAATTTTTGTCCAAAATAACCCCTTGGTTATTTTGACAACTTACAGATTCCATTCTATCTTTGAGTTCAAGACATCCAGTTGTGAGTGCCTTGGTTTCCTTCTTTAGCACATTTATTTGGTTGCAATTATTTGCACACTATCCCTACTTCCTTTTCCCTTCATTCCCCTTCAATTCATTCTATGCACTCCCACATTCCTCTCTTTTATCCTTCTATCTCCTTCCATTTTTTCCTCTTTGTGGACTCCTTGTGCATTATGTTCCCTTTCCCAATCATTACTCATCTCTATCATACACACTCGTAGACTTTTCTTGCATTTTACAAATACCCAACATGTATTACTTATGCATTCCTTTTATTCCTATTCTTGCACATAGTTATGCGTACACCTCATTTCATCCTTATGAACCTTTTCCTTTCCCTTCCCACATGCCATTTTCTTCCAATTTGTGCCCTCTCTTGTGTGATACTATAGAATTTTACATTCTCACATCTCACGAATCCTACTCTTAAGTATGCACCCATATCTGCGACCCTCCACACAATTCACTTTGTGTCATGTGTCCTAATCTGGGACCTTTCAAATAAATTGTACATCATAGAACAAATAGAAAGGCACTAGTTGTGACCAAATCCTAATGGTGAATTAGAACATGAAACTTGAAAAAGGTGAACCAAAAATAATCAACCAACTTCACGTAATCAATCGAGATCATGCCATATGGCTTACATGTTCCTCTTTTACTACAAAACTTCAAATCACCATAAATTCTTCCACAGAGCTTGAAATCATGTCCGTCTGGTCTTTTTGAAATCTATTGATGTGGGTTAAACTCTAGGCTATTCAAAATCATAGTTTTGTAGGATTTAATTGGTTGGAATTGGGAAAATTTGACTCAAATCAGTAATGCATAAATCCAGATCAAATCCACCACCTAAATTTTATCATATTTGACTCTTTTCCTTCTTCTATAAGTCATCCTGACATAGAGAGGAGGATTTGATAGTGCTACAAGTGGATTTTTAGGCATTTAATGCATGTTGTTGGTGGTTGAGATTAAAAACCTTAGTTTCTCACTCTTTCCCTCCTCTTCTCTCCCCTTTCTTCTATATATTGTTGAATAATGCTCATTTGTAAAGGTAGGATTCATCACTTTGCATACATTAATATTGAAAGAAACAAGAAAATCTAGCATATTTAGTAATCCTCTACTCTTGAAAGCTTTAAAAAATGAACCTAGTAAGGATTCTAAGCAATCAATTTGTGATTATGAGAATGGGAGCTCACCATTAATGGCTTCAAGGCCAATGGTTCTTCCCATTTACTCAATGTTTGTGTGTGTAGTGCAATGGAAAAGCAATAGCTCAATAAAAGAAATGAAATAAGCTCTAAACCCTAAGCAAAATGCTATAGTTTATGTTAGGAAGAAGGAGAGTTCTTAGAAATGAGAGGGGGTAGTGGGCTATTTATAGTTTTCCATTTGGGAAAGTGGGGAATTTTGGTGCATGTGGGACTAAAAGATAAGTCAAAAAGTTGAATTAGTGAGTCAAAGTAAGATTTGACTAGGTTTAGAAGAGGTTAATCATGGTTAGGACTAGTTAAACTAGGTTAGGCT
This sequence comes from Taxus wallichiana var. yunnanensis, assembly GCA_018340775.1. Classification (NCBI taxonomy): domain Eukaryota; kingdom Viridiplantae; phylum Streptophyta; class Pinopsida; order Cupressales; family Taxaceae; genus Taxus; species Taxus wallichiana. The sequence continues at coordinate 566,203,238 of CM031240.1, forward strand.
AGTTAATCTGTTTAGAGAGGAATTAGGGTTTTGAGAGAGTTTTGAGAGGTCTAATCAATCCAATGAAATGGATTGATAGTCTAGGAAGCTAGTAAAAGTAGTATAGAAGGGAATGAGAAGATGGTTTAGTCAATAAGAGGACTATATTAACCCCATTAATTGGTTTATAGGAGAAATACGACCAAAAGAATGTCGTAAGAGAGGAGTTAGATAGGTCTAACTGATGAGTATGTCATCAATTTGTAAGAAGGAGAATAGTTAGTGCAATATTAGGAATAATAGTGCTTTGATCAAACTACAGTGTCTACATTTTCCCCTCTTTGGGGTGACGTAAGCTACGTCACTTCAAAGAAAGTAGACAAACATAAGCAAATGAAAAAATTTTTGGGGTAGAAGAAAAATTAGTTAGCTAAAGGGATGCCCCCTCGAGTGTCGATGGGGTGATGGAAAACTCATCGATGATCGAAAAAGAAAAAAAAAGAAAAGAAAAGTGTGAAGATGAGAAAAAAACAAAAAAAAGGGGATATTGAGCTATCCACAAACCAATGCTTAAAAAAATTTTAATCATCATTTTTCTTAGAATCCTCATCATCGGTCCTTATTAAAATGTAAGCATATGATGAAAGCGTAAAATGACATGAAAATCCAAGATACAAAAAACCATCCCTTGCTAAAAAAAAACTCCATGCAACATACAAACATGCAATGCAATACGAGAAGTAAAAAAACTCATCTAACAGGGAAATAAGTACAATCACACACACTCAAACCAACAACATTCAAGATAGTTGCACAAATAATTTGTTATCGAGATGTAGTCCCAAATGTTTTGATAAATGAAAAGGGTTTAAAATGATGCCCCAAGAAATTTTTATATGCAAGGGAAAGGATGGAGGACACTTGGGTCCAATGGAAAAGCAATGTGCATGATGAAAATAGTACCAGGCAACTGATAGTGCCCCAGAGTACAGAACAAAGTAAGTAAGCATAGATTTTGTAAATGATTGTAGAGTTAGGTGATCCATGAGTCATTGTTTCAAAACATGTGAAAATGTCAGCAAGATACGAGATGAGTGCCATGTGAGAGACACATATTTCAGCTGCAAATGAGCTTTTTACCAATTTTAGTCCATTTTCAAAGTGTTTACGATTTTTTTTTGGATTTTTGAATGGTTTTATAATTTTTAAATTTTTGATCGGTCAAAGGAATTTAGGAAATGGAAGGTCACCTAAAAGCATGTGAAAAAATTCCCCAAGGCAAAGAGAATGGGTGTCGGGTGGCAATAAAATGCCCCAATGAGAAGACAAATGGGCCAACAATAATTATTTAAAAATAATCATGGCATAGATAAAAATAGAAGACAAGAAGCACTGGAAATATTTAAAAATGCCCCAGGGTGAAGAGATAAGCGCTAGGTGGAAAATAGTGCCCAAGGGTGATTTAGATGATATCATATGTTTTGTACATGAGATATTTTGGTAGATGCTATCATTTGGGATGATATTAGATGATATTGGTGTGGGGGGATAGATTTGTGATCATGCGCAACCCCTCTTGCCCCCATTGATGATACGATATGTGATGATTAGCTTAGTATACATGCATGATGTAAAAACTTAGCATTTTTGTATATATGATGTATAGATGATGTTATATGTGATGAATGATAGATGATAGATGTGATAACAAAAATAATGTGTAAAAAAAAACACAAAAAAAGTTAACAAAACTAAACAAATATACAACCAAAACTATACAAACTAAAACAACTAAAAGCAATTTAATCATTACCTTGTTTTTGTGGGACAACATTGATATATTTTCTAATGTTTTTGGGTTATCTTGAAAGATAAGTTTTCAAGGCTACTATTCACATTGTTTTCAAGGTTTCCCTAAGACAATGTTATGAAGTTGGTGTAGCTTCATTCTAAGGGGGGATTTTTTTTAAATGTTTAGATTTTTGTGTATCTTTTTAAATGTTTTTTGTATTTTCTAAGGTCATGTTCTAAAAGCAATGTATAAGGAAAAAGAAGCGTGGATGCCCCCAGTGTGATGTGGGAATATACAAAGGGCAGAATGCCACACATATATGTATGAGAAAGTGGAATGTGAAGGTGCCCCCAACATTAGATGGGAATATTCAAAGGCACATCCTTCATGCAGATATAAGAGAAAATAAGCCGATCACGGCTCGGCAAAAAGATGGATTCGGTAGGGTTCTAGACCTAGCAAAGGAAGTTATTTCTAGAAAGTGGTGAGGGTTACCCATCCTGATGCAAGAGTAACTTGTGACCGATGAATCCTCCTTGAGCACCAAAACTAGTTTTCACCCAAAGACCTGACCCACTGCCACAATTGTGTGGTTTTCACATGTGGATGACCTATTTTTTTCTTTACTGTTTTCTCAAATTTTCCATGTTTTGCTTGTTTTTTTTTTTTTTTTTTTACTTTTTAGTTCTTTTTGATATATCTCACCATACTTAAGCATAGAACCACTTGAGATGCATGGCATTCATAGGTTCTAAAGTTCTTCACCATCTGAATATGCTAGTTTATAAGCTCCTGACCCATATTTAGCAACCACCACATAAGGCCCTAGCCAGTTGGCCTCAAACTTACCTTTCTTTTCTCTATCTTTGATGGTGTTCTTTTGTTTTCTTTTTTTTACTAGATCACCTACATCAAATTCATGATGAATGATCCATTTTTATATCCTCTTGATACTTTGTTTGATAGACCTTGAGGTGATTAAGCACTCTTATATGCTTTTCATCCAACAACTCTAGCTCTGCTAGCCGAGCTACTCTATAGTCTTCATCTTTATCAAGATAATCCCAGAGAGATATTCTCAGGGAGGAAGCTCCACTTCCAAGGGTATGATGGCTTTAGTGCCATAAACTAGGGAATATGGGGTCACACCAGTAGGAGTGTGGATGGAGGTTTGATAGGCCCAGAGGGTGGGATGTATCTGTAAGTGCCAATTACGGCCAGTCTTACTTACCATTTTCTCCATGATTCATACAAGGGTTTTATTGGTAGCTTTGGCTTGTCCATTACCTTGGGGGTAATAGGGGGTAGACCACTTGAGTTGAATATGGAAGCATTTGACACAATGTCTTAACCATTTTTTTTTGAAGGATTTACCATTATCAGTGATAATGGTGGCGGAAGGGATACCATAATGGCAGATGAGATGATTCATGATGAATTTGGAAATTTGTGCACACAGTGACATAAGTAAGAGGCACAACCTCTACCCATTTAGTAAAATACTCGGTGGTGGTGATAATGTGGGTGTGGCCATCTGAAGAAGAAGGATGGAGCTTCCTATGAGATCCAGGCCCCATTTAGAAAATGGCCAAGGTGTTGCGATAGGCTGCAAAGCTGTGTTGGTGCATGTATCAAGTTGCCATACTTTTGGCATAGCATAGCTCACATTTCTTGACAAAAAATACAAACAATAGTTTTCTTCCATGGTGGGCCAATAATAACCTACCCTTAAGAGCTTCTTAGCCAAGACCATACCACTAGTGTGTGCTCCACAAATACCACCATGTACTTCCTTAATAGTGTGGATGAGTCAATAACATCCAAACAATGAAAGCAGATTCCCATCATAGCCATGATGATAAAGGGTGCCTCTAGGAGGGTATAATGGGCTATACGGTGGATAAGGGGATTTCTTCTCAGAATGGGTAATGTCTGGGAAATGTGCCATCTTGTAGGTATCTAAATATAGGGTCATACCAAGGGGAGGATGGACCAACAATTTCACATGCCAAACAAGATTTTGGCATGTCATATGTGGGTATTTGTAAATGCTCTCTAAAAGAATGGAATTTTTCTCTCCTGAGGTGGAATGCGTAAGAGAGATCCAATTGTAGCCATAACATCTGTTGATCTATTATGTGACCTTGGTTTTTCAAAAGAAATATGTGTAAAATACTCCTTCAAGGTTTCAACCAATTTCTTGTATGGAACAAGTTTCTCATCTTTAACCTTATACTCATCATTAACTTGTTTAATAATGAGTTGGGAGTCCCCAATGACTCGTAGTTGTCTGATATTCCAAGTGATAGCCAACTTGAGGCCAAAAAATGAGTGCCTCATACTCTACTAATGTTATTAGTGCAAGGGAATCCCAAATGGAATGCTCTTGGAATAACCTCACCTGTGGGAGTGATGAGCACTACCCCTACCCCCAGATCCATGGGAAGGTGAATGATCCATCAAAATGGACTTTCCATTCTATAGATTCTTCAACATACATCATGGATGCATCTGGCAGATCCAGACACAAAGGTTCCATTCCTGGTAGAGGAGCTTCTAACTGATCAGCCAATACTTGTCCTTTCAAGGATTTTTGATTTACAAAACTCAATATCAAATTCACTTAGGAGAATGATCCAATTAGCCATTCATCCCATAAGGGTGGGTTTGGATAAAAGGTATTTGAGAGGGTCAACTTTGGATATTAGCTTGGTTTTGTTGTTAAGGAGATAATGGTGAAGTTTTTGAAAGGTGAAGATGACTGCTAAGCAGGCCTTTTCAATCTGTGGGTAATTCAACTTCATAGGAAATCAAGGTGTGACTAAGATAATAAACTTCCCTTTCTCTATGGTCTAGGTCATATTGGGCAAGTAATGCACCAATAAAAAATTAGGTAGCTGAGATGTACAAGAGGAGAGGTTCACTTGGGGTAGGTGGCATGAGTATAGGTGGGTTGACAAGGTATTGTTTAAGTAGTGCAAATGCCTTTTGACAGTCTGGTCCCTAGTTGAATGCAACATCCTTTTTGAGGAGATGTGTAAATGGGTGGCACTTATCCACAAGTTGTGAAATAAAATGGTGGATTTCTTGAATTTTCCTTGTAAACTTCTTAGTTGTTTGAGAGTTGTAGGTGGAGGCATTTCTATGATAGTTGTAACCTTGGTAGGATCTACCTCTATTCCTCTCTGTGAAATAATGAAACCTAGGAGTTTTCCTTGAAAAAATGCCAAAGACACACTTCTTGGGGTTCAAGCATACCTTGTAATCCCGAGACATTGGAAAATACATCTCAACACTTCATGGTGCTCTCCTCTACTTTTGGACTTTGCTAAATATCATCAACGTAATCCTCCATGATGTCATTCATCATGTCATGGAAGATGATGATCATCATTGCATTGCATTGATAGGTGGCCCCGAAATTCTTGAGTCCAAAAGGCATGACCTTGTAAAAAAAATTCCCCAAGGGGTGATGAAAGTTGTTTTATGTTGATCCTCCTCTGCAATCCTTGATTTGGTTATAACCTAAAAACCATCCATTAAGGACAACATTTCATAACCAACAAGTGGAATCAATGATCATATCAATATTAGGCAAGGGGAAGTCATCTTTGGGACATGCCTTATTGATGTCATGGAAATTGGTGTAGATCCTTATGCCAACAGGTTTCTTCTAAATAGGGACTATGTTAGATATCCAATCTGAATAGTCAATGGGCTTAATGAAATCAACAACTAATAATTTTTCCAGTTCTTCTTTGACAAGGAGTGCAATTTTAGGGTGCATCTTTCTCAACTTTTGCTTGATGGGTTTGGCATCTGGGTGCACAATGAGGTTGTGCATGACCAAGTCTAGGGTCCAAACTAGGCATATCATGTATGTATGACCACCATGCAAATATATCTCCATATTCTCTTAATAGCTCTACAAAAACCTTTTCTCTTGAGCTGAGAGTGAAGCTCCCAACTTTATCATTCTAGGTTCCTCTTCTCGAGCCAATGTTGACACTTGATGGTTTCTTCCACAAGCATCTTAGAGGTATCTTCCATCCACGTAGGATCGGGGGAAGAGTAAGGTCAACCTCCTTAGGTAGCTCATCATCATCCTTGAATGGATAGATCATTTTTTCCATAGGTTCTTCATTTTGTTTATCTGAGTGCTTCAAATTTTGTTGTTATGAGAGACTTGTGTTTATTCCTTGCACAAGGTTTCTCTAAAGTATTCTTACTCTTGTTTATGACCTTCTTATTCAAGCATCCACACATCTCTTCTTCTTCTCCAAAGTATGCACATGTGTCTAGTTGAATTGCAAATCCTTTCTTATGATCCCCAACTGGAATAGAATCCTTGAGACCCATGAATTCTGAAATGCCTCATCATTTCTCAAAGAAATCGATTGGCACGTGAAATTTTTGATCCCAATCTACAAGTTTGGGATATACAAGGGTTACTTGGTAATTGGTTTGAGGATTGGATCCGGATAAGGTAAGGATAGCAATTGAATCAAGGAATAAGTTAGTGGAGGCAAGATCCTCATAGAGGCATTGGGAATCCACATCACTATCTCAAATGAGATGAGTCATCCTCACATTCGGAAGAGGTGGCATCAATCTCAAAGGGTGGATCATCATGTGGTCTTATTCCAAGACCATGCTTTGTTTGATTTGAAGTGAGGGATAGGAATGGGTTCTAATCACCCTTGCTGCATTGATTCCACATCCAAACCCATTGTAACCCATGACATACATCATACGGGCCTTTGACATATAGCGGGGCTGATGGCATGAAGCCATGGTACCTTTAGGTACTCTGCTAGTGGGATCTTCTAACATCTTTTCCTCGGATAAGAAACCACTAGGAATGAACTTCTCCAATGGTTTAGGGCATTGATCCCAGTGCTTTTGAACTAAAAATAGGGTTTTCCATGTGTCCTGGGTGACATTGATAAATATGATATTAATAAATCTTGTTCAAGAGTGAATGGCTCACTCTGGGCCATATTTTTTCGACGTTTCCTCCCATGATGTGAAAGGGTTGACCAACGAAGGAAAGTCTTGATTACAAGGAGTGAGTGAATCTGATCCACACATTCCTTGATAGCCTCTATTTGTAAAGGAACAAACAATGTCTATAGAAGGGCATTCATAAGTTGCACACGAAAAAAAAAAACTGTGCAGGCTCTGCAATGTGTAAATGGTTCTGATCACCTGAATGGTGATTATCTATCCTTTATGGCACATCTTGATACATTGATGGAAATTTGAAGGAATGGCCTTGCATGGCATGGATCCATGGGCATCCTAAGAGCATGTTGTATGGTAGATCCAAGTCAAGGACATGGAACATTGTATCATGACAAGTCATCCCTACTTCCATTGGAACTACTATAGTGCCTGTCTGACTCTCACTCCTCATTATCATAGGTCATGATTGTAATAGTTTTGGCACCTAGATCCATTTCTGAGTGGCCTAGCTTGCTTAACCAACTTCAAAGTACAAATGTTTAGACCAGATCCACCATCCACAAGTACTCTCTTGATCTTGCGACGATGTAACAACTACTTCTAGATATAAGGGTAAGTTGTGTTCTTGGGTCATTACGGGGATTGCATGCATGATCAAAAGTGATATGATCATTGGAGTCAAGGTGTGCAATCATGGCTTGGAGGTGCATGGGATCTACATCGGTGGAGACTCCCAAACTTTGCAGTGTTTTATATAATATGTTTTTATGGGCAGTAGAGATTTTGAGGAGATCTAAAATTGATATCCTAGCGGGTTTTCTCTAACTGGTCTATCAAATTATACTGACCTTCTTGAGGGATAGGTAGGGGATCTGGTATGATTAAATGAGCACGTCGTCATCCCTACTCTACTACACAACTCTTTTCTAAGATCCTAATAGTATTGACATGTTCATCATGAATGAATACATCCTATGAGAGAATCAAAGGGACTATCATTAGTGGGATAAATATAAGTGTAATCCTATAGTCATTGGAAGTTTTTCCATGATCTGGCCTTTTCTTTTTTTATCTACATGGTTAGGAAAGGGCTCTTTAAAGATACCCATTTTCTCATTTGGACCTTGTCTGAGTCAGGGGGAGAATCTACGGTGATTTTTCCCTCTTTAATGAGGTCTTGTATGTAATGGCGTAGTCTCAAGCACCTATCTGTTTCTTGTGCCCTTTAACATGGTGGAAGTCACAGTACTCATGCTCTTTGAACCAAATGGGTTTTGGAGCATTTTTTGGGTATGGTACCATCACGGTTGGGTACTCCACCATGTTTACATTATCTAACTATTTTTTAGTATGGCAGATAGGGATTCTTGTTAATGGCGTGAACTCACGTTTGGTGGGTGCCTTGGGATGAGGTCCTTGTGAGAGCTTTAAAAGTGGACCAGTCTGCATGGCTTGGACTCTTTTGGAGTCCGTAATGCCATCTCCAATGACATGTTTGTTTTTGTTGAAGAACTTTGGTTTATCTAAGGATTTTTCTTCATGTTTGTCTTTGACAACCGGTTTAAGTGTTCCCTTTGTGATGAGGGCCTTTTCGATTTGACTTCCTTCTCTATAACTTCTTCAAAGTTAGAGCCACAATGCATTTGTAAATGGAAGGCTATCTCTTGGGTTCAAGTTAGGCACAAATATGCTTACTAGCTATTTTTTTGGCAAGGCACAAGGGAAATGACTTGCCAACCCTCATCATTGTAAAAAGATCTTGCAAAATGTCTCATTGGGCTTCTATTTTGCATTGCAGAGGTCATTCATTGTGATATCATTTTCCATGTTGTAGGAATAATGTCATACAAATTTTTTTACTAACACAGGCACATTGTAATGGAGCCCTTGGGTATGCTAAAGAACCATTCCAATCCCAATGCCCCTAGGCTACGAGGGAAGAGTCATATTAAGAAGTTATCATTGTATGTGACCTCTTGGCAAGCCATATAAAAGTCTTTGATGTGATCACGAGGATCACCTTTGCTTTTATATTTATCAAATTTAGGAATGGTAAAATGCTTTGGGAAGGGTTTCATAACATGTCCTTATCGAAGGGGTAAGGGCATAGTTCTTCATACAAATATTTCCTACTATGTCCTATGTTTCCCTCTTGTAGCGTAGTAAGTGTGTCTTTCATTGATTGTAATTCCCATTTCAATGAGTTGTTCTTTGGTAGGAGACATTGGTCTTTGTGCCTTAGCCACTTTAAAAGTCATGTCATTATATAGATCAAAGTGGAACTCACTAGATTTCATTTTGAGTTTGTCTTTGTATACGTTCCTACTTGAAGAGCCTAAGTTTGCTAATTTTTGGCTCAATTTTAGGATCTATTTTTGAAGGATCTCTTCTTCAATTAAAGGATCCTCTTCCTCATCAAACTTGGGAGGTGGTGAGGCTTTGCACTCAATCTTCACTTTACGTGAAGCTTTGTAATAAGGTCATCATGGATCACCAAGTGGCTTGGATGGGTCTCCTTCAATGGTGTTATGATGTTTCCCAGAAGTAGAAGTGTACCCTACATCAAAGGGGTTATCCATGTCTAAGAGGGACCTTCATTCTTCTGTTTTATGATTAATGACCTTGGTTTCTACTTCACATTCTTGTGGAAGCTTAGCCCCTAATTCTAAGACTCTTGTGAGTACTTGATCTTTGTTGTAATAAAGGAGTTCATCAAAGCGACCTAGGTCTAATTGGTGTTGTTCTTTAGAAGAATCAGATTCTTCTCCTACTATGATCAATCAATGGCTCTGTGTCCTTGACCTATGAAAAGAGAGGTGCTAAGTTGTTTCCACTAAATGGGAAGGATTCAAAAGGATTTTCTCCTAAGTCACGATCATTTGGTTTGGATGCCATCTTCATGATTCTAGGCATCACTAGTCAAAGTGATACTAGGTTTTGTCTAAATGTCTTTGAAGTTTTGCATGAAACCTAGGTGTATGTTTGTGTAAGTCACTTGATGTGATGTTGAAATAACCTAGTGTGTTCTAGAAGTAATGTTATGCAGTTGTTTTTATGATTCAAAGAACACTCATATGAACACTCAAATGCAATGATCACTCAATTGTCATTTTTCCAAGTTTATACCCTAACTATGATTCCGGTGAAGGGTCCAAAGTGATAGTGACAATATCATATCAATACGTAGGTCAAGTTAGAATTCTAACAAGGCCTAAATATTAAAGTGTACTTGACACAATCTCTCGATGAGGTATACTAAAACTAGTTTGAATGCCGATGAAAGCTAAGTTTTCTAAAAAATGGAAGTTGTGAGTATGTATAGCATAACAACACTATCCTTGATACATTAACCAGAAAGAGAAAGGTGTTAGTATCAAGATGATGTTATTTCGGTATATATAAGGCAATATCGACACTCTCAAAAAAGACTTAGATGACATCGGAACTGAAACAAAGTATGAGTATAGAAGAATTTTTTAGTTGTGTGAGTAGTAACCAACACAATAAAGGGACTTATATCAAGTTCTCAAGAAATTGAAAACATGACGTAAGTACCAAAATTGTGTGACTAGAATGCGAGAAAAAAACTATCAACCTAAGGAGAGATAAATGATGAACCAAAATCACAGTAGTGAAGATGATCTTGAAATCAAGATCAAAGAACTATCAAAGACATGAAAAAAATACTTGCACACTTTAGACATTTAACAACCCAGACCACAAAACAGGATGGGCGTAAAAAAAAAAAAAAAGTGAAAACTATCTTTGATAAAATGTGAGGTATGCTCCTTCTCACTCCCAAAAATGGGTGGTGAGAATGCAAGGGTATAGATCAAAAGATGAAAATAAACTAAGTGCCACTTGGGTAGAGTTTCACCTCATCCGAAGGTGAGAATGAAACCAAGCTAAGTGAGATGTCATTTAATTCCATGATGAAAGACACTTAGTTCTAACTTACATGGGCTCTTTTCCTTGTTCGAGAAACAAGGTTCAGACTCCAAGTGAGTCGTCACTTCATGATGGCTTGATGCGACAATGGACTAGCAAAGTGGGCTCCAAGATAGAATGGCTTCCCTAATAAGATCTCTCAACTAGGTGTCACAAGTTGTCTAGAGTGAGCTCGATTTACCCAAAGAGTCACACTTGACTGATTTGGGAGTATCTCAAATTTACTTTACCCCCTTCATATGATGAGAAACTAGTGCGTTCATTTTTGTACCATCACTGGGGTCGTGATATGAAAACTTTGACTCTAACTTACAATGTGAAATCTAGTCAAGTGGGTAAGCGGAGCAGCTTCTATTTCATCCATGAGGTTACTCAATGGTGGATTACTTTAGGGTTCTAGAACCACCCCCATTGTTGTAGCTTAAGGCATTATGCCAAAGGGGTTATGTTCCAGTTGAGTGGATAGGGACGTACCCTTTTCCAAAACCTGCAATACAGTGTGAAGTGAAATGGTGTGTGTTTTTTATCTTGCTTAACTTAATGTGGTTTTAAGTAGCACACCATTTGGAACCTATGATGAAAACACATGTATTAGAAGGTTTTTTTTTGTCTTGACTTCTCCTTTCTTTGACAAGCATTAGGCCCTACATGCAAGGAGTTAGTAATTTTCCATCAAATAAGAAAGAGAGTTTGCATGTTGTTTTTTATTCCTAAGATCACCAAAAAGGTGCGAAGGAAGAGCATACACAACGTGAAAACCCTACTAAAATAAGCCTTTGTGAAAAATACTTCAAAAGGTAGAGTTCATTTTAGCCAACTTTGAAAGATTAATCCAATTATTTAAACGTAAAGTAAGTGTTTTTAAAAGTGACAAGGTGTTTTTAGAAGTGTTTTTGATTCCCAAGATCACCTAGAAGGTGCGAGGGAAGAGCATACACACTTCAAAATCCCCTTTTAACTAAGAAAATGAAACACTTAAACTAATTTAGTCAAATAAAACCAAAAAAAACCTACAATTACTTGTTAGAACCTGCAAACAAGTTAGAAAAAGAAAAAAATTAGAAATTCCATAAATCTATTTTTAGCAATTTTTCAATGGTTTTTAGTATTTTGCATTTTTGGAGGTCTCTGGGAACTTTGGGAGTTTGATGATAGAATTAATGATACCAAAGGTATATTAATTTTGGAACTTCCCTCACAAATTTCACTTCATTCTCTTTTCGATGCCTATTCAAACTCTTGAAAATGGGTCAACGGGTCAAAAGATATGACCCAAAACTAGGAGCACTAAAAATTATATGAACAAATCCGGATCAAACAGAGATACTGCACCCCCTTCAAGGTGTATGCATGCCATTTTTTTATGTGCACATGTGGGTTTATGGTTTTGCGCCCCTCTGTGTAAACCTAGTGGATCTGTAGGTGTGCTGCTGTGCTACTACCCGAGAGATGCATGCGCTAGGTAAGTGTGCTGCTGCAGTAGAGAATAGGTGTGCATGTGCTAGCTAGGAAGTGGAAAAAAATGGTAAAAGTTATGATAGTGTGTGTGCATTGGCAGAGGGGGTGCACTAGAAAAAAAGGGGTGTATGTGCCATGGTTTGGGCATGTGTGCACCTAGTAAAAAAAATTTTTGACAGAGGGCCGAGAATACACAAGGTGCTTGCGTGTGGGTTTGGGTGCTTGTACGCCTAGTAAAAAAATGACAGAGTTACAGGTGTGTATTGCTAAAGGGGGTGTGTGTGCCATGATTTGGGTGTGTGTGTGCACTGCTTAGGTACTACATGTGTGGTTTGGTGCTGCGCCCTCTGCTAAAAATGATAGTTTGAAGGTGCATGCACTGCTGCATGCAAAAGGGTGGTGTATGCGCCCCCTCTGAAAAACCACCAAAAAACATGAAAATGAAATTTTAAAAGTGTCAACAAGTTAGAAATTAGCCATTAAATGCAGTTTCTAGCATAAACTTAACAAAGAAGCATGAAAATGAGGGTTAACTACATAAAACCTAGCTAAAAATCTCAAGGCAAAATATTTAACCCTACAAAAACATGTAAAAAGTTAGAAACTGAAATAAAAGCTTCAAAATGACCCCATTAATGGAGGATGGACTAAGTGTCCCACCGGGCATGCCAAATGTGTTCAATGAAAAGTTGCAAAAGCCATGGACATGGGGTAAGAATCTCTAAAGAAACCCCAAAGGCTTTAACAAACTAGTCAATGGACCATCAGATAAGAGATAAACAAGGATTCATCACTTTGCATACATTAATATTGAAAGAAACAAGAAAATCTAGCATATTTAGTAATCCTCTACTCTTGAAAGCTTTAAAAATGAACCTAGTAAGGATTCTAAGCAATCAGTTTGTGATTATGAGAATGGGAGCTCACCATTAATGGCTTCAAGGCCAATGGTTCTTCCCATTTACTCAATGCTTGGTGTGTAGTGCAATGGAAAAGCAATAGCTCAATGAAAGAAATGAAATAACTCTAAACCCTAAGCAAAATGCTATAGTTTATGTTAGGAAGAAGGAGAGTTCTTAGAAATGAGAGGGGGTAGTGGGCTATTTATAGTTTTCCATTTGGGAAAGTGGGGGAATTTTGGTGCATGTGGGACTAAAAGGATAAGCAAAAAGTTGATTAGGGAGTCAAAGTAAGATTTGACTAGGTTTAGAAGAGGTTAATCATGGTTAGGACTAGTTAAACTAGGTTAGGCTAGTTAATCATGTTTAGAGAGGAATTAGGGTTTTGAGAGAGTTTTGAGAGGTCTAATCAATCCAATGAAATGGATTGATAGTCTAGGAAAGCTAGTAGAAGTAGTCTAGAAGGGAATGAGAAGATGGTTTAGTCAATAAAAGGCTATATTAGCCTCTTGTTTAATTGATTTACAAGAGGAATATGACCAAAAGAGTGTCGTAAGAGGGGAGTTAGATAGGTCTAACTGATGATATGTCATCAATTTGTAAGAAGGAGAATAGTTAGTTTGGAATGGGTGTAATTTTGAGATCCAACAATATTGATGTCGAGATGGATATGACTATGTTTTGAATAGAGGACATTTGTTTTTGTGAAGGTATGGGTTGAGACACATGAAGTGGGATGGATAATGAGCTCACGAGAGGCATATGAGAGACACTAGAAGCTACGGGACTAGATTTGAAAAGGGACATGTTAGTGTTGTTTTGTGAAGATGACAATCATGTTGAATGATCTAATGAGGAGGATGGTTTTTATTGGTGTCTTATGATGAAACAACATTAGGATCAAAATTAATGATAGGGATTGACGATAGAGGTACCGATGTTTCACCCATTAGCAATGGAATAGGGATTAATTTATTGGATGGTTGGCTCGTAATTAGGGTTAATAAGAAGGAAAGTGTCGAAGGTGACAATAAAGATAGGAGGTCATTGTACATGTGTGGGTTATTAGAGGAAAACACCTCAAGAAGAAAGATAGGAGTTAAGAGCCATGGGGTTGAATCCAAAATTTGTATAAAGACTTGATCAATGCTATTGAAAAAGAAAGGACTAGATGGATTTGAGATTTCTGATGTGGCTGATTGACTACTAATAGAATGAGGGGTTCTTTTTGGTTGTTGAAGGTGATAAAATTGATCACTCATACCTAGGATTTATTGAAGGTGAGATTGGATATTATCCAGGGATTTTTGAAGGTGATTGATCATATTGTCATAGTTTTTATGGTGAGATTTTTGTATGGTTAGTACCATAGATTAAAACCAACTACTAAAAAAAAGCTAAATGGTTTATTATAATAATACAAACAAGTCACACAAGATTTTTTTATTATCTTTATTATATTATAAAAATTTTGAAATGTGAAAACTATCTAAATAGGATACTAAGAGATGACAATTTAAGGTTGGTTTGAGGTATTGTTAAATTATGGAATCCTTGATATAACTCGGCTTGAATCTATGTTGGTGTCAAGGCGGAGGTATGATATTGGGGCCTACCCCTCTCTTGATTCACACGTGATAAGGGTGGTGGGTACTTAGTTGATATACCACCAACCATACTTTTTATACTTGGATAGAACACCGAATCAACTTATCTTCTATGTGATAAAATCCAAGTGGGTCCATGTAGGAAGGATGTTTTAGATGCAAGTTAAGATATACGTGGTTTGATTATATGTGAAGGTAGTTATGTGAATGTAATTATTTGAAATCCTAGTTAAGATATGTGAAAAAGTTACTATGAGTGTTTGTTTTAAGATCCAAAGGAAGTGTTTTAATTCAATGAGAACAAACACACAAAATTCAATGATGAAATAAAAGAGTGTACCCGTAATCACTTTTCATTTTTAATCAACATGAACAGTAAAGGTACTCCAATTTGAAAGGTTAGATGAAATATAAAAAATAAATAAATGAAAGATAAAAATAAATTCTAAATTAGAAAAGGTACTAAAAGGTCCCACCAAGCGTGCTTTATGATGTTTAAGGTATTTTTGGTTAGGTGTTATTAATGTAGAAAATACCAAAAACTCAAATGAGTAGGGTTTACTGATACCTACACCGATAATCACAATGTCGAGATGATGGAATACAAACAATGTGAAGAGATCCTCCTTTCACCAAGTGAGAAGACCTATAAGCAATGACAACTAAACAAAGAGATATTAGATAAAGATGATAACGAGTTTCTTGGCAAGTGTCGATCCTAGGAATCCAAAGGGACTTCCTTGAAGGGTGTTAACTCATTTGATACAATTAATTTTTTTATAATGATAAGATAGATAATGATAAAAATTATTTAAAACTTGAGAGGGATAGTGAGACCATGTTCAGCTTTGTATGTTGCACAGGCTAGGGTAGTAGCAAGCTTGAAGTCCTCAAAGTAGTTGTACTAAATTTGTTTAATAGATTCACACTCTTTTTAGATGATTTATATCTCTTCTTTGATATCTTTAATGTTTGATGATATTTTAAAATGACATGTAGGATGAGTTCATCGAGGATATAAAATTATTCCTACACGAACAACTACTAGACGATTAGGAGATCGTATATGTTGGTAATTCGGTGAGAGATACCTAGAAAAATATCTACAAGGAACACATCTTGAAAAAAATAGATGAGGCAAAAAAATGATAAAAGATGAAAAATATGTAATAACTAATAAAAATGATTATATTTACAGAGATAGTTGATGATGTTTATGAATCATTGACAATTGGTAGGATCATAGGAGATTGCGAAATTGCTAGAAATCGTTGTGAAAAGTTTATATTTTGATAAAATACTAAATTGACAGAGAAAAAGTATAGAATGATTGATTTGAATTTTTATCTGATGTGTAAATAAATCATAAACAAAAAAGGGATGAATATTTTCTTACCTTGAACTTGAAAATAGACTTATAATGTTGTGAATGCTTATAGGATCTTGTGGAGTGTTTGGTGGTGTGACAGAGATCTTGAGGATGTATAGATGCACATAGCAGGGGTTGTCTAGCTTTTTGCACAATAAAGCATCACTTTGACCATTCTCTGATTGTAAAACATGAGCTCTAAGGTCTTATTTATAATCATTGGTGACCTATTAAGATCATCGAAATCTGAAAAATTCATGGAAAACAGTTTGGAATTACTTTTAACCACCTCCGAGTTGGGATTTCTCTAGCGGGTTATGAGGAAATGTGGTTAGGATGCTAATAATTTGGGTTTTGGGGGTAAAAATGGTTTTAGATGGGTTAGTGGTGGTTATGGAGGTTTTAGAGAGGTTAAGGTAGGTAAAAAGGTTTATGGGGGTTAAAATTTTTATTTTATGGGGTTGAGGGTAGTGACTTAGGTTATGACTAGAATGATAGGTTTTATTATTTAATGTGCAGTGGGTGTAGGAAGGTAACGTAGGGTGACAAAGACCTAGTGTCTATAATGACACTCCTAAAGGTTTTTCATATCTAGTACGGGTTTAAGACACGAGATATTCCCTTTCTTCTTACCTTTTAATTATGTTGGTTGAAACTCTGGGAAGAATTATAATGTATGCCAAAACTCAAGTGGATTAAAAGGAATCATAATCACCACTTACTTGGATCTAGCCACTCACCAAAAATTTGTTGATTACACCTTCTTTATGGGTGAAGATTATTAAGATAAATCTAAGTATCTTGAGATGATTCTTATAGATTATGAAGAGGTTTCGATAAGTGTATCAAATTCATTATAATATCTATTTTTCTCATAAACACTTCAGATGATTTACAAAATAAATTTTCAAAATTTTTGGGATGTTAGATTAATATTTTTCCTTATATTTATTTAGGTATGCTACTTTCAGTGGAAAAATGAAGATGGAGATCTAGAATCCTCTATTGGATAGAATTCAAAACAAACTATCTTCTTTGGAAAGGTAATTTGTTATCTCATGTAGAAAATATCCAACTACTTAAAATTTCTCTCCAAAGCATCCCAAATTATTTCACATCCCTTTTTAGAATGCCTAAAAAAATATTTTCAAATTGGATAAATTTAGAAAAAAATCTATGTAAAGGCTCGGAGGAAAGATTCATATCCCTCTTGTGTCTTGGGAAAAAATGTTATTCCTAAGGGAAAAGGTGGTGTAGGGATGAGGAGAGTGCAAATGATGAATCATAATTTAATTTCCAAACACGGTTGGATAAATAAGATAATCAATGGACCAAGGAATCAACTCCAAATACATTGAAAGTAATGAAGAGGATGTTTTTCTCTCTTAGGATGGTCCTAATAATGAATCTACCTTCTATAAATCTCTCTCTAGGAGAATAATCCTTCTTTAAAAAGGGAAAAAAATGGAGTATTGGGGATGATAATGTAAATAAATTTTGAGATGACCATTTATTATTCCAACATCTCTTTGATTCTAAATCACCTTGGTCTTATATAATTATTCTCTTAAGGGATGGGTTTGGGTCTAAGGTTAATTATTACTAGATTAATTTTGAGGGTGGTAAAATATGGAGACTTTTGCATTTGGAGGCTATAAGTGAAGTTCCTCTCAGCTTCTACTGAACCTAAACCTTAAAATTAAAAAAACACATAAGCATATTCCCTCGAAGAATGAACTTAGTTAGATTACTGACTCTAGTGGAGTCTTATCGATAAAATATGGATACATGGTGGACTTGGATTTGGAAGAGGCTGGTATTATTTGGAAGGACATATAGATTATAAATATCACCCCAAGGTCAACACATTCTTTTTAGTTAATTTTTATAACAATATCATATCAATTGAAATTTTTAATAATAGAGGTATGCCCAGCCCTAATATATGTGTATTATGAAAAATTAATGATGAAAATTATTTCTAGAATGTGTATTTTATTTCAAAACTTTGGTACTCATATTACAAAATTTTAGTATTGATTAGGTTAAACAAAACTTTTTGATGGACCTCATTTAATAATGGAAACCACCTTGGAAAATAATCTCATTATCTTTCCTTTTCTAGCTTACCATATCTCATTCCTTTGAGGAATCGATAAAATTAGTTTATTACATTTTTGAAGATAAAAAAGTAAATAAGAGAGTAACTAATTAGAAAATTATTGAAGCTATCAAATAAAAATAGAATATGTTTTCTATGAAAGTTAAAATCCCTCCCAAAGAAACTAATTCCATCATTTCAATAGTTTGAAGTTAACACTTTCAATTGAATACCACTTTGGTTGAAGATTGATCATAATCAAGTCATGTGCTCTAAAATGATGAGGTCTTGGCTGAAACTAAATTTTGATGGTGCAACAATAAGGTGTACTAGTAAGGCTAGAGGTGGAGGGTCCATTAGGAATTCATATGGGAAATTTGTGGCATCCTATGATGGCCTTTGGGGATTCCAAACTAACCATGTGGCTAAATAAAAAGCATCACTCTATGGAATTCATTTAGTTGTGGGATTGAATATTGAGAAACTTTCCATCAAAGCTAACTCTTTAAAAATTCTCAATTATCTATCTAATAACAATAAGACCTCTTGATCCATCTTAAAAAATTGAGGATTCAAATGAGATTATCTAATAATTTAAGGAGGCTTCTATCACCCAAATTCATAGCGAATTAAATAAGGGGTTGATAGTATGGCTAATCCTAGTATCTTTAGCCTTAGCCTCCAAATTTTTTATAATGTTTTGGACTTACCCAAGCATGTCATCAAAATAATTTATAGTGACATTCTAACTAACATAATATTATGGGAGGGAGCATTATAATAAATACATGCAATAAATAGAAAGGAAAATAGTTTTCAAAACTTGTGTTTTAACAATTGTGCAAATTATGTATTAATGATTTTGAATCTAAAGCATGTGAGTGATATATCTAGAAAGGAATTTATATTTCTCAGTGTTACACATGTCTTGGAGTGTGTGGGGATATTTTGTTATTTTTATTTCTAATATTTATAGGTTCTCGAGAAGAGGTAATTATAATACAATGGGTGGATAATGTGATAGGATAAAACCAATATCTTTGATGAGGGCTTCCATGATATTGAAAATTGGAAAACCTTGAGAAGACATGGTCAAAATAGGGTGAACATAATCTAACTCTCATGAGTTGTCACTCTAGAGAATGAAGATGTCTCCTAAACAAGGTTCAAGTTACTAAAGAAAACAATAAAACCTAATTGCTCCTACATGTTTCAAATAAAGGATGGGTAAATTCAACAAATCTCCTCAAGCATTTATGGACAAACAATGCAAGAAGGGGTAGTTCTTGTAGGATTTTATCATTTATAGATGGATTTTGTTGGGGAATTAAGTAGGATAAAGTTGATTATACCATATTCTAGGAACTTTTAACAAATGTTGGGAAATCTTCCAAGCAAGATGATAAAAACACTTTCAAATAGTCAATAATGAACCTTCAACTAGAAGATGTGCACCCATGGAAGCCCAAAGATGCATGGTTTCACACATTCTTTGAGAATTTAACATAAAATCTCATGTCAAAGACTCAACTAAACATCATAAATCCTAGTCCATCACACCTAAGATACACTCATAGACTAACAAACAATCTGTATCAAAAAAATGGAAGTAAAGTGAATTTAAATTGTTTATTATGTGATGAAATGAAATCTCTTCTCATAAGCAATTGAAAATGCCACAATACTACCACAAGGATAAGATCTTGTGTGATTAGAGGAATCCTAACATAAGATTGCAATAGAACATGAATAACTATTTGAAACATCTCAAATTGAAAGTAGACACAAAAATGCTCATGATTAACACAATTAACTCAAGGCTCATCAAATTTATCAAAGGGAAAGTTTCATTTATAGTCTCAATGCTTTTCAATGGTTGTACACTTGTAACCATCTTGACATGATTTATTTTGAAGGCTCTAGAAATTAATAGGTTTCTCAGAAAAGTCTTTGGAAAAATGGCTTTTTTCTCTTCTCTCTTTTCTCTTCTTAATTCTCAGAAATCTTAACCCCCCTTTTTGAGAGTGTTCTCATCACCTTTATACAATTCCATTCCCATTTTCCTTTTAATTTTCCCCCAAAAAAATGTGGATATTTCACAAGTATATTCTTCTTTCCCAAAATTCTAGGTGTATCAATGACACTTTTTATGAAAATACTTTATTTGGCTCTACTAGGTGTGAAGAGTATGAGCCTTCTTCATTTTACTCTTATCATATATGACTAGAATACCATGTCATTTCTTGTGATTAATGTTTTCATGATTCCCTCCACTTGGTGATTGGATAGTTGCTTTTGATATCCTTTGAGCACTTTGAGGTGACCTAAGGTGACAAACACTTTTTTATCTACTATCCAAAAATACACCTTGGGTATTGTGCATTCCTTCTCACATCTGTTTGGTTCAACTATCCCATGTGGTTCTTGTCAAATCCAGTTAATTCATCAACCATGCTTATTTTGGATTCACTTCAACCTTTAAATTCTCCTCATGTGAACTGAGTAGGATCTTCCCTCATCAGGTGAAAATGATTTCTTTCAATTCAATCAATCTGTGCTACTTCTACTATAAAACCCAACTTTATCCCATCACCAGGATGCATTAATTTTCTTATCCTATAAGTGAGGAAATTTTTTAACCTTCTACTACATGACATGGTGAGAGTACCCATGGAAAATAGTTTGAAGGAAATTTCATCAAAAGATTTGAATCAAATCTTTGACTTGTGTGGTCTTGATGAAGATTTTTTAGGGCCTTGTTTGACATAGAATGTGCAGGAGACACCAGAGGGCCCTTGACTTATCAAAAGTCTGGCTCACACTTCTCACAAGGCTAATTAGGATCAGTCTTGTCTTCACATCCTTCCATTCATGTATTTTCATCTCTTTTGATGGGAACATCTAAAGACTCCTAAAAACTAAAGAAATTATGGATTGAGAGGAGGCCCCAAGTGTCTGGGAAAACTAAATTTCAGTGTCCATTCCTATGTGATGAAGAATTTGTATTAAAGGAGATTCCCAAGGAATCTTATGTGTTATACGAAAAATATTCCATTGACACTGCCTACATTTCTCACAAGGTGGATGAATTGAGTGGAGGATTTCCTTTCTGGAGAAGGGGAAGATGAGACTGAACCCTCACAACCAAGTTCAATGCCAACACCATCTTCTGAAAGAGAAAGGGTGAATCAAGCTCTCATCCCCCAATCATTATCTCAGATGGAGAAGAGGAGTTTCCTTATATTCATTCATCATTCAAGAGAAGAAATCTCCTCTACTTGGGATAACAGGGGTAGGTTTGCAGTTTTTTTTCCACTCACTCAGGGTTATGCTCCTTCATCAGGGCATGGCCTCTCAGGTCCTCAGCCAATCCCTTCTCCAAGAGAGCACCCACCCTTTTCAAGGAGATGGAAAGCCAATCTAGCTCAAAGTCTCTTGTTCCTTCTATCCCCCATGATGTAGTCCTTGGTCTTCCAACCACTCCATCCATTCCCCCTCAGTCTATTCTCAACAATTCTACCCTTCACAAAGGGAAGGGGAAGACAACATTCTTCACAAGGTGGCCTGGATCTTCTAGACTGGGTGTCTTCCTACCAAAAGAAGATTGAGCTAGAGAAGATCATGCATGAACCCAAATGACTCTTGAGTCATTAATGGATATGGGGATGTCATGAGATTTAGTAGGGTCTATCATGTTTATCCAGATAACATAGGGCTCTAATGAATTCACTTGAGGAAGAATAAGCTTTTAAAAAAACTACCTCTTCTGGGAGGAGAGCTTGTGAAGGAGTGAGAGGTCTCTAAGTAGTATGTTTGTCTCTTATGCCTTTTTTTAGTTATGTAAATGGACCCTTTTACCATGGGTTGGGCCCCTATAGAATCCCCATTTTGAATTATATGTGAGACAACTTTCAAATGATGTCACATTTATATTTTCACCTTTTGATATGCAATTCTTTTCTATTTCCACATTACAAACTCCTTAGCTTAGTATTGACACCAAGTAATGAAAAGAAACTAGTATTGTGTTTTCAATGGTTCATGATTATGCACTTTTCCTCAACCTCTTAATGTATTGCATCATCTCAAACCTGTTGCAACTCATCTAGAATAGATGATTCATCTCATGGTGATTTGCAATCCTCCTCACATTGTCTTGTTAGTTCACAACACTATGAGTTATGCGTGGCTCTCCAAACATCACTTTTCATGGGGATTTCCTTCCCTCCAGGCCTTTCCTTTCTTCAAATTACACTAGGTGACACATGGAAACATCCACATCCTACCCCTTTCTCTAACTTTTCAACTTGCTAGAACTTCCTTTGCTTGCACATGCATAAGCCACGTGGTGAATGCTCACAACTTGGGGGAGGCTGACTTGCTATTCCTTTTCAAAAGTGTGTCTGAGGAAACACATGGAAATTATTCTCATCTTCCATGGGGGCTTCCCTTTAATGGTGGTTCCCAAATTTTTCTTTAATCCCTCCACCAATTTTATGGAAATTTTCTATAACCTTTATGACCCTCAACTTTAAAAAGGGATTTTTACAAAAATAGATATAGGGTCCCACATGGTCTCGAGTCATGAATTTTCCCTCAACATATTTTAAAGTGGAATAATTGGACATGTGAACATTAGAGGCATTAATCAAAGAAAAGGGTGAGATTATTTGAGCTCCAAATTGAGCTCTGACTCGGGATGGGTACCCCTTGTGGGTGCCACAAGAACTATTCAATGTAGACCATGTGCCAAAAATCCATTGGGCTATGGAGTCAATATCATATGTACCAGGTCAAGTGATAACAAACCATCCTCTAAAAAAACAAACTTGAGAAACCAAAGCAACTGGTCACAAAAGACCAGGGGCAAAAAAGGGAAACAAAAGCACACACAAAAAAAAAAAAAAGTAGGAAGACTATACACTATACATTGGTTCATACCTTTCTCTAAAAGATCTAATCAAGAAAATGCTTTAGGTGCCTACCATTGATAGAAACTCAAGAAACTCTCCATCCAGGTCCTTCAAGAAGAAAGTATGTTCACCAATCCTGATATCAATGGAATAAGGGCCCATCCATAATGCATCAAACTTTCCATGTTTTCCCTTATCCTCATGTCTATTGTCCCATAACAATACAAGGTCTCCAATGTTGAAGATTCTGGGAGTTACCTTTTTGTCAAATATTTTTGAGATTTTCCTAAACTTCAAATGCCTTTGGTGGGACTCCCATCTTTCCTCATCCAACTTAATGATTTGGTTTATTCTCACACTATAGGGGCCAACTTCCTCATCTTCAAGTTGTTGGATGAAATGATAAGAAGGTAATTGTAAGTGTAAAGGAAGGAGAGCTTGGACTCCATAAACTAGTTCAAATGGACTTTTCCCAGTGGCTCTCTTAGTAGTAATCCTATCTTCCCAAACAAAAACTTCAACTACTCTCCCCACTTTCTTTTGTTGATTTCTAATGTCCTTCTAATTATCTTTAGTAAATTTTTGTTTCTTGATTCAGCCTGTCCATTTCCTTGTGGGTTATAATTAGATGCATATGTTAATTTATACCATATTCTTTGCACACAAAAACTAATGGTTTGGCTCAAAAACTCATGGCATTGTCAACAACTATCTTCGTAGGTACACCAAACCTACAAATTATATGATTCAAGATGAAATCAATAACAACTTGATGAGTCACCTTCTTGGTGGGGATAGCCTCAACCCATTTGGTGAAATAATCAGTAGCCACCAATATCCATCTGTGGCCTACACTAGAAGGTTCTGATAGTTCTCCTATAAAATCCATGCCCCACTACTTGAAAGGAGCCTCAATTGATACTTGGTTACGAGAGGAGAGCACCAGAAGCCTTCATTTTTCTTGAAAATCTCTACAACTTTCACATTTTCTTACCAACAAGGTTGTATCCTTGAAGAGTGTGGGCCACCAATAGCCCACCCTTAGTATCTTATGGGTAGTTACCCTTCTGAAAAAATTCCCCCACACACTCCCTCATGAAAGTTCTGAAATTAACCTGGGGCTTCATCCTCCATTACACATCTGAGAAGGACCCCTTCAATGATTTTTCCAGGCCAACCCATAATCAGTGATGACATATTTTTGGGAATCCAACTTAAGTGTCCTTCTTTGATTTTTATCCAAATTCCTTGGACATTCCAAATTTTTGAGGTAGAATATGATATTTTTGTACCATATAGAATTGATTAACTTCTCATGTACCTCCACATCTCTTCCTTCTACCTCATTTACTTCCATCACTGTAAAGTTTCTTTCCACCATCAGCTTTGCTAAGCCCAGACCTCTAACCAGTTTAGTGGTCTGAACATCCATATCATATTCCTACAATTTTTCACCCATCGACATCTCTTGTTGGAAACCTCCATCTCTGATAAAATGTCTTTGACCATTGTATGAGGAACATAAGCTATGACCTTTGAGCTTAGAATATATGACCTAAAATATTTTGTTTCTTTGACCAAGGAAAAATCCTATTTTTCCATAATGGTGTACTTCAACTCAACTCCCTATAATGCTTTACTAGAAAAAGGAATTGGTCTTTCATTTCCTTCCTCATTTTTTGCAATAATACAGATGTGATGGTGTTTTTAGATGCAAAAGAGAAAATTTGAAAAATATTTTTATAATCAGGGGCCACTAGGACAGGAGCATTTTTTAATGCCTCTTTGATCCCAGTGAAATCTTGGATAGCTTCATCCTCCCATTTAATAATTTGATCCTTCTTCAACATCTTCGTGATGGGGATAGTCATCTCCATGAAATTAGAAATGAATCTTCTTATGAAATTGATTTGGCCAAAAAAGATTGGATACCCTTTTTGTTCCTAGGGATAGGAACTTTCCCAATAGCTTCCACTCTCTCAGGATCAATCATGACCCCTTCCTTTGATATGATATGCCCCAAAACTTGGCTTTCTAAACCCCAAAATGACATTTTCTAGGATTCAACGAGATACCATATTCCCTGCACCTCTGTAACATCTTTTCCAAATGCTGCAAATGATCACCCCTTTTTCTTGAAAATATTGTCACATCATCTTGGTATACAACTATAAAATCACTTATATATCTAGTGAATGCCACATCCATAGCTCTTTGAAAGGTGGCACCAACATTCATCAAACCAAATGGCATTCTCACGTACACATAAGTACCCCAAGGAGTAGTGAAAGTAGTTTTGATTCATTTTGATTGCTTCACAACCACTTGGTTATATCCCAAAAATCCATCTAACATAGACAATAACTCTAACCCAGTGATTAATTGCAACATATTATCCATGTTAGGAAATGGATAATTATCTTTCATTGAGGCCTTATTCAGATTTCTAAAATCTACACAAAGTCTTATATCCCCATTCTTCTTTTTTAACTTGGTACTAAATTTTCCACCCAAGAAGAATACCTTGTAGGTTGTATAATACCTCCATCCCTTGAGTTTCTTGAGTTCTTCTTGCATCTTTAGGGATAAGAGGGGATTAATTGGCCTTTTTTTTTTCTTAATGGCTTGGCATTGGGTTCTAAAGGTATTTCATGTTGGAAAAGGTCCTCCCTATATGCCTTTAATTCTGAATATGACCATGCCAAGAAATCTTGGTACCTCTTCAACAACTAGACATATGACTACTTTTCTTCTTTACTCAGTTACTACCCAACCATATTTTTCTAGGTTTATCATCAGTCCCCAAGTTGTGTTCTTCTACATCTCTCAAAACATGGACATGTGCATGTGAACAACCCTATCAACATTGTCAAAATTTGACTCCAAGGCCACTAACCCTCTTGGAATTGTATTTGTTTTTAATTGAATAACCTCTTGGCCAAAAAGAGTCTCCTTACCATCACATACAGAAACCATCGGTTCCCAGTCCATATTTTGATTTGTAAATTCTCCTTTATTTTGTAGAAACCTCTAATCTGGGCATCATCTTCAAAAACTTTCCAGTGTTTGACATTTCGGGATAGATGGTCTTTCCAACACTTCTATATCATACTCACAGTAAGGGGACATTGTACAATTGTCAAATCTAGATCCTAATACTACCAACTTGTCTACAACAACATTTTGATCTCTGTTGTGATATAATATGTTGAAGGAATCAAACAACTCAATAAATTCCCATATTGTGTGCTTATATTGTTTCATCCTTTGATTCTTAGTTGCATAGAGCTTCCTGACTTGTTTAACCACCAAATCTGAATCTCCTTTGACAATCCACATCTTTGATACCATACCTCCAAGAAATCCTTAAGCCCAAAAGTAAGTGCTTCATACTCTACAATATTGTTAGTACATTCAAACTTAAGTTTAAAGGAAAACTTGAAAGTCTCATGATTTGGGGATATAAGGAAAACTCTACGACACCATTCCCTAAATTGGAACAAGCTCCATCAAACATTAAAGTCCAAGGGTCACCCAGTTTCCCAAGATACTTACATTCATCCATGTTATGCTCTTTAAAATCTGCATAACCCACAAAATTATCAACATCTACGTCAATATATAATACCTCATAAGATGCATTCTTAGGATCCTCAATCAGATGTAACATTATTTTTTCTCCACATAGCTTAACAAGGATTCCATCTATTGGTATGGTTGCATATGAAAAATCCATCTACACACTTCCTCCAACACTAGCATCCCATTTCCTTGACAACAACATTCCCCATTTAGCAGACAATCCACAATGACCACATTCAGGGTTAAAAACTTTCCCGGATAAGCCACCAATTGTACAACCAAACCTTTGACATACCCAATCACCAACACTTCTCATGAATCCATAATAGTGCACTTTCCAAAATTTTTGTTACTTTGATATTCAATTCATTCATAACCTCAAGGGGCATCACATTACAAGAGGCCCCTGAGTCAAACATGCAGTTGTGCACTAACCTATCCTTTATGATCAAAGTAGTATAAAAAGGGTCAACATCAAGTTGGGATTCAATAAGAGAAGTGCCCAAATATACCTCAGGTGGTTCTCCCAAATCTTCTAATACTTGAGGTACTTCCAATTCTGCAATGATAGGGGGAGTATCCACATGATTCATATTTTTACATGGGGGAAATGTATCCTCTTTGAATCCCAAGTACTCAAATGCTCTTTTTCTATGTTCAGGATTCAAAGTAATTCAACAATAGGAACCATGACTTTCATCTGACTCAAAATATGGGCAACATCACATGGGACATATTTGGGTAAGACCATGTTAGGAGGAAGGGTAACAACTCCTTCTAGTGGTATAAGACCTTTCAAGTTTGGGCATGAACTAGGGTACAAGTTCTATTTGGGATAATCAGACCTTTAGTTGGCGTATCCTTTCTAGGAGACTCATTTGGGATATTGGTAAGAAGTGGGGTCTTGGGTTTGGGTTGTAGTCCTCCTCCTTTAACAACTTTGAACTTCTGAGATTGTATTCCTTTTCTTGAGCAACAACTACATTCATGAGTAATTACTATCTTCCTCAGAAGGAATTCCCCATCATACTTCTTGATCATTAAAGCCCTCAGATATTCAAAATCATGATTAGGTAAATCAAATGCTTGCACCATATCAACTTCAACATCATCATTAGGGGAAAAGGTAATACCTAAAAATGCAATCCCAAAAACTTTCTATGGTTTTGGCACTTATCATCTCAGTTGAAGTGGCTCTTTGTTGGATTTTCAGGGTTTTCCATCATACATACATCACCATAGGTCTCATCATCATTTTTCTCTTCAATTTTCTCAATAGGTCACAAGGGGAATGTGGAAAAAAACACCTATCACACCATTCAATAACATGATCTTCTTCCACCACAACAACTCTAGCAGTCAAAGGATCAGGGATCTATTTATTTTCTCTAGGTTGTTTTTTTTATTTTCCTAACCCCATGGGTCCTTTTCCTCTTTCATCTATTATGTGATCACTCCTAAGATGATTTCCAAATCTATCTTGGCCCTGTGGTTTGTGTTGACCTTGAGAACTCTGTCTATTCCTTTTTTTCTTTGGAAAGCTTATAAGATATTTCTTTAACTACTCTTGGCCAAAGTTTTCACAACCTCCTCCAGATCCACTACCT
This sequence comes from Taxus wallichiana var. yunnanensis, assembly GCA_018340775.1. NCBI lineage: Eukaryota > Viridiplantae > Streptophyta > Pinopsida > Cupressales > Taxaceae > Taxus > Taxus wallichiana. The sequence goes on from CM031240.1 coordinate 566,231,458, forward strand.
TGTTTGACTGAGGTCTATCAAGATTAATCAATTTGACACCCTCCCTCTTAGGTGGTTTTCTAGCTTCCTTAATATTATTTTTGATCTGCAAGGCCATTGTAAAATCCTGCCTTAAAGTTCTAGGGTTCTTATCTCTCAAATAATAAGCAACTTTTTTTTCAAAAGCATCAGAGTACTTTATTAAGTAGGATTCATTACTAGGCCTCAAAATTATAGGTAGTCTATTTAAAGTCTTATTGAACTTGGTATTGAAATCCTAGGATACTCATTGGGATTCTTCTTTATATTCTCAAATTTAGACAAGAGGAACCTTGGGTCCTGTCTTATCCCCATATTGTAATCTGAAAGCATTCTTCATCTCAGTCCATGAATCTATTGAGTTATCTAGAAAATATTTGTACCAATCATGTGCATCTTCTTCAAGAGTATGAATGAATAACTTTATATATACATCTTCATGTTCTATTTCAAAATCCTCCATCATATTAACAAAAAGTCTCAAATGTTGATCACCAGTGATGGCATTATTTCCCTAAAATTTAGGCAACCTATTTCTTACATCTTGTGGTACAACATTAGGATATCCAACCATGCCTCTAAAATTTATTGGTCCAAATGTGTTGACAAAAAAAAGGAGGTCTAGGTGGAGGCTGAGCCATGTTATTTTGAGGAGGTGATCCTACAGGATTAAGATAGTGTGGGACCAAGGGTATTTGGGATACAGTGTATGATTTTCAAAGTAAATAACCTCTAGTGACTCATTTTCACAAAAAACCCTTATCAGTCTTGAGTGATGAAGGAAATAAATGAGGGGAACTTATTCCAGATACAAATGATGACCCCTCACCAGTTGGAGTATTTAGATTCACCCAGGACTATTTGATTCTAAACTATTTGAAGGTGTAGGATAATCCTCAACTATAGGTTGATCACTTTCCATGACTGGTATTTCCCTTTCTCTTGACTCTTGATCCCCCAATACCTTCCAAACTTGTCTCCTTTTTGGATTTTTTTTCCAAGCTCTGGAAACAATTTTCTAGTAGGGTCCTTGTCAAAGAAATACCTCCTTCCTTCCATTTTTGCAAATATTAACAACAAATCTTAATTGAAAAGGTTAAGACACTGGTATTTACCAAAAATTTCAAACCAAAATGGAGTCACCACCAAGGATTTTCACCTTAGATGTGCCAAAGCACTACAAGTAACTTGTTAAGCATCTATCAATGCTTAACGTGTACAAATTCTAACATATCTGATCATCCTTTGTCAATATTTACCACTAACAATACAAATCTAGTGCAAATTTCACTAAAACCAGAAATATTACACAATGAACCTCTGATCTTTCTCAATCTTTATAAATCTTAACAAAGGATGACATTTTAAACAATGTATTTACATCTAAACACATAAAATACATTACCAGAGATCAATATGTGTAATTATTTACATAATTAGTCCCTGAAAATGGTGCCAGATCGGTGTTGGTACCCAAAATGGTTCTCCCTTTGAAAAGTTGAGCAACATCAACAGTAGAGAGAGAGATGCTTAGAGACAGATAGATCAAGATTTGAGTCATTTTGTAGCCGGGGATGGATTTAACTGACTCTTTATCACTCGAGCTTGGAGAAATTGGATAGCACCATGTTGAGGGTATGACCTACCCTCCTACTTTAGGTTGTGCCTTCAACCAGGGTGAGAGGACCCATTTTGTAACTTGTATTTGAGAGATTATAAATGGATCAACAATATTTGACTCTCCTTCTATGATATTGAAAGAAAACCTTGAGAAGACATGGTCAATGCAACATAATCTAACTCTCATGAGTTGTCACTCTAGAGAATGAAGATGTCTCCTAAACAAGGTTCGGTTACTAAAGAAAACAATAAACCTGATTTCTCTTGCATGTTTTGAGTAAAGGATGGGTAAATTCAACAAATCTCCTTAGCATTTATGGAAAAAAATGCAAAAAGGGGTAGTTCTTGTAGGATTTATCATTTATAGATGGATTTTGTTGGGGAATTAAGTAGGATAAAGTTGATTATACCAGATTCTTGGAAATTTTAACAAAGGTTGGAAATCTGCCATGCAAGATGATGAAAAAACTTCAAATAGTCAATGATGAACCTTCAACTAGAAGATGTGCACCTATGGAAGCCCAAAGATGCATGGTTTCACACATTCTTTGAGAATTTAACACAAAATCTCATGTCAAAGACTCAATTAAACATCAAAAATCCTGATCCATCATGCCTAAGATACACTCATAGACTAACAAACAATCTATATCGGAAAAATGGAAGTAAAGTGAATTTAAATTGTTTATTGTGTGATGAAATGAAATCTCTTCTCACAGTAATTACAAATGCCACAATACTACCACAAGGATAAGATCTTGTGTGATTCAAAGGGACTTCTAACATAAGATTGTAATAGGAACATGAATAACTACTTGATACATCTCAAATTGAAAGAGACACAACAATGCTCATGATCAACACAATTAACTCAGGGCTCATCAAATTTATCAGCAAGGGAAAGTTTCATTTACAGTCTCAATGCTTTTCAATGGTTGTACACTTGCAACCATCTTGACATGATTTATTTTGAAGGCTCCAGAAATTAACAAGTTTCTCAAACAAGTCTTTTGGAAAAATGGCTTTTTCTCTCTTCTCTTTTCTCTTCTTAATTTCTCAAAAATCTTAACCCCCTTTTGTGAGAGTGTTCTCATCACCTTTATACAATTCCATTCCCATTTTCCTTTTAATTTCCCCCAAAAAAAATGTGGATATTTCACAAGTATATTTTACTTTCCCAAAATGTCCAGGTGTATCAATGACACTTTTTATGAAAATAATTTATCTAGGCTCTACCAAGTGTGAAGAGTATGGGCCTTCTTCATTTTACTCTTATCATATATGACTAGAATACCATGTCATTGCTTGTGATTAATGTTTTCATGATTCCTTCCACCTGGTGATTGGATAGTTTCTTTTGATATCCTTTGAGCACTCTAAGGTGACTTGAGGTGATGAAATTTTTTTATCTACTATCTCAAAAATACACCTTGGGTAATGCATTCCTTCTCACATCTTCTTGGTTCAACTATCCCATGTGGTTCTTGTCAAATCTAGTTAATTCATCAACCATGCTTATTTTGGATTCACTTCAACCTTTAAATTCTCCTTGTGTGAACTAAGCAGGATCTTCCCTCATCAGGTGAAAATGATTTCTTTCAATTCAATCAATTTGTGCTACTTTCTACTATAAAACCCAACTTTATCCCATCACCAGATGCATTACTTTTCTTATCCTGTAAGTGAGGAAAATTTTTACACCTTCTACCAGTGACATGGTGAGAGTACCCATGGAAAATAGTTTGAAGGAAATTTTGTTAGAAGATTTGAATCAAATCTTTGACTTGTGTGGTCTGATGAAGCTTTTTTTAGGGCCTATTTGACATAGAATGTGTAGGAGACACTAGAGGGCCCTTGACTTATCAAAAGTCTAGCTCACACTTCTCACAAGGCTAATTAGGATCAGTCATGTCTTCACATCCTTCCAATTCATGTATTTTCATCTCTTTCGATGGGAACATCTAAAGACTCCTAAAAACCTAAAGAAATTATGGATTGAGAGGAGGCCCCAAGTGTCTAGGAAAAATGAATTTTTAGTGTCCATTCCTATGTGATGAAGAATTTGTATTAAAGGAGATTCCCAAGGAATCTTATGTGTTATATGAAAAATCTTCCATTGACACCATGCCTTTACCATTTCACAAGGTGGATGAATTGGAGTGGAGGATTTCCTTTCTAGAGAAGGGAAGATGAGACCTGAACCCTCACAACCAAGTTCAATGCCAACACCATCTTTGGAAAAAAAAAGGTGAATCAAGCTCTCAACCCCAATCATTATCTCATATGGAGAAGAGGAGTTGTCCTTATCTATTCATCATTCAAGAGCAAAATCTCCTCTTCTCGGGATAACAGGGGTAGGTTTGTAGTTTGGTTTCCACTCTCTCGGGTGTTATGCTCCTTCATCAGTCAGGGCATGGCCTCTCAGGTCCTCAGCCAATCCCTTCTCCAAGAGAGCACCCACCCTTTTCAAGGAGATGGAAAGATGAATCTAGCTCAAAGTCTCTTGTTCCTTCTTGTCCCCCCATGATGTAGTCCTTGGTCTTCCAACCACTCCAGCCATTCCCCCTCAATCTATTCTCAACAATTCTACCCTTCACAAAGGGAAGGGGAAGACAACATTCTTCACAGGTGGCCTGGATCTTCTAGACTTAGGTGTCTTCCTACCAAAAGAAGATTGAGCTGGAGAAGATCATGCATGAACCCCAAATGACTCTTGAGTCATTAATGGATATGGGGATGTCATGAGATTTAGTCAGGGTCTATCATGTTTATCCAGATAACATAGGGCTCTGATGAATTCACATGCTTGAGGAAGAATAAGCTTCTGAACAAACTACCTCTTCTAGGAGGGAGAGCTTGTGAAGGAGTGAGAGGTCTCTGAGCAATATGTTTGTCTCTTATGCCTTTGTTTTTAATTATGTAAATGGACCCTTTTACCATGGGTTGGCCCTATAGAATCCCCATTTTGAATTATATGTGAGACAACTTTCAAATGATGTCACATTTATATTTTCACCTTCTGATATGTAATTATTTTTGTTTCCACATTATAGACTCCTTAGCTTAGTAATGGCACCAGTAATGAAAAGAAACTAGTATTGTGTTTTCAATGGTTCATGATTATGCACTTTTCCTCAACCTCTTAATGTATTGCATCATCTCAAACCTATGTAACTCATCTAGAATAGATGATTCATCTCATGGTGATTTGCAATCCTCCTCACATTGTCTTGTTAGTTCACAACACTTATGAGTTGCACAACTCCAAACATCACTTCACAGGGATTTCCTTCCCTCCATGAGGCCTTTCCTTTCTTCAAATTGCACTAGGTGACACATGTGGAAACATCCACATCCTACCCCTTTCTCTTGAATTTTCAACTTGTTGGAACTTCCTTCATGCATAAGCCACGTGGTGAATGCTCAAACTTGGGGAGGCCCGACTTGTTATTCCTTTTCAAAGGTGTGTCAAGGAAACACATGGACATTCTTCTCATCTTCTCATGGGGGCTTCCCTTTTAGTGGTTCCCAAATTTTTTTTTAATCCCTCTACCAATTTTATGGAAATTTTCTATAACCTTTACGAAAACTTTTTTTTACTAAAATAATATAGGATCCCACATGGTCCGAGTCATGAATTTTCATAATTTTTGTAGGTGGATTATTTTTTTCACCAATGGTCATGGGACTAAGCCCCTTGCTTTTGGGTATGCAGATAATCCCATTATTTAATGTAAGGAATAAATAAACTATGGGGTGGCCATTAGGTAGGGTTCATACAGAATACTCCAACAAACCTATGGAAAATTCCTTGTATGGTACATAAGGGAGGAATTATTTTGGAGAGAGGTAAAGGGGAGTAGGAGAAATAGATAGAGAGGGATAATGTTGCGATTAGGAACTAATATATGATCACCAAAAATAAATAGAGTAGATCCACATTTAATAGAATAAATCAACTATGCAAGTAATAGTAAGACTAATACATTAAAGGCATGAAGTTCTATAGATCCATTAATCAAATACACACATTTCATTCTTGGCTATACAAGATTGCAATGCTTGCAAAGTTATAATGTATAGAGGATGGAAGAAAATACACAATGAGATAGAAGAATATATCTTTATTACTTGAAGTAGTATTGAAATCCAATAACTTACAATAATCCAAAATTTCTAACCCTTTGGAATGGATAATCCATCCCAATTTATAGCTTACAAAATGTCTCTTCCTCTCCCCATGTGAATTTTCATCTCACCGCCACTTGTGACCTTTCACATTCCTTAGGAATGGAATTAAGTCATTTTCTTTTTTTTAAAAGCTGATTTTACAATGCAACATTAAGTCACTTAAGTGAATAAGACGAAAGAGTAAAAATTACATTCCCAATGAAGAAATAGAATATTGAAGAGAGAGGGAGGGGGGAGAGAATAATAGATATAAGTGAAAATAGGGATATGGGAAAGCTTCTTGTTGATGAAGAAACTACTTTTGATGAATCTTGGAGATTGATTTAAGGTTGAAATTATTTTCCTTTGACCTCTTATTGAGTTGAAACACTTTGATTGAAATTTACTCTTCCCGTGAAATGAAAACACACTCTAAAGCATTGAACACATGTTCAAAAACACTACTAAGAGACTTATATTGTGTGGAATTAAGATGACTTCTTGATATTCCAAACATGATGATCTTGAGTTCCTCAATATCCCGAGGTTCAAGCATAAGTAATATTTTACACACCTTAATTCATTCTAACATATTAAGTTCCACTATGTGATTCACATAAGCTCCCTCATATTGGAAAGATATTTGAACACAAGGTCAGAGTTAGAATGTGGAGGTCATCACATTCCAACTCATGACTTTCTCTAGCTTCATAATTCACCTTAGTAACAAATATCCCTTCTTGGATGGAATCAACCTTAGGAGACCTTCTTGGATGGAATCAACCTTAGGAGACCTAAGTAATTTCTTGCTCACACATTCCTTATTGAAAATTTATTATTCAAAAAATAGGTAAAGAAGAAACTCAACATTCACCATCATAATCATCAAACACATTCACATACCATATCCTGAGAAGATGATTGAGAATTTGGCTCACCTTTATAGACAATATTGACTATCACTTTCCTTTCATGGTCCACATATCTTAAACATGATAACAATGTTCTATGACTGCTAGGATAGATTGAAACATACATTCTTGGAATTACCCTCAAGACTAAGCTTTTGAGAGCTTGCGAGGGATTTCTTTCTTGTTTGAACCATAAGATAATTTCCTAGCCTTGCAATTGTGAGTGAATCCTCAACCATTCCCATGATGAAAAATCCTTTGTTATGATGACCATGTTGTTATTGGGAGTGGATATATATTGTTCCCATTAACAAATTAAGTTGAATAATGTTATAAAATGTTCTCCCATCATTTAATTTTAGTTTTAGATTATTTAAACAAATTTTACAAATTACTTAAAATCCAAAAATTGCATTGTTTTCCAAAATTTTAACAAAAATATAGAGACAAACTTAAAATTGTCTACATATCGATAATATATGTGTGGGTAATTTTTTTGCATAAACCCACTTATTGATTTTGAATTTGAAACTTATTTTTAATCAGTATTTATAAAAAAACCTTGATCTAATTGTTCGGGACATGGGTAAACTTTTAAGAGAATAATTTTTTTATCTTTCTCACTTGGTATAAATTTTTTTTTTAAGTTTTTTTTTAATTTATACACTATCATTATTTTTTGACCTAAATGAATTTATTTGAAATAGTTTTTTCTTGATATGTTTATTTCTCAATTTTTCTTAAATGAGAATTATAGATATGAAAATTCACACTAAATTATGAATCAATTTCAATTTATTATCTAATAAAAGGATTAAATTCTCTAATTTTTGACACATAAAAACTACTTAAAATTATTTGTTTTAAATGTTGAGTATATTCTTAATAATGGAAAATGATATCATAAGTTGAGATGCATTTAATCAAAATCAAAATCCTTTTAAATTTATAGATATCGAAATTTAATTCCTTTCAAATGATTGATATGTAAATACTATGTGGTTATGTCTCCTTTATTTATATAGTAATAAGAACTTGTCATTTTTGTAGTTGTGTAGCTTTATGAGAGCACATTTAGGTCATCTTGCCATATACAATTTTTTAAAAAAATAAAATTATATAATGTTGGCTAAATAAGTTATTTCTAAAAACTAGGAAGGTTAGCTTATTTCAAAACTTAAGAGGACTAATAAAAGCGTGTTAGTTACTTTATGACATATATCTAACATTCTCAATAAAATCGCATTCATATATGAAAATGAAAGGTCTAATTTTGTTTCTCATGTTTATTACATTATTTCATTCTATGTCAATCAAGCTAGCTATTTTTAATTCATTAAAGTATATATACCATTGTAGCTTTGTAGATGTAATGATTTTTTTCTTTTTCAAGAATATTAATATTTTTTTATCATATTTACTTGTATTTTAATTAATTTGTTAATTATATTAATTAATAATATCATTAAAATATATTTGGTTGGTGACAAATGATACACACACACACATGTATATATGTATGTATGTATGTATGTATGTATGTATACAAATCCACTAAGGACTAGAGTTTTTCTTTTTTATTAAAAAGAGGCCCCTAATCCCCAATATGGTCAAAATAAAACACTGTTTTTAATAGAATTCTCAAAGTAAAAAAATCACCGATAAATATTTCTTTCTTAAGGTCACATTTATTGTCATCGTGTGTGTTTTCAACAATGGTGCAATAACTAGTATTATTGTTGTTTGCATCATAATGCTACACACATGACAGACAATTATGAACATATAATGGGTGGCCTTCTACTCTAAATAATCTGGTTGAGAATATATTTTCCTCCGCTACCCCTTATGGCTCGCTTCAACATTCTAACTTTTAGGTCTTCCAAGTCCTTATGGGTGACATAATTGTCCCGACATTGGGGAATTCAAAGATGGGTGTAGAGATTTTCTCCAGACATGAATACTTGAACTTTATGATGGAAAAATGTAATAAGATATGTGGAAATTTATTTGATACAAGTAATTTTTTCCTAATTACAAAACTTTCTATTTTTAGCAGTCTTGTTTGGGATGGATATTTTTATTATGTTTTTAGTTTTGTCATTTTTGTTGATTTTTACATGTTTGGAGTAATAGAAAAACTGAAGTTTACTGATTTGAAAAATTACTATATATATATACATATGATACCTTTCACAACTTAAGATTTTTATATGGACATCTTCTAGGTGTCTAATTTGAATAAAACTAGTCTCCAAACATTAGATTTCATCTCGGACCTTCTACTCCAAATTTTGAGGATTTTTATTTGCAAGAACTTTGTAAATATGTAAAGGAAACTCCATGGGATACAAATTTCTATTGGATACTATAAATTATATAGATAATAAATGGAATTTTTCATACATTCAAAATAAAGTGTTGTTGGGAGGAGTGCACAGGAAAATTATGGTGGAAATCGGGTACATGGATTGTGAGATACGATAAATTTACAATTTTAGAGCTTGGGGGTTTTGAAAAATTTAGTATCATCACTAATAAAAGTGGTGTTTTTGGAGGGTAAACCATAGCTCTTGAAATTTTTGAAATGAATAAGTGTTTTGAGTTGGGAGTTATTTACATTCACTTTGCAGATTTTGACTCAAACATGGCCCAACAAGCTAAATGGTTGACATGTGGTTACACCCTAAAAATAGGGGGGAAATGGTGTAAGTGGAAAATAAGTGCAATTTTCACGTAGTGATGACAAGTGGTAGGATATGGTGAAGTGAGAGGGAGATGTAAGGGGCTGAAAATGGATTTTGGAGGCTGACAAGCTTGTTTTTCATGTGTCTTGGGGTTGAGTGGAAGGAAGGTGAACAAACTTTGGTGTCCCTTATGTCTATTTTTGTATTGGTTTAATCTAAGGGGACACTGTAAAATAAAAAATGCACCATGGGGGTTTGTTCATGAGGAGGGGACAAGGTTTTAATTGACTTTGCAAGTTTGGGACTTCTTAGGTGCAAAAATGGTGTTGGGAAAGTTTTGGAGAGGACTTCATGGGGGAGCATAATTTTCTTTCCCCGTGTAACTTTTAAGCTTGGGAAAATAAAATGGGACATCTCATGGTTTCAAGCATGCCATGGGGTCTTCTCATCATAGGATGAGGACTTGGGCACTTAAACACCTCATATTCGCTTCCGAACACCCAAGTTGTATTTCAAGTGACGAAATAAAATGAATGGATGGGGGGACCCAATTTGGTGTCCCCCATGTTCATTTTATATTTTTTAATCCAAGGGGATATGAAATGATCCAAAGTGTGCTAAGGATTTTTGAAATCTAGATGTCATCTTGTAAACTCCATTTTAGATCATTGGGAGTGAATTTTTGCCACAGGAGCATGGAATGGTGTTTTGGGGCCAAACCTTCTATTATTTTGACTCAAAATCACAATTTTAGATCATCTCATCCATTGTTAGGATCCAATTCCACCTAAAAATTAATTTTAATGGAATGTTCAACTTTTTCTCTGAGCGACACATACATGTTGGAAATTTAGATGCTAAGAGGGGGTGTATCCGTGTCTTATCAAATTTTTACAAACATTTCCATTTCCTCAATATTGATATGATGGACGATAAAACCATACTCAATAAATTATTAGGATAATATATGCAAAGACAAAAAATTAATGTGGAAAACCCAAACTAGTAAAAAACCCACTGAAACTAAGAACTAGGCTTAGGACAGGAATGTCCTGCAAATGTTAAATTAATTTCATGGTTGATATTCAACTCAACCTAGAGCTATAACTTCAAAAATTTGACCAATAAACAACTCATTCTTTGACAAGCTACTACTTTTCTAGAAGCTTCAACTCTAAAATTTAATCCGAAATAACTAGCCTTTTGTAAGCTTTAGCTTATAGGAAGAAACAACTCCCCACATGCTAAGTTGTAACTTAGACTTTTTCAGAGTTTGATCACACCTAGTTTTTGTATTTCACAACTTATGGTGAACTCTAAATTTTCTCACTATTTTTAATTTTTTTCCTCCTAATCCTTATCACTCAATTAATGTTAGATCTTTGTCATACAAGACCACTTCAAGGATTCATCCTATTGATTTTCTTCTTTCAATCTGCTGTAACATTTATGTTACAAGGATTTTTTCAAGCATGCACTCTTGACATAGAGTTCTTCTTAATTTTATTTCTTAAAACACTTCTTCTTTCAATCATTCACTCTCCTTCATACTTATGCTCTTTTGCATTGATCTCATCCTCTTACTACCTTTAGATTTACACACTTTACATCAACACTTTTGAACAACCTATACTTTCTACAAAATGGCTATATTTTCATTAGTGGTATTCAAGTCTGATATGTGGACTTAAAAAGGATCTCTTCATGTTAAGCATGCATTATTCTATTTGAACCTTCATCAAGTTTCACCTCATCTCTTTCATCATCAGATTACTTAGTTTGATTTTAGCATCTATAATTGATCATAGGCATTTCTATGTAAATATTTTTCTCATGGATTTATTCAAGGATTTAGTATATTTGTGTATAGTGCCACATTGTTAAAACAAATTCTAGTACAAGGGAATTTGTTTTTATAGATGAATTGGACTTTTAGACCCGACTTTACAACTTTAACCCTAAGGAACCTCCACCTAGATTCTCTTGTCTATATGTACAAGGAACTATAACTAACCATGTAATTGAAAAAAATGATTACAAGGACTAATATCATACAATATGATTACTTGTAATCGACACTCTTTTGAGATTACAATCTTATACCAAAATGAGTTGTAACAGTTTTAAGTATATTATGACCCTACGTAAGAAAATGTATAATGAAGTACGTTACATACACTTCAAACTTTCTTTATCATCTCTTTTCACCATTTATGCTTCACTTATTCATTTTAGTTTATATAAACACTCTATATGTAAACATTAGATGAAACATTATTTGAACCACGAGAAGATGAAATTTAAGATTTCACACAAGTTCATCCAAACATAATCAAGACTTGTACACCTTGTTTAACTCAATCACCAATGCTTTAAAGGTTGGGTAGATATAAGTTAATTTTAGTAAAACTCTTGTTCACAAATTAGAAGATCTCTGTCACATTGATCTCAATATCCTGAAGTAATTTAGTGTCATCAACAAGTTGTTCTCATACATTAGACATAATAAATGAGCTTCAAGGATTATGGAGCATCTTCAACAAGCATTACAATTGAACGAGAGTGTGTACAATCCTTTCTTCACATTTCTCACATTTTTGACATTGCATAGCAACATTGGAAGAGTTAACTAGAATCATTATCATCTTAAAATGAGATAGAGGAACATAGAGGATGAAAATTATGTTGTACATGATTCTCCAAGGCAATGAAAAACTTGATATTATGCATGCACACTTAATTTTACAAGATTTCAACACTTTTGCTCAATTAGGGTTTCAACATTCAAACCCTAAAACACCATTTGAAATCTTCTAACATCCCGATCTCATTTTTACACTCACAAAACTCAATGATCACATCAAAGAAGGAACACATTACATGGTTTAGGCATTAAATATCATGTAATAAGGGGAGAAGATCAACATTTATAATCACTTCTTCAATATTCTATGACAAATACCACAAAGCCATGTAATTTTTCCTCAAACATGAATCAAAGAGAATGATGGAAACATAGTCTAGAGTACAATTTTGAGAAGTTACTTTCATTAGTCCTTTAAATGGCATACTTATCCTTTTTCCATTCTCTTGAGATCAGACATTGTGGGATGAGCTTTCCAAAAATACACAACAATTTTAGTTTTTTCTAAAGGACTAATCAAGGTAATTTTGGAGCATGGAAAACTAAGAATATTTGATTTATCAAGTACCATAAGAAACTCCCTATTTCAAAATTTGATGAAATTCGACATGAATCAATAAAACATACCCCTATGCACATTACATAGGTTGGTTAGCCATAAAGTTTCCTTTACGTCTCAAATTTATCTCATTTACCTCAAGATTCACTATCATTCCTTAAGGGAAATTTTGGTGAGTATTTGTATTTTTCCTCAAAGAGCTAAAGTAATAATTTTGAATGCTCATACATGCCCTAAGAAATGTTATTAGGCCCCTCCCGTGTTTACCTAGTTTTATATGACCTACTTTATTTTCTTACACCTCATTAGGCTATAGAACTAGGCCTAAATGAGCCAATTACAACTCGACTCCAAACATTTTAAATTTTTCTCATTCCAAAATTTCTTGCACATGCTAGAATAAACAACTCTAACCTATATAACACTTATTAAAAGGTTACAAAGGATCTCCATACCTCCAGGTTGTCTCCTACATCACCGACCAAGCTTAACACCCCGAAATCATCCTAAAACCATCTTGAATGCTTGATGACCTTGAAGAGGAACTACCAATCAAAATTTATAGCCCTAAAAAATGAGACTTAGTGCACAACTCACACCTTTTTCATCAATTTCATCCGACATTAATGACAATACCAATGCACGAGGATTCAACAATACAAAGTCTTGGATTAACATGGAATATTTTGAAGTCTTGTGATCCGTAAACTTATACTCGACCCATTGATTAAATTTTTACCAAAATGAATACTTTAAATAATCATTTTCATGATTTTAATGAATAGGAATTTATTAAAATATCTAATATAAACTGATTTACATGTTTTCAAAAACTAAATCAAAATTTATTTTAACTCATTTGTTTCTAGTTGCACATTCAAATTGATCAAATATGATTTCCTCGTAAATGTTGTAAAAGTGTGATTATTACATAAAAATCATGTAAATATTGATTTAATTATGTATTAAAATAATAAAATTATTGATGTAAAATTGAAACATATAACAACAATGTGATAATAGAGTTCTCGAATTGGCTACGTATTTGGGATTGCTAGAAATGCAATCGATCCATTAAAATTTAATTTGAAAGTAAAAATAATAATATCAAAAATAAAAAATGGACCTAAAAATTGAAAAGAGAGATAAAAATTAGATGTGAAGACTCTGAACCCTATTATTAATCACCTCTAAATACATTATTGGATTCACAAGGTTTTCTTTCTAAAAACTAGGATCTTGTTTCTCGAAAAGAGTGTGTAAAAATCCATAATGGTATAAAAATACTTCATGAAGTGCACTCCCTATTTACACATTCATCCCTACCATAAAGGTAAAACAATTGACAAAAATATGATTAAATTTCCCCATGACCATGAATTAAAAGCTCACCCTTCACCATCCATTGCTTCATTTCTCCTATATTCATACCAAAACCCTATTTAAATAGCCACTAGCCCCTTTCTAACCACTTATAACTTGTAGGTGAGTTGTTTGGAGTTTTTATATTTTTATATAAGGTACAAGGTTCAAATCTCCCCAACCGCATTTATTTTAGAATGTGGGTTGGGTTTAATCCCACATTTTATGAGCGGTATAGGAAGAGAGGCTTAAAATAGTATGTAATGGATATGTTTAATCATGGATACAACCATGTCCTTATTTTTTTGCTAAGAGTCGTGGTAACTCCCTCGCTCCAAGCTTAGTTTGTAGGTTGGGAAATAGGATATCCCACTTGGATTGGCTTGTGAATTTATTGACATCACAAGTTGGTGGTTCTTGTATGTGGCTCAGTCATGGTGATTTTTTCCAAATATCTCACGGAGTTGGTTGTTGTGATGTTGACTTGGAATATTTAGTTTGTAATGTGTTTCAGCTAGGTGGCATCTTGGAGAATATGGAATGTGGCTTTAACCATAAAGTTCCACTTAACCTCCTTTGATGCTACCATGTGTCAACAAGAAAATAAACGAAATAACATAGTCCAAATGGGATAGTGAACACCACTATGAGTAATATAGTGGTCGGGTCTCCTTCCAACATAAGAGTAGACCCAACTATTGAAATGTATTTTTTTCATATTCTTGTCAAAGGCCAAAGTATTAAAACTCAACATTTTCTCCTACTCTTCTTTCACATCACAACTTGGTTGAATTTTGATATGTCAATCAATTTTTCACTTGGTTCATCAAGCTACTTGCACTGTTATATGCTTGTTAATTGTGTGTGGGTTGTATTTTGCAAATACGGTATCCATTTTAACCCATTCAAAATGAAAATAAAATATTACTCATAAATCTTCCATAAGGAACATATATTGGGAGGTTTTGAGAAATTTTTAACTTGAAATGACCTCCATATCAATCCTCCCCATTAGGAAGTATTTTACTCTCTAAAATTTTAATTCCCAATTGAAACTAAATAAACAAAGGTACTTGACACCTCTTCATAATGTTTCCAATATTATTCTCTACCCAATACATCTCGCTACTCAAAAACACATACAAAATAAAGTGGTATCGAAGATAAATATTACAAGTTATCCATTTCCATCACCAAAAATGGATTAGTATATAGTAGAAAATAAAATGTCTCTTAAAAGTGCTCAACTAAATCCCTTTGATTTGGGAAATAAATGAATTTCATAGTATCACCCAAAACAGATTAGTATAAAATAGACAATATAATGCCATACATTAAGTTATCTAAAGAACCATGTGAAATTGTCAAATTACTATAAAATATCACTGAAATAGACCAGATATGTAATAGACTACATAATGCCTTTCAAAGAGGCAAGATTCAAACTGAATCCATGTCAAACTGCTAAATCCTTACATCTACATAATATCACCTAATTAAATTAGTGTAAAATAGAAAACAAAACGCTTCTCGAAAATGTCCAACTGACCTTGTGAAATTTCCAAATCACTACAAAATATCACTATAATAGATCAATTATGTAATAGACTACACAACACCTTATAAATTGGTAAGATTCAAACTAAATCCATATGAAACTGATAGTGAAAATAAAATATCTATCCCCACATTTTGTGTTGTGAATAGGATAGAAAAAATGTCTTCCCAATGTTACATTTAAAATGGTGATATTGGTCACCAACGTAACTACTAACAAAATGTAACCAAATGTGGATCTTATAAATGCATCCAACATATATATTTTCAAAATAGATTCATTTGATAACAACAATGATTATGAATGCAAGTATCAAATAGCCACATTGTAATATGTCTCAAAACCACCTGCATGAATTGTTGTCAAAACAACAAGCTGAAAATATGAGTTAAAATCCTTTACCAAAATGTATCAAGAAACTCAAAAGCTTGTCATGAGTTAAAAATTGATGTTTATCATGTCCACAAATATGAGAAGATAATATAAGCATGATAAACATGTTGAATTTCTTCTCATAAGGAAATTTCAAATTATACTCAAGTTACTTAAACCAAAAATGCAAGGAAAAATATGCAGCATATGTATAAATGGATTTGTAAATTTTTCCCATGTATGTGTTAGGAAATAATATTTTTAGTGCTCCCATATTATGTATTTACTGAATGTTAAATATTTAGTTACATATGTATGTTAGTTAATGTTTAATGTTGTAATAATAATATATATAATCAGTATGTGAATAGGTTAGTGGTTGAATAGTTGAACTAAGAAACCTACTTCGAGGATGAGTTGTTGAGACTCCATGAAAATAGGAGCTCATATAACTTTATAAATATGTAAGTTTTCATATGAATAAAATATAAAAGTTTATTATTTTGTAGATTTTATTTTGTAAACTCAGACCAAATTCTAGATTTGGTATCGTAGAAAAGGGTATTTTTTCAGAGAAAGTTATTATATGTGGATATGCCTATCATGGGTTTTTTTTTTTGTAAGGGTAAATTTTAACATGATATTTCCCTTCATATGAATTCATATCAATTAGTTTCAAGGCCTACGTGGTGAGGAGATTTCAATCCATGACCTGAAATAGGCTCTTATATATGTGTTTTTTTGTTTAGGGGGATCAAATTCATTTGTCGGCATAGCTATATTGTATTTGCATTTTTTTTTGCTACACCCTACATCCATTTGGATCTGTACACTTTTCATTAAAATACAAATTTCCTAGATTCAATAGTGTCAACCTATGAATGCCACATGTCCGTGATCACTACATCTTCTATAACATGTAGTAAGAATATATACATCTTCGCAGCCATGGAAGCACTCCACGTATATGCATAATCATGATTCATTCATTCATCCACACACACACACACACACACACATTGTTTTAAAAGAGAGTATTAATTTGGGACACAACCTCTTGGCTTCAAAATCTTGAAAGACCGGTAGCTTCATATCCATGTCTTTATGACCAAGATAAAAATCATAACCTACAGATTATACATTTAGCATATCCACATATGTTCGCACATATAAAAATGTTCATTACATTGCATCGCATCATTGGGTTATAACTTCATCATAAAATTGGGCATGCTTTAACGGACCGAGTTGGCAAAGATGTCACAATTTGATGCATTAAACAATGAATATTTGAAACACGAGTTTGGGTGGATGGTTACTTGGAAAGACCATGTCTCTCTAGTCTGCTCAACTATTTCACTATTTCTTCAACAAAATTCCATGGTGGCTCTCCAAATAATAGGTCACCCACATGTTTATGTGTGTAACTTTCATTAAGCTCCCTCTCTCACCTTTCCTTGTGTTGAAACAACAATTCAAGATCTATGGTTGGATTTACTATTACCATATTACATATTTTTGTTAGAAAGTAATTAATTGTTGATAGGTTTTAGTCACTTAAGTCTCATAGGGTCATTATTTTGTGGTTTACGTCCCATAGTATTGTTTCTATTCATTTTTAGTATTTGTTATAATACATTTTTAGAGTCTTTCATTTAAAATAATAATTCTTCTACTAAATTTATTAAAGTTATTAGAAAGTAATCAAATATTCCATTCAAGTTAAATAGGTATTAATATCCATATTTTCCATTTGGGTTCGTGGGCTCTAGTGTTAGTAGTTAAAGTCATTATCAAAAGTAAAGTCATTTTGTCAATGTCGAAATAATAATTATTGTTGTGTTGTGTCGTTTTGAGAAAAATGTCATGTAGTATTTTATTTTATCATTATTGTCAAAGTAAAGAGTAATTGTAGTCAAGTCAAGCCAAGAGTATAAATATTGTTACATCATTGTATTTTCCTTGTGGTAGTCTCATTGTAAAAGTCTGAAAACAAAAAAAATTGCTTTGCGGATGCATTTTCTGTGTTACCCAACTTCGTGACAACCATTAAGCATCATGATCACATCCAACTGAACTAGCAACATGAAACTAGAGGACGGAGGCATTAGAGGTTCGAGTTTAGTCAACGACCTTTCGTCATTCGCCAATGACGGGGACGCATTTTTATGTGGTGATAATTCCATGTTGTGAGTATTTTCTTTCAATGTGTTTTTTCGTATTTTCGGTGTTCGATTTCAATGCTCCTATGTAGTGTGAATAAGTGGAAATTCTTATATTTAGTACAAATTTTCACACAAATAAATAAATATTGATCACTAAATAAAATAACACCGAATATAAAAATTATAATTTCAATTCATTCGGGATAATTTTATTCACATGGATAGAGATATTTATATAAAGTTGATCTCCTACAAACTAGGAGTTAATCTAATCTTCAATCCCACATCTATCTCCTAGAATCACTCACACTTCTAAAAATCTATGTGAGTTTGTTTGATAAAAATCTCCTTATAATAGATATATATATTATTAATATGAGTTTGACAACTCAATATTAATAATATATTACTCATAAATTATTATTAGAATAATACTATTATTCTAATGCACTAATGTTCACACTATGAACATTATTTCCCTAACATTCACCCCCTTAGTGTGAACATGGGTGAATTTTGTCTAGTACCTGCTCATGTTCTACAATCCGATGGTTTTCAAAGAGTACCAACAACTCAAACAATATGAGGTTTTCAAAGAGAACCTCCAACTCAAAATTTTTTTTCAAGTGGAACCATCAACCACTCTGTATGTGTTTTTCAAAGAGATCCACAAACTCTCAAATTGGTTTTCTAGTGGACCACCAACCACTTTCATAGCAGCGTACACGTTTCTTCATCCATATTTTACAAAAGAGAACATAATATAGGAAAATATGTTCCTAACTATGAACATGAATTATCCATCTATTCTTATTTATTACCACACATGCTTGAAAGTAAACACACAACACACTAGTCACCAAATCAATTGTGCGGCCCCATTGTTGGTGACTGACGAGAGGACGTCGATTGTCCTCCTTCCTCCGTTGCCTCCTTCCTCCATCTAGTAGCTACTAACTCAGCTGAATTCAATCATGAGGCTTCATGGTTTCTACATTGTATTTATTCCAGCTTCCCCCCTCAATGTAAAACCTTTTTTTCAGGACGTCGGGTACAACCAATAATGCGTCCACAAGATGGCCAAAATAGAGGGTAATTTTCAAACTTAGTATTTTTTCATGAAATTATAACCAATGTGATGAGAATAAAAATTAAATTCTTTTGTAAAAGAAATAACTCGATTTTGAGTTACTGAGCAAAAGTTATTGAGGTTTTAACTTCTCATAAAAATGGCTTAATTTAATTAAAATTGTCTCCACGATTAAAAACTTGCTAAAACCAGAAAGCAAAATTATCATGTGACCACTCGTTGGACCGAGAGAAATTGAGGATTCCAAAAATATCAATATTTCAGAGAATTGGCACCAAAAAAATATTAATTTGGCCAAAATATATATTAATTGCACTCAAAATGCAATTATTAAGCAAAAACTATAGGAATTTTTTTTTCAAACTATAGTTTTGCTAAAAAATTAAAAAATTCAGCCAATAGAAAAAGACATGTAGCTTGCTTGCATATCTTCCCACCTACAAAAACCCCTCCAAGCCTATCAAGTCGTTTACAAAACGGATCCTCAGATATACCAATCCCGTCACTCAAAATTCATCTATTTTCCAATGCAAACTGCTCTTAACCTGTAAATAAATATCAAAAAATATTTATGGGTTTTTTTCTACATGATGTTAGCTTTCCATAACATTTTGAATTGCCCAATTTCATGATCACTAAATAAAATAACACCGAATATAAAAATGTATAATTTCAATTCATTCGGGATAATTTTATTCACATGGATAGAGATATTTATACAAAGTTGATCTCCTACAAACTAGGAGTCAATCTAATCTTCAATCCCACATCTCTCTCCTAGAATCACTCACACTTATCTCTCCACACACACACTTCTAAAAAGCTACATGAGTTTGTTTGATAAACAAACTCCTTACAATAGATATATATATTATTAATATGAGTTTGACAACTCATTATTAATAATATATTACTCATAAATTATTATTAGAATAATACTATTATTCTAATGCACTAAAGTTCACACTATGAACATTATTTCCCTAATAGAAATTTCACTTTGACGGGCGAACATGGTCCAATGTTCCATTTCAATTTCTAGTTTAGTGTATGAGCAATGAAATTCAACATATTTTCCTATGTTATTCCTTGCAGTGAGATATTAATGAGGACTGATAATAGTACTTAGCACATCATGATGTTGTTGTAGTTAAACCACTTGAAAACCTTAATTTGTGGTTTATGGTAAACCAATAGAAAAACCACCATTCTTGGCTTTTTGTAAACCATTCGTAAAACCATCACCATGTGGTTTGTGGTAAAACAATTACAAAACCACCATTCTCATTTTGTGGTCAACCGTTTGCAAAACCATCCTTGAGGTTTGTGATTATTCTGTGAAAATCACCATATCATGAGCAGGTGTAAGTATAGAGGATGGTTTTCCCCATGTTCACACTAAGGGGGGAATGTTAGGAAATAATATTTGTTAGTGCTCCCATATTTTGTATTTACCGAATGGTAAATATTTAGTTACATATGTATGTTAGTTAATATATTATTGTTGTAATAATAATATATATAATTTGTACGTGAATGGGTTAGTGGTTGAATAGTTGAATCAACCAACCTATTTCGAAGGATGAGTTGTTGAGACTCCATGAAAATAGGAGCTCATATAACTCTTATAAATATGTAAGTTTCCATATGAATAAAATATCAAAGTTTATTATTTTGCAGATTTTATTTTGTAAACTCATACCAAATTCTAGAATATGGGTCTTATAAATGTGCAAGATGCCATATATATAAATAGATGCAAAAACTTTCTCATGCTTATATCTTACAAATTTCATTTACATGTATGGAAAGTACAAATTCAATGGAATGAAATAGATGTCATATACATCCTACAAACAATAGGAAATCAAACCATTATATATCCCTGAAAGTGATTACCAATTCCTTTCACTATATTTATCAAACACTAATAACTAACTTATAGAATTTCTTAATAGATGTTATTTACAAGTCTTTCCAAATGATTTTGGCTCCCTATTTCAGTCCATGTGAGTGATATATCTCTACCTGATCCTACTGAGTTAGTTTCTAGAATGCATATCCAAAAATTGAAATATAAAGTGAAATAGGAGATATCAAAACCTTCTTCCAAATACAAGGGTAAAAATAATTTCTTATCAAGACAAGTAGGAATCCTAAAATAGTGTTTAAGAGGTTAAATAAATCATGCTAATAAATTCCATAGAATGAAAATAAAACTATCTAAGAAACTAGTTTACCAAATCAAGGGTTGATCCCTCTTCCTAGTTCAACAACTTGAATAGAAGGATACACCATATCAAACCTCCTTCATTACGAGGTAGTGATGAAACCTCTTATTTTCAAAGAGTTCTTAATAGTTCCAAAACAAGGCACATTTCCCTTCCAACAAAGCCACACAAATTTTATCCAATCAAACATGGATATCAAAACAAATATACTGTGTAAATAACCATTTTCTCATAGACAAGAAATGTTGGAATAGTTTTACCTTCCTTCAAAATCTGTGAACTGTACACCCTGTTGAGAAAAGGTTGAAATATTGTTGAATTTTAAACAACTTAATGATTGCTTCCTGCAATAATTTAAAAAATAATATTAAAAATCAACTTAACTAACCAATTAGTACCCCATATTAATTGAATACAAAACTTGTCCAATTTCCCTGAACAATGTCCATTTTCCATTCTCCATATCTTATTATGGAAATTGGTATTTTCACTTGCTTCCTATTTCAAGGACATGTTTTAAAAATACAGTTACTTCACCAAAATAAAGGCTACACAACATGGTTATAAAACATTGTGTCAAATACCAATACAAATTGGATCCATCTCCATACCTTCATCACCCTGTAAGAAAGTTTCTCCTATTTTGACATCCCACCCATAGTTCACATGTTCATGTATCTCACACGAAATCAAACCAATCAAATAATAAAAGTAAATTTGTCAAACAAAATTGTTAACCACTGAAAACCAATACTATTAAAAAACCATCAATTAACCAGCTTTGATGCCAAACTATGATCCGTAAACTAAAATTGACCTCGTGTATAAATAGTTTACCAAAAAACATACTTTAAATAATCATTTTCCTAATTTTAATGAATAGGAATTGATTAAAAATATGATCCAAACTAATTTTAACCAAAATTAATTTTAGCTCATTTGTTTCTAGTTGCACATTCGAATGGATCAAATATGCTTTTACGTCGTAAAGGTTGTAAAAGTGTGATTATGGCATAAAAATCATTTGAATACCGATTTAAATTTTCATTAAAATAAAAAATATACTAATGTAAAACTAAAACACATATCACAAATTTGATAATGGAGTTCACCAGTTGGATATGTCTCCAGTGTCACTAAAAATGTAATTTGATCCATTAAAATATCATTGGAAAGTACAAATAATAATCACACAAATAAAAATTGGACCTAAAACCTGCAATATCAAGCCAAAAAGAGATGTGAAGACTTTGAAATTTGTCAATAATTATCTCCAAATACAACAGTTGTGGCTCCACAAGGTTTTCTTTCTAAAAATAGGCTCCCGTTTCTTTAAAACAGGCTCTTATTTCTCATAAAAGAGTGTAAAAACTCTTTAATTGTCTAGAAAATCCTTCATGAAGTGAACTCAATGTTCATGTAGTCATCCCTATAATAAAGGTAAAATAACCATGAAAAATATGATTAAATATCCCCATTTCCATTAATTAGGAGATCATCCTTCACCTTTTATTACTTCATTTCTCCCATAGCCATACTATAGACCCTATATAAATAGAAACTATCCCCTTTCTAACCAATTACAACTTTAAAGTGAGTTGTTTGGACTGATTATCCTTTTTCCACAAGGTACAAGGTTCAAATCTCCCCAAGAGAATTTGTTTTAGCATGTGAGTTGGGGTTAAACCTACATTTGGTGGGAGATATAGGAGGAAATGATTAAAGTATCATGTGGAGATTTTGTTTAACCATAGTTGCAACCATTTCCTCCATTGTTTTGCTAAAATTCAGGATAACTCCCCGCACCAAGCTTCATTCATAGGTTGTGTAATAGATGAACCTACCCGGATCAACTTGTGACTCGGTTGGCATAAGCGAGTTAGTGGTTGTTATATGTGGCTTGACTACGGTGATGGTTGCCAAATATCTCACCGGGTTGGTTGTTATGATATTGACTAGGAGCATTTAGTTTGTAATGTGTCCCGTCTAGTTGGAAACTTGGACAATATGAAATGTGGCTTTACCCATAAAATTCCACTTATCCTCCTTTAAGCCTATCATGTGTCAAATGGAAAATACACTAAATAACATGGTGAAAATGGGATAATGAACATCACCATGAGTAATATAGTGGATGGGTATCCTTTTGAAGTAAGAATAGATCCCACTTTTGAAACCCAATTTTTTTGTGCACATCCGTCCGAAGACCGCAGTATAAAAACTCAACATTATTTTTACCCCGTCTGCTTTGCACATCACCACTTATCAACCTTTGGTATGTTGATTGGCTATTCACTTTGCTCATCGGGGTTTATTTTACTACTATCTACCTATAAATCATGTGAGGACTATATTTTTTGCATATGGTATACATTTTAACCTGTTCAAAATGTGTAGTTAATATGAACTATTAGTACAAGTACTATTATAGAAACATTTATTTTCTTGAAATGACCTATAGGTCATATTCAAATAAAATTTATGTTTTCATCATGGTTGTGCTTTTTGGCACGTTTTCAGGGCTCGATTCATTTTTTTCCTCCCATCTAGAACTCTCCTAAAATTGGCTTTCCCATTGGAATGTTTTTTCCCTTTTTGACTAGGTCTTAGAACTTTAATAACTTTTGTTGTGCTTGGTGGTAGAATAAGTCCAAATTTTGCATGAGCCCTAATTTATGAATGCATATTTGGCACGCAAAATTTTGGGGTCAATCCTTTTGAGTTTGTTTTCCAAATTTTAGGTGAGCCCTTTTATGAATTTTTTGGCATTTTCCAAGTTGTTTTTCATTTTAGGGTTTTTGGCATTTTAGGGTTTTAGAGTAGTCTTGAAATAAAAGGAGAATCAGTAATGATGTAATAGATCAAAGTGTGAATTCCGAATGAGAAGTAAGCTATTTTGAAACTCCTAGTTTTATTTGCAAAGTTGTTTATGTGTGTTTTTGGAGGTATTTCAACCTCTTGCAGCTGGATTCACATCAATTGGTATCAGAGCAGGATTTTGATCTTACGGAAATAGTTAAGGTAACATATTACATTTTTATGTGTAGTTTTTACCTCTATTTTATATAACCATGGCTAGATGCGGAGAGGGAGGTTATGCCCAGATGAATAGGCATATGCAGGAGCTACAGAGACAAGTTGCTGAGCTCACGGGAAGTTACCCACCTTAGAAGGAGACATGCAAATGGGGATGCAAACCCATATAGTGATATTAAAGAAGAGACTCCATTAATGAATGAAGGAGGAGATGAAGAAGAAAATGAGAGAGATGAAGAAACCTTGAATGAGAGACCATTTGAGGAGAGATTGATCAAGGCCTTTAGAGGGAAAGAATGATGACATCAAGATTAATGTTCCCGATTATGGTGGAGGGTTACGACCGAGGAGTTGATTGATCGGTTAAATCGCATGGAAAAATTCTTTGAGTGGAAAACCCTTTCAGAGGAGAAGAAGGTTAAGTTTGCATGCACTAAGTTAGCCGACATGCATTGATCCGTGGAATCACCTACAAAATGAAAGACAAAGGAATGGAAAGGGCAAGATCCAAACTGGAATAAAATGGTAAAGAGTCAAAGAAAAGTTTCTTCCTCAGTAGATTATGCTCGACACTCTTTCAAGGTTCCAAAACCTAAGGCGTATGATCTCAAGATTGAGGAGTATACTAATGAATTTTACAAGTTGTCAATCATGGTGGAACAGGAGAGTCTGAAGAACAAAAGGCTACACGGTATATAAATGGGTTGAGTTACACCATACAAGATGAGCTGAGTATGCTCCAGATCCATAGCCTAGATGATGCTTATCAACTCGCATTAAAGGCAGAAGAAAAGAACAAGAGGAATAATTTTAGAAGAGGTGTGAAGAGAGGTCCATCATCATCTCCAATGAGAGGTAGGGGTAGATTTGAATCTACAAAAGGTGAATCCTCTAATACATAAGGGCATGAAGATTCTGGTCAAAGCCATGGTAACTACCAAAGAGGTAGGGGGTTTCAGAGGGGAAGAGGTTATAATGGAGGATGGGGCTGGAATAGCCCCCAAAGGCAATATACATGTTACAGATGTGGTGAAGAGGGGCACAGAGCTTTTGAGTGTCCGCACTATCCTACACAAGATAGATGGCAAGGAGAAAACCACGAGTAAATCTGGTTGAAGCTGAAGAGGAAGAAGAAATGGAGGTTGCTGCAGACTTGGGTGAAACCCTCATGATAAGGAGGATGATGATTATCCCAAGGAAGGAGAAAGAACATGATGTTGTTGGTGCTGATTCATGGCTGTGAACAAATATATTTCAACAAGATGCACCTCTGGAGGAAAGGTATGTAAAATTATTATTGATGGTGGTAGTTGTGAAAATATGGTTTCAACTGTAATGGTTGATAAACTGAATCTGAAATGTGACAAGCACCCATATCCCTATCGTATATCATGGTTCAAGAAAGGAAATGAAGTAACCATAGATAAAAGATGCCTTATAAAGTTTTCAATTGGGAATACCTACAGGGATGAGGTGTGGTGTGATGTTATCCCAATGGATGCATGTCATATATTACCGGGTAGGCCTGGCAATACGATAGAAAGGTTACACATGATGGAGGGAAAAATACATATACCTTTTGGAAGGATGGTGTAAAGGTGGTCTTATTACCCTTCAAGGAAGAAGAGAAGAATGAGGGCTTATTGGCTACAAAAGAGTTTGTTACAGAAATGGAAGAAGTTGGATGTTGTTATGCACTAATGTCAAAGAAGCTAGAGAAAGAAGGCTTTAATATACCTATTGCAGCAGAAAAGATACTAAAAGAATACAAAGATGTCATACCAGATGAGCTACCAGATGGGTTACCTCCAAAGTGAGATATTCAACACCATATTGATTTGATCCCAGGATCGGCCCTTCCAAACCAGTAGCCTATCGATGAGTCCGACACAGAGTGAAGAGTTGAATAGACAAGTGACAGATCTAATACATAAAGGGTTAGTGAGAGAAAGCATGAGTCCATGTGCAACTCTAGCGTTATTGACTCCAAAAAAAGATGGAGACTAGAGAATGTGTGTAGATAGTAGAGCCATAAACAAGATCACAATTAAGTATCGGTTTCCAATTCCGCGATTGGATGATATGATGGATGTGCTAGTGGGAGCCCGATATTTTAGCAAGATTGACCTATGGAGTGGTTACTACCAGATCCGAATCCGTGAAGGGGATGAATGGAAAACTGCTTTTAAAACAAAAGATGGATTATACGAGTGGATGGTGATGCCATTTGGGCTATCTAATGCACCCAATACATTCATGAGGTTGATGAATAGAGTACTCCGAGAATACAATGGTAAGTTTTTTGTTGTCTATTTTGATGATATTTTGATATTCAATAAGATAGTGGAAGAACACTTGTTACATCTGAAATTGGTGTTAGACTTGTTACGTAAAGAGAGTCTATATGCAAACTTAAAGAAGTGTAGATTTCTTCAGAAGAGTCTTGTTTTTTTGGGATTTGTCATATCAGAGGATGGAGTGAGGATGGATGAGGAAAAAGTAAAGGCAATTTTGGAATGGCCTATTCCAAGGAATGTGATAGAGGTTCATAGTTTTCATGGATTGGAAACTTTTTATAGGAAGTTCATCAGAATTTCAATAGCATTGCTGCACCCATAATAGAGTGTACAAAAGGGAGGGAGTTTGTATGGACCAAGGCAAAGAATGATAGTTTTGAATTGTTGAAGAAGAAAGTATCAAGCACCTATTTTGGTATTGCGCGATTTTAGCAAGGTCTTTGAGGTTGACCGTGATGCCTCACATGTTGGGATTGAGCTGTGTTGAGTCAAGAAGGACGACCAAAGGGCATTCTTCAAAGAAAAGCTAAATGAAGTCAGAGGAAATATTCTACTTATGATGTGGAATTTTACGCTATTGTTCAGCATTAAGGAACCGGAGACATTACTCGATAGTAAAGGAATTTGTACTCTTCACCGACCATGAAGCCTTGAGGTATGTAAACACATAAAAGAAACTAAATAGTAGGCATGCAAAATGGGTTTCATTTTTGCAAGAATATACTTTTGTTTTAAAGCATAAGTCTGGTAAGCAAAATCAAGTTGCTGATGCCTTGAGTAGGCGTGTAGCCCTTTTGACAACAATGGAAAATAAAGTCCTAGGGTTTGAGGCGCTTAAGGAATTGTATGAAGGTGATCCCGATTTTGGTGATGTTGTCGAAAAGCTTAAGGAGCCTAAAGTAGTTAGTGATTCTTTTGATTATTTGATACAGATGGTTATTTGTTTAGGGGGAAACAATTATGCATCCTCGCTGGTTCAATGAGAGAAAATATTATAAGAGAATTTCATAAAGGGAGGGTCACTGACACTTTGGTATAAGTAAGACAATTTCTCTTGTTGTAGAAAAGTATTATTGGCCAAAGGTAAAGAGGGACATCGTAGGGTTGTAGCAAGATGTAGAGTGTGTCAAATGGCTAAGGGTCATGCACACATACTTGGGTCAGATATGCCATTGCCTATCCCTACAGGGCCATGGGTTGATCTCAGTATGGATTTTGTGTTAGGGCTTCCTAACACACAAATGAGGGAATGATTCTATCTTTGTCAGGGTTGATAGATTCTCTAAGATGGCACATTTTATTTCTTGTAAAAACTAATGATGCTTCCAGAATCAGATTTGTTTTTTTCTTAAGTGGTTAGATTGCATGGAATTCCAAGAACGATCACTTCAGATCGGGACATGAAGTTTTTGAGTCACTTTTGGAGGACTCTGTGGAAGAAATTGGGGACACAACTACAGCTTCAAGAGTGCATATCACCCCCAGATCGATGGGATCAAGTAGTGAATATAAGCTTGGGAAATCTCCTACATTGCATAGTTGGAGAAAAGCCAAAACAATGGGACTTAGCTTTACCTCAAGCTGAGTTTGCATATAATAGCTCGATAAACAGGTCAATAGGGAGGTCTCCTTTCCAGATTGTATATGGTAGGAATCCCAAGGGGGTCCTAGATCTAATTGTTCTACCAGTGAAGATAAAACTAGTGATGATGCAGAAGCATTTGCATAACACATTCTACAACTACAAGATGAAGTGAGGGAAAAGCTAAAAGTGAGTAATGCACAATATAAAACAACTGCAGATGCTAGTAGGAGAGTAAGTGTATTTGAAGAAGGAGATATGGTGATGGTTCATCTTAGAAAAGAGAGGTTTCCAAAGGGGACATATAATAAACTCAAGTATAAGAAGATTGGGCCATGTAGGATTCTGAAGAAAATGAGTGATAATGCCTACAAGGTGGAGCTACCTGAAAACTTTGCTATCTCACCAGTTTTTAATGTTTCTGATTTATATAAGTTTCTAGGTCATGATGAAAATGTTGCAGAGGAGGAAGAAATAAACTGAAGCAATAGATGCCAAGAAGAAAAAGGAAAAGGGGTAATGCGTGTCTTGACCAAAAGATAGTCACTACTAGACATGGGAGTTACAACAGATATTTGGTACAAAGGGGAAGGTTTGCAGCAAGAAGAAAATACTTGGATTCCTGAGTGGGAGTTGAGGAAAATCGACAAAAAAATTAGATGAGTTCCACAATGCACTTCGCAGGAGCTGAATTCTTTTCAACCAGGGAGAATGATGCGGGAGCATAACTTGCAGAGGCCATAACTTTTGATCCGACCGTTGGATCGTCCTGAAATTTTACAGGTGGTAGATATACATTAGTACTATGCTAGGGGTAAAATTTTCTTGCAAGGTTGTGCTCATTTTGGCACATTTTCAGGCTCGGATTCCGTCATCTAGTGGCCTAAAATTGGCTCCAATGTTTTTTCCGCTTTTGACTAGGTCTTAGAACTTTAATAACTTTTTTGTGCTTGTCGAATAAGTCCAAATTTCACGTGAGCCCTAATTTATGAATTAATATTTGGCACACAAATTTTGGGGTCAATCCGAGTTGTTTTGCATTTTAGGTTTTTTGGCATTTTAGGTTTTTGGCATTTTAGGTTTTAGAGTAGTCTTGAAATAAAAGGAGAATCTGTAATGATGTAATAGATCAATGTGATTCCGTAATGAGAAGTAATCTATTGTGAAACTCCTGGTTTTATTTGCAAAGCTGTGTATGTGTGTTTTTGGAGGTATTTCAACCTCTTGTAATTTGGATTCACATCATTCTAGTTTTATTCCCGACACATCACTTAGATCCAAAAATTCCACAAAATTACATTGGAGGATTTCAAAAATCCTCTCGCATAACTTATATATGGGTTTTTCCTTGAAATGACCATCCATAGGGTATTAATTAGTTACAAAATGGCCAAAACTGGGCCTTTCTAGGCCTTCAAGAATAGTTGTTCTCGCTTCGATCTTAGTAACTTCTTCAATAACCTTATGCATGCATCTTTGCACATGAAACAAACTTGAAAATATTTTTATCACTTTCCTCCTATCTATAATAAATATGACACTATGGTCAGGTTGGCTAAAGGAAGGGTTTACAAAGGATCGATGGAGGAATTTTCAATTGGGGGCTTAGTTGTCATGGCCAAACTTTTTCAATTTTACATGTTATACATTTAACATGAAAATAAATGGCTCTAACTCAGTGTACATTATATTGTAAGGCATGATGAAGAACTTATTTATCTCATGGGTAAGAAAAATAATGCCTTAATAATTGAGTAATAACGTCATTCCTTCACCAACTAATACATGAAATGAAACAAACTAGGAAAACAAACACACCAAATGGAAACAAAAACACACAACAGAAGGGAAAACTATACTACATGGCAAGGAAATTTACAAAGGTGGGGGATAATATACTATATTTTCACACATATGGAAAAGTGATGAGAAAAATAGGTACCATCATGGAATAGTGGGTTTAATTCATGCCACTTCCGAATCTAAAAAATAACAAGATGGTCATTCCATGCTCTCATGATGAGTCCGCATGGTTTGAGAATAATAACGGAAATAAAAATTACATTCTCATATTGATTTTGTATAGAAAACATGATTCTATCCAATGAACATGTTGTTACTTATAAGAAGTCATTCTTCCATGTTTTAAAAAATGGAATATCTTCTTTCAACATGAAGGTAGTCATCATCTTTGGGTAAAATTAGTAGCATAGATTCATTTCTAGTATTAGCATGGAATTTAGAAGTGATGAGAATAAGTTTATTCTCTCCCCATTCATAGGATTCTTATAGCTTCTCATTCATTTGTTGTTCTAAATGATTCCCTTAAGTAACCACTAGTTCATCCTCAAAGTGTGACAAGAATCACATGATGAATCCTCATCATAAACCGAGAGAGGACACAATGTCGTCTACAACATGGAAATATTCATTTATTCTATCCTAATAATCTCCTAGAAAGTCATCTTCTCTGCAGGGAAAAGAGAAAAATCCATAATCATAGTTATGTTTGTTATCATGCTCTATTGGTAATGACTAGAAACCAACTCATCGTAGAGATTTCATGTGATCTACACTCATCAAAAAATTTAAGTGTAAAAATAAATTCTTACATTTTCTCTATTTCACTATTGGGCATCATGCACCAAATGAATAGCTAGAATTAAGAATGAAATCATCAATAATTACCTCAAAATCATTCTCTTGAAGAACATGTGGTGGAGAAGAAGGATTCATCTCTTGAATGTATTCATGGTTAGTGGAAATATCAAAATAATTGAATCATTTATCATGAGACAAGGATTCTCATCTCCCATGAACATTGCTTCTCCAGAGGATTGTGCTTTAGGCCAAAAGGTAGCCATGGATGGAGACTCCCCTTTAATTCTTCTTTCATTATCTACCAAGATGTTGAGTTCAATTTCATCATGATCTTTTGAAATAGAATGATCATGAGTGGCACTAAAGTATCTCCCTATAATAAACACTTCAGATTATAGAGATTCATCGAAATCCACCTCTGGAAGGTAATTATTCTCCTCCTCACTATGGAGTGCTTCAATATGCTCATAATTTTCTTACATGGTCAAGACACATGCTAGAATTTAAATATTGATTTGAGTGTTAGAACTTCCTTATGTAACTCTAAACTATATTTGCACATAATCCATTTTCAAGGAGGTCATTTCCTCATCTCCATAAGAAATAAAATCATCAAAAGGAAGGGACATAAAAGACAATGTTTTGAGTTTTTAAAACATTAATGTAGAGTCTAAAACATTACATTCAGGAGGGTCTTTTTATGAAACATTTTTCTGTTTGCTTACCTCATTTGAAGATTCATTTTTATGTTATTCATCCTCGTGTCCATACAACATTTCATATCTATTTTCATCTTCCTCATCAAATTATTGTACTCTCAATTATCAATAGGTGCAATGCCCATTTTATTTCCTCTAATAAAACTTATTTTCAAATGAAGGCATAAGGATTTGATAGTTGGATCATCAAATGTGACAATTTAATCCATTCTAGATATCCTTTTTAGAACTTGTGCATGAGCATCAATGAATTCCTTTCCTTTTTCGATTACGTATTTCTAATTAAAATTAGATATCACTTTACTATGCCAAAATCCATGCTTTTATAAGATCTGGTTAAGAATGATGGCTGATCTGAAATATGGATGTTTTGATGGTCATCTTCTTCTTCATTTTTGTCACTTATTGATGTTGAAAACCAATCAAGACTACATATTCGTGATGTGGGAAATTAATGTGACATGTATTCGTTCCTTAATAGATTCACATTTTAATTTTAAATTTTATATTTATTTTTATTTTGGAATATATATTTTTGGATTTTATATATTTTATAGGGTGGTAGATCTTCCTAATAGAGTCACCAAACACTATTGGTGAAATAATATTTTGCAAGAAGATTATTGGTTTTCACTAACGGTCATGGGGGCTAAGCCCTCCTTATTTGGTATGGGGAGGCTCCCATTATTGAATGTAGGGATGAAATAAATTGTGTGGTATCCATTAGGCTAGGGATCACATGAGAATACTCCACTAAAATTATGGAAAACTACTTATATAGTGTACAAGGGAGGAATTAGTTTACATAGATTTAGATGGGTGTAGGAGAAATAGAGAGATAGGGTTAATCTCATGATTAGGAAATAGAATATTCTCACCAATAGTAACCAAAGTAGATCCACATTAAATAGAATTAATCAACTATGTAAGTAATAGTAATACTACTTAATCATAGACACAAATTTCTATAGATCCATTAATCAAAGATACAAAGTTCCTACTTGGTTGTACACGATTATAGTACTTGCGAAGTTAGAAAGTAGATAGGATGGAAGAACATAGATAAGGAGATAAACTAATGTATCTTTATTGCTTTAAGTAGTAGTGAAATATAACAACTTACAACAATCAATAATTGTTAACACTTTGGAATGGAGAAACCATTCCAATTTATAGCTTATAAAATTTCTCTTCATCTCCGTCATGTGAATTTTCATCTCACCACCACTTATGACCTTTCACATTCCTTAGGAATAAAATTAAGTCCTTTTATTATTTTTGAAAAGGGAATTTTACAATGCAACATTAAGTCACTTAAGTGAATAAGAAGAAAGAGTAAAAATGTACATTCCCAATGAAGAAATAGAATTCTAGAGAGAGAGGGAGGGAGAGAGAAGAAGAGAGAGAAGTGAAAATATTGAGATGAGAAATCTTATTATTGATGAATAAAATACTTTTGATGAATCTTGGGAGAATGCTCTGAGAATGAATTTATTTTCGGTTGACCTCCTGTTGAGTTAAAACATTTTGATTGTAATGTCTTCTTAATGTGAAATGTATACACACTCCAAAACATTGAATAAGTGTTCATAAACAATAATAAGAGACTTAAAATATGTAGACATGAAATGATTGCATTGTATTGCAAACATGATGATATTGAGTTCCTCAGTAGCCTACGATTGAAGAAAAAATATTTAACATACACTAGTTCATTATAACATGTTCCTTTCCATGGTGTGATTCACATGATGTCCCTCCTCTTGGAAAGATATTTGAAAAAAAGGTAAAATTTAT
Organism: Taxus wallichiana var. yunnanensis; assembly: GCA_018340775.1. Classification (NCBI taxonomy): domain Eukaryota; kingdom Viridiplantae; phylum Streptophyta; class Pinopsida; order Cupressales; family Taxaceae; genus Taxus; species Taxus wallichiana. The sequence continues at coordinate 566,264,877 of CM031240.1, forward strand.
AATGTGGAGGTCATCATATTCCTCCACATGACTTCTTTGAGCTCCATAATTCATCTTAGTTACAAAGATGTATCCTTCTTAGATGGAAACAATTGTTATCGCCAAATCAATACAGACCTTTGAATGGACAAGATTGTGAATATGATGTTTGGTATGATTGGGTAATATGGGATAACCTCTCAAGTTGTGGGACTTGGGATTGAGGTGAACCTCTAGAGAAGGTCGGATTCCTCTTCCTATACTAAGTGCTATACTACACCTAGTGTAATAAAAAAGCTAACTAGACCTATTCTAACTTGTCATGGGATTAGGGAAAGAGATTTTGTAAGAAATAAAATCTACACTAAGTATGGTGATGGACCAACAAAAATGGGTATTGCTAGATAAATTTCTAATCTTCAAACAGAAAGGGTTGATTTGAAGAGGGTGAGAAAATACACCATAGTTCAATTTCACCTACTACAACTTACAGAGGGTAAACAAGACACCAAAAACTATGAAGCAAGCATTCCCTTTGTTAAGCTCAATAAAACAAACAAGTTTTCAATCTACCAAAGAATAAGGATGAAAATGAGAAGGATGAGAAAGCATCAGAACCCAACCACATACAAAACTTCACTACTAGATAAGTATATAACCTCTAAAAAACTACAATGGAAACTTAAATTTGCATAGTGTACCTGTAAGCATGAGAAAGGCACAAGGATGTAGAAGGAATGATGAAAGGACTAATATAGTCATAAAACACACATTTTTATAAATTCAATCACGTGCACGATGCATAAATAAATTCAGAAGAGGAAAAATTTTCCATTACAATACTAGAAGAGATGATTGAAAGTTCCCCAATCCATAAAACTAGTAGAAAGAGAGAGGATTATTGAAAAATGTGCACTTGTTTAATTGTCCAACCCCTAATTATCTAACACCTTCGAGTGATATTTTCCTTTACATTTATAGAAAATACATGTGAGAGAAGAGAGTAGAAATCATAAATTATTGGCATAAAATGTAGCACATGATGGCCTAAATTAACTACATCAATAATCACACCACCTAGGAACACTCCATCATGCGCCATTAATTCAAAATTTGAACTTATCCTATCATTTAATTTAAAAATTATTTTTAAAAATATTTTAACAATAAAAATATAATTTTATTAAAATATTTTAATAAAAATAAAATTTAATAAGTTTTTGGTGGGACCCTCCCTTAGGGTCGGTTTACTTCAAAGGGACTTAATTTGCAAGATGGACCAACTCGGTGATTGGCTCACCCCAACTCACTAAGTTGGTCAAAAAGCTACTCTCCATTCTCAACGTTTCCACCACACTTGAGTTTAGCTTGTTGAGCTCTACACATTTCCCCTTATCCACCGATTCATCGATGTGAGTTAAATCTCAAGATATTTTACTTTTACGTGACTCGTCTTGAATACCTCAGCCATGCATTTGTTCGTTGTTGATCATCCTTGTAAAATCGACCACCCTTCGCCATTTGAGAACTCACCAAATCCTCTCTAAACATGACTTAGATCTTGCAATGTCACCTTTTCCCTAACATAGACTTAGCATCCATGTTTGAGCTCCTGAGTGGATCACCAAATCATGTGAGCCCAACTTAACACCAATCAAGTCTACCTAATCTTTTATCTCTGTAATATGAGCCTATATCCCTGCAAACCATCGTTTTACTCTGTAAAAGTTTGATATTTATTATTACTATCTTGAAGAGCTTGTTACATTGTTATTACCCTCTAGCACCTTGAGATTCATGTCATCAAGAAACTCAATCCTCATCCTACTCTTCTTCCATTCTTTTTATTGATGAGCTTGGCATTAACTCCTCAGAAATTGGTCTTATGTCATGTTGGTTCCCCCACGATTCACTCCTTGCCCTCGAACAACATTCTAACTCCACGCACTAGCTAGATTCTTTGGCATCCAACTCAGTTTCTTGATGACACATTCATTTGGAGGATTTCTCCTTTGGCTCGCCATCTCTTTATTCCCACTTGGCCATGCTCTCTTGAATTTTCCATGTTGAAGGCTAGAACGTGTAATCTCGACATCATTTGGTCATGTGCTATTTTGGCTGGATGGCCACTTATTTTCGATTATCCACTAGCATAAGTGATCACCATTTTTCTATGCGCAACATGGATTTTACACCATGAAAGTTCATAAGGGGAAATCTGGGTCTCCAAGGCCACTTTTCCCATGCATTGTCTTAACGATTCGATCTTGAATTTCTACAATCTCCCGAAGCTCAACTGCACATTAGCTGATTGAGCTACATTTAGTTTTGCCAACATTTGATTCAAGCCCCAAATTGAGAAATTATAGAGCTCACCTAATACATCAATGAGAATAGTTCTACCTACAACCACCCTCTCCCAATGATCAAATAATACATTTTCCCAAGCCCGTGTCATTGATTCCATCATATTGGCCCAACATTCCTTTGCCATGGTCTATCATCGAGTGACCTACTTGGTGTTACCGAGTTATATCACTAGCTTGACCCTCTAAGTTATTCCCTATACATCTATCTTTACTCCACCTTCAAGATAACCATGACATGGATCTTGATCTCCCGTGATCTCACTTGCTCTCTAAATCTACACTTTTCCTAACTCGCATGGAGATTCACACTCATGTATTGAACTCTTGATGTTCTTGCTAATCTGAACTCATATGTGAATCAAATCACAACTTTTTTATTAGTAGAGCTCTGAATGAGATTCCCCAAATTTAGTTTATTTATTTAAATTTTGATTTTGATTATGGGCTCGATCAATGAGCTATAGTGTTAAGTGAAATCATCACCATGATGAATGCATGAGGTCCCTTCTTGAACACCCAAGCTCTTCATTATCTTGAGCACTACCTTCAAGCCCATGGATCGTTATATTCATGAGCTATATGTTGATGATTCCATTAAATCAAGTTGAGATTTCCTAATTTATGAATGACTCCTTGCAAGCTCATTCATCATGACCATTTTCCTCTAGCTTGACTCATCAAGCTTATTTTCCAAACTTAACTCGGCTTATGATGTTGTATAAATCTCAAATGTGATCTTGTTTCACTCATGTAAAAGGAATGAGTCACTCTCCTTAGTTGATTCAATCCACTCAACCCCATCCAAATCAACCCATGCTTGAACGATTTGAGTTAACTCAACCCATGAGTGAGCTCCAAGCTCACTCCCGGTTCTCACTTAACTCGATCATAGAATTGGTTACACCACCATCCTTCTTTTTTGCTTCCATCTTGAAAAAACTCGAGCTTAAGTGGGCTGACTCACCTTTAGTTCACCCAAAGAATTTACATTGAGTTTCTTCCTTTGTTAAATTCTTGAAAACTCACCAATCAGCATGTCAAGCTACTTGGCAAGCTATTTTGAGCTCGAAACCCCTCTCTAACTCACATAATATGATCTTTCTCCCGATTTGTGAACTTCATTACGTTTTATTGAAACCGAGGAGGTAATAAAAGAACAACATGACCTTCATAACATGATTTCTAAATTTTAATAAATTTCTCACACTCCTTGGAAGAAAGTGGACCCACTAAGGCCAAAATTAGTACTACAAGCAAACTCATTAACCTCAAAGACCCAAAATAGGAGAACACGTTGAAATGATCTTGAAATTTCCCGTAATTCTCAAGTAGATGTGCCTTTAACACCAAATTTTTCTTGTAAGGTCCCAAAATGTTTCATGAAGGGGTTTTTGGTCCTAGGGTCTAATTGACCCACGTTGTCTAATTTTTCCATGTTTGTAAAATTAGATAAAATTTTTGACCCTCTCAGGATGATTGCCTACTAAACATGCTTCTAGTAGTCCTTAATTCATCTATTGGGAATGGAGTCAATATGGAATCTTGAAAATGATTTGATCTTCTGTGATGATACATGATTTTAAACTCTCCAAAGTAATAATAAGCATGAAATGTAATAACCTCGACAAATGTTTGAAACTTACAAAACACTATGGAATTTGAATGAAGCATCCGAGGAATTAGAAATATCGTGAAACTCTTTTTAAAATTTGAACCTTCCTCCTCCCAAAATGCTCTAATGATGATACAATGTGGAAGAACAACACAAAAAAAAACAATAAATAAAGAAAATTAATGATAACAACACACAACGATGTGCAAAGCACTTTGGAGGAAAACATCTAACTAAGATGTACAAGGGGTGGAATGATCTCAAAAACAATTTTTGAGATGTATCCCATTCACATAAATGGGAAATTCTTCTCCATTGAGCCTAGATAGATGAAAAAATTCACCTCCTTGTAACTTGTGATAATGTATGGACCGCTCCAGAGAGCATCAAACTTGGTGTGCTTTCCTAGTTTGGCTCTATCTTCATCCCATTTGAGAACTAAATATCCCTCTTGAAAATTCCTATCGAACGTGTTCTTGTCAAAAATTCTTAACTTGAGCCATATTTTGCTCCAAAGTCTTCATAGCCTTTTTCCATACTTCTTCTAACTCCATGAGCTCAACAAACCTGACTGTCAGAGGATCATTCCTCATAACCTCAAGTTAATGAGCTAACTCCAAAGAAGGTAAATCCAAGGAGAATGGAAGTTTTGATTCTCTTCCATATACAAGCATGAAAGGATAATTTCTAATGGCCCTTTTAGGTGTGATCTGATCTTCCCATAAAGAAGTCTTAAGTTATGTGTGCCAAGTCCTCTTGTTTGTTTCCATAGTGCATTTGATAATCCTTATGAGATTCTTGTTTCTAGACTCTACCAATCCACTTCCTTGTGGATAGTAATTGGATGAAGTTTTGAGATAAACTCCATTTTAACAACCCATTCACTACACTTTAGACTAAGAAAATATATTACATTGTCTAAATTGAATTTAAATGGAACAAATAACCTTGTCATTATACCTTTTAAGAAATCAAGAACTGTCTTCTCATTGCTCTCCTTCAATGCTACCACCTCTTTCCATTGAATGAAATATTCCATTGTAGTAAGGACCCATTTATGTCCATCACTGGATTGAGGATTAATCATTCCAATGAAATCCAACCCCCATTAAATGAAGGGTTGATCCAATTGAATGGGATGCAGTGGAAGATCTGTGAGTTTCTACTTCCTAGTGAAAAGGGCACATTCCTTACACTTCCTTACCCAAAGATGGGAATCTTTGAACAAATTGGCCAATAATAATCGACTTGCATGATCTTGGTAGCAATTTTTCATGTAGAATAATGTCCTCTAGATAGGCCATTGTGAAACTCTTCTATTATCTTACTTACCTGTTCCTGTCCATGCACCGAAGGGGAGCACCATTAAAATCCCTTCAAAGAGAACTTTATCTACCGTAACATATGGATTAGAATGAATATGGAAATTCCCTTTGATTTTTATCCATGTCAATAGGGTATGCTCCTGAGAAAAGTAAACTCTTCATTTTGGATAACTAGTCAACATGATCATCACCTTCATCAATGTTTAGGAGCATCACATCCTCATCACCTTTTGATTCCAGTGTCTACAACAAGTTTTCGACACAAACCTTTACCTCTGAAAATTTTGGTAAATTTTATATGTACATCATAATCCATCACCCTTTTGATCCATCCATCATGCTTTTCATTCATCTCTTTGTTTAACAAAATTCCTTAACACCGGATGAGACACCATCGATGAATTTTTTTTGTTGGACAACATGTGCTTGAATTTCTTCAAATCTCGAATAACCACAAAGACTTGTTTTTCAATGAATGAATATTTGATCTCATAGTATTTGAGGGATTGACTGAAGAAAGCAATTGGTTTCTCCATCATATCATCATTTTGTTGGGTGAGGATACTTGAAATGCTCTCTTGACTTGCAAAAGCATAGATAATAAAATATTTATCAAACCTGGATTCATCAACATGGGATCTTGAGAAATGGATTTTTGATGGCTTTGAAGCTCTTGATTCCTTCCTTTTCCATGAGAATGGAATATTATTCTTCATCATGGTTGTCAATGGTTTAGCTAATACTATGAATTGAGAGATGAATCTCCACACAAATTTTATGGTTCCTAGAAAACTCTAGAGACCCTTCTTGTGACTTGGGAGAGATAAGGATATAATCAAATGAATCCTGTAGCTAGATTGATTGATGCTCCTTCCAATAAAAAATGTGCCCCAAAAAATTTCCTTCATGTACTGTAAAAATACATTTCTTGGGATTAAGTGAAACTCCAAACTCTCTACATCTTTGGAAAACCTTCCTTAGATGTGTGATGTTGTCTTCTGCATGCTTAGAGTATATAGTTATATCATCAAGGTAAACCAAGATGATGTCATTTATTAGTCCCTTAAATTTCATTTACATGTCTCTTTGGATAGTAGCCCCAACATTGGAAAATCTAAATGGCATTTTGTTGTAAGCGTACCTTCCTCACTTGGTAGTGAAATTCATTTTGAATTGACTGGCTTCTTGGAATAGAATTTGATTGTAAATGAAAAATCCATCGAGAAAATAAAATATTTGAGCTCTGCCACTACGCGTTTAAAGGATTTTATCCATCGATGGAAGGGGATAATGATCTTTCAATGAGGCATGGTTCAAATCCCTGAAGTCCACACATAACTGAATTTCTTAGTTCTTATTCCTTACAGGGACTAGATTGGCTACCCAAGAGGAATTCTTGATAGGAAAAATTATACAGGCCTTGATGAGTTTGGCTAGCTTCTTTCTCATTAGTGGCTCAATTTTGGGATTAATCCACCTCTACTTCTGATAAACTAGCTTGGCATTAGGATAAAGTTCGATGATATGTTATGCTAGATCTAGATCAAAACCACATAGGTATTTGTAGCTCCAAGTTAAAATGTCGTGATACTCTCAAATTTTTGATGAAATCTTCTTTCTCTTCGGGGAGTTCATACTTTTCCTATCTTTATAAAATTTTCATTTCTACCTTGACCTCCTCAAAATCTTCTTCTTTGACCACCATGTTAGAGCTTTTTCTTTTGGCTTGATCATCTCCGAATTGAAAATGGAGTCGGAGTAACTTATCCTTTTGGTAGATTGTTTATTTTAAATTGTATTATTTTATCACTCTATGCTTCTTGCAACTTATCTTGGTTCTTCGTATAAAAATATACTTCTTATTCTAAGAAAAGGACAATTTTTTAGTCATTATCAAACAATTGTCAGCTACTCACATTATCAAGAATTATAGTTCAAACCACCATTTGAACATATTTATACCCTTCTTTCATGATATCAATCGGTATGTCGTATTGCAAGCCAATCGTAGAAATCCTATCGACATCTTGATTTTGATTTCTAGGAATAACATGAATCCCAAAAGCCTTGAAATCTTCAATCAGATCCCAAATCCAGTTCTTATATGATCTTGAAATATCATTTTTAGATGCATTGGGTGTTTTCACTTGATGAACAAAAAATTCACTATCTCCAAAAATAGTCAAGGCTTTGATTCCCTTCTTTTGATCTAGTTGAATTCCTTGCATAAGGGCCTCGAATTCAGCAAAAAAATTAGTATGATTGAATTACAACTAGAAATATGAGAAGTAATTATCTCATTTTGGATAAATTATCATGAAACAAGCACTTGGATCCATTCTTACTACTTGAGCCATCGAATAAAAATTGTCACATTCCCTCATAATTTCTTTTTGTGTTTTGACAAGTTGTGGTATGATCGTACCTTCTTCATGATTGTATTATGTACCCAATCTTGTCTCTTCAAAACAAAAAACCAACTTCTTCTTCTTATAATTCATCAACATAGGGATCATACGATGATCTACACTTACCTCATCCAACATAGTATCAAGGAATTCTTCCACAAGAGTGGTTGGTTCTTGATCAACAAATTCATCCTCTCAATCATGGATGGTAGTATAATTCCCATTTATAGGACTAGCGGTATAGGGCTCCACATGATTATGAAAAATTGGTTCCTCCTTTATAATCACTTTAGTTTTGTGTCAATTCTTAAGGATCATAATCAACTAATCAGGACAGAAACCACACATCTTGGTAGTAAAATCTCGTGATAGGAAAATGATGAAGAAAAGAGGAAGATCAATGAATGATATGTCTTATGTGAACAAAACATTGGGGCATGGATGGATAGTAAGATAAAGTCCTTTGATGAATCTGATGGTTTGAACTATTGTACCATCTAATTGAACAACTCCTCTAGATACTAGTGTATATAGTATTCCTAACACGTGTGTAATTTTCTTGGGCATAAATGAGCTACTAGCATCAAAATTGATCATGCGATTATGTACCAAATGATCACCAATGATTAGGGAAATATAAAATGGTGGTGGTTTTTTTACCTTAGGAATAATTTTCCCTTTTGGTTGACAAAAACTTGTAGCAGTTTCTACCCCATGACCTAATGATTCATCAGTTGTACCAAAAAGTTTCAGAGCCTCTTGCAAAAATTTTCTTTGAGAAGGAATTGAGAGTTCCTCCCACATGGTAACACTCAAGTTGGTCTTCTTAATTTTTTCAATGATGCTGAAGTGAATGACACCTAATTTTTTGAAATTTTTCTCCACAAAGGGGATCCTCCTTTGGAAAATTTTTATTAGGCACCGTGACACCCAAAACATCTTCTTTTCTTATGGATTGAGTAGGTTACGATTATGGTAGTTCTTTCACGCATATTTATCAACTTGCCGCTTATGGATGAGGATGTAAAGTGGATGCTTGATCATATTTGGAAGGTTGATATTCCATTTCTCTCTATTTGGAATGAGTGTTTTCTACCATTGATGAAGAATCTGCATTCAAACGATAAAAATATTCTTCTTACCAATTTAGGAAAGTGGTTTCTTCAGGGGCCTATAGTTGATCTGTTTCCTTCTATGTAGACTTTTCTTATGACTTGGATGGATCAGATATGGTTTTAACCATAAGGGCCTAGATAAGAACTCCATTGGGGAAAATATTTTTATTGTAGGGTTGGGAACAAGGATAGCACCATTCATATTCTTGAACTAGATTATTATGGATAGGTACAAGGGGATATAGAAGAGCTAGCAACAATAAGATTCCTAAAGTTTATATGCTTGACATTCACAACTTGATTTTATGATTGATTATTTCTTTAAAAGGTGTATGGTTAACTGTTACTATTGATGATTTTTCACTAGTATGGATGGTTATATTTAAATGTTTTCCTCTTGAGTAAAACAAAATTATTCCCAAAAGTTTGCAACAGTGACTTGAATTCAAATAGATTGTTTGAAGGAGTGGCGGTAGACTGAAATAATTACTTAGAAGCTACTTGAATATGAGCAATGGTAGGATAAGTGTTTGTAAGATCCATAGATAATGGTATTGACAGTCATGGAGCTATATTTCCATCCTAAATCAAGGAATTATCCACTCTTATGGAAACTTCATAGGCATCAAGTAGTGTAGTCCCTCCCATGGATTGGATCGTAACTACTAGATTTATATTCAATGCTCACAAATAGTACAAGAATGAATTATTTTGAGAAGGCTTTATGAATTCCACAACCCTATTCCAAGTCCTTTGGAATCGAAGTTGAAATCACTCATGCATTCTTAGGGATATCTCTCTATGGTAGTGATTTGTTCCAAGAGTGACAGTGGTCACTCTTGTCTTCAAACTATTTACACATATTTTCTCCCAACATGTCCTAAGTTGTTATAGTACCAACTTCTAAACCATGAAACAATTGAAGTACTTTTCCTTGAAGGAAGTGGCAAAGAATCGACCGTAACATTGTCTTTTGTAATATTATGTATTGTGCAAATGCTGGCTACATAAAGAATATGTTCCACTAGAGTAATATGAGTTTCCCCATGTAAAGGTAAAAAAATTTAGTGCCACACCAGGTATAGGATCACGTTGAGCCAACTTAAGAGGACTCAAGCATTGAAAGGACGAAAAACCTAGTTCCTTCCTGTGGGCTGCCATACCAATAAGAGGATGATTGTTCCTTAGTTGAAGAAACCTTCCATAAGGAGGAGTTAAATGACGCCTACGAGGTGATGTTGAAATTCCTCTTCTCCTTCTCCTTGGAGGAGATAAGGATAACTTGATATGCTAATAATTTCCTTCTTGTCTCATAGAATCTCTTGTCTAAATTCTTTGCACAAGTTAACACAATGATATTTGAAATCCAAGGATATGGAGTCTCCAGGTACTTTGATTCATGCAAGTATGAAGAGAATTACTAACTCTGGTCCCATAGAGCATGCCAAAAACTGTTATCGCCAAATCACTACACCCTCCGAATGGCCAGAATGTGAACAAGATGTTTGGTGTGATTGGGTAACATGGGATCACCTCTCAAGCTGTGGGACTTGGGCTTGATGTGAACCTCTAGAGAAGGCCAACTTCCTCTTCCTATACCAAGTGCTATACTACTCCTAGTGCAATCAAATAACTAATTAGACCTATATTAACCTATCATGGGATTAGGGAAAGATATTTTGCAAGAAATAAAATCTACACTAAGGATGGTGATACACCAAGAAAAAGGGTTGTTGCTAGATAAATGTTTGATCTTCAAACAGATAACGGTTGATTTGAATAGGGTAAGAAAATACACCACAATCCAATTTCCCCTCTACTGCAACTTGAGAGGGTAAACAAGACACCAAAGACTATGAAGCAAGCACTCCCTTTGTTAATCTCAATCAAACAAACAAGTTTTCAGTCTACCTGTGAAGAAGGATGAAACTGAGAAGGATGAGAAAGCATCACAACCCAACCACATACAAAACTCCACTACTAGATAAGGACAAAACATCGAAAAAATGCAATGGAAACTTGAATTTGCCCTATGTACCTGCAAGCATGAGAAAGGAACAACAAAGTAGATAGAATGATGATAGGACCAATAATAGTCACAAAACACACTTTTAGTACTTCAATCACATGCACAATGCATCAATACATTCATGAAGAGGCAAAATTTTCCATTAAAATACTAGAAGAGAGGCTTGAAAGTTCCCCAATTGACCAAACTAGTAGAAAGAGAGAGGATTCTTGAAAAATTTGCACTTGTTCAATTGTCTTACCCCTTAGAATGAGATTTTCCTTTACATTTATAGAAAATACCCATGAGAGAAGAGAGAAGAAATCATAAATTCTTGGCCTAAAATGTAGAACATGATGGCCTACAATAACTACATTAATAATGACACCACTTAGAACACACCATCATGTGCCATTAATTCAAAATTTGAACTTTTCCTATCAGTTAATTGAAATAATATTTTTATTAAAATATTTTAGTAATAAAAATATCATTTTATTAAAATTATTTAATAAAAATAAAGTTTAATAATTTTTGGTGGGATCCTCCTTAGGGCGCTTTACTTGAAGGGACTTAATTTTCAAGATGGCATAACTTAGTGGTTGGCTCACCTACCAACTCACCGAGTTGGTCGACAAGCTACTCGCATGTTCAATGTTTCGCTGCATCAAGTTTAGCTTGTTGAGCTCTAAACATTCCCTCTTATCGGGTGATTTTTCAGGTGAGTTGAATCTTGAGATATTTCACTTGTGTGTGACTTGGCTTGAACACTTGAGCCATGCATTAGTTTGTTGGGATCTCAACCCTATCAAATTTACCACCTTGTGCCATTTGAGAACTTTCCAACTCCACTTTGAACATGACTCAGCTCCCGTGGTGTCACCTTGGGCCTAACATATACTTAGCATCCATGTATGAGCTCTTAAGCATCTCGCTAAATCATATGATCCTAAATTAACACTAATCGAGTCTACCTAATCTATTATCTCTACAATCGAGCCTTTGTCCCTAGTAACCTTCATTTTCTCCATGAAGTCTCCGTAGTACTAATTTTTTAACAACCAAACCCAAGCACATCAACATATCATCTAGAATATTCTAAAGCTCACTTGAGGTACACACAGTGTCAATCCTCTCCTTTATGTGAGCTTCATGAGAATATTCTTTCTTACATGGGGATGTATTGTAACCAGAGGATAGATGTAATTATCCATAGGATTTTAGATGTAAGATTTTACTCCTAGTTAATGTATCCCAAACATAGATTTAACATGATCAACTAAAAGTAGAATCAACCATGAAATAAAATTGAGGAAACTAGTAACATACACATGAACATAAGGGGAAAAATAGATCAAGATCCATTGCAAGAGTGTTATAGAACTGCTTCATTATATTTATAATTCAAATACAATAGCTAAGATTACATCAAGAATTTCCATCCATGGAAAATGTTCATAGTAGCAGAACTTTCTTTACATCATAGATCTCTCTATTAGACTCATTAAAAATACTTACTCATTCATCCTTCTCTGTTTATCTTTTAGAAATGACCCTCTATAACAAGCATTCGAAGGAATATTCTCCTAACCATCCATCATCATCTGCAAAATCCTGTTGGAATCTTCTCATGATTTCTCTACCACTACTTAGGAATCTATCAGATGTCACCATGTGTTTCCCTCAATCGAGTGTCTTTAGCATGCATGTGCTAGCTAATCCTTAACAACCTCAACTCCTTATCCTTTCATGATAACCATAATGATTCCCTGGAATATCCTTTTCTTGAATCACAAGTCTTCATAGCTTATCCACATCTATATCTGGTCACTTTTTTATTCACTCCCTATGTGTGTCTTTTTCTTATTTTTCTAGAACTTACAAATTTCTAACTCCATCCTGCCTTGGCGTAACCCTTCATGCCTCTTGAAGGACTACTTCTATGTGTTCCTTCACATCATGTCTCTATATGCCATAAAGGTTTGTGCCTTAGGTATCTATTTTATTTTAGGGGTCCAACATCACCCCACACTAAATTGGTTTCCGCCCCAACAAAACTTCATGCTAACCGAGAAAAAATCTTGTTGACCAAAACCTATTATGGTAAGAATGCTACTCCAAATAATAAAAAGTAGTGGTAGGGAAAGAATCTGAGTAAAGAATTAAAGAATGGGGGTGCTTATACGACCAATTGAAGGAGCTCAAGGAATTCCACGTTTATCTCATCCTTCAATTTCTCCTAGGAATTTAATTATAATAAGGCCTTTCCCAGCGCGTCCCCTATGACATTAGGCATACGGTTTAGGATTATTTACTCCACTTTCCCCTTTAATGCACTGATGGCCACCCCTAACTCTGCGCACAAACACCCTCAAACTCATCCATCCACTCAGTGATGGAGTCTTGGAGCTCACCGATTCTTAAATCTAGATTTTCGTGCTTTGTTTTGATCTTTTTTCTCTAGGTCATGGTGTTAATGACCAATTTTTTGTGCTCTACCTTATTGGATGGGGTGGTCTCCTTAAAAAAATTAGGGCTGCCTCCTCCTCTGTCACCCTTTTTGATTAATAGCTCGCATTTCCTACATTTATTGAAGCATTTATCTACTATTATATTCACCTTCTCGAGTTGGGAGAAAAATTCTTCCAATGTAGTGATCTAGGATTTAACGGTGACCTTATTCTCTTCCTTTTATTTTTGGAGCTCTGCAATCATCAGGCCCATGCTATCCTTGATGTTAACAAATAACATCCCTATGAGGTCCTCAAGATACTCCATCTCATTCATTGGAATTTATCCTAGCTTGGCTTACCAATGTCGGATACTACCCCAGAATGTTCTTCACGAGGGTTTCAGCCAGCTCAGTCATATGCCTCCTTTGTCCATGCCTTCTCTCCCCTTAACCCCTTGCGTAACCTATCTATTTCCTTCTCCTTACTCTTTCTTTTTGTGATCAAGGTATAAATAACTACCACTATATCTAGACTACGCCAAATTACCTCTGAAGACATATTTTACAAGGCATTACATGCCTTCTCATCTATAAGGTGGTTAGGATCCACCACCTTATATGTATCTCCCCCTTCTTCTTCAATTGGATGGTCTCGATCACATGATCGTTGACCTTGAACTCAAGTTCCTCGGTGTGGCGAGTGTATATTCCCAACCGAGAATCTTCCTGGTTTTGGGAACACCCCCGTCTTGATCCAAAAATTCCCAACCATGAAACTTTTCCAATGGGAGGATGGCCTAAAACATTGCACATAGGAACTTATTGGGGTCATCCACAATGTCCATGTGTGGGGATATTGGTGTCCACTTATTCCTTGTAGCCTTACACTTTTTCCTCTACTTCTTCATCCCATGGGTGAATCCCATGTCCTCCTTTATGGCAAAGGAGTCCCCTTATATTTCTTTCCACTAGAATTCTATGGTGTAGCATCTTTGCATGTCAGAATCTTCTTAGCCCCTACTAAATTTTCTTTGCCTTCTTCTCATGCCTCACATTTTTGGCCTTCACTTTAGCCTCCTTCCTCTCTAACTCTACTTGTGATTTTCTTTGAAATTGGTGTGGACTTCTTCCTTTGAGACCATTATGGGGCTTGATGCATCATGCCTCTTCTATTTCTTTTCCTTAGGCTCTTCCTTATTTTATTCCTCTTCCTTGCACCTTGGTGATGAGGTGTTGGCGCCACCTTGTTATGATGTGTTATCACCCTTCATGCTATTAGGTGCATGTAGTACTTCCTCTTCCTTGAAGTGTCTAACTTCCCTTCTTTTCTTGTTCTTCTTCTTCTTGTACTACCTTCATGGGTGGGATTGATGCCTCCCATGGTTTTGGAAAGGGAGAGTTATAACCTCCACCTCAATCCCTCCCTGTGTTTTGGGGCACAACTACATGAACACCCAATGGACATAACCCTTGATGGTAACATTGACTTGTGGGTGTAAGTACAGGAAATATGGATCCACAATCTAGACATAGGTAGGTTGAGTGTTATACTTTTATGTAGCATGAAATGTGTGGACATCAACACCCATATTTTCTACATAAAAAATTAATTTATACACGTCCTTAAACCATTGATGGTGCACTTCATGTATCTAGAAGTGAATGTAAAGGGGAGCTTGCACCATGGCCCCATCTCTCCTTTAGCCATCATGAACCTTGCTAGATAGTAGTGTTGGGTGATGAAAAATTTTACCCTGTCACCAACAACTTGTGGAAACTCATGGGGGATGTGCCACTCATTCTAAAATCTCCACACAACTACTCAAACCACATATTCATTCGTGCTTTGTAAGTATTTGAAATGGTCCCATTGTAAGTGAAATGTGTGAATTGGAATGCAAGGGATGCATGCATAGGGTGAACCCAAATGTTCCCATCTGGTCCATTTGGGATGCCAATCTCCCAAAACATGATTAATAACAGGATGGATCCCCAAGTGATCTTCACTCCTACCTTATTCTATACCCATGCCTCTTTGATAATGTCATTCACAATGAATTGGGAAAAGTTATAGTGTGCCCTCTTGGACACCCTGTAAGCCATGTACATGAATATATGGTTGATGTCTGCATCCACCTTTCTGATGCACCCAATTTGTAGCTAATGAGTTGGGAGGTGACTCTTAGCACTGGGTCTAGGAGGTCTATGATTACATGTGACCTAACCCCCTTCTCATAATTTATCTTCTTTGTTAGCTCCTTGATCTTGGTAGTGGCACATAAATCAAGTGCCATATCTTCTCTAGTATTTTGCATGCCTATTATCATTTGAATTAGATGGCCTACGATTCTCATTCTTCTTCCTGCAAAGTAGAAGAATTATTTGTGCACCCGTGACATCAACCACCTAAAAAGAGGAGCGGGTTTGGAAAAGAAGGGAAGCTCCCATAGCTATAAAACCCTAGTCTTTTGTAGAGCTTGTTGTACTGAGTCATCAACCTTAGGGTTTATAAGATTGTCCACCATCGAGTGTTTGACATAAGGTTTGCTTGCATAATATTTTTTTTTTGTTTGTTCTATGGTTGTACTCATTGATCTTACATCTATATAGCTTCAAGCTCCACTTCTCAGCCTTGATAACTCCATGAGGGTACTACATCTTTGAGTAGATCTCCACGGGATCCTCCTTTTCCACCACTGGTTTATTTTTGTGTGCCTTCTTTGGTGCCATATTCCTTTCATTTACTTTTTTCATTCATTCCCATGGTGTTATGTTCCTCTCTTTTTACTACCGTAACTTGATAAATTATCCACTTCTATTTCACGTTACCTTCTTCCTTCTCTGTTGTCTTCTTCCCTCCATGCTATGTCACATATTTTACTACAACTTTGCACAAGTCTATTGGTTCGTGATAGTACCTCGTGTTGCTCTTTTTCACAAACCATCGTCACACTTCAAGCTCGGGAGAACAAAATAAATTCTCTAAGGAAAGGTAGTCAAAATGACTATCCTTATCTCTTATTTATACTTTATCGATGCCTTAGAGTTCCTCCGACCACGTGTCCTAATGTCATTTTTTAATAAAATACTTTTCTTCACTTAAGGAAACTTCCACGACTTCCTCTCATGCTTCGTAGCTATAACCTCTAGGTGATCCAACCACTTAGACTGCCACATACCTCCTTCACATGCATCTCTCGTGCTGAAGTACATAACCTTTGTGCCATCTACTAAGTAGTTCCCTATAATTTTTCCTATCTTATGTCATACCACATGATCCTTCCCTTCTTTTGGTCTTCATGTTCTTTCAACCCACCTTCCTAACTACACAAAATTTATGCACCTTTTCCATCCACACACCTTTTCCATCCTCGTCGCTCATTCTTCTGCCTTCATGCTAATTTTTCCCAACATTTTGGCCTCCATGTTCAATATAGCTACTACCTCACCCCACACAAAAATGTATGTGTGGTCCCCTACGCATAGAACCTCTTACAATGCAATTAGCTACCGACACACCAATGCATAAAAAAATGAAAATAATGACAAAGGAAACAAACAAAATACTAAAGGAAATATAAACTAATTGGAAAAACTACCTTATTTCAGATTACACATAAGCCTTATTTATAGTAGGGCTTTAACCTACTCCCATTGAAGTAACCTAGTAACCTCATCCCATCAAGTGCTTATAACTGACATGTTCCTAAATCGAGGATGTCCAAGATGATATATGGCCCTAACCAATGGAATTTCAATTTCCCAGGATGGCACAAAAATTTGGAGTCATAAAGCAAGACCATTTTCCCAACCTCAAATTGTTTTTTTAATATGGTGATCATGTCATGCTTTTTTTCACACCTTTTTAGTCTTCTGACTCCACCTAGCAAGTTATCTCCTTTCTTCCAACTATATTAACTTCTCCATGCACTCCTATAGTGCTTTCTCATCAGCTAATCCTCCTGCATGCACAATACGCAAGGACAGTAGCATAAACTCTACTAGTAAAACAAATTCCACGCCAAACACCAATTGGAATGGTGTGGCCTTGTTCAATATCTTGTAGGTTTTCCTATATTCCCATAGTATTGCTGAGACTTTTTCATCCCAATCCTATCTTCCCACATCACAAATTTTGGTCAGCATGTGACTCAATATCTTGTTAAATGCCTCAGTGGTTCTATTGGCTTATGGGTGATAGGGGGTAGTCTTGTGGTGGGCTACCATGAATTCTGCTAACAAAATATTGACCATCTCATTCAAAAGTGTGTGCCTATGTCACTAGTCAAGATTAAAGGACACCCATACATGTTGAGTATGTTTTCCCATAAGAATCTTGCTATTGTGTTTGTTGTGTAATCCTTTGTCAGAACTACCTCTACCCATCTTGCTAAGTAATCAGTACAAGTAATGATATTGTACAAATGAGTCCTTTACACACAAGGTGAAATCGGTCATACAAAATCAATGGCCCACTTCTCAAAGGTTTAGTGCTAGCTATCGATATCAAGGGTATCTCATCCCTTCTTCCTAATTTCCAAGGTGCTAGAAATGATTACAGGCCTTACAAAACTCAATACAATCCTGGTAGATGATTTCCCACTAAATCCCTTCCAGTAGAATCTTCCACATGATGGCATTCCCTACATAGTGCCCTCCTGCAATCCCACCATGTGCTTCCTCCATGATCAAAACACGCTCATATTCTAACACACACCGACATAAAACCTCATCTCTCCCTAGCTTGTATAAATCTCCACAAATTAACATGTAGGGCACAATGTCTATGGATAACTACTTCCTTTCAAATATCTTCGTTCCCTCCGGTGCCACACCCATTTTAAGAAACACAATAATATCTTCCAAGTTATAGGGCACACACAATCTAAAGATTTGTGCATCCGGAATTATATCCTAAATGTTTTACACATCCTCCCCGAGTCGATCCTTCATAAATGGTCGGCCCCGAGTTACACTTTCTTGGTTTCACAAAATTGTAAACTCAAACTCTTAAAACAACAGACCCACCGACATATGTGCCCTTTTAAAATGGGCTTGTTCACAAAGTAATTCAATGTCCTGTGGTCCATGTGGAATATAAAGGGTGTTACTGATAGATATTTCCTAAATTTGTGCAGCGTGTAGATAATTGATAGTGCTTCCCACTCTCTAATAGTATAGTTCTACTTTCTTTGGTATCAACTTTCTGTTAGGAAAACATAATGGGTAGTTAAAAATTCCTTCTCCAAGTTGTGCTAAGATTACCCCAATCATCATTCCTAAAGCATCAACATGTACATGGAGTGGCTTATCCCAAGAAGGAAAGCACTTTGTATGGGTGCAGTGATAAGCTAATTATTCAATGTATCAAATGCCAAATGTTGCACCTCTACCCAATGGAATGTACATCTATGCATCAAAATTCCTCCAAGTGGCGCGAGTGATTTTAGCATACCCCTTAATAAATTTCTAGGAATACCCTGTATGCCCAACAAATCCTTGTACTATGCTCTAGCTAGTAGACTCCCCATATAGACATCTAAATTAGGTCACACTCCCCTTGGTTCCTTTTCGAATAGCCAACTTAAACATATTCACCTAACCATGACCTCCCTATCCCACATTAACATTAATTTAATTATTTACAATTAAATTAATACTCATCCTCACTTCATTCATTATTTAAATACCTTAATTAAAACTAATTTCCACCTCACCCCACCACCTCACCTAGACACCTCACCATAAACCTATTTTTAGCATATTTCCCCCTTTTCACTTACCATAACTAACCACATGCCTACTCATTAAAACATAACATTTTGATCTACAAGAATAGACTGAGCTAGCCCAAGAGGATTTCCTACCATAACTCGATGTCGATTAACCCTAAACCGACACTCGTCACCCTAAACCGCCATCAATTATCTTATAAATTTTTGGTAGCCTTGTTTTGAATGTTAGCCACATTCTCAAGATTTCGAACGAAGGAGATCTACATGAAAGAAAGAACCAAAGCCCTTTCACATGTCCAGATAGCCATAGCCAACACCAAGACTTATCGAAGGCATTTACATTCATAACCACATTCCAAGAAACAATAGTGTAGCACTGAGAACCATTCCACAGATAAACCAACACTAGCATCTCCAACCACCTCTCCACCACTACAGGCATTTAGAATACATCTAAACTCCAAGTAAGCTGGTTTCTTCTCTATTACTGGTAGTTTTATTCTTTATTTTCTTTCATCTATTCACTATTTTTACTTAGATCTATCCCTTAGCTTCCTCTCTATCAACCACCCAATCACACCCCACCTAAACTTTGCAAAATCCTATCCCGAAACCACATCCCTCCCATATAACTTACAAACATCCTCCAAAATCTCTGTGTAATAGCAAATAGGACCCAAAACTCATTCTACATCATCCTCCACTTCCCCACGTCACCGAAATCTGGTTAAATCTAAGCATGGTCGGTCCATCCTATACGATATTGGTCTAATTAAGCGATATTAGTCACCCGACTATCAATCCAGCCTAATAACTCAACCCTTTGCCTACCCCAAAACCTCATTTAGAATATTACCACACCTATTTTGGACCTGTCACCTCACCCTCCCCCACAGAGACCTTTCTAGAACTCTTTGTTCCAAGATAGAAGAGAGCCCAAACATCCTCCACTTGACTTCCTATCACTTTTCACAGTTACCTATATCGGTCACCCTAAACAAGTAGCAGTCCTACCTAAAATAACATCGGTCATCTTAACCAGTGTCAATCTCTTTGTTTGATAATAATGTTCTAGACCAGACACCTAATTATCACACCCAAAACAACCCAAAATCTCACCCAACCTTACCAAGACTCTGTTTGTGACCTGCAGACCACCTGCACTACCCGCAACCCAATCCAAAACCTTTTACCTACATAGAATTTTAGTATTTAATCGGATCGATGCTTGATAGTAATCTGAGGCACCCAAATCAAAACGCTAGCACTAGATTCTTTTATTTACATGTTTAAGTTATTTTATATTGATTTATAAATAGTGGATTGATGACCTTCCAGGAAGTATCATACTTCTCGGATCTAGCATACGCTAGGAAGTCCACTATCATATGCTATTTAACTCTCTTTTTATGGTCTTGTTGTGTATTTCAGGTAGTTCCTCCTAGCCAAAAGGAAGCTCTCATAGTCAGCATTGGATCAAGAAGTCAGAATGCATGCAATGACCTTCAAACCAACCATCACAACAGGTATTCCTCCTTGGCCCACACCCTTATCTGTTTCTTCTAAATCCTTAAAGAAAATGGTGAAACATTTTGGCATGCCCAGTGGGACCCATCCAGGGTTCCTTGCATTTTATTCATTCCTAGGTGAAAGTTGTGTGTTTGTTTCCCTTTTGAAAATTTTCCACATTAATTTTCTTCTCTGGAATCTTCCTCTCTTTCTATTGTCTAAAAGCAATCGTGTTTTTGGTGCTATAAAAAGAATACTTATTTTTCTTTCATTAGTATTGCATTAGTGAAAGAACATTCCTCTTCCTATTCGTTACTTTCTACATCAAATATCACACTTCGATTTGGGATTAAAACACTTGCATAACATTTTGATTCACTTTATTTTAGCTCACTTTAAAATGAGGGTAACCTATACGCTAGAAGTCATGCCCACTGATGGTTGACATAGCCGAATCATAGAAAGCACATTCTTTCTTATCTCTCTTTACCAAACTACATAATTCAAAATATATACATCTTCTTAAAACAACATCCCACTTGAAAGAAGTTGTCAACAATCACAAAATCGAGGATTGATAGTGGCACACATCTAGTTATCTTTTTCTAGTACCCCATCAAAGAATGGCCCACCCCCACCATAACATAACCTGAAACCTCACCCTACCAAAATTTTGTTCCGATCCTCGTCAGTGACTCCTTGCGCTTGAACATTGCAAAATCCCTTCCCGAAATCTAGTTTTCCGAACTTAGCCATTTTTGGTCTTTTTGGTTAGCACGCACCTAATGTTATGCAACATAAAGTGTTCATGCACCCCCTTTAAATCCTTTGGTGCATGGTTTGAAGTGTCGACACGCGCATTTGGTGCACTTCACTATGTTGCACCTTTCTTGCATGCGCTAAGGCACATGCGCCTTTGTGTCAACAATACTTTTGTTGCGCCATGCATTTTGGTGCACCAAGGCGCACATATTTCGTGTTAAAACACTTTTGGTGCGCCAAAGGCACACATAACTTCATGTTAGTAGGTGTTTTGATGCACCAAAGGGCACATCCTTTCTGTTATCGACAGGCATTTTGGCACGCCACATGAAAAAAAGGTTAGCACATTTATTACAACCTCACCTATATATAGGCGCATCCACCCTGTCATTTTCATCAGACAAAATCACGTGATTATTCTTTTCCCTCTCGCACCACAAGCGCGCTTGTCATTCTCATATCACCTCATGTGGGACCCGCCACCTCTCGACATTATATATATTCTTGGTAAGTGGTCCTTTGCTCTTGTGTTTTGTGTTTTGGTTATTGGCTACTTGTTTGTGGGGATTAGATTAAATAAATCTGTGAAACCATGAACCCTCCCCTTGTTTTTTTTCTATCCTTCCCCATGCACTTCCCCTCTTTCCGATCTGCTGGTAAAGAGGACTCTGTCTTGGAAAAATTGCTTAAATCTCTGAGTTTTAGCTTCTTCATCACCCAAAGAACCCTGCAAGAGAAGCTTAAACACATGTAAACCCCTCAGGGAAAAGAATCAAGGCTTAAAAGTAAGATTGTATTTATTCCTCTTTTGGCGCATCCGCCACCCCTACAACATGATATACAGTCGTGCCAATGGCGCATCCACCATGCCTCTATTCCATAAAAAAAACTGCGCGCCCTCAAGGCACACTTCCCTTGCTTGCAACACCCACTTTCCCTATGCCCTCTTGGCGCACCAAACTCATGTGTAGCATTGTTAAAACTTTGCGCCATTGGTGCACCCTGCATCCATGCAACACCAAATTTATTTGCGCCAAGTACAAAATCATTAACGGCGCAGGCATCCATTATTACAACAACATCATGTCATGCAGACCTTCTATGCGCCGCGCCAAGTTCCCCTGTGGCGCATGAAAAAATGATGTTACACGCATTAAACCTACGCCCTTTGGTGCATCCTGTACCCATGTAACATGAAAAATATCAGCGCCTGTTATAAAATGCATACATATGGCGCAGGCGCACTTCTTCTTGCAACAACAAAAAAATGCAACCTACAGTATCCATGCGCCCTGCGCCCTTTGGCACTGATTTATCCTTGCAGCACCCCCTTTTCTATGCACCATACTATTTAACCCTGCAATCTGTAGTATTCATGCGCCCTGCGCCCTGAGGCCTTAAAATTGCTAACTCTTCCTTCTGTCAACGCTTTAATGGAAGATCAAACAGCTAATATGACTTTCTTGCGTTGGGTTTCACTTCTTCTTCTTGCAGATCAGCAATTGAGTTCATAATTACATATGTCAACATCAAGCAAGAGACCTACCAAATCTAAAGGCAAAGCCAAGCTCATAGAGGAAGAAATGAAGTACAAATATCGAGAGGTCGATGCCCGAATCCTGGCAGAGTGTGACCTGATATCGAGACTCGTAACTTGGCACATTGATATGGAGGATTTCTGGCCAACCTAAATGTCACAGAAGTCCGTGGATGGACAAACCGATGGGCAAAGGGGCTTCATTTTGCTGGTGGGATCCCAGCTTAGTGCCGTAAAACAATGAGTTCATGATGGTAGTAGCCCGCTACAACAAAGATACAAGATGTGTCCATAATGAGAAGGGTGAGGTCATAATCAACCTCACTTCCCGACACTTCAAATAATGCTCGGCATTCCTCATCACCGCACTTTGTGGCCAGTAAGCCGGAAGATTGCATCAAGGCTCGGGATGATAATGAGGATCAAGTGTATGCAAGTTGATGAATGAGGTATACCCAAGAATAAGAAGGTGGTGACTAGATGGCCACAAGTCATTCATCAAGTGATTTTTCGTAGGAACTCAAAGATACAATCACGTTCCCGAGTAGTGTATTTTGGGCTTCCTGACACCCACTACTTTCACAAATGGATGCTAAGATATTTAGAGACAATGAACAAAAATGTGCCAGATCAACGCTTCGAGTGGGCGAGATCATAAGCAGCACCATATCTGAGCAGCTCCAACAACTTACCACAACGGGGAAGTTCTATATGAACTCTTACGTAGTTTATGTTGTCAGCCTCAGAAAGGGATTATCCATCTTTAATGCGGTGCAGGGTTTGGCCCCAAGTCAAAATATATGAATACTATCTAGAACTCAAGCTGGAAAATAGTATCCCCCAGTTCACAAAGATTAATGATGCCTTCTTCTACGGCATCATCTACCTTTTGAGGCCAAACATGACTCACGGTCGTACGACCAAGAGCATTGTTGCAGCTACAGAGAAATGGGGAGCCTTGTTCACACAATTCCCCACCTTTACCTATCTAAGGGCAGCCAACTTCTTGGGGAACCAACCAAATTGCCGAGATACGCCGGCCCCAAGTTGATCCTGTTGGAGCTGTCAAGAGCTTATAACCTACCATGAAAAGTGCCTAAAGAGAAAGAAGGGTGGAACTCCTTTCCCCCTCACAGTGGGTAGGTATACTTGTCTCTCTCACCACAAAGCAAAGGATATGTTTGCAGAACTGGAGCTACTAAATCTGAAACATAACTTCCCGGCAAGGCCCAATTTTGACCCAAGGAATTGTCTCTCAGGCCAAACTCGATCCGATCCACATCCCACAGATCGAGGATATTTATATCGACCTATATCATGAGGTCGAGCTCAGGAGGAAAGACCATTCCCACTTGGCTTTGGCTGAAATCATCCAGTACGGTGTGGCCATCATCCCAAAAGGTTATCAAACTACTGATCAAGAAGTTGATCAGGTATATCTTGACACAAATGGGGACGATTGGCCTTTCACTGTAATTGATAGAACCAAAGCACCTCAGACAATAGAGGAAAGGGTCAAGGAAACTCTATGGAGAACGAGCATTGGTGTAGAATGAATGGCCTCATTTACCTCGGAGTTGATTTCACTACATCTCCATTGGGCAACGCACCTTCCTGGGAAAAACAACTGCCAAAGGGCAAAGGGAAAGGCAAAGAGGGTGAGTCAAGCTCCACCCAAGAGGAAGCTCCTGAAAGTCCTCCTTCCGCTTCACAAGAATGGGTTGTAATCCCGGAAAGCTTAGAAGAAGAAGCAGTGGAAGATGTTCCGATAGGCACATCCACTCAGGATGTTGCCACTACTATAACTATTGAGGTCCCTTCTATCCCTTCTCCTTCTCCTCCTTCCCCTCCTCGAGTGACCCAAGCGACCATTCCTTTGGTCGTGTCCTCTCCCCCATCTTCTACTGTTCCCCCTTCTTCATCATCCATCTTCTCTTCTCTCGCGGAGTTGTCCCCCACCATTTCTTCCCTCATCTCTCGCCTCCCTTCCATTCCTATGTCTACCTCCCCTCTATAGTCCCTTCCTCCCATGAGCACTTTCTCGGCTTCCCTCTCAATGCCGCCTCCAAGTGTCTCCATGTTTTTTCCTTCTACTACTGCAGCTGCTCCCTTTTCTATTTCTGGTCCTTCTCCCATAAGTCCACTGGATCTCCCAACGCACTTGAGTCAACAAAAGAGGAAAGTTCCCATCGCACCGATGGACTTCTCCATCATCCCATCAAAAGGGGTCAAGAAGCAAAAGCCTATAACCCGCTTCTCTCAGAGTGCATCAGGGGAGAGAGTAATGGAGATTGCATACCCCAATCCTTTAAAGGATAAAAAGGATCTGTCTTCGACAGATTACACAGTGACTCAAGTCACAATGGGGACATCTTCAGAAAGCCTTCAAGGAGAGGCCCTATCTCGCAGTGACGCCTTTTACAAGAAGCTCCAGAAGCAAAGGAAGAGAAAAGGTCATTAAAGGAGCAAAATAAACATCTTCTCCACGCCTTGCAGTAAAATGGGCAAGGCGCCTCCTACAATCGCCACCGAAACTCCCGAGCCTCTCGAGCCAGATAAGATTAATGAGTATACCAAAATCGGAGCAGGTGGCATGGCGCTTTCCACCGGAG
Organism: Taxus wallichiana var. yunnanensis; assembly: GCA_018340775.1. Classification (NCBI taxonomy): domain Eukaryota; kingdom Viridiplantae; phylum Streptophyta; class Pinopsida; order Cupressales; family Taxaceae; genus Taxus; species Taxus wallichiana. Next base: position 566,290,300 of record CM031240.1, read on the forward strand.
GAGCCAAATCCTCAAGGAAAGTGAGGGAGTAATCATCAAGTTCACCAATTTATATCGAATATCAATCGGGTGAACAAAGAGCTCTAGTGCGATAGTAGGACCCATCTCTTAAGAAGAGCTGACCATGCCAAGATGCAACATGAGACCTTTCAAAAATGTTTGACTGCTCACCAAGATCTAGTCAAGTTTGGCATCTTGGTCACCCTGCAGCCCTCAACAAAATCCTTTCTACTCTGATTATCGGTTGATCAGCTGAGTTCGTCCTGAGAAGATCGACAAAGTAAAGGAGGAAGCCCTGATGCAATGCATCAAATGGAATAGATTGTCCTAAGAATGTCTCCAGGCTTGCTCACTTCTTCTTTCACCTTAAGAAAGGTTGAGGAAACTATTCAGATCTTCAAGGAGATCATTTCACAGGGGCTGGGACCAGAGGTCACGTTCGACGCCGAATCCATCAACAACCTGTTGGCATGTCGTGACTTCATTGGGTACCTGATAGAGGCGGAAAATGATTATTCCAAACTCCTCGTAAAAGCTCACGATGAGCGGAGACTTGCAAGCTATCAACGATGATCGACACAAGGATCCTTCCCAGGATCAACTTCAACCCATGATCAACAAGTTCATGGAGTATCGTGCCCAGCCCCACATCTCATCTCTCGAGCAAAAAAAAAAGATACCCCCTTCACCACGGGACGACGATGAATAGTTTCCTTCTTCCCACTTTCTCCTTGTAAATTATCTAAAGCATGTGTGACACAAATGATGACATCATCCATGTTGCACCATGGGATGATGTCATCCACCAAAGTTGTCAAAAAGTCAACAAATGACTTTGTAATCTATCAGTAAGATATTTTTGTAATTAAGTGGTTGTTTTGCTTTTGTCTTCTTTTCTTCTCTCCTTCTATATATACTTGAATACTTGTTGTATTCAAGGGGGTGGATATTTTTAGATGAAAATAGAAGTGGGAAGAAAAGGCTTTGTACTTTTGTAATAAGAAAATATTAATACAAATATTAAGACTTTGTGCTGAATATGTGTGTTATGGGCATCTGATCTTTCTTATGTCAGATCTATGTGTTTATTCTGTTGGATCTATCTCTACTTTTTTGTCATTTATTCATCAGTATTGCTTTATTCGTTTATGCAAGTAGGTTTGGCTCTGTTTACTACCAATCCCAAAACATAAACCCTCTGACCTTTCTGCTTTGGAATTCATTTCTTTTCTCCCTTCAGACCTGATCTTTCTTCATCCTCTCTTTCATTCCTTTCTTTTCACAGTTGGAAACACCCCTACTGGGATGAGATCCCAAACCCCCGAAGGCAGAATATTGTGAGACTTGCATAGATTCCTACTGGTAGAATAGCAATAAACCAGTTTCACTTTGCTGACTCAAAGAGGGGCTATGCCCTGCACACTGTTGGCTCGTCTATCCATAGATCTGCCCAAGTGACAAATTTTCAAACCAACAGTTTTTGGCGACTCCACTGGGGATCAAACAGATCTATCAGATCTATGATAGTGGTATGATAGAAAATCAGTAAAAATCAGAAAAATCACTACCTGTTTGCAAATTTTAACTTTTGTTCAAAATCCAAAATTTTTGCAAAAGTAACCCAAATTGAAAATTTTCTTCTGAGATCCATAGATCTAGCCTAGTTAGAGATCTTTAGTTCACTGAGTTTTTATAAAAATCTGTATTTTTCCGTAGATCTGAGTTTTTGACAGTTTACCAAAATTTTCAAACTCTTTGAAAAGTCAACTCTAGATCTGAAAATCAGCTTACTAAGCTTCACCATCGTTTTATCCTCATTGTTATTTTCATTAAACCGCAATCAGTTTTCGGAAGAGGATAAAATTAAATATTCGAAGAAAGTACATGCTGCTGATTTTTGTCGAAAAATCAGAAAATCAGCAAGTACAACCAAAAAGAGTTTTTAAATCTACTCCATAATATTGCAGATCGGAAGGTACACTAGCAGGTGAACCATTTACTCATAGCAGGAGAGCTCATGGAGAAGTCGATCCTACTTTCAATCTGCTTCAAAGGCACAACTTCAAGATAACACCAAAGCACACTTTTCATCACTAAGTTCAGCTGATCGGTCAACCAGAAGTGCCTCACCTCCACGAAGAACCATCTCTCACAAGGAGCCTCCACATCCCTTTGAGTGCCTTGCTTGCTCGCTGGGAACCGCACTTCCAGCCCGTGTTTTTTTTCCACCCGGCCAAATGGCGGTACCATGGGGAAATGCTATGGGTCCCTTTGGCATTACCACATCCTGTTCACGCGCTCCCACATGGAAATCGAAAGAATTTCCCAAGATTTGATGGGAGTGGAAATCAAAGCACGGATTCACACATATCTGCATTCATCATGTCATGCAGTATCCTAGATGTGACCCATGAAGATGTGTCGGTTCACCTTTTTCTGGAAACTTTACAAGGGCCCGCAGCAGAATGGTTTCAGCATTTGCCGGCCGGATCTATTACCAGTTGGGCCACCTTGCAGGATGCTTTTGAAGATAGGTATAAGCCTTCTCGAAAGATGCATTTGCATTGTTATCACAGATCACTCACCTAAAGAAGGAGGCCAATGAGACCATGCATGATTTTATCACCAGGTTCAATGCATTAATCAACCGTGTGCCTGCTGCCATGCTTCCAACACCAGAAAATCAAGTGTTTCTTCGTGAACGCTATGAGCTCAAAAGTAAGTTTCTTACTCTTGCAAGAACAAGTAGCTACCTTGATTCTCACCCAGGCCGCTGCCATCCGAATCGAAGATAACTTGCTAATATCTAGTGAATTAAAAAGGGAATCATCCAAGCTTAAATCTTCGGCCCTTCTCCCACTACTTCATCTGATCCGGCATTTCAAAAGATGGCGAATGACTTACTTGCATTAAAGAAGCAGTTAGCCCAAGCTTCCCCCAGTTCCTCATACCGGATATCCCACGGAGGAATTTCATTTCCAACAATGTCCCACAAAGGTCACGCTTTCCTACAATTGCTCTGCGGTTGGCGCTTGAGGCTCCTCCGGTCAACGCTTTAGTCAAAATCAAAGAAGAGGAACAAAATTACGAAGAACCTTCGTCTCAAGGCGAAGATGATCAAGATGTCGGTGAACCGACTGAGTGACTCTACTATCGGGTATATGGAATTTGAAGATGAAGAATCCAATGAAGAAGAGGGTACACAAGGGTATGCAAGTGGACAATCATATGTTGTTTTCACCCGCTCACAAGGAAAAGAATCAGAAGTTGCTGCCAGGATACAAAAAGAGAAGGCCGTGTCAAACACGCCTCCAACCATTGCTAAAAGAGGTAATCCTCTTCCTACTCAACCCCCTGTTAAGTCTTTTACAAAGAAATCTTTTCCCCCCATCTCTCCTCCAAATCAGCCTTCTTCTATTTCCATGAAGACCAATAATCCTATTCTACCATCGCGAAGTGAAGGACTCATTCCTTCACCAGTGTAACCCTTGGCCACATTTGACATCATAGATCATGCTAAAAATACTAAGATCCAAATGTCCAAGCCAGTATCTTCACCAAACCCCGAACAAACTTGTAAGGTTGACCAAGTATATTCAAAGTCAAGTTGTCATATCTCCCCGCATCTCCCCAAAAGGAATCCTTTCCACTCCTCCCGCATCCCACATAAATGTTGCCTCGACTTCGCATCGTGCAAGATAGAACCTTTCTACCTCTCCCTCCTAATCAATGGCCACAAACTAAGTAACTGCATAATTGATTCTAGAGCTTCTGATAACATCATGCCGGCAAAATTCACCCATGCTTTGGGCCTTACCCTTACCAAGCCTTTTGGTTGATGTTATTCCTTGGAAACCAAGCAGTTTCCGCTGATTGGTCGATCAAAGACGCTCGCCAGTTCGCATTTGTGGCATTCCCAGAGAAAAGTAAAATGACCGTCCTCATTTCGACATTCCAAAGAAATTTCCTATGGAATTTTGCTGGGAAGAAGTTTTTGCAGTGAAGTTGGTGGGGAGATTCATATGGACTGGTCTAAGGCTAGAATCCCTGTCAAAGGTGTAATGCAAACATTGGAGCCTGAATCACAAAAGAAGTACTTGGTTACTAACTCGAGGACCCCAAAGCCCAAATTCTTTCAATCATCGAATGGGGAACTATTTCTTGTCTACCGAGTCCGACAAAATGGTTGTTCCTCGCCAAGAAGAAGATCTTAACAAGATCTGACTTTGCAGCTTTGATGGCAAATTAAGCGCACGACTAGTGGATGTGGCACCGAGCCGTGCTAATATCTCCCGAAGAGGAGATTATTCCTCTCTCTTTCAAGTTGCAGTTTTTCAACACAAATAATACTACTGAGTATGAATCTCTACTACTTGGCATGCAAGCCGCAAAGGAAAGAGGGATCAAAAATCTGAAAGTACAAGGTGATGCAGAGCTAGTCGTAAATCAAGTTAAAAGGATATATCAAGTGAAGAATGAGAGGCTCAGGCATTACCGCAATGCGGTGTGGGACAACATCAAGAGTTTGATGCTTTTTCAATAGAATCCATTCCAAGAGCTCGTAATGACATGGCCGATTCATTGGCCATTTCAAAGATCCCTCATGCTCCTCACCTAGGTTTGAAAATGACAAATACACCATCAAGTGGTTTTCCACCCAAGCGTGCCGAACAATTCTCAGCATTGGCAAGTATTCAACGATGACAATCAACTCATTTCCTTTCTAGAAAAGGTAGAAAATTTTAAGGAACTTCATTTTGAAGGATCCACTTCTACGTGCCGTGAATCAGTTATCGGTCAAAATGGGAATCAAGGGAACGACATATATGTCAGCAAAGGAAATAAAATTCTGAAAGGCCTAGTTTCTTTAGAGCGGTTGTTCGACAGGCATGATCATTTTGTAAAAAAGAAAAGGTGAGATGATACTGGCTCCTCCCCAGAAACCGAACCGGTTAATTTAGGTTCGGTAGAATGTCCGCAGTTTGTAAACATCGAAAATGTTGCACACCTAAAGAGAAGCGGAAGTTTTCAAATCAAGAAGAAATACATGGATGTATTGGCATGGTCCTACGCCGATCTAAAGTCTTTTAAGCCAAAGGACGTCCAACATGACATCCCATTGAAAGAGGACATCAAACCCTTTCGCCAAAAGCAGAGGCATTATAACCCTAAGATCTCAGGTACTATCCAGGCTGAAATTCAGAAAATGCTGGATGCGAGAATCATTTTTCCTATCCATCACAGTACTTGGGTGGCAAACATTGTGCCAGTGGCAAAGAAAATGGTGAAATACGCATATGCGTAGATTTTCGAAACCTGAATCAGGCATCCTTAAAGGACAACTACCCACTTCCTATAATGGATCAAGTTCTACAAGCAGTAACTGGATCAGAAATGTTGTCCATGCTTGATGGTTTTTCAGGCTACAATCAGATTGAAGTCTCACCTGAAGACCAATTTAAAACAGCATTCACTACCCCCTGGGGCACGTTTGCCTACAGCAGGATGCCTTTTGGCCTGACCAATGCTGGCGCCACTTTTCAGCGGGCCATGGACCTGGCATTCAAAGGTATGATGGGGAAGGTCATTGTGGTTTATCTAGATGACTTAACTGTGTTCTCTAAACAACGAAATGATCATTGTGATCATTTGGAGCAAGTATTGGCCAGATGCCGAGAGCATGGGATTTCCCTAACCCAAAAAAAGTCTATTTTTGGAGTCACAGAAGGAAAGTTGCTAGGACATGTTGTTAGCAAAGAAGGAACAAAGATAGATACCGAAAGAGTTAAGGCTATTCAGAGGCCTTACTTTGCCTACAAGCAAGACCGGCGTCCACTCTTTCTTTGGAAAGGTGAATTTTCTCAGGCGCTTTGTTCCCGACTTTGCTGAAAAGACTCGTCATATATTAGACATGATGAAAGGGTCACCAACTTTCCGATGGAGCGAAGAAGGGAAGAGGTCATTCAAGAAATAAAAGCTTCCGTCGCTCACGCACTAGTCCTGGTATGTCCCGATTTCTCCAAGGATTTTATCATGTATAGCTATGCATCTGAGCATACTGTATCTGCCATCTTGATGCAAAAGAATTCTGAGAATGTTGAATCCCCAATTGTGTTCATGAGCTCTCCCCTCAAGCCTCACAAATTAAAAATGTCTCAGTTGGAAAAGCATGCCTTCGCCATTGTCAAAGTAGTCAAAAACTTCAGGTATTACATTTTAAATTCTCATACAGTGGTGCTGGTCCCTGACACGGAAATCAAGTCAATTTTAACTCAACAGGAGTTAGGAAGCTTGCGAGGAAATTGGATTGCAAAGGTCCAGGAGTATGATCTAGATATAAAACCAACTAAGTTGGTAAGAGGCAAAGGCCTATGTCAACTTATGGCCGAAAACCAAGGGTCAGAAGTTTCCGGAGGAAAAGATGATTGCACCAATGAAGCACAAAGCCAGTTGGAGAAACCCGATTCACTGCCTATGGTCCTATTTGTCGCAACCAACGATGAGTGGTATTCCGATATTGCTTTCTTCCTCACCTACGGCGAATGCCCAGCTCACCTAACTGCAAAGGAGAAGCACACTATAAAGCTCAGAGTAGCCAAATATGTCATCTGGGATGACAGTTTATACAAACGCGGATAGATGGCATCTTCTTGCGATGTGTTGACAAGCCACAACAGGTGAAGTTACTTGAAAGTTTTCATAATTCAGCCTGTGGGGGCCATTTCTCCTCTTCCGTGATGGCCACAAAATCATTCGGCCAGGTACTATTGGCCGACGCTTTTTCAAGATACAACTACCTGGGTAGCAAAGTGTGAGCCTTGCACAAGAGCTTTTCGGCAAGCCCAAGTTGGCTGCTTTTTTCCCCTCAGCCGGTTCATCATCGACGAACCATTCAAGCAAAGGGGGAATTGATTTTATCATGCACTCAATCCTCAATCGAGTGCCGACATAGTTATGTCCTAACAAAGAATAGATTACTTCACCAAGTGGGTGGAAGCCATACCACAAACATGCCACTTCCGAGGTTGTTTGGAGCTTCATCAAAGAAAATATCATTGTCAGGTTTAGCATTCCCAAACAAGATTGTTGCTGATAATGCTTCCAACTTTTCTTCATGGGAAGTTATTAGTTTTTGCTATGAATACGGAATAACTTTGGCTCACCTTAGATTATTACCCTCAGGAAATGGTCAGTGCGAATCCAAGAATAAAACTTAGTAACCATCATACGAAAGCTAGTGGATGAGAATCAACGAATGTGGCACAAGTCCTTATACGACGCTTTATGGGAAGACCAAATTACTCCCAAGAGATCTCTCGCATGTCACCTTTTCAAGTGTTATATGGCACCGATGCCGAGCTTCCCATTTCCGCCGAACTCCCGCTTCGCGCTTGCTTGCACGGGTAATCAAGATGAGACTTTCCAAAATTCCTCAAAAGAGGATCATGTATCTAGCAGAGCTCAAGAAAAGAGAGTAAGGGTGGTCGACAAGATCACCAACATCAGAATCAGGTCAAAAGATTGTTCGATAAAAAAGCTAAGCAAAGAAATTTCCAGTGGGAGACCTCATCCTTTTGTGGGACAAACGAAGAGAGCCAAAGGGCATGCACGGAAAGTTTGATTCCCTATGGAGAGGGCCTTTCAAGATCAAGCAGCTCAATGGAGAGAATAGTTTCTATCTCTCGTATCTAGATGGAACTGAGCTCCCGCTTCCCTATAGCGGGCAACATCTGAAAATCTTCAAGAAGTAGAGCTTGCTCTCTTCTTTTTACGCTTTTTTTTTTGTGTGTTTGTTTTTGTCGTGTGTTTTTTTTTTGTTGGTCAGTGTGTTTCCTTTCCGATCTCCCTTGTTTTTGACTCTTTACCCAATGGATAGGCACGTGAAGATCTGGGATTCTCTACCCCTGAGGTTCACTCAAAGATAGTCCCCAGAAAGAGCCATCTGTTATCCCGTAAAATTGGCAAGGGAATTTTACAGATAACCCTACCAAAATTTTGTTCCGGTCCCTCGTCAGGGACTCCTTACATTTCGAAACGTTGCAAAATCCCTTCCCGGGAAATCTAGTTTTCCGAACTTAGCCATTTTTGGTCTTTTTTGTCGGGCACACCTAATGTTTATGCAACATAAAGTGTTCATGCGCCCCCTTTAAATCCTTTGGCACACGGTTTGAAGTGTCGACACACGCATTTTGGTGCACCTCACTATGTTGCACCTTTCTTGCATGCGCCAAGGCGCATGCGCCTTTGTGTCAACAATACTTTTGTTGCACCACATTTTGGTGCACCAAGGGCACACATATTTCTGTGTTGACAACACTTTTGGTGCGCCAAAGGTGCACATAACTTCATGTTAGCAGGTGTTTTGATGCGCCAAAGGGCACATCCTTTCCATTGTCGACAGGCGTTTTGGCGCGCCACTTGAAAAAGTGGTTGGCGCATTTATTACAACCTCACCTATATATAGGCGCATCCACCCTGTCATTTTCATCGACAAAAAATCACGTGATTATTCTTTTCCTCTCTACTGCAAAGCATGCCTGCCATTCTCATCACGTCATGGACCCGCCACCTCTCACATTATATATATTCTTGGTAAGTGGTCCTTTGCTCTTGTGTTTTGTGTTTTGGTTATTGGCTGCTTGTTTGTGGGATTAGATTAAATAAATCTGTGAAACCATGAACCCTCCCCTTGCTTGTTTTTTTTCTATCCTTCCCCATGCACTTCCCCCTCTTTCCAGATCTGCTGGTAAAGAGGACTCTGTCTTGGAAAAATTGCTTGAAACTCTTTGTTTTAGCTTCTTCATCACCCAAGGAACCCTGCAAAAGAAGCTTAAACACATGTAAACCCCTCAGGGAAAAGAATCAAGGCTTAAAAGTAAGACTGTATTTATTCCTCTTTTGGCACATCCGCCACCCCTGCAACATGATATACAGTCATGCCAATGGCGCATCCACCATGCCTGTTGCATAAAAACAGCTTGCGCCTCAAGGCGCACTTCCCTTGCTTGCAACACCCACTTTCCCTGCGCCCTCTTGCACACCAAACTCATGTGTAGCATTGTTAAAACTTGCACCATGGGTGCACCCTGCATCCATGCAACATCAACTTTATTTGCGCCAAGTATAAAATCGTTAACGGCAGCGCATCCATTATTACAACAACATCATGTCATGTAGACCTTCTATGCACCGCACCAAGTTCCCCTGTGGCGCATGAAAAAATGATGTTACACACATTAAACCTGCCCTTTGGCACATCCTGTACCCGTGTAACATGAAAAATATCAGCGCCCGTTATAAAATGCATACATATGGCGCAGGCGCACTTCTACTTTCACAACAAAAAAATGCAACCTGCAGTATCCATGCGCCCTGCGCCCTTTGGCACTGATTTATCCCTTGCAGCACCCCTTTTCTGTGCGCCATACTATTTAACCCTGCAATCTGCAGTAGTATTCATGCGCCCTGCGCCCTGAGGCCTTAAAATTGCTAACTCTTCCTTCTGTCAACGCTTTAATGGAAGATCAAACAACTAATATGACTTTCTTGCATTGGGTTTCACTTCTTCTTCTTGCAGATCAACAACTGAGTTCAGAATTACATATGTCAACATCAAGCAAGAGACCTACCAAATCTAAAGGCAAAGCCAAGCTCACAGAGGAAGAAATGAAGTACAAATATCAGAGGGTCAGGATGCCCGAATCCCAGGCAGAGTGTGACCTGGATATCAGAGACTCAGAACTCGGGCACATTGATATGGAGGATTTCTGGGCCAGAACCCGAAGGTCACAGGAAGTCCGTGGATGGACAAACTGATGGGCAGTGGGCTGCATTTTGCTGGTGGGATCCCAGTTAGTGCCGTAAACAATGAGTTCATGATGGTAGTAGCCCGCTGCTACAACAAAGATACAAGATGTGTCCATAATGAGAAGGGTGAGGTCATAATCAACCTCACTTCCCGACACTTCGAAATAATGCTCGGCATTCCTCATCACCGGCACTTTGTGGCCATAAGCCGAAGATTGCATCAAGGCTTGGGACGATAATGAGGATCAGTGTATGCAGTTGATGAATGAGGTATACCTGAAGAATAAGAAGGTGGTGACCAGATGGCCACAAGTCATTCATCGAAGTGATTTTTCAGAGGAACTCAGTGATACAATCACGTTCCTGAGTAGAGTATTTGGGCTTCCTGATGCCCACTACTTTCACAAATGGATGCTGAGATATTTAGAGACAATGAACAAAAATGTGCCAGATCAACGCTTCGAGTGGGCGAGATCATAAGCAGCACCATATCTGAGCAGCTCCAACAACTTACCACAACGGGGAAGTTCTATATGAACTCTTACGTAGTTTATGCTGCGGCCTCAGAAAGGGATTATCCATCTTTAATGCGGTGCGGGGTTTGGCCCCAAGTTAAAATATATGAATACTATCCAGAATTGAAGCTAGAAAATAGTATCCCCCAGTTCACAAAGATTAATGATGCCTTCTTCTACGGCATCATCTACCTTTTAAGGCCAAACATGACTCACGGTCGTACGACCAAGAGCATTGTTGCAGCTACAGAGAAATGGGGAGCCTTGTTCACACAATTCCCCACCTTTACCTATCTAAGGGCAGCCAACTTCTTGGGGAACCAACCAAATTGCCGAGATACGCCGGCCCCAAGTTGATCCTGTTGGAGCTGTCGAGGTAGCTTATAACCTACCATGAAAAGTGCCTAAAGAGAAAGAAGGGTGGAACTCCTTTCCCCCTCACAGTGGGCAGGTATACTTGTCTCTCTCACCACAAAGCAAAGGATATGTTTGCAGAATTGGAGCTGCTAAATCTAAAACATAACTTCCTAAAAAGGCCCAATTTCGACCCAAGGAATTGTCTGCCTAGGGCCAAACTCGATCCGATCCACATCCCACAGATCGAGGATATTTATATCGACCTATATCATGAGGTCGAGCTCAGGAGGAAAGACCATTCCCGCTTGGCTTTGGCTGAAATCATCCAGTACGGTGTGGCCATCATCCCAAAAGGTTATCAAACTACTGATCAAGAAGTTGATCAAGTATATCTTGACATGGGTGGGGACGATTGGCCTTTCGCTGTAATTGACAGAACCAAAGCACCTCAGACCATAGAAGAAAGGGTCAAGGAAACTCTGAGAACGGAGCATTGGTGTAGAATGAATGGCCTCATTTACCTCGAGTTGATTTCACTACATCTCCGTTGGGCAACGCACCTTCCCGGGAAAACAACTACCAAAGGGCAAAGGGAAAGGCAAAGAGGGTGAGTCAAGCTCCACCCAAGAGGAAGCTCCTGAAAGTCCTCCTTCCGCTTCACAAGAATGGGTTGTAATCCCGAAAGCTTAGAAGAAGAAGCAACGGGAAGATGTTCCGATAGGCACATCCACTCAGGATGTTGCCACTACTATAACTATTGAGGTCCCTTCTATCCCTTCTCCTTCTCCTCCTTCCCCTCCTCGAGTGACCCAAGTGACCATTCCTTTGGTCGTGTCCTCTCCCCATCTTCTACTGTTCCCCCTTCTTCATCATCCATCTTCTCTTCTCTCATGAGTTGTCCCCCACCATTTCTTCCCTCATCTCTCAGCCTCCCTCCCTTTCCTATGTCTACCTCCCCTGTAGTATCCCTTCCTCCCGTGAGCACTTTCTCAGCTTCCCTCTCAATGCCACCTCCAAGTGTCTCCACGTTTTTTCCTTCTACTACTGCAGCTGCTCCCTTTTCTATTTCTGGTCCTTCTCCCATAAGTCCAACATGGATCTCCCAGCACCTGAGTCAACAAAAGAGGAAAGTTCCCATCGCACCGATGGACTTCTCCGTCATCCCATCAAAAGGGGTCAAGAAGCAAAATCCTATAACCCGCTTCTCTCAGAGTGCATCAGGGGAGAGAGTAATGGAGATAGCATACCCCAATCCTTTAAAGGATAAAAAGGATCTTTTCTTCTTCGACAGACACACAAAGTGACCCAAGTCACAATGGGGACATCTTCAAAAAGCCTTCAAGGAGAGGCCCTATCTACAGTTGACGCCCTTTGCAAGAAGCTCCAGGAAGCAAAGGAAGAGAAAAGGTTGTTAAAGGAGAAAAATAAACATCTTCTCCACGCCTTGCGTAAAAATGGGCAAGTGCGCTTCCCACAATCGCCGCAAAACTCCCGAGCCTCTCTGAGCCAGATAAGATTAATGAGTATACCAAAATCGGCGAGCAGGGGTATGGCGCTTTCCACCGAGGAGCCAAATCCTCAAGGAAAGTGAGGGAGTAATCACCAAGTTCACCACTTTGTATCAAATATCAATCGGGTGAACAAAGAACTCCAGTGCGATAATAGCAGACCCATCTCCGAAGAGCCGACCACGCCAAGATGCAGCATGAGACCTTTCAAAAATGTTCGACTGCTCACAAAGATCTAGTCAAGTTTGGCGTCCTTTGGTCACCCTGCAGCCCTCAACAAAATCCTTTCTACTCTGGATTATCGGGTTGATCAGCGAGAGTTCGTCCCGAGAAGATCGACAAAATAAAGGAGGAAGCCCTGGATGCAATGCATCAAATGGAATAGATTGTCCTAAGAATGTCTCCAGGCTTGCTCACTTCTTCTTTCACCTTAAGAAAGGTTGAGGAAACTATTCAGATCTTCAAGGAGATCGTTTCACAGGGGCTGGGACCAGAGGTCACGTTCGACGCCGAATCCATCAACAACCTGTTGGCATGTCGTGACTTCATTGGGTACCTGATAGAGGTAGAAAATGATTATTCCAAACTCCCAGAAAAGCTCACAGACGAGCGGGAGACTTGCGAAGCTATCAGTGATCGACACAAGGATCCTTCCTAGGATCAACTTCAACCCATGATCAGCAAGTTCATGGAGTATCGTGCCTAGTTCCACATCTCGTCTCCCAAGCAAAGCAAAGAAAAGCAAGATACCCCTTTCAGCCATGGGACGACGATGAATAGTTTCCTTCTTCCGACTTTCTCCTTGTAAATTATCTAAAGTGTGTTGACACAAATGATGACATCATCCATGTTGCACCATGGGATGATGTCATCCACCAAAGTTGTCAAAAAGTCAACAAATGACTTTGTAATCTATTGTAAGATATTTTTGTAATTAAGTGGTTGTTTTGCTTTTGTCTTCTTTTCTTCTCTCCTTCTATATATACTTGAATACTTGTTGTATTCAAGGTGGTGGATATTTTTTAGATGAAAAATAGAAGTGGGAAGAAAAGGCTTTGTACTTTTGTAACAGAAGAAAATATTAATACAAATATTAAGACTTTGTGCTGAATATGTGTGTTATGGGCATCTGATCTTTCTTATGTCAGATCTATGCGTTTATTCTGTTGGATCTATCTCTACTTTTTTGTCATTTATTCATCAGTATTGCTTTATTCGTTTATGCAAGTAGGTTTGGATCTATTTACTACCAATCCCAAAACATAAACCCTCTGACCTTTCTCGCTTTGGAATTCATTTTTTTCTCCCTTCGACCTGATCTTTCTTCATCCTCTCTTTGAGACTTACCAGATTCCCCCGCTTTGGTAGAATAGCGATAAACCGGTTTCACTTTGGTTAGCAACTAAAGAGGACTCAAAGAGGGGCTATGCCCGCACACTATTGTTCTCGTCTATCCATATATCTACCAAGTGATAGATTTTCAAACCAACAACTCCATAATCATAATTGGTGTATTCTAGCTGTTTCTGAGTGTGTCAGGGCTCATTTTTACCATACTCATACTTCTAGGTTGGTGTTTCATTCCACTTCAATTCACAAAAGGCAAAAATTTTCTTCATTCTTTAGATTTCATAGTAACCAACATTGGTCTAGCGACGCCATCGGTTTACATCTAACCACCATCGGTTTACCTAACCAGTTTTAGTTCCTTGTTCTTTTGGTTAGTTTACCCAAAGGAAACTTATCTCATCTTCTCTTCTATTTAGAGTATCTATGTATCCTTGTACTCTCTGTACTTTGATAACAGTCATCAAATACAACTTTCCTATCTGATAGTCATCAATTTTTGCCTCATTTGCTGAAACTATTGTTTTCTCATAGTAACTAGTAATGGTTCCTATAACCATCATCAATTACCCTTGACCACCATCAGTCACCCCTTAACTACCATTGGTTAGTGCAATTGACATCAGCCACTCTATTTTGATTTTAATCAAAACATTTACCAACTTTCCCTCTCATATATGTTTTTTCCCATCTCTATTGTTCCCTGTGTCATTTACAGAGTATAGTTCACCTGATATACATTGATTCACATGGTGTTGACTTGCAGAGAAACTAACTCCCTCATATTTCATGTCGGTCATTAACTGTCACACCTAGTTCATCACCACCATCCATCCTGTCACCTATGGATCCGAATCAGCTCATCCCCATCACTACCGGTGATGAGGAGTTCACGAGACTCCTTGACCAAAATCGTGCTACCCCCATAACTACCTTGCTCATTCTTCCACCTAGTTTTCCTCGGGACGGTGAATATATGACATGCCCATATCTATCCCTCCTAATCTCACCCCTACTTTTTTGTCATCCAAAGCACTAGCTCGGTGTTACCATCATCCACTTTACCACATGTGGTGTCTTAGCTAGACCCCACAACCACTATAACTACAGCATCTACGTCATCTATCATGCCCACAACATCGATTGTCCCTCCAACAACCACTTTAAGTATAGCCCCATCTACACCCACCATTTCACATATACCCATTGCATTGCAACCACCCCCACTTGTTGAAACTTACACCCATTTTGAAAACCTCATTCTTTTTATCCCACAATCCTTACCCCAATCACCACTAGATTTGTGGCGAGTACCCCACCCACTTACACATACTATTAACAACCCCCAACCTCGTCTATCATTTATTATGGCTATGTTCTCGCCTACATATATTCCTCTTGTGTAGTTCTCATACTCAATGCCACCGTACACTAACATACCACCCACCTCATACATTCAACATCAACCTCATTTTTCGTAGGGGGCAGCCATTCATCCCAACCTACTAACAAGCTATTTAAAATGATGATGGAAAATATGTAGACCTTAGAAGCATCTATTTCTGGCTCCCACAATTCTTTAAGTTATGATGAAATATGTAACAAGCCTATCCATCCATATATTCCCATTTTCCCCTACCCTTTGCATTTGGAGATGCCTAAATTCAATTGGTTCAATGGTAAATAAGACCTGCAAAAACACTTGTGGTCATTCAAACATGGTTGTTACCTAATCGCCCACGATGACGCTTTGCTCTTACACAATTTCCCAATGTCCTTCATGGGACCAACATTGACCGGTATAGTAAGCTACCTCGACATTCCATTTATTCCTTTAATCAAGTATCCCAAGATTTCTTAGATTATTTTTCAATCAATGTTACCAATAAAGTCACCATGACCAATCTCTACTCAACTTTGACAAGATGAAGACGAATCTATCGCCGATTTCATTGCCCACTACCGAAGTCTTATTAGGCCAAAATATGTCTCGTTAATGCGCAATAAATGATCTTATTTTACTCTCCTTTTTATCAAGTTTGACTAAATTTTGTGACTTTTGTTTGATCTAATGTAAGTTAGAATGTAATTGTCCATCTTTTGTTGAATTTAGTTCTAAATTGTAAAATCTTTGTAATTCCTAACAAAGTTTGTGGAAATTTAGTTTTTGTAACAAAATAGGTCAAAATAAGTCAAGAGAACGAAGTATGAAGTGATCAATATATTTTTGGGATCCTTGGATTCGATACGGCTTATTTCTAGAACTTCTAGACTTAGTTTCGAACTCCATCACATAGGTTATGAGCTCTATCACTTAGTTCTGAAACTTTTGGACTTAGTTATGGAACTACAACACTTATTTCCTAATTCCTTTGTTTAGATCCAAAACATTCACGGTTAGATCTAGAACTTATTCAAATTTTTAGAACCAATGGGAATCTATTTATTTTGGTGACATCCAATGATAGAGAAATCAATGAGCCTTTCAATCATGAGCATATTAGAATATTGTTGATTCTTCATATTCGAAGATCTAGGGATAACTTATTAGAGATTTGTACGTCTAACAAAGTTCCAAATTCAACATCTATTTTGGGCATAATTCGGTTCCATCTGAATTGATAGAAATATTTCTGTAAATGTATCTTTCAATGAAATATATATATATATATATATATAAAAGACTGTAGAGATATATTTAGAAAAGGAGGAGAAGAGAATTACACAGATACAAGACATTTTTGTAAGACAAAACATTTCAGCAATAAAATAACCACTTCATTTCTAAATAACATTACTTTTTCAAATCTTTATTCAAGGTGGAGAAAGAGCCCACTCCTCCAAGAATCGGGATCCTCATTTTATTGGTATTTATATTTTTAAAGAAAATTGCGTAGATCTCATTAATTATGTAAATGTTTTTATTCTTAAAGTTGAAATCTATTGTATACTTATCCCCGTAGGTGTTATAAACTAGATTTTTATTTCCTTGCAATATTTTCACAACATTTCCAATCGTGTGTTTATTTCCAAGAAAAGTGTGTTTACTTCTACATTGTTTGTTTATGTCTAGCAATTCATTCTAGCAATGAGTGTTTATTTCAGCAAGTTTCTTATGACATAGAGATAATAAGGATTTGAACATGGAATCCTAACGATACTACAATAATACCCCCAAAAAATAAAATAACAAATACCTACAGACAATTACTAGATCACTAGGATTTTCTTGTTGCATATAGCTTCAGACACACCCCTGGTTTGAATATGACATCAACAAAGAGTTGATTAAATGAAGGGAATAACGACACCCATAAGAGTCTTATTAACCAATTGAAGTTCCAACTACCTCTGATTGAACTCATTGAGTTGTTTACTAGATCTTATGCCGGAAATCTCACCAACTCTATAAGTCCAAATCTTCCAAACTTTTGATGAAGCATTTACCATGGCATGGAAAATGGAAATTTGCACCATTGAGGAAAAGAAGATCCAATTATGAAACAAGAACACCCCATTCAAATTGAATGATTATTCTTCATCTTCAAAACCTTAAAATAACTATTCAAAGCCCAAAGGATCTACCAATGCGGTATTCCTCAAGCCAATACAATCTCATCCTTCTAATAAAGCCCAACCTTCTTCCAATCTTTCTCCCATCCAAGCATTTCAACTTTGATGGGAGAAACGAAGTAAACCTGGATTGGAGAGCCCTATTCTCTAGTATTGGAAAAAAATTTAAAGTTAGTGCCATTACACTTCTTCCCATAAAACCTCATACAGGTTTTGATCTTGCTCATCCTATACCTACATGGTATAAAGAATACGATTACTGTAATTACCATTGCGTTAAAGGACATAGTGATGGTAACTGCATAACTTTTAAGAACATTGTCCAAGAAATGATAGATAATGGAGACCTTGTCATGGACAACCCAAATGCGCTAGAAAATCAAAATTTGCACATATTTAAAAATTCATTCCCTAATCATAAACCATCATCTAATCAAGATAGTGAACCTTCATCTAGTGACAACAATGTCCATGAAGTCCACATGGTTTTTGATATCATACCAATCGTTCCTCAAAACCTACCTACTTCATCTATTGAGGAAATTTTGGCACGAGCTCCCCTACCTATAGAGGAGCATACCTCTTCTACTCCTTCACCCACAGAGGAGTCCCCTCATCTCCCCTATTCTCATAGAAGAACCCACACCTTCTATCAATGCCATTTCACTTTGTCTACCTCACAACCTACCAAACAATCAACACTTTTAATTCCCCGTCTACAGAAGAATCGTCATCTCCTTCTCCTCCACCAAGTATGAAGTCTACATCACCCCACCTATTATCTCTCCTACCCATGGGAGACTTGTCAAAAATACCATTAACTATTGGGGAAGTTCTCCCCTAGCATCCTAGGACCCCATTGATGTGATCTCAACTCTATTACCTAAAGAATCCATCAAGCTAGCCAATTCCCTATCTCATAGACATATTTCACAGGGATTACCGCCCAACCCATTTCATCCTCTTCTTTAGCAGTCCTGTTTTCATGATTGGTCAATCGGTTGGATTATGTTGATCATTCCATGTATGGGGATGTCTTTGGCTCCCCATTTCGACCCAAATGAAATTTTTCTCTTGAGGATACTTCCACAATCTACCCAAAGGTATTTTCAGAAACCAAATCAACACTAACCATGCTGATTGGAGTGACTTCTTCTTCCTCTTCATCATCCCTACCTCCATCCAAACCTCTACCCATAAACTATTTCAAAACATAAACACCTACCCAAACCTATCCCTCACTTTTATCTAGTCGCGTCACTACTCTGGGTGTCATGCCGACATCAAGCCTTACTCACCCACCTGTCGGATTGGACTTAGATGCGTCTTCCCAAGCCTACACCAAAATTATCCTCATGCCTATGAAGAAAACCCAACCTTCTAGGCTGCATACACCGGTCTCACCTACCACAACTTTTTCACCTTCCCCCCTTCCATCTATCCTAGGGCCCCATCCATCAACCTTGACAAAAATTTCTCTTACCCAAGGCCGGAAAAAGCTAAGTATTCTATTGCTTCATCCCAAGCCTTTATTACACCTCATTCACCCAAAAACAAAGCTCCCTCACCCTCACTAGAGCACTTCTTTCCACCTATACCTCTTCCAATTACTATAACCCCAACCTTTACTATACGACTTCAACCAATTCTATCTACCCAACCTCTACCAACCACATCCACCATAACTTGGTTTCCCCATGGGTAACCCATCCTTTTCCACCATTTGATTTCCTTCTACATCTCATACTCCTATGTCACCTTTACCCAAGAAGGTGCAACTCAAATATAAGAACCCACTACCCTCCAATAAGGTAGTTAAACCAACCAAACCTTCCATCGCCAACTCTTCTACCCCACCTTTACCCAAGTAGATGCCAGCAAAACCTGAGACCACTCCATGTAAAAAGTAGTGGACCAACCTATTCTCCCTCCTATAAATCATCTTTGCTCATGATCATCTGCATCTATACCCAAAACCACAATCACCTCCCATTTTGATCCGTTGGCGGGTCCTATGCCAAAATTTTAACTTATCTTTTAAATAATTTTGTCATCACATTACCATCGCTTTGACCTTATAATCCTCTCAAACCCAAACCAAAAAGGTTTTATGAAACCAATATTTGTGCCTATCATCATGTGCTAGGACATGATGTTGAAAATTGTAAGGCTCTGAAGACCGTTCTTCTCTAACTTTGTCCTCCTGAACAAAATTTCTATGATGAAAACCTTCTTGATGAGGAAAATGCTCCACCTTCACCTGTCACCACACATCATCATCCTTGACAGATGTAATGACCAATATCTCCAACCCCACAACCATTTTATCCACCTCCAAAATTTGAGACCAACATGATCCGTATTAGAGAATTAGCCAAATCACTACCCAAATGCCATTGCGCCCATCTCACTTCAAAAGGCCTTTCTTCCCCAAAGTAAGAGTTTTTACCCATCATCTCATTACACCACTCATCTTACACTTCTCCATTTTCCCCCCCCTAAGATTAACATGGTTCACATTACCACCCATCCTCGAAATAAAAGGGTAAAGAAAAAGTGATGACCCCATCAACCAACCCTGTACCCAATATACCATCTGCGCACTCACACCCAAAATCAGCATCCGCGCACCTACATACCCTATCTCTGATGGAGTCACCCATTGCACAATGATAAAACAATTACATCAGACCTCTCTAAAGATGTCATTGTATGATATTGTTCAAACTTATGAATCTCATATACAAGCCCTTATTGAGGTCATGCAATCCATTAAAGTTTTACCCAATGAGCCCACACCAGTGTCCTCCATTATTACCCCTCACCACGTGGCCTCAATAACCCAATAATATCCTTTTTCTACCCCATGCACACTCCTCAAGTTACCACACTTAGCTTTTATGATGAGGAGATTATACCTCTCTAGTCGATGATCATATCCTGGCCTATTCATTTCCGTCTATATCGATAACATATGCATACGACGCATCATGATTGATGGTGATGCTAGCATTAACATTATCTCCTCCCACGCATATAATCGAATGCATATCCTTTCTAATTGTATTCATAATAACCTATTTACGATATGCTCATTCAAAGACACCATCACCTTCACCCTTGGTACCATTATCCTTTACGTTCACGTAGGCCCTCATATTGTCTCAAAACTATTCTATGTCTTAGAAGGAGAGTTCCAGTATAACCTATTGCTCAATAGACCCTAGATTCACATCATGGGTTGTGTTCCTTCAATGTTACATCGTTGTGTCAAATTTGAGCATGAAGGACATAACTACACCATCCCCACTGACCCATCACCATTCAAAACTTGCAACATGTTGTACCAACCCAATGATGTACTTGTACTAGTCAAAGAATCGCCACCACTCCCACTTCTCCTTCACCCACAAGCCCATCCACCAATGCTGCCACCACCTCTCATACATATCATTATCCTATTCCTACTACTATTGTAGCTTCCACAGCTGACCACTCTACTTCCCAACCAACCGATACCCCTCCCATCCAATCATCTAGTGAATCATCTATCTCAGCTACCTGTATACCTACTAACAATCCCTTAGAAGGAATTTTTCAACACCTCACTCTAGGGGAGTACTCGCCTATACAATATCGACACATTCCTTACTCCACAAGAGTATGGAAATTTATGTCAACACCCTCATTATGACTACCACAAAGGAAAGGTTTTCCCTTATGACTACCTTCACACTAACCTAATGTATGGGGGACTTGACACTACCACCTATTCACCTGATCATCCTTCCCAAACATGACCATTTTCATCATACCTCTAGTCCCTTACTAACCGTCGCTTCACCCACACTTTCCTCCACCATTGTGCATGAAAAGGCTATAGCTTTAGTTTTTATGAACAATGCCGCCATACGGTCATTTCTGTACCACTCGTAAACACAGTGAGTATAGTGGCATTGGATTTTCCACACCACATCCCAAGAAGGTCTACATCAACCTCATTGAGGAATAAAAACCTTCTCCACCCCATTCACCCATGTCACCATCTTCACCCACATCGTCATCTTCACCCACAAAGTCCATAGATCTTGAATTTGTTCCTCCTAACTTCTTTCTTTTGTTAACATGATTTCCTTGGGACCTCTCGACCTATCAACAAGATAGTGAGGCTCCCTCTTCTCTCCCTTCCCGTATCCCGACATGATCGATGATGATACACCTTCTATTAACATTTTTCAATGTCAAGATGATGAGTCCATCCTCACCTACCTTGGTGTGGAAGATTCTTATATTCACCGGTCATTACCCTCTGAGACGCAAACCATGTTGAATGAATTGACTATCGAAATCAACATTAATACTTAAGATGACCCACACATTCTAAAGATAGGTCATTCTTTAGATGTTGCTGAACAAGAAGATTTTACCTCTTTCCTCTAGGACCATAGCAACACTTTTGCTTGGTCTTATGTCGATATGCCTGGTATTGACCCAAAAATTGTGGTCCACAATATCGTAACCATTCCTGATGCCAAACCCATAAAACAAAAGTTACGGAAAATGCATCCTCACATTTCTCTTTTTGTCAAAGAAGAACTTCAGGTATTCTCTAAGTTTCCTTTATCCTTCCCATTGACTATCCCCAATGTATTTATAACATTATTCCTATCACAAAAGAGATAGGAGGACTCGTGTTTACACAAACTTCGAGATCTCAACCTAGCTTGTCCCAAAGACAATTTCCCTCTACCAAGAAGTGACCAAGTAGTTGATCTCACCACTAGCCATAAAATGCTATCAATCATAGATGGCTTCTTGGGTTATAATCATATATTACTTTCTCCGAATATCTACACAAAAATACCTTCATCACTCCTTGGGGACCTTACTGCTATCGAGTCATGCCTTTTAGCCTTAAAAATAGTGGTGCTAAATATCAGGGAGCCATGACTTATATCTTCCATGACATCATGCATCGCATATTGGAAGATTACATAGATGATATTCTTGCCAAATCCAAACATTGAACCAAACACCTGACCATCCTTAAGGTCATCTTTGACCACCTCATCAATTATTGTGTTCGTCTTCAACCAAAGAAGTGTGTCTTTGCGGTACTTTTAGGAAAACTCCTTGGTTTCATCATTTCTTTGCATGGCATAGAAGTTGATCCTACTAAAGTAAAGGATATTATAGAAATGCCTCTACCTACTAATCTCCAACAACTTCAAAGCTTGCAAGGTAAGTTGCAATCAATTTGTCATTTTATCTCAGTAACTTTCTGACCATTGTTAACAATTTCATCATCTCCTCAAGAAGGATGTCTCATTCAAATGGGATAATGAATGCCGTAAAGCATTTGATGCCTTAAAAATATCTTCTTCAATTACTAGTGCTCATTCCCCTAAGGATGATCAACCCTTTTACCTATACATCTTCGCCACTTACCATTATTTAGGTGCCATGCTCACTCATTACAACGAGCAACACAAAGAGAAAACACTTTATTACATAAGCCATACCCTTTTGGACTATGAAACTAGATACACCCATGCCGAAAAACTCTGCTTAGCCTTATTTTTCATCACCACCAAACTTTTCCATTACCTACTCAACCACAAAACCTTTGTTGTCACCAATACTGACCCCCTACACTACATGTACACCAAAACCTATCAACATCAACATGTCACACGTTGGCTCATGCTTCTTGCTGACCTTGACCTCAAATTCATTCATAAAAAAACCATCAAAGGCAAAACCATCGCTGACCAAATAATGACATAGCTATTTCTCGGGAATCAACCCTCTAACTTTGATTTCTAGATGAATCTATAAATACCCTCTCCTTAGATGATACAACTTACCAAATGACCCTACTCTTTGATGGCTCCATGTTTCAACATGGGGGCTGGTGTTATCCTCATTCCACTTGATGGTGAACCTATGCCTTTATCTTTCAAACTATATTTTGATTTTACAAACAATATTATCGAATACAAAGCACTCGATATTAGGGCTTTAGGTTGCTTATGCCTTAGATGTTAAGTTGATCAATATCTTTAGTGATTCCCAACTAGTTGTAAACCAAGTCAATGGTATATACCAGTGTCGTAATGAAATAATTTAAAAGTATAAACATCATGTAGACATATTTTTGATCACCTTTGACTGTTATGAACTTCAAACCACCCCCGCTCTACTAAGAATTTTATGGATACCATGGCTGCTTGGATTTTTAAGATACCCACCTCACCCACCAACTCTAAAATATTTTTCACAATACAAAGGTTACAATAACCCTCTTATTTACCTCACGAGGTATACTATGTCAGAACCATTGCACTTGACCCACGTGACCTTTGGTATAAGCAATTTGTAGACTATCTTTCCCTTTCCATTCTACCTTATAATCTCACTCGTAATGGAAAACGTGCCTTTCTTAAAAGTGTCTCTTGCTATTTCATCATGGTTGGTCCCCTTTATAAGTGTGGCTTTTACAAGATTCTCTTACAAAGCCTTACAAGTTCTGAAATTCCCTACATCTTCAAGGAAGTTCACGACGTAATTTATAAAGGCCACTTTAGTGGTTTAGTTGTCGTTAAAAATATTGTTTACCTTGGATATTATTGGCCAGCCCTAAACCGTGTGATCAATTGTGACTATTTCAAATACTGTGTGAAATGCTAGTAACATGATAATCTTCATCACACACATAGTCATGCCTTACAGGTCACACGAGACCTTTGGACTTTCTCTCAATGGGGCTTAGATCTTGTTGAAGAGATCAATCCCCATTCTTCCCAACACCATCAATGGATTATAACCACTACTGAATATTACACTAAATGGGTAGAATCCATTCCCCTCATTTCTAAAAAAGCTGAGAAAATATGTGAATTCATCAACCATCACATCATTTGTCACTTTGGTGTCCTCGCCATCTCATCACTGATAATGGAAAGAAATTCAAAAACAAAACCCTATGTAAGCTATGCAACACTTTTAGAATTCAATTAAGTTTCTCATCACCTTATTACCCACAAATAAATGGCCAAGCAAAATAAACCAAGAAAACTTTAAACAAAATTCTAAGGAAAGTAGTTAAAGATACTTTGGGAAGGATTGGCATACACACATCCCCTTTTCCTTAGGGAATTACTACATATTCACACTTCAACTACCACCCCACCTTTTTCTCTGGTCTATGGTACTAAGGTTGTCTTGCCTCTCAAAGTCTAGATTCCATCTCTCTCGCATCTCACTATAAGACATGCTCAATGACAATGACTTTTGCTAGGATTGTTTTTCGTAACTTGAGTTATTAAATGAACGTCGTCTCAATGATCTTGATCATTTCCAAATCTACCAAAAACACATCAAACATGCCTACGAAAAATGTGTCCACGAATGAACCTTTTAGGTTGATGACCTTATCCTATAAGAAAATCAACACGTAACTAAAGAAGAGAAAAGTAAACAAGGAAAATTTCCTCCTAATTGGCTTGGGCCCTATATCATTACCCATGCCTATGGATCGGGTGCTTATTGTTTTTCTTCACTCGAAGGTAAACGTGAACCTGATCCTCTTAATTCCTTACATCTCTGACCATTTTATTATTGAAATATAGTCCTATATCACCTTTTGTCTATTGACCGCTTGTCCCTTGAGTACCGTTCACCTTGCATATTACCCATTTTTGAGGATCAATGACTCGACTAGAATCATGTGATTACCCATCACCTTTCAGCCTTAACTTCAATATGAGTACCATGGCTATACTCATAACATGATTCTCATAGATACTTTTCATCTTTTTAAAGAT
This sequence comes from Taxus wallichiana var. yunnanensis, assembly GCA_018340775.1. Taxonomy (NCBI): domain Eukaryota; kingdom Viridiplantae; phylum Streptophyta; class Pinopsida; order Cupressales; family Taxaceae; genus Taxus; species Taxus wallichiana. The sequence continues at coordinate 566,315,233 of CM031240.1, forward strand.
GGAATCCCATGGTTGTTCTTTGTTTGAAACCACCTCTTTCATAGTTAACCTATGTGTGCTATAGTTTTGTTTACTAAACAAGAACTTAATCTTCCTCTATAGTATTTTCCATGAATTAAAGTGTCCAAAATTAAAATGGGATTCAACTCCTTAATTCAAACTTCCAGCAAAAAGATGACTCCCTAAAAAAGGACATCTCTTCTCTCTACCTAGCTGCCATAAATAGACTGATCCCTTGAAGGAAAACTATATAAAATTATTGCAAAAATACTATAAAATGTTTAGAAGCTTCCTGCATCAATCAACTTCATGAAGAAATCAAGGAGATAATATACTCATGCCATATAGGATTCCCACATCAATCAATCGATTAAAAATAAAAAAATGAAGAAAATGATAAATTTTTCATCATGGACTTGCCTATTTCTGATCCTGGGTTTCTTGCTAGGTGAACATACTGTTATACTATAAGTTACGCTAAACCACCCAATTTCACATCATTTCCTTTTTACCCTAGCTTCCTATTCACTCAAGGGACTTTTTGTAACTACGACATTTCATGATCATGTGACTTTCTTCACCCTTAGAATAGTCCACTATGCAACTCCTTTAGGGTCTTACGTTCATAAGCCCATCTAGGGTATTGGTAGAATCATTTGGGTTCATATAAATTATGCGGATATTTTACCACCTCTTACCATTCGCCTTCCTCATTACTTATTGATTATCCCATATAGGACTCAACCATTGACACCTAGATTTTCACCTAAGACTCAACCATGCCTATGACCTAGACTCAACCATGCCTATGACCTAACTCAACCATGCCTATGACCTACACTCAATCATGCATATGACCTACATTTAATCATGCCTAAAAACTACCAACCCATTCCCGAATTCATCATATTCTTCCCTAGCTTATGGGAGAATTACATCAGCCTGAGGCCCCTTTTCGCCGGGTCTATGTAGGCGGAACCTTGAGGGTATGGGGCCCTTAGAGGTTAGCTCATCCACTCTTTACCTTGATCTATTTTCCCCATATTCCTATTCACATCCTACTTAGTTAGTTTCCATTTTATATCAACAAATGGAAATTAAACCAAACAAGCACCACTTAATAAACATTTTTACCACATCATCAAATCATTCATTTATTATTTTCACATTTCCACTATAGAAAATATTTGGAAATTTAAACCATAACATGCATATACATCACCATTTGTATCCCATGTTACCAACAACTTAGATATTAAATCAAAATTAAAAACAAGACTCCATCATGCCTATGACCTAACTCCATCATGCCTATAACTTGACTCCATCATGCATATGACCTGAATCAACCATGCTTATGACCTAAATCAATCATGCCTACACCAACCTATCTCCACCATGCCTAATACACCTAGTTTCCATCCATCTCCAAATAAACAATTAGATCTTGCCAACATGAGTACATCATGCACAATCATCGAATCATCATAAAAATATGTGTATCCATCCAATATACACTGATATAGATAATATAAATCTCTCAAAAATCTCATATACAACCTCACCATCTTCGGCACATAGGCTGGTATATGCTAAAAATCTCAAAACTCTCATATACATCCTTGCTCTCTTTGGCACATAGACCGGTATATATAAAAATAAACAACATGGGTAGTACGTAAAAAATATCAATCACCTCCTTATCGGATACCCTACATGTCTATCTCACCCATCACCTCCACCTCCTATGCTCTTGTGTAGCATCTAGCTAACATCTCACCACCCTCCACGGGCCTCGGTATACCCTCGATGGCCCCTCACCTAGTGTTGTCCTCCATAAACTAGTGGCCTCACCTGTCCCCTGTCTCTGGGCTCGCTGACCCCCTATACTCTCTACACTATGAGTATGGGATTTGGTCCTCTCACTTAAGGCCTATTGTGCTCTGTGCTCTACATAGGATGGGATGTCTATCCCTGCAGCCATTAGGTGATCCTAATAGTAGCATGCCTCGTCTAGAGCATCCCTGAACTATGCCATCGATATCATCTATTGAGGCACCATGGACTCACTACCACTTTTGTACTAAGACCTACTGCTGGCCTCGGTCCCTACGACTCTAACTCCTATCCCTAACCCTTTGTGGGAACATGTACCAACACCTACCCCTGGGATGTCACCAAATGCCCCCTGTAATGTAGTCACCTGGCCCTGTAAGGTGGCTACCTATGTTTTTGATCCTGCTAGCTAGCTCTGCAACCCTGTGACATGTGCATGTAGAGTGGAAATTTGTGCCCCATTTTGTCCTAGCCCCTGTGCCTATACGTATGCCAGTTGTCCCTATAAAATCATCACCTGCCCTGTCAAGGTCACTACTTGTGCTTATGTAGTGGCCAACTACACTCCCAATGTTATCACCTATCCTTGTAGTGCATCTCGTCTACACTTTCACTGTACCCAAATCTGGCTGCCCAAACCGTGGAGGTGCTACCTATAACTTTACAACCCACCATTGTCTTTACCCATTAGTCACCCCTGCATCATTAATTTGACCATCCACCGGCATCTCCACCTGACCTACTAGATCTGTAGGGTGAGGTAGAGGCAAATGCCTCTCTACATCCTCTCGATGATACCATACAACCGAAGGGGGTATATCCTGGACTAATCCAAACTCTCACTAGACTCTATACACCTGAATCATCTCGTGCTTGTCGAAACGTCTACCCTGTATCCACCGTACTAGCGGAAACACTTGCAGCACCTTCCTCATACCTCTAAATGCTAGGTAGCCCACATATGGCTGCCACATGATATCTAACACATATAACCCCTCCAACCTCTATCTATAATGCATGACATCATAGGTCACCTCCTCGCCTCATTGGCGGTCCCATGCTACCACCCACCTCATGTACCCTACTTTATGTCCACCTTTATGCCAATCTAATATTGGAAATCCTCACGGTTACACTATCACAATGTGCTCATAAGCCCAATAATGCAACAAGAAGGTACAACATAAGCCATAGTAGTGCATCCTCTGGTAACCCTAGAGCTCTTTGTACAACTACACCAAATAGGTAGGTGCCCAAGAAAACTAGACCCGATCCTCCACCATCTCCCGAAAACCCCCATCAAACCTCAAGGAAATTGGCCACCCTCTAAATTAGTTAGATCATAACACCCTACGCCACCATCATCAATACTTTTGATAGCGTCTCCTCTAGATGTGTTGCATACATCACCATGTATACAAGGATCACACTATGCTCAATCAAATCCATTGCCATCTACCATAACACAGTGATCATCTCCTCATAGGGCACATCAGGTGACACTTTGTATACACCATCTCACTAGAAATCGGTAACCACAATATCTGGTAGACATCCTCTAGTGTGATGGTCATCTCACCGGTAGGTAAGCAGAAAGTGTTGGTCGTGGCATCCCATCTATCGATGAGTGTGACCATGAGGATATGATCCCGTTGGATCTACCTATACCACCTAATGCAAACTAGGAAAACCACGTGAGTGTTTCCCCACTCCTCTGTGTGATAGGAGGTTGTATATCCCCTAACAAAGGTGGGAATCTATCTGTATCATCAATCGATGTCGTGCTTTGCACCCATATAACTCAACTAGTCAAAAATTTCACACAACTATCTATTCTATCCCTACTTCCTTGACCTATCATCTACCTTGCACTTGTTTACCCCAACCCCATATTACTTTACCTGGGACATCACTTACCTACCTAAACCCTTTCCTCCTTCCTCTCCTCTAGTCCCTCTTATACCCCATTTCTACCCATTCCTATTTTCTACCCACTCTTTCCCCTCCCACCCTAGCCTCGCCCCCAATTATCCCGACCGATATCGCTATTCTTGATCGTTATCGGTCACACATGACCAACATCAGTCACTAATCATGCCCAATCCTACCTTAGCTGAGATGGCACCGGTTACCCTTGATCGATGTCGGTCTCTATTTCAGCTCCATAGCCAAAACCCCACGCCACCAATTTTTCAAAAATTTGAAAATAGACCCTAAAACCTACCCCAACAAAGTGATCATCTCCTCATAGGGCACATCACCGACACTTTTGTATACACCATCTCACTAGAAATCGGTAACATGAATATCTCGTAGACATCCTCTAGTGTGATGGTCATCTCACTTGTAGGTAAGCAAAAGTGTTGATCGTTGCATCCCATCTATCGATGAGTGTGACTATGAGGATATGATCTCGTTGAATCTACCTATACCACCTAATGCAAACTAGGAAAACCACGTGAGTGTTTCCCCACTCCTCTATGTGATAGGAGGTTGTATATCCCCTAACAGTGGTGGGAATCTATCCTGTATCATCAATTGATGTCGTGCTTGCACCCATATAACTCAACTAGTCAAAAATTTCACACAACTATCTATTCTATCCCTACTTCCTTGACCTATCATCTACCTTGCACTTGTTTACCCCAACCTCATATTACTTTACCTGGGACATCACTTACCTACCTAAATCCTTTCCTCCTTCCTCTCCTTTGGTCCCTCTTATACCCCATTTCTACCCATTCCTATTTTCTACCCACTCTTTACCCTCCCACCCTAGCCTCGCCCCAATTATCCTGACCGATATCAGTTATTCTTGATCGTTATCAGTCACACATGACCAACATCAGTCACCTAATCATGCCCAATCCTACCTTAGCTGACCGCACCGGTTACCCTTGATCGATGTCGGTCTCTATTTCAGCTCCATAGCCAAAACCCCACGCCCCCAATTTTTCAAAAATTTGAAAATAGACCCTAAAACCTACCCCAACACCCAACCAACCCACCCAACATTATTTTTATTACCTAAATCACCTATGTGGCCTTTCCCCATACCAAAATCCACTCATTTTATTCACATTTTCAAAAATTTTGATACCCCCATTCTTTCCATTTTTACCTAAACAATTTAATTCAAAACTACACATGGATCGAATCCTACCTCTACACGCAGGTGCCTCCTTGCTTTGGGATTTCCGGTCTCCCCACTACTTTGGATCTCCCACACCTCCACCCGATGATGCCATGTATCCAATCAAACTCTTGGTCCTCTAACCAATCTAATCACTTAGAATGATCTCGTGGCCCCGTCCACCTACCTCCACCCACTCAGATACCTCCAACTCAGCATAGTACCACACCTTGTCCTTTTATTCATGAAAAAATCTTAAAATAATTCGCTCTATCATTTTCTATGAAGTAGACAAATTAAAATGAATCTGTAATATACATATTTTTACTTTTTAACCCTACCCCGACTTGACTGATGTCTATTTAAATTGACCGACATCATTTTTGTGCCCTAGTCAACCATGGTTGATTTCCCTAGACTGTCTTTGGTTTACCATCACTTTGGTGCCGGTTATTATTTTTGAACCCCCTCACTCCACAATGCACCACATCTACTTTCCCATAACCTTTTTCCACCTAACCCACCGTTGACCCTAACCTTACACCTCCCCCCATGACCTTATTACTTATCACCCAACCTCACCATCAGTTGGGGCATGTTTTTTCCCCTCATGTGGCCCTACCTACAACCTACACTACCCCCACCTACCTACACAACCGTTGATTATGTGGACACTCCAATTCACTCACTCGTTGCATCTTGTGATGACGATACTTGTATTGTTCCACCTAGTAATCAGAATTCACAACCACATACCTGTACCTATTTGACCTTGCTCAACTTTATTTTTCCTACAACCATTAGTACCACAACATCTTTTATCATTACAGCCACCCATTAAACCACACCTACAAGCTCAACCTACCCCAACGCTTCCTTTGTTGCGTCTTAAGCATTATTATTTTACCTATACCTTGGCCTTACCCATGGCATGACATATTTTCCTAAACCTGACCTACTTGGTGTAACCATTGACCTTATATACTCACCATACCTTACAATTTTGTTACCTATGTTGTCTTAGCCTACCAACCATACCTTTTCCATTATCATGTCATTTATCCTGACCAAATTTTTGGTGTACCAGAACATACCTAAACATTATTACACCTAACCTACATTATGTTTCTAGACCATATCCTATACCTTTGATACTCCGACTCACTTCACCCTTGTTTGGATAAATCTATCCACCTTGGATGATGTAGAGTTTGTAATCTCTTCAACCTTTGGTACCATGTTGTAATCTATATGTGCGCGTGCATTTGATTGCTATTACCCATGACCTGATTTTGACTATGGCCCACTACCCATTACCTAAGTTGATCATCAATCAATCCCATAGTACTCATCCCCTTCCCAACCTATCTTCACCAACTACACCTTTATCAAACCACTCACCGATTCCGTCTTATACGTCATAAGTTCCCGGTTTGAGGGGATCACCTTCACCCACACATGGGGCAATCACTTATTGTTTTTGTTAGCTTCACTTACCAATTCAAGCTACGTGAAAAAGGGGGAAAAATTTAGACACAAAAATTAGGTCACACTCTCGTTGGTACCTTTTTGAATAGACAACTTTAACATATTTACCTAACCATGACGTCCCTAGCCAACATTAACATTAATTTAATTATTTATAAATAAATTAATACTCATTCTCACTTCATTCGTTATTTAAATACCTTAATTAAAACTAATTTCCACGTCACCGAAACCTATTTTTAGCATATTTCCCACTTTTCACTCACCATAACTAACCACATGCCCGCTCATTAAAACGTAATGTTTTGATCCACGAGAATAGACTGAGCTGGCCCATTAGGATCGCCAAGATCTGGCGTTTTTAGTAATCCTAGGATTTTTCATTGTAACCGAAGCCGGTCAACCCCTAAACTCAATTCGATCATCCTAAACCACCGTCGGTTACCTTATATTTTTTAGTAACCTTGTTTAGGAGGTTGGCCACATTTTTGAGCTTTGGAACGAAGGAGATTTGCATGCAAGCAAGAACTAGAGGCTTTTACATGTCCAGACAGCTATAGCCAACACCAAGACTGATCATGAGGCATTTTCATTCACAACCACATTTCAGAAGAACTACTATAACACTTGAGAACCATTCCATAGATCAACCATCACCAAAGGCATCTCCAACCACCTTTCCACCACTACAGTACGCAGAATACATCTAAACTCTAAGTAAGTTGGTTTATACTCTATTACTAGAAATTGTATTCTTTATTTACTTTCATCTTTTAATTGTTCTTACTTAGATCTATCCCTAACCTTCCTCTCTATCAACAACCCCATCACACCCCACCTAGAATTCAAAAATCCTTTCCCAAAATCACCTCCCTCCCATAGACCTTAAAAACATCCTCCAAAATATCTATGTAATCACAGCGAGGACCCAAAACTAATTCTACAACCTCCTCCACTTCCCCATAGTTAGTGACATCAGCTTAACTCTAACTATGGTCAATCCTCCCTATACCAATATTGTTCACCGTGATTGTTAACCCACTGCTAACGTAACCCTTAGCCTACCCCAAAACCTCACTAAGAATATTACCACACATGTTTTGGACTTGTCACCTCACTTTGTCCCCCATAGAGACCTTTCTAGAACTCTCTGTTCCAAGATAGAAGAGATTCCAAACATCCTCCACCTGACTTCCTGTCACTTTTCATAGTTATCAATATCGGTCACCCTAAACTAGTAGCAGTCCTACCTAAACCGACATCGATCACCTTAATCGTGTCAATTTCGTAATGCGATAATATTGTTCCAGACCAACAACCTAAGTATCACATCCAAATGAATCCAAAATCTCACCTAAACTTACCAAGACTCGTCATCACTGCAAACCACCTGCACTACCCGCAACCCAATCTAAAACCTTTTACCTACATAGCATTTTAGTATTTAATCGGATCAACACTGATAGTAATCTGAGGCACCCAAATCAGAATGCTAGCACTAGATTCTTTTATTTACATGTTTAAGTTATTTTATATTGATTTATAAATAGTGGATTGATGACCTTCCAGGAAGTACCATACTTCTTGGATCTAGCATACGCTAGGTAGTCCACATTATATGTTATTTAACTCTCTTTTTGTAGTCTTGTTGTGTATTTCGGTAGTTCCTCCTATCAAAATGAATCTCTCACAATCAGCAAGTGGATCAAGAAGTCACAACACGTGCAATGACCTTCAAACTGACCATCACAATAGGTATTCATCTTTGGCCCACACCCTTATCTATTTCGTCTAAATCCTTAAAGAAAATGGGAAACACCCCTAATCCCACAATAACAATAAATTTGGCAGTTCCACCAAAGAAACCTTCCTTACATATGATATGCCGAATAGTGTTCCAAATGGAGTGGCCTAGAGACATTTCTTGATGTTGATGGATATGCACAATTGTTGGCATCTCTCAAAAATGAACCACAAATTGTCACAATGGTCTTTCGCTAGTCCATACATTCTCCAGTCATCAAGATAGATCTGAAGGAACTTATGGATAAAATCCTGAAATACTTGGACCACTATGCGTGAAAACACAGTAGGCACATTCTTTAGTCTGAAAGGCATGACCATGTAGGAAAAAATTCCCCATTTAGTGGAAAAATTTGTCTTTCCTTTATCTTCCTTTGCGATTCTAACTTGATGATATAATGAGAAGCCATCCATGAAGGAATAGATCTTGCACCACGATACTCCCTCCAAGATTTATTTGGTGAAAGGGGTGGGAAATGGATCAATGACACATACCACATTCAAATCTCTATAATCAACACAAATCCTTATCCTCCAATAATTTTTAATGTTAATAACCATTGGGATTATCTATTTTGATTCCTTAATAGCTTCAATGATACCTGAAGCAATCATCTTGTCTATCTCTTCCTTGACCTAGAAGCAAAAATTTGGATTCATTCACTAAGGTCTATTTTGAATCAGGCGTGATGCTTCCTTTAACTTGATTTTCATTTCCCCCAAGGAGTGGTTAACTCCTTTAAGATCATGTTACCCTCTTGCAAATAAGTCATGAAACTCATGCAACCGATCAATGATCTTTGAAGCCTCATTTTCTGACCAATAGTCCCCAATAGTATCCTCGTTAGGTTCTATTTACAGTCAATGTTAACCTTATTTTTTTAGGTATTCATGGGTAGACACACTCTTTCTCAAAGAACACTATTTGTTACTTCATGTGTACCCATAGTATGTTTAACATATAATTTCTCCACTTCTTCACCATTGATCTCATAGACCAATTTTCCTTTCTCTTTCTCCATGCATGTGCACTCAAGTTGTATCTCCTCTAGTTCTTCCTCATCAAAGCATTATTCTAAACAAGGTTCACCCAATAATTCTAGTATTCTATCCTCCACCATGACACTATCCCCCATCATTAGGCACTTAACAACCTATAATTCCTCATCCACCAATGGCTTGGTGTTCCGATATTCAAAATATTGAAGGAGGTCAGCCATCAACTCCTACTTGATTTCCTATCTAATGGAACATATACGAGTGAATGTATCATGCGTGTGTGTATCCTTGTAAAGTGGAGTACAACTAATGCACCCATAAAGAAGGTAAAAACACTTCGTGCCTTCCATCCAGGGCCTTCTCGCATGCTTGAACGTGAAATGAGATGGGCTCCTTCCCATGATAATAGTGAATGATAGTAGGTGCATTACTTCGGAAAACCTAACAGAGAATGTGATTCTCACTTTGCACCACTCTAGAAGGCTATCGCGATGGGTTTCCCACCAACATGTTGTGGTTCCAAGAAAGGCATAGTTGATAATCCCTCTCCTCTCGACCTCACTTCTCTAGTGTGTCTCCATTTATCATAGGAAAACATCAGGGTTGGCTCCTCCAAAATAACTTGGTAAATTCTTTCCTCCTAAGCACTTGACTTATCGCATCTTTATTACTCTTGTCACGGATCCTCTTAACTTCCTTCCCACCAACTCATATGTCTTGTGTGCCTAATTTTCACATGCCACACTAGTTGTATCACTTATAGATTAAGTGTTTTCCCACTAAATAATGCCCTCCTTTGTTGGTTACACAACTTGGGATCCCAAATAGTGCACACATAGATTTGATTGAGGAATTCTTCTCCCAAGGGCTCAATATAGGGAACTGACTTCCCATCAACTAGAGGGATAATAACCCGTTCTTCCTTGTTTTCAAAACTAAAGTACCCCTTATTAAACCATAGGTCACTATTGTTATTATAAAACCAGGGGCACCCAAGTAATGTCATAAACTTATCTACCTCATATAGTGTTACGAATTCAAAGTCTCCAATGAATTTCACACTTTGGATAGTGATAATTGCATCCTTTAAGACACCAATGGGCATCGCCTTTGTAACATCCCCATTTTAGTACATTAGAACAAGATTTTTTTTTTTTTTTTGATAGAAGCATTCTAGTTCTAAATACATAATTTAGAACTCTCAGATCATAACAATCATTCTTATAACAGATAACCATATGCAGCTGTGATGACTCGGAGTACCTCCGATCTATTCATATCATGACTCGGTGATCTACCGATCTATTCATGAGTATCAAGGAGTTGGCGTTTTTATTTTAACACATCAATCTTGCGGTTCTCTTCCCTAATCGGGATTCAGAATGCTCTATCCAAGGAACCTATCTGAATAATTATTACCATTATTCATCAACATCTCATCCCTCAGACTAGGTGACATAGGACAACGCAATCAGCAGCTTGCGATACTTTGGCCAAAGATTTGAAACATACTGCTTATGTCTCGTATTCCTTGATGGCATACTCGTCAATCTGGAATACATCCTTCACCCCATTCCTATGTTATGTAGAATGTCTTACACTGACTTCTGTCAGCCTCCCCTGTCCCAAGTTATTCACTCAGGAACGGATTAATAATATGACAATGATATAAGGATGTTCTCAAGAACTAGGGATACGCTGACATACTGGGTCAACCCTAGTTAACCCTGTGTGTCAAGGTACCCCGAGTCTCCAGGGCAGCCTCATATCATGACCACATTCCTAACCAGTCCGGAGTAAAAACTTGTTCGAGTTTAAGGTGTAAATCTTAATGATCAATGCAAAGGGTGTCACCATAAGTCACCTACATTGTTGTATCTTCGAGAAGATCCTAATCTTCTCGAAGGTACAACCCTGCAGTTGACTTGTGCCATCAACCTTCAATCCACCTCGAAAATATCTACTTAACTTTAAGGTGTTACTTATGTTGAGTTAAAGTTATACTTTAAGACGCTCCTTTTAGGGTAGTCTTTTCCCAACCCCTGGGTTCCTCACCTTAGAATTTCCTTTCTTATTAAGACCCATTTCACAAAGAGAAGTTAATAAGATTTGAGGTTTCATTAAGGAGTTCTTTGTTACACAATGATCTAAATCAATGAAATTGGGCAGTAGCCCTAAGTCTTCTCATAAGGTTGCTAACCATACCCTTATTAGGTTTATATCAGTTCTCAAAACTGAAATACATCTTACTTATTAGTATTAAGATATAGTGATTTAAAATCAAATTAAACGTTGTCTTGACTTAGATCAAGATTAGGGAGTAATAATTTATTCAGCCCGTTCAGCTTCCTGTTGAGGTTTATTTTAACCTTAGCTTCTCGAAAGACAGTGATCTAAATTCCAATTTAGCTTTAGATAGAACATAACAGAACTACTAAACATTCACAAGTATTCAGTCACATAATCTTTGCAAAGCTTACTTAGAGAATCCCAAATGTCTCCAAGGTATACAATAATAACAATGCTCTTAAAATCATTCGAACCAAGAAGTTCAATCCATCAAGATACGAATGCAAACACATAAGTAACAAATACCTCATTTCATTCATTTCTAAGCTAATCAAATACATTTTATGCATTCAACATATTTGATACAATACTCAACAGCAAAAGAACATCTTTCTTCAAGTAGTACATTTAGAGAATCAAGTTGGAATTCATCATAAAACCAAATTAAACAATCTGAACATCATATCAGATCTGTGCCTTTACCACTTATGATAACCATCTGCAAAAATTGTCAACACGGGTCAGTTCGGTGAACTGAGCATGATAAGCACTAATTCTTAAAACAATTGCAATCCACCAATTGTTCTCATTAAACAACCTATTTAAATGAAATCATTTCTTCAAATTCCAAACATAAATCAGGCTATTCATCTTCTTATATTTCTAACATGACCTTTAATGCATAAGTCGTATTATAGATGTCAATTAATCCTTAATGCCTTTCAGATAATTCATCGTATATGTTAGAGACTAAGAACAATGAATACAACAATTCAAAGACAGCAATGCTCTAGAAGAATGTTTCTAACAATTACTCAAAAGTTGTTTAAACATTCAATAAGCTCAATGACTTAATTCTTTTATAATCATAACTCATTTCAATGGTATTGACAAGTATACCTATTTATACAAAAAACACATTTTATACCGGTCTCTTCATACAATGTCACAGTCTATCCTTGTTTTTCCTTACCGTAGATATCTCATGAGGTTTCAAAAGAAATCACATAAAGTTTCCAGACTAGGAGAGAGAGAGTATTTTCTTATTCCTCTTATTACACATCAACATATAATTTATAGTTCGAAGAAAGAAACAAGCAGTCAACCGATTCTTATATCAATCATGAATATACCCAACGCCATCGTCTAACATGGCACAACTAGGATCTCTTTATCACAGTCAATCACGAGACTATATAACACTAAAACAAATGACGTTCCATATGTGAATACAAGTGACATTCACACTTCGAGTCAAAATACAAACATGCACAGACTTCTTTTAACTAAATCAAACCCCTACGATTATACAGCAAGGATTTATATTAGAAGCCAATATCAAGAAGAATAATCACAACAAGGACTTCACCGGAGCCGATTCAATATCAATACTTTCCTCAAAGTTCATCCGAAGTCAAACTATTATGAAATACAATAGGGTCTCAAACAGAGTCGAGTTGGTAAAGAAAACCCATCCCTTAATTCCTCAGAATCGAACTGAACATAACACAACAATATTAAGAAAGAGTCTATATGATATGCATGCACAACGAGGACTTAAATCGGGAATCGAGCCAACACGCAACATATCAAGGACTCCAACAGTGTCAAATCCAACCAGTACTCATAACCAAGGTTTCGATTGAAGTTGAATTCATACGACAACAATTCAAGAATCCCAATAGTACTCACAACAAAACTTCTACAGAAGTTAAAAACATAAATTACGTTTCAAGGACTCCAACGGAGTCAATACCATATAGTATTCTCAACTAAACAACAACATTCACAACTAAGAAACAATATTCATAACTAAGCTTAAACAGAAGTTGAAATACAAGATACATTTCAAGGACTCTCACTGAGTCAATACCATATAGTATTCTCAACTAAACTTCTACAGAAGTTAAAACATAAATTACGTTACAAGGACTCCCACAGTAATCACAACCAAGCTTAGACAGAAGTTGAAAACATACGAAACATTACAAGGACTCCCACTGAGTCATTTTCGTAGATAATCCTTGCAAACTTCCAACGGAGTTTATCCCAAAATTGCAAACACAGTGAGGACTTCTACTAAAGTCACATTCAAGTAGTATAATCACAGCAAGCATTCCAAATAGAAGAAACTTCAAGTATTCACAGCAAGAATCAACAGGATTCAACAACAATAAGAGCACAGCCGGGTCTCAAACGAAATGAATCCAAAAGGAAGAATAAATACAGTAAACATTCCAACAAAGTCTTCGAATAACCTGAGATTCCTAATTCCACAGGAAAAGAAGAACCAAAACATTGCTTCAAACCAACTGTACTAAAATCACCTGAACAGAGTTGTTTTAATGAAAGCATTTGGAGTAAAGCAAGATTTTTAAAAGTCAGGGCCTATCATGCCTGGTAATGTCACTTAAAAATCTGAAGAAGACCTCTGAATGTGCTCGCGCCTTCTCCTCTTCTTCCACGATAGATTCAGCAACAATAATTTGTTACCCTCATGTCTTATAAACTTTCCCCGATAGAGAAAAGAGCTAGATAATCTCATAGTTGCCATGCAACACAAAGTAGACTGGTTCGAAGAACCAATGATCAAACAGAGAGAAAAACGAAGCGTATGGAAAACCAAACAACCAACTAGTTTTCCATTTGCATGCCTTCCCGAGCAATCCGTGCTCGGGAACCGAAGTTCATCAATGACATTAACTCCAAGATTCCCACCCAATCTCCATTGCCACCAACCGCCAAAGTTGGCGATTGACAAATGAAAACAAACGACCATTCCCAGATTTGGCGACTCTGCCACGTCGGTCTCAATAGCCATTTGAAATCTCCACCATATCCCTTGTCCTTCATGCTTATCCACTTCATTTAATGCCATGGAAACCACCGCCCATGACTCGCACCCCTTCATAGGTCCCCCTTCATCCATGATCATTAGTTAGGTTAGAAACATAGGTTAGATCTTACGGTAAGACATTAGTCTTACTTCCATAGTGCTTAGGTAGCTAACCTTAGGAGCATTAAACCTATAGTTTAGGGCTAGGTTAGTTTAGCAATAATTCAACCCATAGGTTATAGTTTAGGTTAAGGTTATTAACCTTAACGAATCCATTCTAGGTCCCACAAGTAGGTTCGATCAGTATTAGAACCAACAGGTATAACATTCTCGAAATGGATTCTATCCGGCATTGATAATAAGCTTGCAGTATACACCAGAATTTATTACCTGGCTTAAGGTCTAGGCCTTCCTGATATTACGATATCGGGAACCAATTCATTTAACACGATCAACCTGAGTTAGACTTGGAATTGCTTATTCAACACATTCAGACCTTGCAACTTTCGTAAGGTCTATAATTTTTGTTCATCCAGAATAAACTTAAAACATCTCTTGGATCAATGCAACTGATCCAAGGCTGAGTCATAAAGATGGATAAATCCACAATTCCTTTCGAAATCAAATTGAACTCAGGTGCTAAAAATGAAAGAAATAAAAGAGTCCAAGCATATCCTGACTCAGTCAAAGATCTTCAAGAGCAAAGAAGATACAATCCATATCAAGCATGACTTCACAATCAAAGGAACACATCCTTTTACAGAAGAAATCATATATCAACACTTGAATGCTCAGGAGGAAGTAACAATAGTTCAGGGTGTTACATGCTTCCCTCCTAAAATATTCATCATCCTGATGATTACATTTTTGATTTACCTTCAGGTCAACCAATTTATTAGTTCACAATACAATAAGACTATTTCCAACTTGAATAGTTCCAGAAATCAATGTCATGATACATTTTATTCAGCCTGAATAATGTTTGCCTCAATCTGGCTTTCATATAGACATGAAAAAGATAAGTTCATAAAAAAATTTGTCAATAGATTTCATTCTGTTGAAAAAGAAAAGGAAAAGCAATTTTCATCTCTTCTAGATTTTCCCAAGTTGCACTTTCTTCGTTAAACTGGTCCCACTGGACCTTACATTGCTGTATTTCACGATTTCTCAAATGCAATTGGTGAGTTTCCAGCACTCGTGTGGGTTTAACCACGATTATTCCTGGGTCTTGGACCTGTAAGGAATTCCAATTTAAGACATGTGACAAATCTGAAACGTATTTCTTAAGCAAAGAAATATGGATAACATCATGCATGCAAGACAAAGCAGGTGGTAATGCTAATCAATAAGCTACAGGATTGATTATTTTGACAATTTCAAAAGGTCCCACGTAACGAGGTGACAACTTGGCAGCCTTGCCAAAAGTTATAGAACTCTTTCTGGGTTTAACACGAAGAAAAACCTTCTCACCAAGCTCAAACCTTCGATCAACCCGCTTAAGGTCAGCATAGCTCTTCTGCCTATCTGCTTTGCTTCCTTTAATCATTCACGAATCAACTTAACTTGCTGTTCCATTTCAGTGAGGATCTCTAGTCCAATTACCACTCTATCCTCAATACTATCCCAACTAATAGGGGTTCTGCACTTTCTTCCATAAAGTGCTTCAAAAGGTGCCATTTTAAGAGATGAGTGATAAGTGTTGTTGTATGTGAATTCAACTAATGGAAGATACTCTTCCCATTTATCTTTGTTGGTCCATGCAATACATTCGCAACATATCTTCCAACACTTGATTTACTCTCGGTTTGTCCATCCGTTTCCGGATGATATGCAGAACTGAAGTTTAGTTTCATTCCAAGAGTTGTATTAAGTGTTTTCCAAAATCTTGACGTCATTCTAGGATCCCTGTCAGATATAATCAATTCTGGTACACCATGTAACCTGAAAATTTCATGCACGAATCTTTTGGCCAACACTCGGTGACTCATCCTTTAGATTTCCAATGAAATGAGCTACCTTAGTTAGTTTATCTACAACTACCAGGATAACATCATGTTTATTCCTAGACATAGGTAACCCTTGTACAAAGTCCATGCTTATTACTTGCCATTTGTACTGCGGTATGCTATGGGGATATAATAGTCCAGCAGGGTGCATGTGTTCTGCCTTAACCCATTGACATTCCAGATAATGAGTCACAAAATCAATAACATCCTTTTTCATACCTTTCCAAAAGTATTGTTGTTTTAGATCAGCAAGCATTTTTGTGATACCCGGGTGTCCAGAGAAGGGCAAATTATGAAATTCAACTAACAACTTCTTTCTCAAATCGTTCAGCATAGGTACGTATACCCTGTTTTCATAACGTAAGATTCCTTCATTATCAAAATGAAAACCTTTATACCTTTCATCATTAGGTTCTGCAGCAAGCGCTGCTTTTACTTGCTGAAAGTATATATCAGATTCTGAGGCACTTTTTACCTCATCCTTAAACTGAGTTCTTAATGTTATAAGAGCAGAAATGTGCTTCCTATGACTTAGAGCATCTGCTACCCTATTCTCTTTCCCTTTGATGTAGCTAATATCAAAATCATATTGAGATAAAAACTCTAACCACCTTCTCTGTCTGGCATTTAGATTAGGCTGAGTGAAAATATATTTCAGTCCCAAGTGATTAGTTTTCAAGTCAAAAGGTTTCCCAAGTAAATAGTGTCTTCAAACTTGAAGCACATGAACAATGGCAGCAAGGTCCAAATCATGAGGAGCATAATTTAGCTCATGTAACTTAATTTTTCTACTTTCATATTCTATGACTTGATCATTTTGTAACAAAACACCACCAAGGCCTTCCCCAGAAGCATCTGTTACAACAGTAAAGCTCCCATTAGGGTCTGGTACAGCTAATATAGGTGCGGAAGTCAACTGGCTTTTCGACTTTTGAAAGCAGTTTCACACTTATCATTCCAAATAAATTTCTTATCCTTCTTCTGCAATGAAGTTATCGGTGCAGCCACTTTAGAAAAATCCTTAACAAATTTTCTATAATAACCAGCAAGACCCATGAAGCTTCTTACTTCGTGCACATTCTTTGGTGTAGGCCACTCAGTTATTGCCACTATTTTTGAAGGATCCACAATTCCTTCTTTACTAATGACATGACCCAAATAGTGAACTTTTGTATCAAAGAAAGAACATTTGGATAACTTACCATACAACTTTCTTTTTCTCAAAATTCTCAAAACCATTTTCAAATGCTCATTGTGCTCTTCAACACTTTTAGAATAAATGAGAATATCGTCCAAGAATACAAGTATAAACTTGTCCAAATATTCTTGAAAGATATTATTCATTAAGTTCATAAAAGTTGTAGGTGCATTAGTTAATCCAAAGGGTAGAACCATGACTTCATAATTTCCGTACCTTGTTCGGAAAGTTGTTTTATGAATATCTTCTTCTCTAATCCTTAATTGATGATAACCAAATCGAATATCTATCTTAGAATAAACCACTTTTGCGCATCGATCAAATAGATCGTCGATCCTTAGAAGTGGGTATCTGTTCTTGATTGTTTCTTTGTTCAACATCTGATAATCAATACACAGCCTAAGTGTTCCATCCTTCTTTTTCACAAATATTACTAGCGCTCCCCAAGGTGAAACACTTGGTCTAATCAAACCCTTAGACAAAAGTTCTTGCAATTGTGCCTTAAGGTTGACTAACTCTATAGTAGTCATCTGATAAGGTTCTTTGGAAATAGGTTCCGTTCCTGGTTTGATTTCGATGGTGAAGTCAAATTCCCTCTTGGGTGGTAAACCTGGTAATTCCTCCAGAAAAACATCCTTGAAACTTTGCAACAGTGGAAATCGTTTCATGAAATCACCATCTTCTTCTGAAAATTTAGATATATTTACTGCATAAAGGGTACATCCTTTGTTTTTAGCCTTTTTAAGCTGCATAGCTGACAGTTTTCTAACTGAAATTTCCCATTTCACACCTTGAATCTCTGTTGCCTTCAGCCGATCATCTAAACATTTTATATTCTTTTCATAGCAGTCTACTTTTGCTTTATGGTCAGCTAACCAATTGACACCGATGACAATGTCATACGATCCCAAAGGTGTAACATAGAGGTCAACTTCAGTGGAAAAGTTAGGTAAGTCAAGGACTGCCCCAAAAAGACACATACTCACTGTATGAACAAAATTATTACCATCTTGTCATGCGGTCCAAGATTTATCCATTTTTCCAGCCTTTCTTTTAAGTTTAGAAGCAAGTTTACTAGAAATAAAACATTCAGTAGCTCCTGTATCAAAAGAATAGTGATAGGTATGCCAAATAACTTACCCGGAACTTCTATAGGTGTCACTTGCTTTTCAGCTTGCTTGTTCTGCTACTGCAGCATGTATCTTATGCTGCTGATTATGATCATCCTTCTTCAAAGGGCACTGATTTGCGTAGTGGTCTTTGCCACAATTGTAGCAGCCTCCTACAGGTCCCTTTTTAGGCTCAAAATTACCTCCATCCTTGTAATTATCACATTGTCCTCCATAGGGCTTCTGCCCATTGTTATAATTTTTGGCAAAATTATCCCTTACATTTCCAGCAGGCTTATTTGCTATTGTTTTCTTACTATTATCCCCCGGAAACTTACTTCTATTTCCAAACTTTTTCCATGGTCCCTTTTTGGGTGCAAGTGAAGTTGAAGAAGGGTTTGCAATCTTCTTCCGCACTTCCTCTTTATGAGCAGAAATAGCCTTTAATTTCTATTCCTATCTTATGGCCTTTTCAACAACTCCTTCCATAGTGGTTGGACTGTGAACATCAACCTCTCCCCCTATCACGAGATTCAGTCCCATGATGAATTTCTGTATTCTGAACTTCTCGTTAGTTTGATACTGTGGTACATACTTGAGGAGTTTTGTAAACCGCTCCCAGTATTCAGTTACTGTTAGCTTCCCTTGAGCTAAGTTCTAGAATTCTGTCATTTTCTGATCATAGAAAAGTTGTGGCAGCCAACATTGCCTAAAATAGCCCTTAAATTGATCCCAAGTAATATTGGTCTCATCAATATTTAGCTCAACTTTACGGCTATCCCACCACAAAGATGCTTCATGGGAAAGCTGATAGGCTCCCCAAATAGCTTTGGTTTCCTCTGAGAAGTTTCTTATTGTAAAGTACTTCTCCATTTCACTGAGCCAGTTCTCAGCTCCATCTCCTAATGTGGTGCCATCATATTTAGGTGGGCTTATCCTTTTTATATCATTAGTGAGTTCTGCTGCCAACCTGGCCTTTTTGTTTTCTAGTTGGACAGGTGCATTTCCAGCGTTATTATCAACACCCATATTAGGGTTGTCCTCAGGAGGTTGTTGATTGTTATTACCAGCTTCATCATCCTCCTCATTTCCCATTACTTGTTGTTCAAGTACAGCCAAATGATCTCTTGTGTCCAATAGGGCAGTAAGGATCTCATCAAGCTTTTGGGTTGTTGCCACCCCTCCTTCAGGTGGAGCATTATTCGCAACGTTCCCCCTTATTCTAACCATTTTCTGTTACAAGAAAATTTAGGTTTTTATCAGATTATGGACACAATAGGTCCACGAGCTGCAACCTTCAGCTCTGATACCAAGATGTAACGTCCCCATTTTATTACGTTAGAACAAGAAAAAAAAAATTGATAGAAGCATTCTAGTTCTAAATACATAATTTAGAACTCTCAGATCATAACAATCATTCATATAATAGATAACCATATGTAGCTATGATGACTCGGAGTACCTCCGATCTATTCATATCATGACTCGGTGATATACCGATCTATTCATGAGTATCAAAGAGTTGGCATTTTTATTTTAACACATCACTCTTGCGGTTCTCTTCCCTAATCCAGGATTTAGAATGCTCTGTCCAAGGAACCTATCTGAATAATTGTTACCATTATTCATCGGCATCTCGTCCCTCAGACTAGGTGACATAAGACAACGCAATCAGAAGCTTTCGATACTTTGGCCAAAGATTTGAAACATAATGCTTATGTCTCGTATTCCTTGACGACATACTCATCAATCTGAATACGTCCTTCACCCCATTCCTATGTTATGTAGAATGTCTTACACTAACTTCACCCGGCCCCTGGCAAGTTATTCACTCAGGAACGGATTAATAATATGACAATGATATAAGGATGTTCTCAAGAACTAGAGATATCTTTGACATCTGGGTCAACCCTAGTTAACCCTGTGTGTCAAGGTACCCCGAGTCTCCAGGGCAGCCTCATATCATGACCACATTCCTAACCAGTCCTGGAGTAAAAACTTGTTCAAGTTTAAGGTGTAAATCTTAACGATCAATGCAAAGGGTGTCACCATAAGTCACCTGCATTGTTGTATCTTCGAGAAGATCCTAATCTTCTCGAAGGTACAACCCTGCAGTTGACTTGTGCCATCAACCTTCAAATCCACCTCGAAAATATCTACTTAACTTTAAGGTGTTACTTACATTGAGTTAAAGTTATACTTTAAGACGCTCCTTTTAGGATAGTCTTTTCTCAACCCCAGGGTTCCTCACCTTAGAATTGCCTTTCTTATTAAGACCCATTTCATAAAGATAAGTTAATAAGATTTGAGGTTTCATTAAGGAGTTCTTTGTTACACAATAATCTAAATCAATGAAATTGGGCAATAGCCCTCAGTCTTCTCATAAGGTTGCTAACCATACCCTTATTAGGTTTATATCAGTTCTCAAAACTGAAATACATCTTACTTATTAGTATTAAGATATAGTGATTTAAAATCAAATTAAACGTTGTCTTGACTTAGATCAAGATTAGGAAGTAATAATTTATTCAGCCCGTTCAGCTTCCTGTTGAGGTTTATTTTAACCTTAGCTTCTCGAAAGACAGTGATCTAAATTCCAATTTAGCTTTAGATAGAACATAACAGAACTACTAAACATTCACAAGTATTCAGTCACATAATCTTTGCAAAGCTTACTTAGAGAATCCCAAATGTCTCCAAGGTATACAATAATAACAATGCTCTTAAAATCATTCGAACCGAAGAAGTTCAATCCATCAAGATACGAATGCAAACACATAAGTAACAAATACCTCATTTCATTCATTTCTAAGCTAATCAAATACATTTTATGCATTCAGCATATTTGATACAATACTCAACAGCAAAAGAACATCTTTCTTCAAGTAGTAAATTTAGAGAATCAAGTTGGAATTCATCATAAAACCAAATTAAACAATCTGAACATCATATCAGATCTGCGTGCCTTTACCACTTACGATAACCATCTACAAAAATTGTCAACACGGGTCAGTTCGGTGAATTGAGCATGATAAGCACTAATTCTTAAAACAATTGCAATCCACCAATTGTTCTCATTAAACAACCTGTTTAAATGAAATCATTTCTTCAAATTCCAAACATAAATCAGGCTATTCATCTTCTTATATTTCTAACATGACCTTTAACGCATAACTCGTATTATAGATGTCAATTAATCCTTAATGCCTTTCAGATAATTCATCTTATATGTTAGAGACTAAGAACAATGAATACAACCATTCAAAGACAACAATACTCCTACAAGAATGTTTCTAACAATTACTCAAAAGTAGTTTAAACATTCAACAAGCTCAACTGACTTAATTCTTTTATAATCATAACACATTTCAATGGTATTGACAAGTATACCTATTTATACAGCAACACACATTTTATACCAGTCTCTTCATACAATGTCACGGTCTATCCTTGTTTTGCCCTTACCGTAGATATCTCATGAGGGTTCAAGAAGAAAGCACACAAAGTTTCCTGACTAGGAGAGAGAGTATTTTCCTATTCCACTTATTATACATCAACATATAATTTACAGTCCAGAAGAAAGAAACAGAGTCAATCAGATTCCTATATCAATCATGAATATACCCAACGCCATCGTCTAACATGGCACAGCTAGGAGCTCTTTATCACAGTCAATCACGAGACTAGATAACACTAAAACAAATGACGTTCCATATGCAAATACGGTGACATTCACACTGAGTCAAAACACAAACATGCACAACTTCATTCAACTAAATCAAATCCCTACGATTATACAGCAAGGATTTATATTAGAAGCCGATTTCAAGAAGAATAATCACAACAAGGACTTCACAGAAGCCGATTCCATATCAATAATTTCCTCAAAGTTCATCCGAAGTCGAGCTATTACGAAATACAACAGGGTCTCAAACAGAGTCGAGTTGGTAAAGAAAACCCATCCCTTAATTCCTCAGAATCAAACTGAACATAACACAACAATATTAAGAAAGATTCTAAACGATGTGCATGCACAACAAGGACTTAAATCGAGAATCGAGCCAACACGCAGCATATCATGGACTCCAACAGTGTCAAATCCAACCAGTACTTATAACCAAGGTTTTGATTGAAGTTGAATTCATACGACAACAATTCAAGAATCCCAAAAGTACTCACAAAAAAATTCTACAGAAGTTAAAGACATAAATTACATTTCTAGGACTCCAGCGAGTCAATACCATATAGTATTCTCAACTTAACAACAACATTCACAAGTGAGCAACAATATTCATAACTAAGCTTACACAGAAGTTGAAATACAAGATACATTTCAAGGACTCTCACTGAGTCAATACCATATAGTATTCTCAACTAAACTTCTACAAAAGTTAAAGCATAAATTACGTTACAAGGACTCCCATAGTAATCACAACCAAGCTTAGACAGAAGTTGAAAACATACAAAACATTACAAGGACTCCCACTAAGTCATTTTTGTAGATAATCCTTGCAACTTCCAACGGAGTTTATCCCAAAATTGCAAACACAGTGAGGACTTCTACTAAAGTCGCATTCAAGTAGTATAATCACAGCAAGCATTCCAAACAGAAGAAACTTCAAGTATTCACAGCAAGAATCAACAGGATTCAACAACAATAAGAGCACAACCGGGTCTCAAACGAAATGAATCCAAAAGGAAGAATAAATACAGTAAACATTCCAACAAAGTCTTCGAATAACCTGAGATTCCTAATTCCACAGGAAAAGAAGAACCAAAACATTGCTTCAAACCAACTGAACTGAAATCACCTGAACAGAGTTGTTTTAATGAAAGCATTTGGAGTAAAGCAAGATTTTTAAAAGTCAGGGCCTAACATGCCTGGTAATGTCGCTTAAAAATCTGAAGAAGACCTCTGAATGTGCTCGCGCCTTCTCCTCTTCTTCCATGATAGATTCAGCAACAATAATTTGTTACCCTCATGTCTTATAAACTTTCCCCGATAGAGAAAAGAGCTAGATAATCTCATAGTTGCCATGCAACACAAAGTAGACTAGTTCGAAGAACCAGTGATCAAACAAAGAGAAAACCGGAGCGTATGGAAAACCAAACAACCAACTAGTTTTCCATTTGCATGCCTTCCCAAGCAATCTGTGCTCGGGAACCGAAGTTCATCAATGAAATTAACTCCAAGATTCCCACCCAATCTCCATCGCCACCGACCACCAAAGTTGGCAATTGACAAATGAAAACAAACGACCATTCCCAGATTTGGTGACTCTGCCAGGTCGGTCTCAATAGCTATTTGAAATATCTGCCATATCCCTTGTCCTTCTTGCTTATCCACTTCATTTAATTTCATGGAAACCACCACCTATGACTCGCATCGCTTCATGGTCCCCCTTCATCCATGATCATTAGTTAGGTTAGAAACATAGGTTAGATCTTCTTTGTAAGACATTAGTCTTACTTCCATAGTGCTTAGGTAGCTAACCTTAGGAGCATTAAACCTATAGTTTAGGGCTAGGTTAGTTTAGCAATAATTCAACCCATAGGTTATAGTTTAGGTTAAGGTTATTAACCTTAACGAATCCATTCTAGGTCCCACAAGTAGGTTCATTCAGTATTAGAACCAACAGGTATAACATTCCTGAAATGGATTCTATCTCGGCATTGATAATAAGCTTGCAGTATACACCAGAATTTATTACCTGGCTTAAGGTCTAGGCCTTCCTGATATTACGATATTGGGAACCAATTCATTTAACACGATCAGCCTGAGTTAGACTCCGGAATTGCTTATTCAACACATTCAGACCTTGCAACTTTCGTAAGGTCTATAATTTTTGTTCATCCAGAATAAACTTAAAACATCTCTTGGATCAATGCAACTGATCCAAGGCTGAGTCATAAAGATGGATAAATCCACAATTCCTTTCGAAATCAAATTGAACTCAGGTGCTAAAAATGAAAGAAATAAAAGAGTCCAAGCATATCTTGACTCAGTCAAAGATCTTCAAGAGAAAAGAAGATACAATCCATATCAAGCATGACTTCACAATCAAAGGAACACATCCTTTTACGAAGAAATCATATATCAACACTTGAATTCTCGGGGAAGTAACAATAGTTCAGGGTGTTACAGCCTTTATCTTGTTAGCCATATACAAAAAAATTTAATATGGTTGTAATGGGGGCCTTCCCATTTGATGTCATATGTTTAGAGTGAGAACATTAACTTCGCACCCATGTCTATCAGAATATTTCTCATAATCCACCCATCAACTACTGCATTTAAGGTAATTTCCTTACCATAATCAATGGTATAAGAGAGAATGTTAACATGAAAGACATATCATTCATGCTCTCCTCTAGTGTATGCTACCTTTTCCCATAATCATTCCCCTAGTAGAGGGATGATATTCTCTTTCCTCACCATTTTGTATACTTCTCGACTTCATCCGAGATCCTTTTGTGGTGCCTCATCATTCTTCCTTTATTCCAACTATCTTGACTGCTCCTTCAGCACTAGATCTTCTACTTGTAGGATTTGAATTACATCCATGGTGTTTTGATAAACCTCTTTCTGATGAGTAGGGTCCAGATACTTCCCATGTACCACCTCTTCTCTAGTAATCATCAGCCCTTGCTTTGGTATTTCCTAGTTGCATGCAGCCTTAGCTCACATGGTCACCAAGACGAGTTCTAACTCTGACTCACGTGCCACCATTGGCATCCATTATGAGTTGGCCTTCTTCATACTTAGCATTCCTACACCTTTATCCTTACATTTTTTCTAGCTCATGTGTTCAAATAAATCCATGTATTCCTCATACTTGTGCTTCTTCCCACACCAAGAGCATTGTAATAGATCAGGACACTCATGCTTATAGTTCTCTATAGATCCACAGCTTATAGTAAGTTCCATGTGGGAGCTCACTTCTTCCACCTCCACAGTTTCCTTGACCTCAAAATCCTCCATGGAAGATTCTTCCATGGGATCCTCTATCTACTTGCCCTTCATAGTGATGACAATAGTCCTTTGAATTGTTTTTAATGTCAGTCTGGTGCACACCAATATCAATGACATCATGTATCTAGTTAATCAATCTATAATCATAGTGTCATGAGTAGTAGAGGTGAAAATCTTGTAGTAGTAAGACACATTCTTATGGATCACACGCTGTAATAGCAGACACATACTTGCATCATGATCTCCATGGAAAATCTCACAGTCTACTATCATGGCACACACCAATCTCTGAGGAAAATTTTCCTTTGTATACCCCTCCACCTCACAATCCTTACACCATAGGCCATTGCGAGTATTATGGGCCAAGTTACAAGAATATGAACTTCAAGAAAAGAGCTAACACCAGTATCCATTATCCCAATGGCCTCAAAGACGAAGGTAGCCTCCAAGGCTTCACGTAGGTCTGTGAAAGTCTTGTGCAAAAGAAATCTCCTAAAAGGTGTTATCAACCCTCGAATAAACCATTGAGAATGCTGAGAAGGATGAATGTCATATGATAGTTCTGACAAGAGGGTATTAAAACATGCATCATATTCCCACACACTCGTGTCATACCTTGTTGAATTTCCTTTAGCGCACTAATGCTCTTCTATTCAAACTCAGGAATATGAAACTCAACTAAGAAGGCATTACACAACACGTTGTAATCTACCACTGTCTGGTGGGGGTCATAATTCTGGTACCAACTATGCGTGTGTCCCTATAATGTTGTTGAAAATTGACTTGTCTTCCATTCAGGGTAGTGATCCCCTTCGTGTGCCATAGTAGCTCACACTTATGGACATGCTCTATAGAATCCTCAACACCTTTGTAGTCTAGTAGGTGAAAAGACATTTTGAAAAATACTTACTGAGGTGGTTGAGGTCCTTGTTTTTGCTAATCCAAAACCTTGATTTCCTCTCATTTTCCCTCTACCACTAGATCCACGATGCTGTCCCTCTTGATCCACTAGATCCACTAGGTCCACTATTTCCTATTCCGCCAGATCCTCCTCTCGTAGCTGGTAAAGGTTTTGAAGTGATCATTCCTTATGTCCCCACTTTGTTGCATTGAACTATGCACTAAGAGTCTACAATATTTCATCTGCTACCGGATGTTTGTCTCACGCACTTCCGGATGTGATAACTAAGCTTTGTGTACATGTAATTTTCCAAAATTTCATTCTAGACAATATAACTCCATACACAGAAATGATTACGTAGCCATAGATGTGCCAAATGAAAATTTATACCTCATAGGTGTTGATCGGTCACTTTCAACAATACCAACCAGGTTTAGTGATACTTATCCCTAGATTTTGAAAACTAAGCACTAGGGGTTGGTCACTGTGTACATTCAAATTCCCACAAATGAATCCTATCCTTTCATTATATGACGAGCCTTCTCTAGAATCGAGGGTTTTCTCTTCCACACTTTGCCAATATGGGGTAACAAAGACTACTCGGTCTCCATGTCCTCTTCGTTAAAATCAATTCTATCCCACAATGTTTACCTCCATAAATCCATTACTCTAGAAACATTATTTTTTCTATCTAACTCCCTCTCACAAGCTTCATTATACGTGATTCATATCTCTTCCCTCTCCTTTTAAGGCAACATCCACCATCTTCCTCCACCCTAGCTTCCTCGCCCAACACTCAAAAGAAGCTTACCCAACCATAGGAAATGCTTCCAAACTCAATGTAATGATCATGATCTTTATAGATAAAGGTATAACACATAAGAACAATCCTCTTGGATCTCTCAAAAACTCAAACTCAGCAATATCTGGACAGGAATATGTAAAAATCATATACTCTAAGGTGTAACTTGTCAACACTCTACTCCACCAGTGATTAACAAAACCTGTTGAAGCCAAATCAACATCCTACAACCTCTAATACTCATCTTGTATCCAGGATGGGAGATATATAGTACCATCTTGATCTATATGCATACACTGAAATCCATTCATATAAATCCACTAGAAAGAAAAAGAAGGTCTCATAAAACTCATGATACATATGTTCTTATACCCATTTACGTGCATTAAAATCAGGTCCAAGATTAAATCTATGAGTAAATTAATCCTTTTTGATTTTAAGCCATGCTTCAAAAATGTCCAAGCTCAAGCGCTCTATCATCACACACCATTCTCACAAAAGATTCAAAAAGAGGTCCTGACAACAACCAAAATGTAGTCTCCCTAGTACTACTTGTTTAACAAATGAACCAAAGTGCACCAACATATCAGCTAGATTAGTCCGGAGCTCACCTAAGGCATGCACACAAAGTGAGCCCTCCTTTATGTGAGCTTCATGAGAATATTATTTCTTACATGGGGATGTATTACAACTAGAGGATAGATGTAATTATCCATAGGATTTTAGATGTAATATTTTACTCCTAGTTGATGTATCCCAAACATAGATTTAACATGATCAACTAAAAGTAGAATCAACCATGAAATAACATTGAGGAAACCAGTAACATACACATGAACATAAGGGGAAAACACAGATCAAGATCCATTACAAGAGTGTTATAGAACTACTTCATTATATTGATAAGTCAAATATAGTAGCTAAGATTACATCAAGAAGTTCCATCCATGGAAAATGTTCATAGTAGTAGAAATTTATTTACATCACAAAGCTCTCTATTACACTCATTACAAAATACTTCCTCATTCATCCCTCTCTCTTTATCTTCTAGAAATGACCCTCTATAATAAGAATTCGAAGGAATCTTCTCCTAACCATCCATCATCATCTGCGAGAAGCTTGCTGGAATCTTCTCATGATTGCTCTACCACTACTTAGGAATATTCTAGATGTCGCCATGCATTTCCCTCAATCGAGTTTCTTTAGCATGCATGTGCTAACTAATCCTTAACAACCTTGACTCCTTATCCTTTCATGATAACCGTAATGATTCCCTGGAATATCATTTTCTTGAATCACAAGTCTCCATAGCTCATCCACATTTGTATTTGGTCACTTTTCTGTTCACTCCCTATACGTGTCTTTTCCTATTTTTCCAAAACTTACTAAGTCCTAACTCCATCCTACCCTAGCATGAACCTTTGCACATCCGTGAGGACTACTTTTGTCTATTCCTTCACACCCTATCTCTGCATGCCACAAGACTTTGAACCTTAGGTACTTATTAACTTTTAGGGGTCAAACACTCCATGCAAGAGTTTGATCTTTATTATTCCTATCTCGAAGAGCTCATTACATTGTTACCTTCCTAACACCTTAAGATTCCTCGAGAGATTGGTCTTACGTTGTGTTGGTTCCCCATGACTCACTCCTTACCCTAAAAACATTCCAACTCCACATAGTAGTTGAACGCTTTGACATCTAACTCAATTTCTTTATGACACATTCCTTTGGTTGGATTTATCCATTGGCTCACCATCTTGTTATTCTAACTTTTCCATGTTTTCCTTCATTTTCTGTGTTGAAGGATAGAACACGGAATCTCGACATCATTTGGTCATATGCTATTTTGGTAAGATGGCCACTAATTTTTATCCTCCACTAGAGTAAAGGATCATCATTTTTCCATGCATGATAATGTTTTTACACCATGAAATTCCATAAGGGGAAATCTAGGTCTCGAGGAAATTTTACCATGCACTTTGTCTTGATGATTCAATCCACGAATTTCCACAATCTCCTTGAGCTTGCCATGCTTATGACCGAGATACATTTACCCATGCCAACATTTTATTTGAGCCCCAAATCGAGCCATTCTACAGCTCACCTAATGCATCAATAAGCATAGATCTACCTGCAACCACCCTCTCCCAATGATCAACTTGTGTATTTACCTAAGCCTGTGTCATTTTTTGCATTGCGTCATCCCAACATTCCTCCACCATGGTCTATCATCGAGCGACCTACTCGGTGTTACATGAGTTATACCATTAACTCAAACCTATGAGCTATTGCATATATGTCTATCTTCACTCCACCTTCGAGACAACCATGACATGGATATTGAGCTCCCAGTGAGATCATTTCTCTTAAATTTACACTCTGCCAAACTCACGTGGAGCTTCACACTCATACATTAAACTCCTTATGTTCTTCCTAACTAAAATCCTATGTGAATCGAATCAAAACTTCATTTATTGGCTAAGATCTGAATGAGATTCCCAAATTTAAATTATTTATTTAAATTCCGAGTCTACTTATGGGCTCAAACAATGATCTATAGCGTTAAGTGAAAGCTCAATCACATGATGAATGCACAAGCTCTCTACACGAACACCCGAGCTCTTCATTAGCTTGAGCTCTACCTTCAAGCTCATGGATCATTACATTCATGAGCTATATGTCGATGATTCCATTAAATTGAGTTGAGATTGACTCATTTATGGCTAAATCCTTATGAGCTCATTCGTCATGACCATCCACCTCTAGCTTGACTCATTGAGCTTATCTCTTAACTCGAGATCAAGTTGTTTGTATACATATCAAATGTTAGCTTGTTTCACTCATGTAAAAGGCATGAATCACTCTCCTTACTTGAGTCAATCCACTCCACCCCATCCATCCAATGATTTTAGTTGACTCAATTGAGTGAGCTCCAAACTCACTCTTAGTTCTCACTTAACTCAGTGATGTCGAATTTGTTAAACCACCATCCTTTTTGTTCTTTCCATCTTGAAAAAAATCAGTTGAGCAAGCTGAATTTCTGAGTTTTCCTAACACGTTAACACTGATTTTATTCCTTGGTTAAATGCTTAAAAACTCACCAAGTAGCATGTCGAGCTTCTCGGTGAATCGCTTTTGAGCTCGAAATCCCCTCTCTAACTCACATAATATGATCTTTCTCTAATTTGTGAACTTCATCATTGTTTATCAGTTAGACTCTAGAACTTAGTGAATAAAATAAATAAGGTTCATGTGGGAGAAAAAAAAGCATATAAAGGTGTGGATGCATCAGAGAGGATCACGTGCAGAATAGAAACAGATTTTGGACTTATCCATTTTCATGATGAGGATCTATTTTTGGAGGTAGTGTGCGGAGCACAAAAAGCGATTGAAGACTTCCACATCATGCATTGGCTATTTTTGGATGATTAAATACGAATTGATTTGCATGAATGTAGGTTAAAGATAGAATGTTGAAGTAGGTAGTTGACAAAGAGAGATCTATTGTTAGCATTCTTGCATGTAAGCCTATTTTTGTAACGACACATGGCTAATAATAGCATGCAAATTATTTTGGGATTAGATAAGCGGTGAAGGGAAATTCCCCACCCTTATAAATATGTATTGAACTATGTAGTAGATATATATAGAGAAAGAGAGCATAGATATACGTGTGAGAACTAGGGTATAGTGAGATTATGTTGCTAGATATGTCATGCGCATGAGCATATACTACTGTTATTGTAATGAAGCTTCTATGTATTTACTACAATTAATATAATAGAGCCTATGGATTGAAACAAGGTGTTATCATGGTTATAATTTAGTATTGCATGCTTGATTCCATTATCGTTATATGTTAAGTCTACTATTTTCTAGATCTAGATCTGAATATGCACTATTTGAAAGATTAATTAGTTGTAGATCTGAATCATTAAGTTCTTCATCATGCTAACATCCTACAATAGTAACCCTAAGGAGGGACCTAGCACCTTTGCGTGCTTTGGGTGAGTGCTCAGTCTAGTCTGAGTGATGTGCTAGCGTGTCTAGGCTTGTATTACTAATTCTAGGCTACATCATTGGTTCCATTGTCAGGACCTCTTTTTCATTTTTTTCAGGATGGTTCGTGATGAAGACATATCGGTTGACCTTAGCAAGTGTTGAAGAGAGAATACACAATCTGGAAGAATAATACGCACACCAATTCAACACTAGATCTAATTTTAATGCACGTGTATGGGTGAAACAAAACTGTATGATATAGTTTATATGAGAGCTTCTTCACTATCTTTCTAGTAGAATTGTATGAGTGGCTGATTACGTATGCATCTAAGTGGAATTGGAGGTATCAAGCACTTTTTGGAAAAAGGAATAATTTCAGATCCTTTATGATGTTTATCTAATTTGGACTCAAGTTATGGATACGTGGTTCTATAGTCTTTTGAACAGATTATATTTTGGAGTACTTGATTTCAACTAATTCATGTCCGTAAGAAGCTAAATTCCATTTTTTACGATATCCAAGGGGAACTTACCTATAAGGAATTCCACTGGTGATTAAGATCATGATGGTAACTTTTAATTTAGAGAGTAAACCGATGGATAACTAAACCCCAATATGCATGGGGGCAGGAGAAGGTTTGGTGAAAGATGGTAGACCTAGCGGTAGAAAGGTAGAGAGAGGAAAGGTGGCTTAAGTATAATGAGGTACGTGAGAGGGAGTTTGAGAAGCAATGGGAGGTTGTATAACAAATGGAATTGTTTAGAAAGATAGTTCAGGAAGGATTCGAAGTTCACGCAGAAGATGTGGAACCTGAGCCTCAAGAACTCCCCCATTTGGGAAAACATGTTAGGGAACCCTCCTCATCCTCATGTAGAAGCACACTAGCAGAGATGACCTGGGCCATGGGCATGCATCTAAATCCACCTAGAAACATTACCCTTGTTCTTGTTTTTCCAACATCTAGTATAACAAGTAGTCAACAAGCTAATTTAAGTAGTGGAAGAGTAGGAGCAAGTCTTATGAGGGGAACAGATAATGGTAACACAAATGGATTTGTTATTATATGGGAGTACTTTTTGGGTGTATCATAAGTGCGAGAATACAAGCATGCCAATTTTTGGAGTAACTTCGGGAGTGGTAATGCTTCACAGGACCATTGGGGTACAATTCAATTCTCTTTTTGGGACACAGGGAAGTTCATCTTCTAGTAAAACCCCAACCATAGGTTTAGGATCGGGGGCATATGTATCTCTAGTTCTAGCGGATCTAGTGGTTTTAGAGGTAGGGGAAAAATAGGAGGTTACGGATCGGTGGGGAAAGGTCCGTACCAACCCCAGAATATTTACATGGAGATGTATCTTCATCTTCTAGAGTATAGGGGCATAGAAGATGTTGTTGAACATGTGCATATGTGTGAAATATTGTGGTGCACAAAAGGAATCACAACTTCTGAGCGTAGGGCAAGCCAATTTTCTACTACATTACAAGGGTGTGCACACAACTAGTACATAAATTTTGACCCTAATCAGACTTGCGTAGACTATCAAACTTTAAAAGATGCATTCCTTAAAGAGTTTCACATCCCTGAGTTTGAGCATAAGAGTATAAGTGCACTCAAGGATATTAAGCAAGGCACTACTGAGAGTGTTAGGGAGTATGATGCCCATTTTAAAACACTTTTATCTAAGCTTTCTTATGATATACATATAAGACAACATGCATAATGGTTTGTTGGGGCTCGATTACCCATTTTAGAAGGGCATTATCACATAAGACATACAATGATCTGTGTAAAGCACTTGAAGCAGCCCTACACGCTAATATAGTTGGAAGTATAGATACAAAGGTGAGCCCATTTTTTGAAGCACAAATTTCAGATATGGTAAAACAGTTGGAGAAACTATCAGCAAGTTTAGCACATGAGACATACATAGGGATTTGGTGTACAGATTGTGAAGTAGAAGGTCACACAAAGGATAGTTTTCCTCACAGATTAGTACACTCATTGCTTCCAGTTGTGAGATATGTCATTTGAACCACGATGCTACCCACTACCCATTATTACAATGCACGATAAGGAAGAATGTTTCAAGCTATTGTAAAATTTATAGGTCCATGACTCATGACATGGAAGACTACCGGCTAATTGCTCAGATCCATATGCTATAGATATTGGTGTATGACAGATAGGAGTTTCAGATAACTCTAAGGGAAAGAATGAACATCAAGACCAGGATCATAATCAAGCACACTATGAGTAGAATGAAGGGAATTTTGAAGGTGGTTGTGGTAGAGGATGAGGATACCACAGTGGATTTGGAGGATGAGGAAGTGGTAGTGGAAGAAGTGAGTTCCCTCATAAAACATGTTATACATGCAGATATCTTGACCACTACAGGAATGAATGTCTTAAGAATATTACATGTTCTTTTTGTGGAAAGAAGCATAGCTATGAGGAGTACCCAAACTTGTATGAGCATCTTAGTAAGTAGCATAAAAAAGAAAACAAAGGTGTAGGAATGGTTAGGATATAACGCATTGTTCAAAATAAATGGATGTCAATGTTGGTGAAAAAGTCTGAAGAGTTGCAAGTGGAGATTACAACCCTTGCTGAGGTGACATGCACCAAAGAAGCATTGCATCAGAAGCCTACTGTTACTAAGGAGGAGGTTATACATGCACGATACCCAAATCCTACCCATCGAAGGAGGTTTATCAGAAACCATGGAAGTTCTCAATAATTTTCGGGGTGAGATACAAGTACTTAAAAGAGAAATCACGGAAGATGGAGAAAAATAAATTATCAGAAATGGTCTAAACTGATATAGATGACTTAATGGAAGTGTGTAAAATGTTGTGCTAGGAAAATATCATTTCATTATTATGGGATTGGCTAAAGGAAACACTCTACACGTAATTATTGAGACTGGACAATAGATATTACATGCAAATATTCCCCCATAACCTAGATTATGATAAGGAAATCACTCTAAATGTTTTTGTGGATGGGTGGCTATTGATTAATACACTAATTGACATAGGTTTAGAAGTCAATGTTCTTACCTTAGATGCATGGGTACAAATGGGAAGACCCCCATTACAGCCATCCTCTAATGTATTGTTCATGGCTAATTGGACTAAGGCCAATCCCATCAGAGTTTTGAAAGATGCATCCATTACCATACAAGGAGCCAAGTTCACTAGAGATTTTGAATTGTTAGCACTGGCAGAGTCAGATAGCTTCCTAATCTATTGGGGCATCCTTGGTGTTATGCAAATAATGTTGATCTTTGGTTCAACAAGGGCTATATCAGTTTTGAAAATAAGGAGGAGAGATTTATTATCCCTTTAACAAATGGAAAATATGTGCCCTATGTTGAGCCTTTAAGTGAAGAAGATATGAATATGATTTATGTACATGTCATCCGTGATCCAAAGATACTTGAGCCAACTAAAGAAGTAATAATTCAGTGGGAGGATGCACAATCTATTAGTGATACTACAAGTGTTGCTTGTGATAATTGGGCTCATAGTACTTATGGGTTGGTAGGGTGTGAAGTAAAGAGCATATTTCCTAGAGGTAGTAAACCACATTATGTCAGGAGGATAGGTAATAACTAGGTACCTAGTTACACTTTAGAAGGAGATCCTATGGTATTCCTATTCACCATGAAAGAATAGTGGATAGACCCGTTGGAATGAAGAAATATACTAGCATATACACTACATGGGATAGTAGAACACTGGTGGGTGGCTCACAAGGATAATCTTGTAGGATGGGATGAGATTAGGATTTATCTTACTACTAGGTTCTTTAGGAGAAATGCATCTACTCAAATCTACACTTTATAGTAATCAACCTATTCAACACCCCATTTAGAAGTGTATGAGACTCTTGACATAAGGGAAGGAAGAATTGCCACCTTTTCTATGGGTGCACAAATTTTATTCCACTTTATAAGGATGCACGAATGCTTGGTATGTAGTGCATAACTCCATAGAGAGACTAGAAATTGGCAGAATTTAATTACAAGAATGACCTAGACATTTGAATTCTTCTCTACAAAAATTCTAGTGGAAGAAGCATTGAAATTCATAAAGTGATTAACTATGGGAGACAGTTCCAAGGTGAAGAACTCCTTAATGAGTTATTGGATAAAGGAGACTCAAAAGCGCGTCTTGATGAAGAAACAGAGGATGATGTAACATTAATTTAATGTGCTTGCCTTGAGAAAGAAAAAGGAAAAATGGTATACTTAGTGGATGACGAGAAAGTAGAAAATTGAGATGTAAATCATTCAATAGGTAGGTGTGAGGTATTAGACATGATAATATATTACCATGCGTGCCTATCATGAACATATGAAGAAAAATAACGTGAATATTGGGTTAGAGGATAAGCCTAAGGAAGCTATAATCAAGGACTATTGGTTAGAATCAAGTGGCAAAAATCATAGAGTTACTAAGGGATTATCAAGACTTATTCCCTAGGGGGTACCATGAACTTAAAGGCATGCATGAATCGTTAGGGGAGAGGAAGATAAATCTTAAAGAGGGTGCATGCCTGGTTAGAAAGAGACCTTATAGGATGAACCCCAACTTACGCAAAAGTTCAATGAAGATATTGACAAAATGTTGAAGTTTGGAATTATCAAGCCCCTTGATGAGTCGAATGGGTTAGTCCAATAGTAATCAATATTAAGAAGGATGGATGGATCAATATTTTTGTAGGCTACGGGAGCTGAATGTTGCATGTGTGACTCGTGATCCCTTTCTCATGCCATTCACCGAGGAAATACTAGAAGGCATTACATGACATGAAATCTATTCATTTATAGATGGGTTATCTAGGTATCATCGAGTTCAAATTGCCCGGAGGATTATGAAAAGACTACGTTTAGTATAGAATGGGGTATTTTCACCTATATTGTAATGACTTTTGTCCGTAAAATGTGCTTCTTGTATTTTCATGCATAGTTGTTCAAGCATTCAAGGAATTTATTCACAACTTCTTATAGGTCTATTTAGATAATTGGATGGTGTATGGATTAGTTAAGGATCATTGTGACAATCAATGCTTGATGTTTAAAATATATAGATAATTGAGTATCTCATTAAACATTAAGAAGTGCATATTTGCTACACCATTTGGGATACTTTTAGGACACATAATTTACAAGTAAGCTTTGTTGGTTGATCTAGCTAAGGTTACAATCATTATAGGCCTAAGGGAGCCTATAAATCGAGTGAGGTGTGTAGATTTTTGGGTCATATAGGGAATTACAGGAAGTTTATCAAAGCATATGCCAAAATTGCCACACCATTGGAAGAGATACGAGAAGGTGAAGGTATGTTCTATTGGGGAGAATTGTAGCAGGTGAGCATTTGAGACGTTAAAGGAAAAACTTACTACAACGCCTATTTTGTGTTTTCCTTTGTGGGACCATCCATTTCATGTACATGTTGACACCTTTGGCATGACCATTGGCATGGTGTTAACTCAACCTAAAGAAGTTATTGTAGATCATCCTATCTGTTATGCTAGTAGAAAGATGACTCCTACTGAGAATAGAATTATACAACTATAGAGTGCGAAGCTTTGTCAATGATCTATGAGATACATAAATTCCACCAGTACCTACTAGCTACGCCCTTTGTCTTTCATACAGATCACATGGCATTGAAGTATTTGGTAAACAATCCCATCCTAAAAGGGCACATATGTCGATGGTTGCCCTTATTTTAGGAATTTCATTTCACAACATTGTGGTAAAACAAGGGAAAAGTAATTATGAACAAGACCATCTCTCCGAGATACATTTAGGAGAAGAAGGATAGGAAATTGAGGATACCATACCGATGCACAATTATACGAGTTATAATGAGCACCATCCGAACTAGAAGACATTTTTCTATTACTATGAACAGGAATAGCCCCGAAAGAATGAATTCCTTGGAGAAGAAACAACTTGCTATACGCGTAACCCCCTATATGTTAATTAGTAGTGACCTATACAAATTAGGATGAGATGAAGTATTGTGCCATTTTGTATTGGAACATGAGTGTATGGGTATTGTGGAAGAAGATCATGGTGGTATTTTAGGTGGCCACTATGCTGGTGATGCCACTTCATGCAAGATTCTACTCACTGGATTACTGTGGGAGACCACCGTATAAAGATTGTACATAATTTTGTAAGGTTTTTGATCATTATCAATGCCTTGGGAAACCACGATCAATGAGATGAAATGCCTCTAAGACCCGTTACTAGTGCGAGAACCATTTGAGAAATGGGCTATAGATTTTTGGTCCTATTTCACTAGTTGTGTGCGGAATCGGATCGCGTTACATGATAACTTACACATATTATCTCGACAAGGTGGATAAAATCATCACCTAGAAAGGATTGTAACAATGGCCACAATAGCTAGGTTTATTTGGTAAAATATTATTACAAGGTGTGGATGCCCTTTAAGTTTAACCAATATATGGGCACACATTTTCTTAATATGAAAATCATAGTTCTATTGGATGAATTCATGATTGCAGACCATAAGAATACACCCTATCATCCTCAGAAAAATGGGACTGTTGAGGATTTCAACAAAATTTTGAGCTACACATTGATAAAAATCTATGATGTTGGACGAAAGGATTGGGATGATAAAGTATCTACAATACTTTGGGAATATCGGACAACATATAAAAGGTTGAAAAAGGCCACACCATTTTAGTTAGTGTTTGGCGCAAAAGTATTTCGTCTTATGGAATTTATGTTACATTCTTTGCATATTTTAGGCCTTTGGATGTCTTGTAGATGAAAAAGCATTAGAATAACGCATTAAAAAGTTAATCAAATTGGATGAATGATGAGCCATAACATGATGGATTCAAAAACAAGAGAAGGCCGGGCAAAAACATGGCATAGACAGGAACATTAGGGATAAAAAGCTTGAGATAGGACAGATGGTGCTCCTTTATGATTATAAGTTTTTGTGCCATCCAGGAAAACTTAAG
Organism: Taxus wallichiana var. yunnanensis; assembly: GCA_018340775.1. Lineage (NCBI taxonomy): Eukaryota > Viridiplantae > Streptophyta > Pinopsida > Cupressales > Taxaceae > Taxus > Taxus wallichiana. The sequence continues at coordinate 566,353,630 of CM031240.1, forward strand.
GTACATTGGTTGGGGCCATATGTTATCACTCACATACTCAAATCGTGGCACTTGTCAATTAGAGGAACTTGATGGAATAAAGTTACTGATTACTTTAATGGGAGTAAATTTGAAGCCCTTCTATAAATAAATCTTCTTGGTGTTTGTAATAAGGTAGTGTTTCCATTTAGATTAGGTTTTCAATTATGCATTCCTTTAATTTCTTTCCTTCTTTATTTCTCTATTTTTTCAATTTAGTTGGTGTGTTTGTGTAATAAGCGTGTTTACATGCCAAAAGCTAATTACTATTTGAATAATTTTTATGTACAGAGGACTACACATACCCTTAGTGTGTGGTAGGTTAGGTTGTTGATATTTAGCTACAATCTTGATGGAAATAAGTCCATATGAAAGAAAATTTCTATGGGTGTTATTCAAGGTTAGAAAATTGAAAAAACAAAAGAGAGAGATCTCTTCTTAAGGACACAAGGACCATAGATAGAGAGGAGTGAAGAAACAAGTATAACGTGAGGTAAGACAGGCCGGGAAGATTAGCAGTGGAAGGTGCACTGATGAGGTACTCAGGCATATGGAAGCATGCTTTGAAGAGAAGTTTGCAGCCAAAAGGTAAGAGGGCACGCTAGAAGGTTATAGCTTGGGTGTGAAGATGTACCACACATAAATAATGAAAATGGTCAATTAATGAGAGGATTGTTGGTAGGTGGAGGAGCAATAAATGCACTAACTTTTTGAAATTCTATATAAGGACAGGATGCGAGTTCATTTTTACCATTGTAATTGAGAGAATTTGAAAAGGGTTAAGTGTGAATGAGCCAAGAACCATATTGAGGTGTGTAGAGTGTGAAAATAGATGTGGAGAGAAGGTTTGTATGCTAGAGAAGCTTTCGTTCCCATAGGAGAAGGGTTTGAGTGAAGAAGATGTGTTAAAAATGATCTAGGGCATGTAATTTCCACTAGGGAATAGTGATTTAAGCTAGGGTTTCAACTTACTTGAGTACAAAGGGAAGAAAAGAGAGATTTTTCATATGGCACCAAAGAAAGCACCTAGAGTAGGAGATAAAGGGAAGAAGAAGGTTGAAGTGGAAGAAGAGATTGCTTCTGAGAGTAATTTTTCAAAAATGTAGTATCCAGATGGTGTGACTTTGAGACAAGAATGGGATTCCCATATCTACTAATGTAAAATAAATGACTACAACCATCAAACATTAGATAATAAGACTCAATACATTTACGAGCATGAAAAAAAAACAAGTGCACGGTCAAAGGATATGCCTTTATACGATGATATTGGTGAGAAATTTCTAAAGTAGAATGGAGTCTACCAACTATATCAGCTACCATATTTTAGAAATTATGAGCCATTATATTGGTGGTTGATGAGCAGATTCCATGAGGACTTCTTCTACTTCACCGAATGGATAGTAAGAATCACAGCTGCCTTGATTTCAATGGTTGACAAGGCTAAGGGCCTCAAGGTTAGACCTAGATAATGATTTAACTGATAAAGCCGCAATCCTAGAGATGAGGAAGGAGATGGGGTATACCAAGGGTCCGTGTGGCATGGAAATTGACAAGTTGAAGAAGTACCCAATAGTACAGTAGCTGCACATCTTGTGACAAAGCTGAATGACCAAGGAAGGTGGTCACAAGTAAACACAATGTGGTTGCATGTCACCAAGAAGATGTCTCAAGGAGTGGTATATAACATTGTAGATCACATAGCAAATAAAATCATTGAATAAGTGTGGACAAGTGACGAATAAGTTTTGGTGCTGTGTTATTGTCCTTAGTATTCATGGAGATTGGGGTGCTTGATGGACCAAAGGAGAAGATTTGGGAGTACCCCACAAAACACAAGTCACCTATGGAAAGGTTTGGCAAGTACTTGTGTGATGGATCAATGAGTGGACCCTTCAAGCAGAGGGTGGAGATGTGGTACGATAGACTCCACATGACATTTGAAGAAGAGTGGTGCATACCAAAGGATTTACCATTGGTGGTGGGTAAGGCAGTTCAATTTTCCATATACCAACATTTTTGCATTGCGTGATTTGTGATGAAGGACAGGGCTTGGATCCCATGGTGTAAACTATCATATGCCTTCATAGTAAGGTATTTATAAGCATTAGTTCACCGGTTCTCGGATGCACGCTACTTAACTTTCAATGTAGATAAGGTATATTGTGACTACCACACTTTGAGGAAGAAGTATGTATATCTAGGGCACAATGCATACATTGAAAGACATATTTCAGATATTATAAGCATGAAACCTATGAGCTTGGTAGTTGGGGATAGTAGAGCGGTGCTTATGTACTTGCAACTCAAACCCAATATGGAGAACACAAAGTATGTGGAGAATGAGTTCATGCTCCGAGGGCTACTAAAGGGTAAAAATACAATGGAAAATGTTCGACACCCAAGGCCATAGGGAAATAGTTCAAGTTGATGATGAAGAGGAGGAGCATGAGGATAGTGGTGTTTTGGAACACATAGGTAGAAGAAAACCTCCAAAAGGATGAAGTTGAGTGCACAACTACTCCACTTTAGCCACAAGAGGAAGATGAAAATGAATTGGGTGTGGACTAAGGAGGGTGTCGATTCAATAGAGTATTCGGGAGGACAAGGACCCAAGGCACCACTCCATGAATAGTGAGCGAGATCACCTCGAATCTCTCTACATAACAAGATAACTAAGAAAAGGAGAAGGAAATTAAAGTTGAATGAGAAAGTAGAAGATTTGGAGGAAAGTGTGCCCATTTGTCCTAGACCTCTAAAGAATGTAGAGGAACATAAAGATGAAGAAATGAAAGATGGAGAAGAAGAAAAATGGGTATAAGAGACAACAACAGAGACTACCCAGGACATAGCCACACAAGTTCCAATTCTAAAATCCCAAGTTCCTAAGCAACCTAGATCAAGAAGAATAAGTGGGGAGTATATTCCACCAGCCATGGGCTACACCGAGGACACAAGTAAAATTTTCCACACCCGTTTCCAGAGCACAATGGCACAAAAGGAGTTATATGGCTGGGAGTTAATGGATGAAGATATGGTGACAGTGTGCACAAATAATAAATTATCGGGTCGATGCACACACACATGGATGAACCAGATTTTAATGTGTGTGAGGAGTCATGCATGTCAAGGAGGTTGAAAAATACACCTCAGGATAGACACATAAGATTAAAGCCTACTATTGTGTCTGATGAATAGGTGAGAAATGCATTGGTAAAAGTTTTGACAAAAGTCGCATGTTAGATTATGGACAAAGATGTCACAATTAGGGCACTAAGGGAGGAGATCAAGACTAAGGATGAGGAGATAGTGCACCTAAAATAGGAAAAATACTTGGCACAGAAGAATAATATTGTGTTTATCAGCATGGCAGAGGAGATTGGTGAAAATGTCATGAAGGCTAGGCCACACTTAGAGCCAAAGCTACCCAATACGTTTCCTTCAGCAATACATTATGTGAGTACATTGGTGGACTTAGTGCTAGAAGATGAACCTTTGTGCATGCCTCAGCAAAAGGATCCAAAATAGGAAGCAGAGCACAAAAAGGATTCACTGATGTGGAAGATAGAATCATATGAAGGATTACTTCAGAGCTTGCACGAGGAGCTCAAGAAGGCAGATCAAGCGCTAAATATTTGTACAACTCTAGAGGATATTATAAGTACCAAGACCATTTTAGAAGATAATGAGGTCCTAAAGGCCATGAAGGATAATACATTGGGCCTCAAATAATGGTTAGCACTTGTTAAGAAGAAGCATGAGGCTCTTACAACCACTCAGGAACCTCATAGGGAAAGGCTAGATGAGCTTGGAAAACTTATCTCTCAAAATATGGACTTATTGGAAGGGAGAATGACTGGGATGTCCAGAATTGTGTTGGTATTACAAAATAAAAAGAGAGATATTGCAAGGGATGAGTTGGAATCAATTGCAATGGATACTCCAGAGAAAGTAGAGACCATGCTCAATGATTGGTAGACCTTAAAGGAAAATATAAAAGATGAGTATCTAGAATTTATTATTTAGGTTGCGAGAAGAAGAAAGTTTAGGTTAAAGGAATTATTACATTCATCAAAATTATTTCCATTCTTCTATTCATATTCTTTCATTCATTTTGGAGACAACCATTTCGAGGCAGCAATACAACTAGTGCGGGGTAATGTTGATCGGTTAGAATCTGAACTTAGTGAAGAAAATACCAAATTTTCATGCGGGAGACTACGAGTGCATTCAAAGGCATGGAAGCATCGTAAAGGATTACACGTAGAATAAAGATAGATTCTGGACTTAGCCGGTTTCATGATGAGGATATATTTTTGGAGGTAGCGTGCAAAGCACACAAACTGATTGGAGACTTGCATGTCATAATTGGATATTTTTGGATGATCAGCTATAAAGTGCTTTGCATGGATGTGGATAAAGATAGAATTGAGAACTGATAGTTGAAAAAAAGAGATCAATTGTTAGCATTCTTTCATGACATGACCTATTTTTGTAATGGCGTGTGGCTAATAATAGCATGAAAATTATTTTGGGATTAAATAAGTGGTGAAGGGTAAGTCCCCACCCTTATAAATATGTATTGAACTATGTAGTAGAGATGTATAGAGAAAGAGATCATAGATATACGTGTGAGAACTAGGGTATAGTGAGATTATGCTACTAGATTTGTCACACGCATGAGTGTACACTCTTCATTATTGTAATGAAGCTTTTATGTATTTACCGCAATTAATATAATGGAGCCTATGGATTGAATCAAGGTGTTATCATGGTTATAATTTAGTATTGCATGCTTGATTCCATTATGATTATTTATTAAGTCTTGTTATTTTCTAGATTTAGATCTGAATATTCAACTGTTTGAAAGATATATTGTTGTAGATCCGAATGAGTAAGGTTTTCATCATTCTAACATCCTACAACAACAACCCTAAGGAGGGACCTGTTACCATTGCATGCTTCATGTGAGCACTCGGTCTAGGTTGATTGATGTGTCGGTGTGCTTGGGCTTATCTTGCTCAATTCTAGGCTACATCAATCATGCTTTATTGAAACTGAGGAGGTAATAGAAGGAAAATAGGACCTTCACAATATGATTTCTCAATTTTAATAAATTTATCACACTCCTTGGAAGAAAGTGGGCCCACAAATCCCAAACTTAGTACTACGAATAAAATCATTAACCTCTAAGACCCAAAATAGGATAAAAATCTGAAATGATCTTAAAATTTCGTCTAACATGAAACATGTGCCTTTAACACAAAATATTTCTTGTAAGGTCTCAAAATGTTTCATGAAGTGGTTTTCTAGTCCTAAGGTCCAATTGATCAATGTTGTCCAATTTTTCAATGTGTGCAAAATTAGATAACAACCTTGGGAGACAAAGTACCTTATTATTCACATGTTCCTTATTGCAAATGTCTTCTTTGAAAAATGAGGAAAGAAGAAACTCTACATTCATCATCATACCCATCAAACACATTCACATGTTAGTTTGTAATAAGATGATTGAGAATTGGGATCACCATTACAGACCTATTTGATATAACATTACTTTCATGGTCTGAATATCTTAAACATGATAACCATTTTCTATGGTTTTTAGGATGGATTGAAACAAACAGTCTTGGAATTCACCTCGAGACTAAGTTATTAAAATTCTGAGGGATTTCTTTCTTTTTGAACTATAAATCAATTTCCTAGCCTTATAATTATGGGTCGAGTGTAGACACTAAATCACATGCATATGTACATTTCTAGGTGCTAATCACATACCTCTATTCATATGCTTCCTAAGTAGGAAAACTAGTAATTGACATCTATCTTTGGCCTCTTTATATGCTTTCTTGATTTCTTTGTGGTATTTCACACCCCAATTCCAAGTCTCGAATTTCATCACTTTATCTTTCTTGGCTTTGAACACTAGCTCCGAGCCAAGACGCCAATCACCTAGGTGCCCTTGTTCCCTTCGGGTTCCCCAAGATTTTTGTATCTTACTCACCCCTTTTGGTCCTCTTTTATATTTTGGGAATCTTGTTTTCTTGGTGGTCAGCCTTTTAGATGTTAATTAAAAAATTCAACCAAGGGAATCATATAAATACAAATATATGTGACCATAATAAAGGACCAAGCTCTAAGCATCTATTACTATCACCTAAGCTTATATCCACGAATTTGAACAGCATAAAAGCATCCATCTAGCTTCATTCAAGGGACAAGGTATTGCATTCTTCTACATACACTTCAAAGGAGGGGAATTTAATTTTGATATTCACACATATATCTATATGGCTATATCTAGTTATTGATCATTATTCAAGTACATCTTACACAAGAGCCACCTAGGGCACAATTCTTCACACACACACATAGAACTACACGGAGTCTCCAGAAATGTAATGCAATGACTGGATTGTAATTTCATTCATTCGGGTGACCGACGGGGTCATTCTAACTCCCCGTTTAGATATTTGTATTTTAAGGACTTGATGTGTTTTGGGGTTTTACAAGAGGTTTTTTTTTTGGGTTAGAAGAGAGCTCCGTGATAACACAATAACATACAAGAAAAAGAGTGAAGTACAATGATACTTGTACAACATAGTGAAAATCATTTTATGAGGTTTTTTGTAGTCATGGCTGCTTAAAAGTAGTATACGAAGTGCTCAAACACCCTTAACATGATCCAAGTTCCTCAGTCCACAAAGATCCAGTTATCACACAATTTTTTGGGTTTATTTGTGACACTTTCCTCCTATTTATCGTTTTCCAACCTGACACATCTCATGATCAATTACAAAATCAACTAAGCATTATTTCTCTTCTCTTGCACTTATGGTTTTGATTTCCACTTTCTTATTGCTTAGGTCATATCCATATTTCATTTCTTATCATTGTGTTGTGACTCTACAATTAGGGTTTTACAAATTTCTAAATATTTGTTTAAATAATTTGGTGAATCCAACATGAGAATCATCCTTCTTATTCTCATCACATGTAATCATCAGTTTGGATATTTTTAGTATTTAGAGCTTCATCCCTCTACCCATAGGATTTCTAAATCAATAGATGAATCGATAACCCCTTATTAATTCTCAAAATGTTTATTTTTAAAACATTGAATCATCGACATTGATCACTCATATAATTAGTACACCAATGTTAATCAAGATAAATTAGAAAATATTACCATTTTTTGTCAAGGTTTATGTGATAATCCCACTTATATTATGAACATTCTTCATGCTTTGATTTCTACTAAAAACTCAAGAAGATGCTACTTTGACACCTATTGTCAATTCTTCCTTGGCTTTTATGGCCTCCACTCAACCCCTTCATATTCCTACTTCCATTCCCACTACTATTTCTCCCATCATTCAACCTAATGCTTATAATGCACAACCAAGATCTTCTTCCAATACTCTTGATTTAAATTCTTTATATTAGGATTTTCATACTCAAGTTCATCAACTTCAATTGGTCACTTCTTGTGCATCACCATATCTGGATTCTACTCTACTTATTTACTCTCCTTTTGAAGCCACCATTTTTCCTATCTGCTTCCTCTAAATTTCATTACTCCTAATATGCCCACCTATAAGGTCCATGGGGACCCTCAATAGCATATTCAATCATTTCATGTATCTTGTATAGATTATGCAAGATGATCACACTTTACTCACAAATCTCTTTCCTAGAAGTCTCCAAGATTATGTAATGTGTTGGTTCTATGATCTACCTATCCACTTGGTAACATATTTTATGCATTTATCCAATGTTTTTCTCACTCATTTCTCTATTAATATCGGCTCTAAGATATCATATTCTCAAATAGTGTAAATCAAACAAGGATCTAATGAGAATCTAGCAGATTATGTCTTGCGATATAAGAATAAATTAGCTAAGATTTATAATGTACTCTTGGACTCTAACCTACAAGATCTATTTTTCACAAGTCTTTTACCTCCTCTCGTAGGAGAGTTTCATCTTCGAGACATCTCCATCATTTGATCATTTATGTCATACTCTTAAGCTATGTGAAAGTAAACTATTATCTATGTGAAATTTTAAGTATAATTAGAAGAATTCATATTCTACTCACTTTTTAAAAAAATCTACTTTTAAGCCATCTACTAAACCTCCTGAAGCTAAAGATATTGTGAATGCTATCTTTAATCCTAAAAATCTTCAATAGAAACCACCTAAGCATACGTTTACAAAATTTTCTTGTGATCCACATATTATATTGTGAAAAATTGTTGAGATAAATCTTATTATGCTTCCACCACCACTCGATATGGACCCATCTCATCCTAAAGGTCACAGATTACAAAAAAAACTTTATATCCGACTATCATAAATGCATTAGAAATTCTATAGATCAATTTTTCAAACTTTGAAATATTATTTAATATCTCATCGATAATAGTGCAATTGAGCTTCTTGATCCTATGGAAGCTATGCCGATTAATTAAAATCAAAAGATCAATATCTTCAACAATCCTCTTCCTAAACATGAAAATCAAGTGATTGAATATTCATTCAATCATACATATCATTAAGTTCTTCCTCCTTCATCGAGGGCTCTTGATTTTATAGTTTATCATACTCGATGCATCTCCATCGTTCATGAAATTCTCTGATCACAATTATCATGTTGCATTATCTTCGAGATACATTAAATATTAACACTTCTATAGGACCTTAAAATATTAACAATATAATTATTGATTCATTGATTCATATGTGTGTGTGCTCTATTGCACTTCTTGTTGCTATCAACTATCTCGCTATCACATATTTCATATCTAGTTCCTAAATCTTATGGTTATGTCAATCTTCTAGTCACAGTTGGTCCTCTTACCATGTTTGTTCCATTTCTTTTGAAAACTTCAATCAAAGAGTGTGACATGATATTAGGTATTCCCAACTTCATGCTACTCAAAATATCATTTCCATGAATCACTTGTTCCTAAAGTTCATTCACAACAAGAAAGTCATTACTATCAACAGTGTTCCACCATACACACCATGGCTACAACATCCTCTTTAGGTTTTCATTGCACTCATTAGATTATCTCGGTCCTAGTGACCTCTCAAATCTAAAGAAAAATATGCTCTTAGCTCTCTAGTTCACACATGACTTACTCGGTCTCATCAATCTACTAGTCCATCTCATAAGTCTAGGTCCACCACTCTCACCGGCTCCTTTGCATAGGTGTTCCTTGCCTCCACGCTCTCCTTCACATAGGTTTTCATCATCTCCATGCTCTCCTTCACATAGTTGTTCATCACCTCTGCATTCTCTTTCACATAGGTTTCCATTTCCTCCTAGGTCTCATGCACATAGATCTCATTCACCAATACATCATCTATCTCATACATCACCGATCTCATAGCATGGTCACACACCTTTATCTCCACAAGCATAGGGTGGAGGACCCTTACACTTCACTTTTTTGGATAGCATATTCATCATCAAACACTCATTAGGCATCATGCTTACTACCCCCTTTCTAGCATTGTCAAATGTATCGCATTTCTACTATTTCACTTCATACTTTGAATCTAATATTTTACACACGTTATACACATGTTGATATACTAGTATCATCATTACTTGATGACACACTCTTGTAATATAGTTCACACTTGACTTTATGAAGGGCATACTACATCCATGAACCTCACACACTACACACTTATACACTTAGCACATTCATGACACATATTTCTAGCATCACATTATCACATGACAAACTTCCCTATGACATACTCTAGTTCCAAAGTTCATACTCAACTGTGGAAGGTCTCAATATGAAATTAACCTCACCACATTCATGCTCTTTACACTCTACATTTTATTTATCATATCTTTCTAGTACACATTATGAAACCTGTTTCCCGATAACACACTCTTGTTCTATGGTTCACTCTTGACTACTAACGGGGCATTTATAAATTAACCTCATCTCACACATACACATCCACTCAGGGGGCATGTTGGTCCTATCATATTCACATTGCATACCATTCCGATCACTCATTCACATCATACTACATATCTTGGTTGTATATTGTTCTTGTTTTCTTATACTCATATGTTACACTTTTCTTACTATGCTAGATGGATATTTTATAGGTCATTATCTTTTCTATATACATATGTGTGTTCACTATTCTTCTAGCTGTGAATTCATACTTTACATAGATCTCTTACATGCTAATGGATGCTTCATGTGTAGAATTTTCTTTGTAGGGACTATTTACCACCATATTTTTTTGATACTTTTCTTGTTATTGTATGCCATTCTTTGTGGGCGTTACCCTATGACTTTCCTATTATCTATTTGATTGTATGATTTTGGCTGCTTAGGATTTGATTTTCTTTCCACATTGTGAGTGATTTCCCATGTTTAAAACAAAATTTTCACAGTCTACATTTTCTTCTTGCTTGCTAGATTACACATTGTCTTCTATATACCTATTTTTCTTGTTTGCACTAACACATGTTTCTAGCCACTTTGTTTATATGTGCCTCGGTTTTGACCAAGCACCTTCCCTCCCTCCGTAGGGCATAAATTTCAAATCAAAATCAAGGCATACTCCTAGTGACATTGCATGTACCTCAAACTAGGGGGATATCTTGGGTGAATCAACCACCCCATTGAGAAGCACATAGTCACAGATTCATACTAGCATAAGTACAGAACAACATAGTCTTTAATTACATAAATGACCCAAATTCTAACTTGGATCTTCATCACATCGAGATGTCGGTGCCTAGATACAAACATAAGAACCTGGGCACTCTTGGCCTTTCATCGGTGCCTATGACTATGGATAATTTACATTGATTTTCTCATATTGACACAATTTACACAATGGTTTTCTTAGAACAAACACAATCCTCTAGTAATCAAAATTCATTCTATCTCCTTTTTTATTTGTTTTATATTAAACTAGATCAAAACGGATCAAATTAGAATAGAGAAAAGATCACACCATATGTAGTGGTGTAATAATAATCAAGAAGCGATCGAGTTGGACAATAACACTAGACCTTTATCCCCAACACTTCTTGTGTTATAGCGTGAGATCACCGAAAAAACTTGCACTTGGCATGGGATCACCCAAAAAACTCACAATTGGCATGAGATCACCTAAAAACTTGTTCTTGGCATGATATCTCCAAAAAATCATTCTTCTATAGCATTTTAGGACACTTTCTATCCTTTTTCACTCATCACGGATTAGGTGCACATGTTCCTTTTACTACTTTTTACATTTTTACATACTTTTTACATATTTGGATCAAATTTTTCATATACACACATTTGAATACTCTTTTTCTCTTCTCTTTTGTAGGTTCATCCTTATGGGGAGCATCAATCACATCAAGTGAAAAAAAGACAAGTACAATGTGAAAAACATATACACTTTCACCCCTAGGGTCACTTCCTCTTCTTTAGCTTCCATGCTTCATTTTTATCACTCCACAATTTTTCTTGTCTCCTCGGCATGCTTTCGCCATTGATCTACATGGTTATTAGGTACGCATATCTTATCTACTTTATGTTATCGAGTATTCACTCAACAACATAAAGTGGGGAAAGCTGTAGACATTAAATCACACACTTGGGTACATTTATAGGTCCTAGTAACATACAACTATTCATATGCTTCATAAGTGAGAAAACTAGTAATTTACATCTCTCTTTGACATCTTTCTATGGTATTTCTTACCCCACTTTCCAAATCGACTTTCACTACTTTATATTTCTTAGTTGTGGACACCAACGCCCAAACAGGATGCCAACACCTAGACACCCTCATCCTATTTATTACCCCACTATCCAGTCTAACTTTCAACTGCTATATATTTCTTAGTTTTAGACACCAAAACCCAAATAGGATGCCAGCACCAAGACACCCTCATCCCCTCTGAGCACCCCTAACCTCTTTGTATCTTACTTGCCCCTTTTAGGCCTCTTTTATCTTTTGGGCATCTTGTTTTCTTGGTGGTCATCATTTTAGATGTTAATTATGAAATTAAAATAAGGGAATCATATAAATACAAAGCTATGTGACCATAATAAAGGACCAAGCTCTAAGCATATATTACTATCACCTAAGGTTGTATCCAAAGGCATTTCAAGAGCATCAAATCATCCATCTAGCTTCATTCAAGGGACAAGGGACTACATTCTTCTACATACACTTCATAGAAGGGGAAGTCCATTTGATGTCCACACATCTATATACATTGCTACATATATCTATTTCTCATTATTCAAGTGCATCTTATATAAGAGCCACCTAGGGAACGCTTATTCACACACACACACACACACACACACACACACACACACAAACGCACGGATAACCAAGTGGTTTCTAAAATGTAGTGCAACACTTGGATCGTAGTTTCACTTAGTTGGGTGGCCATCGGGGTCAGTTTGACTCCCCATTTACATCTTTTTATTTTTAGGATTTCGTTTATTTTGGGGTTTTGTAGGTCCTTTTTTTGCATGTTACAGGAGAGCTTGGAGATCATATAGTGACATATAAGTGACAAAGAGAAAATTACAACAAAACTTGTGTGACATAGAAAAATTCAATTTCTATGGTTTTTGGCAATCATGTGTACCTAGACACCTCGACTGATCCATGCACTCCACTCTAGGAAAATACAGCTATTACACAATTTTTGGGTTCATTTGTGTCACTTTCCTCTTTTTTTTTAATCATTTTTTCTACCCAAAGCACATCTTAGGATCAATTGTGAAATAAAATAAACATTCTTTCCCTTCTCTTGCACTTAGGTTTTTAATTTCCACTTGTTTATTGCTTAAGTCAAATCTATACTTTAATGTTTATCCTTTCTTTGTGACTTTGTAATTAGGGTTTTACAAATTTATAAATATTTTTTAAAATCACTTAGTACTCACCCATTCTCATGAGGAAATCCTTGGTTATTATGACCATTTTACTAGTATTTGGATCATAATGTTGTGCACATACCAGACAAGTTTGATTATCTCGAAAAAATAACGAGTGCCCTCTTACCTTGAATAATACACTTGAGAGTACATTTTACTCCACTACTCCTCATGGCTCATTCAACATTATGGCTTTCAATTATTCCAAATCTATGTGGATGAAATCGTTGTCCCCCACATTGGGGTATTCAGTGATCAATTTGGAGATTAGCTCCAGGACTTAAAAACTTGACCTTTATGATAGAAAAAAGCAATGAGATAGGAAAAAATTGAGTTGATACAAGTGATTTGAACCCGATTGTAAGACTTTATATTTTTAGAAGGTCCTATCTAGGATGGCTATTTTTACTTTTTTGGAGTAACACGAACATTAGAGGTTTACTATTTTGGAAACTTACTATATTTATACATATTGGACCTTTAAAAACTTTCTATTTTTATATGGATGTCTTTTGGGTGCCATATTGGAACAAAACTGGTCTCAAAAGATTAAGTTTTGTCTTAAGACATTATTCTCTAGTTTTTGAGGATTTTTATTTTCCAAAAGCTATAGATCCAAAAAGGTAACTATAGGGGATGAAAATTCATATTGGCTACTTAAAATTATATAAAACATCAATGGAATTGTTTTTAAATTCAAATTGAAGGAATTTTGAGAGGATTGCCTGGTAAATTTTGCTAGAAACTAGGTGCATGGATTATGAGATATGAGAAAATTTTAGTTTTGGAGCTTTAGGGTTTTGAAATTTTTTAGAAAAAATCAATGGCAAAGTGGATTTTTGGGATTTCACAACTAGAGAAAAATTTACAAATAAAGAGGCAAGAAAATAATCATAGAAAAATAAATTACAGTAGGGGAAAAAAACTTTGGACCTTAAAGGGCCCAAAAAACATCATAAGATTAAACAATATTATTACATGGAACGAATGAGGGGTAGCAAAGGAAAAGGCACGAAAACATACAAGAAGAAGGAAATTGAGAAGAGGGACAAATACATTAAGGATATTGTGTAGATATCTACTCGGTTGCTTAAGCATAGTTGATTTTTGTGTTGTCTTTTGCTCTTTGTCTCTATTATGGCACTTTGTATGGTTTTTTTGGTTTTGGACTGTTTGAACTATATTTTGATTGGTTTTGTTATATGCACTATTTTTTCTTGATGTTTGGTTTAGTTTTGATCCATGAAATGTATATGGTTATATATGGATTGTAGATCCTTGTTGTAAGAGGGTAGGGACCCTATTAAAAACCTCCTTTTACCAATTATAAATAAATGGAGTTTTTTTAGGGAAAACCAAATTTCTTGTAATTTTTGAAATTACTAAGCTGTTTTGAGTTTGGAGTTATTTACATTCACTTTGCAAATTTTGACTCAAATATGACCCAACAAACTAAACTACAATTGGAGGAGGGTTGACATGTGGATGCACCCTAAAAATATGGGAAAAGAGGTACAAGGGTAAATAAGTTAAATTTTTACCTAGTGATGACAAGTGACAGGTTGTGGTGTAGTGTGAGGGATGCAGGGCCTGAAAATTGCTTCTAGGGGATGAAAGTTGGTTCTTCATGTGTCTAGGGGATAAGTAGAAGGATAAAGAGCACAAATTGGATTCCAATTTCTCCCTTTTTATATTGGTGAAATATAAGGGGACATAATCATATTAAAAATCATCCATGTTGGGGCCTACTCATGAGTATGGTATAAGGGTTTAAGTGAAGTTGCATGTTTGGTACTCTCTAGGTGCAAAAGTGGTGTTGGGAAAGTTGTGAAGAGAAGAGATTCATGAGAGAGCATAATTTTGTATCCCACATGTCTCTTTGAACCTTGGGGATGATCTAAGGGGAAATAACATGTTTTCAAGTGTGTGATGGGGTCTCCTCATCATAGGAGTGGGACTCAGGCACTTAAACACATCATATGCTCTACTTAACACACCACGTTGTATTTCAAGTAACAAACCAATATGAGTGGATAAGGGAGCATAATTTGGTGTCCCTCACGTCCGTTTTTTATATTTTAGCAATTCAAGTGGATATGTCATGAACCAAAGTGTGCCAAGGCTATTTTGAAATGCTAATGTCGTCTCACCAACTCCATTTTAGAACACTAGGAGTGATTTTTTTCCCCATGAGCATATAATGGTATTTTGGGGTCAAACCTTATATTATTTTAACTCCAAATAAACTATTTTTATCATCTCAACCAGTTTTAGGATCCAATTATTCCTAAAAATTGATTGGCGGTTCTGTTCCACTTTTGACTTGAAAGGGAAACTTGAAAGTCATGGATTAACACTTGAAGATTTTAAAGTATTGGAATAAAATTAATGTATTCATCTTGTGAATGGTTCCAATATATTTCCATTTCCTATTTTTTCCTCCCAAATCCTTCTAAATCTCCTATAATCATTCATATAAGTCATCTTTCTCTATTAGAGTGTAGCATTCCCTACACTCGCAATCACCAATTTTTTTAGTTTGATTCCCGACATCACTTGACTCTACATAATTCCACCAAAATACATTGGATGCATTTAAAACTCATATGAAAAAAATTATATACTGGTTTTTACCTTGTAATCAAATTTTGGATGGTATTCACTAGTTGTAAAAAAAATGGCCAATTATGGGCCTCGATAAAAGTTATTCCGCTTCGGATATCGATAAATTATTCAATCAACTTAGGCATACATATATGAACATGGAACACAATTAAAATCTTGTTATAATATTCCTCCTATCCAAATTGAGGATGGAATTGATGGTGGGTTTGCTAGAGGAAGGGTTACATTGATAAGGAGAGGAATTTTCATGTGGGGGCTTGGTTGTCATGGCCAAAATTTTCAATTTTTCATGTTATACATTTACCATAAAAAAATGAAAAAAGAAAAGTATCCCATGTAAAATAGAATAAATTTAACATAAATGATCTTGTTTCTGAAAAAAACCATGAGTTAACCACTATAGATAAAGGAAAAGAAAGAAGCATAATACTAATGAAAGACTCGGACCTCCATCCGATAGGAGTATTAGAGTGTTATAACTTGAGAAAAAATGGAAATTCCTTCCTCTAAAATCTCCAAGATTCACCATATGTGTAATGTGTTATAGGAGGAATACAATGATATCGAAGAATTTTGGACCTCATCTAATTTGAAGGTGATAGTAAGAAAGGTGGTAGAGTAGAGAAAGAAAGGTTAGTTGAAATATCAATGGATAAGGTACAAAAAAATTCAAGGGGATGTCAAATCCACCTCTATTGAAAATATACCACCATTATAAATAAAAGGGAGAAATTAAAACTTGATGAAGTCCCGAGGATCCATTTTAGTAAGAAACAGTTGGTAGTTTTAAATAAAGCTCAGCAAAAAGAACCACTATTCGGAAGAGAGAAGTGTAAGGTTCAATTGGTGGACTGAGTAAGAGGACTAAGGATTTACTTAATAAAGAGGTAAGAAATAATACGGAATTTAGATCCACAGCTTTCCTCCTGGTGGACTATACAAGCCTTAAGGAGTATTACCAATAATTTATGTCTTTATCATGTTCTCTATTTCCTAGTACTTTGTGTATTCACCGTTGTGTGTAGTTTTTCTTCCTTCTATTATTTTTTTGGCTAATTTTGGGTTGATGTTTATCTATACTTTTTGATTCCATTTAAGAAACTATTTTACATTAGTATTTTTAAAGTGTTAATGTATATATTTTGATATTATATTGGTTATGGGATAGTTTAAAACTCACTTATTAACCCTATCAAATAGAAAATATTATATAATAAAAAATAATAAAAGTAAAAGTAATTATTAGGCGATGATCTCATTTATTTTATTAAATCAATTATATATATATATATATATATATATATATATATATAATTTCTTGATTATTGTAAAAATATGTGTTAGAATAAGATTCATATTTGTCAAACATTCCTTACTAACCAATGAAAATACAAGTACATCGTAATTTTGAGATTTGTTTGTTGGAATTTTTTTAAAACAATTAATATTGAAAATGTTAATATTAAAAAAACATAAATGTGATTATTTAAAAATATTTTATTCATTGAATATGGTGAAATCTATAGTTATTCTACTTTCGATGAACTAGTAGCTTTATTATAGAGTTAATGTTTGAGAAAGAATATGTTTAATAACTAACACTAACCAAAACTATTTACAACCAAGATCTAATATAAATAAGTCAAATTTAATTTCATAAATAATGAATATTAAAGGAACAATATGAGAGTATAGAAAAATTTGGAAATGATTAGAGTACCTAAAATAATTGCAAATATTAGAGAATTAGGATATTTGAAATGACGTATAGTTTTTATTATTATTGGTAAATAGTTTTAAAGGGACTATACCCTGTTACAAAAAGGGATCAACAGCCAGATATATCTATAAAGGAGTGACAAAAGAGGATCTAAATCTAGATAAAACACTATGACCAACAGTAACCAAAAGATAGTTACAAGAAAGAAACAAAATAGAACATAAACTGCAACAAAACAACACAAAAGTAGCAAAGTCACAACAAAAAGACCAAAAAAGATCAGCAGTCAAAATGACACCCTCTAGCCCGAGTGAGTTTACTTCTTGGACACTATCAATTTTGGATTGGATAGTTTGCAGCAAGGTGAACAACACCAATGTGGTGATGTGCGTTGGGTCAGAAGCGTTCAGCTACGAGATGGTCTGGCTCCTCTCTTTTTCATTCCCCCAAATAGTGCCAGGGATCCCACTAAGCATGGTAATGCTTCAAACTTGCTGCTCTAAGAAGTCACTGATGGCTTTGAAAATAGCCATGTTGTGATCATGTCTATCTTTTTCTCTCCCCAATCTATTGTCCAGTGAGTTCAACTTCTTATAAATGTCAGCAATTTGATCCTTCCCAATGTCATTATCATCATCAATTTTTCTTTTCCTTTCTGCTTGTCCATGCACTGCAGGTCCTTCTTAAGCTACTTCATCTCTTTCTCCAGAGAATCCAATCTATGTGGCACATGATTCCCCTCCTGATGTAGGGCCATATCCATACCAACATTACTGATATGCAACAAATTTTGTGTAACTTCCAACTCTTTGGTGCTTCTAAGAACCCAAGCAGAGTGGGGGTGTCATTTTTGGGAGCTTGGGGTTCTTGGTCTTGGATTTGGAAGGGGTGTCTAGTATGGGAGTGGGATCAGTGGAGGTAGTGACGTGTAGTTTTCTAGGAGCGGTTGGGAAGCCATGGAAATTGGAGACACAAAGCTTATGGAGCAGGAAGATGAGGCCTTAGTGGAGAGGGATAGCACGGAGTGCTTCTAAAATTCCAAAATGGATTTCAAGGGAATTAAATAGATAGTGTGGGAATCATACTGCAAATTACCTTCTAAAATGATTTAGAAAAACTAGATGTTTAACAGGGACAATTTTGTATCACCCTTCCAGAGAAATATACCTAACCATCATATTTGTCACTTCATCAAATGGCTTGGGAATGGAACTTACCCTAATGCCCATAGAAACAAATTCAAGCTCCTCTCCCTCATCAGATAATTTCTTAGCCTTGGTGACCCTGTCAATCCTTTTGCTTTGAAAAATGGTAACCCTCCAATTTGAGGCATGTAGCCTCAACAATCAACTCTTCATTGATAGTAACATGGTGGCCACCATATTTCACCTTTCTATCCTTCCAGTCCATTGCAAAATGAACTGAAATATTTTGATCATGACCCTGAATGCGTTCTATAAAATTGGAAATGTCACCTTGTGTAAGAGGTTCCATAGCTCCTCATTGTTCTTCCAGCCGGATCACTGTAGGGCTCCAATTGGCATGGTGCACCTCCCATTTTCTTCTTCTCCCTGCTATTCCTACAAATTTTTTTCTCAAAACCCTCATTTGAATTTATTTCTTCCTTATGTCTGTCCCAATTTTTAAGAACCCATCCACCTATGTGAGGCTCAATGGTGTTAATGTGGCCATAATTAGGATGATAATTCTCACATGTGTGATCTTTCACCTCCGCTAAAGCCCGCTCCATACCATTATTATTTCTATTCCACATTTGAAATCCCATATTTATCCACATTAATGTTATTATGTACCTCCTTAGGGATGTAATTTTCATTATCCCATATGGTAAGATTATTATTGATGCCAACATTGGCCAAGGTATCTGCAACCTTATTCCCCTCCCTATAAGTATGTCTAATGATGATATTCTTGAAATTTTGACAAATACTTCTAGATTCCATAATAAAGTCCTTGACAGTCTAGCTAGGAGGAGAAATTTGATTTAGGTGATTGATGATATTTAGTGAATCCCCTTCCAAAATTAAGTTTTGTATATTATAATCTTTGGCAACCCTTAGCCCCCATAGAGCAGCTAGGGCTTCTACATAATGATTTTTCTGAATCCCCATTTTACCAGCATAAGCAACAACTAAACAACCTTTATGATCCTAAATTACACCTCCCCCAGCAGCAAAACTAGGATTACCCTTAGAGGCACCATCAAAGTTTAGTTTATGCCAGTTAATCTCAGGAGGGATCCAATGAATCAAAGACCTATCAATGTTTGAGGTATTCCTAATCTACAAATTTGCAGCTCCTATCTTCCAGTTGGAAAGAATATATTCTTCATTCTCAGGATATTTCTTATTTTTGGGAGGTTTGAATCTCCCAATATTATCTTTAATAGCATGACCAATCTTAACAAAGCTGAGCTTGCAATGTTATTTATTGTTTTTGAAAATGATATCATTCCTATCTTTCCAAATCCTCTAAATAATATGGGGCATGACCAGTTTCCAAAGTCTTCTCACAACATAGTGCTTAAAAGGAGGATTCCATTGGATCCAAAACTGAATGAAATCCTTAGGCATAGTCTAGAAAACATTGAACTTGGAAAAGGCATAACTCCAAATCATTGAAGCATACTCACAGTGGACAAAAAGGTGCTTAATATCTTCATAATATTTTTTGCAAAGGTGACACCTATTAGGCATAATGAATCCTTTCTTCATCAGGTTATCATTAGTAAGAATTCTACCTCTAAGCACAAGCCAAAAGAAAAAGTTAATTTTAGGGGTTAGCTCAGTCATCCAAATCTTGCTCCAATTAAACTCACTCTGGATATTCTCAAAGTAAGAATTATATCCATATTTAACCGTATAATCCCCATCTCTAGATTTGTGCCAGACAATTTCATCCTTGACTTCCAACTGATTCAAGGGAATGAGGTCCAGATTGTTCCTAAAGAGGACAATATGGAGTTCAATTCAATTCTATCCACTGAGATTTGTTTCTATCTCTTCTTATTTCCATCAATTTCCATGTAGTCAATGACCTTAGTACCATATTTATGTTCAAGACTATCCTTTGCTGCACCAAATCTATCATTAAGGCTAAGATTAGACCAATTATCTCCCCAAAAATTGATGTCTCTATCATTTCCCACTTTCCATCTACAACCTTGCTTGATAAAATTCCTGACTAGAATCAAGTTGTTCTAGAAAATGGAACCATGGGGAAGTTGTTCATCATGAAGGAAAGAGAAAGTTGTTTGTTGTTCAAGATATTTAGCCTTAATGAGATCAATCCATGGTTGTTCCTCTGAGAGAATTCTCCAACCCATTTTTGCAATTAAGGCCATATTCATTTTTCTTATATCTTTTATGCCCAATCCCCCAATCCTTTTAGGAGTGCACACTTGATCCCGGAAACCAAGTGATATTTGAATTTTTCCTCCATTCCCTGCCATAAAAAGTGTTTCTAGATCCTTTCAATTTTTTCTTTGAAGGTAGAAGGAATGTTATAAAGAGACATAATGTAGATAGGAAAATTTTGAAGAGTGCTTTTGATAAGTAGACATTTACCAAAGCATTGGAAAGAATGGCTCCTTTCCATCCAACCATTTTATTTTGGAATATTTCCAATAAATCATTCCAGACTTTGATTGAGACTTTTTTAGTACCAAGGGGGAGCCCCAAATAAGTAGTGGGAAGTAAATTGATTTTACATCCCAATATTTTAGAAATTCTATTTTGTCTTTCCAAAGGAGTGTTGAAAAAGAAAATAGAACTTTTATCAAAGTTGATCTCTTGTCCAGAAGTAGCCTCATAAAATTTTAGAATGGACTTGATCACCTTAGCTTCCAGGATAGATGCCACTAAAAGCAAGATAGTGTCATCCGTAAATTGTTGATGAGAATCCGTTTGATTCGTAGAGGTAGGTTTAGTGCCTTTTAGAAGACCATCTTTAACAACTTTGGTAATAGTTCTACTGAGGCTATCCACCATAATAATGAAGAGAAAAGGGGATATAGGATCCCCTATCTTAATCCCCTACTACTGGTAAAGTACCCCACTAGTTCACCATTAACCACCACAAAGAATCTAGCAGTAGAAATGCAAGCCTTGATAATTCTTCTGAATTTGTTGAGAAAACCAAATTTGGCTAGAACTTTGTCAAGAAAAGACCAGAGACTTTATCAAAGGCTTTATTCATGTCAAGTTTAAGGACCATGCTTGATTTTTTATTATTATCCATAGAATGAATAATCTCATGCACCATGATCACACCATCTTGAATTATCCTTCCTCTGATGAATCCACTTTGTTGTTTTGAGATTAAATCATTCAAAATGAACTACAGTCTAGTGGCAATAATCTTAGTAAAAATTCTATAGACAACATTAACCAAGCTAATGGGTCAGAAATCTTTGAAATATTTAGCATCCATTTTTTTGGGAGCTAGCACAATGTGAGTATTATTAAGCTCTTTCAGTAAATCTCCAGTTCTAAAGAATTCATTTACAGCCCTAAGGAGATCATCTCGAGCAAATTTCCCAAAATTTGAAAAAATTGACAGAGAAGTCATCTGGTCCCGAGCCTTATCTCCTTCAAGAGTAAAAATAGATTTCTGAAGCTCCTCCAAAGTAACAACTTTGGTAATATCTTTAAATCTATTCTCCTCAATTTTATCTTGTGGGATAGCTTCTAACATAAAAGAGTCAGCCATATCATTAATAGCACTCTTCTCATTGAGAAATTTTTCATAGAATCTGAGAGCTTCTTCCTTGATGATCCATGGATATTTTATGATGATGTTGTTACCTTTAGAAACTTCCATAATCCTATTACAGGCTCTATGCTTCAATGTGGTCATATGGAAGAACTTCATATTTCTGTCACCCTCTTTCAGCCATATAGCCCTAGATTTAAGTCTCCATAGGGATTCTTCCCTGCTACAAACCATGTGTAACTCTGAAAGGATATTTTTTTCCACTAAATGATCCTCCAAAGACCTCCCTGTGAATTTATTTTATTTTCTAAATCTTGGAGTCTCTGTTTTAATTCCTTTTTTCTCACAAAAACATTCCCAAAGACTTCTTTATTCCAAATTTTAACCTATTTTTTTACATTTTAAAGATTTTGAATAAGCCTAAATTGAGAAGTTCCTTCTCCCACCAAATTCCACCATTCCTTGATCCTATCAAAGATGTCATCATGCTCCATCCACATCTTTTCAAATTTGAAGGATCTCTGGTGGGCTTAACCCAATTAACAAAATTTAAAACTATCGGATTGTGATCAGATCTAATTCTGAGGTAAAGAGGTGAGAAGAAAGTCTTGGTGAAGAATCCAACTTGTAGAGATAAGAGCTCTATCTAGTATGACTTGAATCATATCCCTACCCAACCTTCTAGTTTGTCTAAGTATATTGATTGCCATGAAGGTCCACATCCATGAGATTTAGATCAGCAACAAAATCAGAAAAATTCATCCATACCAGTGGAGAAACAAGAGTTACCCCCTTATTTTTCCCCTAGATTTAATGGGGAGTTGAATTCACCCATAATAAGCCAGTTGTCATAACTATGCTGAATTCTAAAATCTTTAGATCATTCCAGAGTTTCCTTCTTCCACTAACCATATTGGGTGCATAGATATTAGAAAGGATCCAAGTACAATTATTTTCAATAGCATGGAATTTAACAGCAAGATGATTACTAGTTTCAGAAAGAATCATACCAGTATAATGCTTCTTATCCCAAAAAGTAGCCATGCCACCTGAAGCTCCCTAAGAATCCACCACAGCCATGTCTGAATTTTCCCAAAAATTATTTTTACAATTTACAAGTACCTTAGAGTTCATCTTTGTTTCCTATAGAAGTAGAATGCCAGGCCTACTAGAAACTCTTAACTCTTTGATTATTCTTTGTTTAGAGTTTCCATTCAGACCTCAAATATTCCAGGAGATGATCTTCATCTAAAAGATATAGGTGATGTAATTTCTGATGGCTCAATTGGCTTTGAGTACCATCTGCAATATCTTCCTCTATTCTTTTGGTTCTAAGTGTCTTCTTTGAAGGTCTACCTCTTTTAGAGATGCTTCCAAAATCCACTATTCTTCTAGTAGATGATCTTGTAGTTTTGGATGTTGAAGCTCCCCAGTTATCAATTTTCTTTTTCTTCTCATTATAAAGTGAATCTGGGATCTTCTCAAATCCCTTCAATCTTTTCTTTTTTTTGATTTAACCTCTAAAAAACCATTGGGATCTGGATCTCCATCAGACATCATATTTTATTTGAGTGGCGTAACTTCCCCCTCCTCTTTCTCTCCCTTCTCACTGTCAAGGGGTTGTAAAGATGTTGAGTTGGTATTGGATAGGGGGTTCCCACTTTTAGGAGAACAACTCTTAAACAACGAAGAGACTTTCTTCAGTGAGGTTTCGGATATAGTCATTTCTTTTTCCTCATTTAGGACTTCCTCAATGGTGCATAATGGATCATTTTTAGTTGCTATTGACCCTAAAGCTCTAGTGTCCTTATTATTATCCCAAAGTCCATTCTGATCAACCTCCTTAGATAGAAGATTCACTATAATTGTCTCAGTTTGCTCATCAACCTCTAGA
Source organism: Taxus wallichiana var. yunnanensis (assembly GCA_018340775.1). Classification (NCBI taxonomy): domain Eukaryota; kingdom Viridiplantae; phylum Streptophyta; class Pinopsida; order Cupressales; family Taxaceae; genus Taxus; species Taxus wallichiana. The sequence continues at coordinate 566,377,562 of CM031240.1, forward strand.
ATCACCTTTACTAGAGTCTGTGAATCTAAATCTTTTGTGGAGGTTGGATGAACTTCAGATGCACCCATTGTTAGGGTTTTAGGATGCTAGAGCTTCCTATAGATCAGTGGTTTCCTAATTGGAGTTCTAAAACCCTTTTTACCTTTCTTGTATTTCAGCTCTAGTTGGTGAAGGGGTAACCCTTCACCCTGCCCTTGATCTTTATTTTTTCTACATCCTTTTTTCAACCTAACTTCCTGTATCTTATCCAATTCTTCAAAAGTATTATCAAGCTTTCATTTTTTCCTCTTGAGAGATCTCTTTATTAGGACATCTACTGGTAAAATGTCCTATTTTATGACATTTTTTACATCTCAGATGAAAGGTTTCATATTCAATATTTTGATGCCAAATACCATACTTAGAATGTAGAATGATAAGATTCGGTAACTCCTACTCCATTTCAGAAGAAATACAGAATCTAGCAAAATCTAGTCTGGATCTATTCCTCATAGGCCCATCTATCCCAATCGAGATCCAAGAGATTTAGCAACATTTAATAGAATCTCATCATCCCAAAATTGCAGGGGTAGTCCTGGAAGCCTACACCATATTGGAATGGTGTGTATATTCTCAGTATTAGGATCAAACCTAGGATACCACCATTTCAGAAAAAGACCCATATTTCCCAACCACCATGGGCCTCCCAGAAGCACTAATTCCAAATCAGCCTGTTGATTAAATTTGGCCAGAAAAAACCTAGACATAGTGGTGATGCTCAAATCCCCTTTTGGTTGCCACTTTCTACAAGCCCATTTTCTAATGACATCAATATTAGGTCTAGATCCGAGAAACTTACCAACAAGGGAAATATTCACTTTGTCCAAATCCCGATGTAGACAACCATCTAGCACCTTCAGGTAGGTCACACCTTCTTTATCCTTCTCCCACATGAACTACACCTTAGCTAGAGATTGTGGACCCACATTCTTGATCGGAGGGTTTTGTTGTAGCAGAAATCATTTTCCAAGCTAAAGGTGTGGATCCCAATGTGGAAGTGGACTATTCTTTTTTATTTTCAACCCTCTCGATTCAAGTCGGTGTAGCCCCTTCGCAATGTATCTAAGTGAAAAAGTAGACACTTTGCAGGTAAGTACAATAGAAACAACGCTAATTATTCCTCCATCGCTTGCTAACCGATATAGTTGGATACAATTTTCAACAAGTAGTGAAAGACAAATTGAAATAACAAGGTAAATTATATTAACTACCTCAACCAAAATTTTATAGGCTCAAAAGTAGCACAACCAAAACCCTATCAATATATTTTTAAATTTTTTTAGCAACATGGTAATAATCCAATTATTTTATGCACTAAAATTCTTAATTTTTATTCTAAATATATTTTTTTCATTAAAAATTATTCTCCTTGTGTTAAACCCTAAATTGACATCAAAAATTGAAAAATTACAAAAATGGGTGTTTATTTGTGGGACAATGTCTATCAAATTCCTTTGAAGAAAAATTATAAAAATGATACTCAATTTAGTTCAACTAGTATCTGCATGTGTACAACCCCTTATTATTTTAATGGATGCTATAAGTGGTAAATGTTATTTTCTCTCTAAATGTTTGAATTATTTGTTTATCATGTGGATTATATTCTAGTATTATGGATTCAATATCATTAAATTACCTTGAATGAGAGAACACAATACATATATATATATATATATATATATATATATATATATATATATATATATATAATTTGAGTTTGAAAGAGAGAAGTTGCATTCTCTCTATCATGTTTGCATTGAAGTTTAAGAGAGAAATACCATCGATTTTGATGCATTCCCTCTATCCAAAAATCAAATTCATGTGCATAATTCTTACACATCCATATTTTATCACCTTATATATATTTTTCTATAGATATTGGCTTACCCAACATGTATTCAATTGTATTTCCACATATACATATACCACTTGGATTTGAGTAGGTGCGTTATAGTTTTTGCTTGGATTAGAAACCAATTTACAAGTTATTTTCTGATGGTAAGTAAGTTATTTAATAAAAAATAATTTGAATAATTTTATTTTCATATATTAAATTTTGTAATATAACTTATATTTTAAATAATACATAAATCATAGAAGTTAAGGGAATGAATTCCATACAATGAGAGAGGGAAAAATTCATTAAAACACGATAGGAAATTTAGCCATCATAAAAGTGGAAAAGTGAAAATGATATTTTGTAAAGGTAAAAAAACTATGAAATTTTTACTTTTGAAAATATTGTATCATCTTAGTTAATATTTCAAATTATATTATTTAATATATTTCTAATTATATATCATCTTAGTTCATATTTCAGATTATGTATCAAATTATGCAAAGTTAAAATAGAACTATAAGGTTAATTATAACCCATATCATCCCTTAAACATTATAGTTTGAAATTAGAACTAAGATGATACAATTTGAAGTTTACATAACTGCATGTAGAATTTATAATAATTATATTATGATTCATGTCTTTTTCTAATCTAGTATGACAAAGTGGAAGATCATAATCACATAAGATGATAGATTAAAAATTTTACAATATAATTTTTTTAACTTGAATTCATTTTTAATTAAAATGTCATTAAGTTTGATATTTGTTGTCACCAAATCGCTGCAACCCCGAATGGACTAAGAATGAATCATGATATTCAGTTTAATTGGGACACATGGGATCACCTCTCAAGTTGTGGGACTTGGGCTCAAGGTGAACCTCCAGAGACGACCGACTTACTCTTCCTAAACTAAACACAACACTACTTCTAATGTAGGAAAAATGGCTAACTAGTCCTATGCTAACATTTCATGGGATTAGGGAGAGAGATTTACAAGGAATAAAACTTAAACTAGAAGTGGTGATGCACCAATTTGGGGAATGTTTAACATCTGGAAGGGTTAATGTGGGAACAAGATTTACATTATTGACCACCTTCACCTTTAGCAACTAGAAAGGGTACAAAAACACCACAAACCAATAATAGCAGACGTTCCTCTATTAAACTTTAAACATACACAATAGAAAGATGAGATTTGATTTGATACACAGATGATTTATCAAGAAGATAATCACAAGCACATGTCAAGCATCCACTTAAGTGATAATAATAATGTAACTCTTACTCAATATAAGGAAAATGGTTTCTCACAGTTGTTGAAAGGTGATCACTCTATTATTTTCACAATATGAAACAAACAATATAAAATAAAGGTAAATTAATAAATAATGCCAAGGAATCACATTCACAAAGCATATAATGACTAATCATTCAACATAATAGAACAAATCTTCACGTGTAAGGAAATTCTAAATATAATTAAAAGGTTTCAACAAATCTCTGAAAGCACTCTTACAAGCTTGAAGAGTAACTTTCCCCAAAATCTCTAAAAATTATGTATATCACAAATAATGGAAACATTCCACTATTTATAAGTTCCTAGGCTGAGCCCCTACAATTTGGGCCTTTAACTAACATTTAACTAAAAATAGTAGTGTCACTAATATAAAGGGAACATGCTCCCATGAAAATAGCAATTTTGTTGTAAGGGTTTTGACCAAGTCAACCCTGCAACTTTGATTGATTCGGAGCTTGAATTTGTCCTCTCATGGCTGCTCAACTTAGCTTGGTTAAAATTTAGGTTGTCACTATCTTGAAAAATGACTCATCCACTTTAGAAATGGTGGTACTGCACTCAGTAACTCATTGTATATCTCAATGACCTACTTCATTTTCTCTTTTCCCTTGATGTGCAAGTAGACATTAAGCTCTATGTTTTGGAATCTGAAGTTAGAGAAATCCAATAATAAATTCTTCAAAAATCCAAGTCAAAAGTTCTCAAAATTTCTCCAAATTTTTTTCAAAATTTTTCCCAAAATATCTCCAAAAATGTTTCTTGAAAAATTCTCCAAATTTTTTTAAAAATTCGAGAAAATTTTTTTCCAAAATTTCCTTTGAAAATTTTTCCCAAAATTATTTTAAATTTTGGAGTTTTGGGAAATGGGCTTCAGAATTTTCAACTCACTCAACATTTTTAGTCCCAAAAATCTCTAGCATTTTGAAACAAAATTGTTTGAAAATAATCCCAAAAATTAAACTCCAAAAGCTTTATTCAACTCACTGCCTCATTCTCGAGCTTCTAGTAATTCGATGAATCCATGACCTTCATTGCTCACTACCCCAATTTACTGATTTCTAAATGTAGATTCAACCACTAAAATGATCTTGGTGTAGAGCTCGCTCTATGCAAATCGAGACCAATTTGAACCTCCAAGATATGAAAAATAAAGAACAATCCCAGAGGATCCTAAAACCTTTTCGAATAACATACAAGGCTTTCAAAGCTTGAAGTTATCCTGATAACCTCGAAATCTTTATGGAAGAATATTTGGTCTCAGGGTATTATCCTATTGTCCATTTTTTCCCAAGGGGAAAAAATTAACAACATTTTTGGCAACCTCTTGGGGATGCTTGTTTGTTATGCATATTTCCAGTAGCCTTAAGTCATCCATTGGGCATGAATTCATTGTTTGTCAATCTGAAACCAATCTGATCCTGAAATCCCCTTGAGCATTACTGATCTTGGGTCTCCCTTGAATGTGAAGCATGAGGTATACCGAAACTGATGAACACTTGGAACCTATGGAACATTGCAGAATTTTGGAAGAGGCAGATCATGAATCTCCAATGGAAACTTTTGAAATTTCCTTATCCTTGACACCTTCTAATGATGCAACAGTGTGCAGAACAACACAAGAGTGATAACGAAAAACAAAAACACACAAAAACTGAAAACATACATACCCCAAGTGGATCATGTAGGGTGTGCATTGCACTTATTCTGATTGAAAACAAAACCTATACTACCCTACACTAACTAGAAGCACAGTGAGCTAAACAAACCCTACAAATGGTTGTGCAAAATAGCTTCCTTTCCTCACAATGGATTTCCATGCAAATGATGTGACAATGGAAATTTCTAAGAATGAGAGTGCAAAACTGAAATAGGCCCAATCCTCCACTTGGTTCACTAAGAAATCAACTAGAAAGAGAAAGAATTCCTCTTTTAGTTGCTCTACATTTATCCTGTAGAAGCATTGCGACTGATCCTCATAATTTTGAAACTCCTCCTCACACTCTGAAGTGAATGTGACTGGTTTTGACTTCTTTCCTCGCTTTAATGAAGCTAGGTACTTGATAGGGCATGGTCTAAACCATTGAATATTTTTTCTTATTTGTAATTCAATTTTAACAAGAAAGTCGTGTTGAAGACATCCTTAAATATTCATTACTTTATATCCCTCTTGTTCCCCATTTACAAACAATTGATCTTCCACCTCATTTGACATGGAATTTGGAAATTCCAACTCCCCTATTTGCAGCTTTGGATGATTGTTCAGGAAATAAAGTCTTTAAGAATACTTTCCTCCATCATAGACTCATTTACCAAAATAGGTTCCATAACTGAAAACATAAACCTCTCCATGACATAATCTTCATTCAATGCTTCTAGATCAGTCCTAGCTCCTCCTGTGTGTTCCTCCTTTACGTGTGATGATGGATATGGAAGATTCAATTCCTTCAATTCTAATTCCAAAAAAATAGTTATGAGCAATGAGTTGTTCTTGAGCATGTACCTCCGCAACACTTGACACTTTCTAGTGAAAAAGAAGTGATGGAATGACAAGATTGTCAAGCTCCATAGGCTCTTGCCCACCAAAACATTCTTCTAGATCTGATAGAAAATTTTCTTCTTCATTCTCTGACTGTATCGAAATATCCTCCTCAATCTGAGTATCCTCCGAACTAGAACCTCTTTCATCTTGATATTCTTCATTCTCAAACATGAAATCAGAAAGATTAAATTCATCTAAAAAATCACATTTTTGAGAAGGAAGAGAGGGAAAAGATTTAGAAGGTTTCTGCATAGTTTCATCAGCATTCTTGATCTCTGAATCCTTCTTCATCTCATGAAACTTGTTATGGCTGATTGTAGCATCGAATGATGACTTTGGAAAGATGTTATCATCTTCCAAAAGTGATGCAAGTTCTTGACATGCATGGCAATTAGGATCATTGCATTCATTAGAATCAGCTTGTACACTTGAAATCTTTTCTTCTTCAGCTTGCACATTCTCTTTTATTACTGATTTGGCCTCCTTTGGTGATCCAAACTCCTCTAATGGAACTGAGCCAATATGAACACTACATTCTAAACAAGTAGACTATTGGTCCTCCTCTTTCAACTCTGGATCTATTTCTAGCACAAAACTAGTTTGTTTCACTTGTTCTAGAGCCTTAACTTCTGTAGAAGGTTTAGTCAAGAACAAAGTTTTCTTGATGCTAAATTTTGCATCCCTTTCCTTCATATTATCTCGCATGCTCTCCTTTGACCATGTACTCCTCCCTTTTCTCATTTCTTGATAATGCTCTTCCCAAAATGGATTTTGGAATACAAGAGGAGGGACAGATTGGGAATTAATTGATCCCCTCATTGTTTTAGGAAGAGATTCATTCTCTTGTCTTGATGGCTCTTGTAGACATGAGGGAAATTTATAAGAAAGAGGCATGGAAGATTCATGATTGAATGGAGGAATAGAAAACAAAGGAGTGAATTCCACTCAAGGGATAGAGACCATAAGGTTAGGACTATAGGGTTCAAGTTGAAATTGCATGGATGAAAACACGGGAAAAGGGTTGTAAGGTGGTAATGCATGGGCTTCCCATTGACAGATTGATTAACATTACATTCATGAATATCCCCTTTCTTGATCCATTCTCCAACTTGAGTCATTGTCTTGATAATGAATTGAAGCTTTTGTTGAGGGCTAAGCTCACATGGTATATGGCCAGTCCATGGGTATGGAATGTTGAATCCAATCTAGGCTGCCCTTGTCATTTCATTGATCCTTATTTGCATCATGTTATACTCCAACTCTCGAACCTTCTTCTACAAGTGATCTTCTTCAAGTGAACAAGAATCTTCATGCCATTGTTCCTCAGTAGCCCTCATGTTTGGTGGGTGACCAAAATGATCTGCATCTTGTTCATGTGGACATGCATGCTCAAACTGATATTCATCATGAAATTGGTTTGGAGGTGGATTATAATATCCTGAAGATGGGAAGAACTACCACTTTGAAGTGAAAGTCCCACTGTGGAAATGAAGCCATGATTGCACCGCTTCATGGATGAGAAAAAATAGAAATATATGGAAGAAAACTAGATGGGAAATGGGTAAAAATAAAATTCTGAAACATAGAGAGTAGGGTACTTAGACCAATGGAGTCGCTAGTTGTGCTTGGGTATACCTCCTAAGGCTGAAATTTCACTAAGATCACAACAACTTAATGAAATGAAGTGAACAAAATATGCACACCTATGGAATATGTGCCTCTTGTCCCACACATGCCAAAAACTTTTGTCACCAAAGCACTGCACCCCCCGAATGGACTGAGAATGAATCATGACATTCAGTGTGATTGAGACACATGGGATCACCTCTCAAGCTGTGAGACTTGGGCTCGAGGTGAAGCTATGGATAAGGTCAGCTTCCTCTTCCTAAACTAAACACAACACTACTTCTAATGCAAGAAAAATGGATAATTAGTCCTATGCTAACATTTCATGGGATTAGGGAGAGATATTTGTAAGGAATAACACTTAAACTATAAGCGGTGATGCACCAATTTGGGGAATGTTCAACATCTGGAAGGGTTAATGTGGGAACAAGGTTTACATTATTGACCACCTTCACCTTTAGCAACTAGAAAGGGTACAAAAATACCACAAACCAATAGGAAATGTTCCTCTGTTAAACTTTAAACATACACAATAGAAAGATGAGATTTTATTTGATACATAGATGATTTATGAAGAAGATAATCACAAAAGCATGTTAAACATCCACTTAAGTGACAATAATCATACAACTCTTACTAAAAATAAGGAAAATGGTTTCTCACAGCTGTCGAAAGGTAATCACACTATTCTTTTCACAATATGAAACAAACAATCTGAAATAAAGTTAAATTAATCAATAATGCCAAGGAATCACATTCACAAAGCATATAATGACTAATCATTCAACACAATAGAACAGATCTTCACATGCAAGGAAATTTTGAATATAATTAAAAAAATTCAACAAATCTCTGAAAGCACTCTTCCAAGCTTGAAGAGAAACTTTCCCAAAATCTCTAAAAATTATGTATATCACAAATAATGGAAACATTCAAATATTTATAAGTTCATAGGATGAGCCCCTACAATGGGCCTTTAACTAACATTTAACTAAAAATAGTAATGTCATTAATATAAAGGGAACATGCTTCCAATAAAATAGCAATTTTTTTGCAAGGGTTTTGACCAAGTCAACCCTATAAATTTGACTAATTCGAGCTCAAAGTTGTCCTCTCATGGCTGCTCAACTCACTGGTTCAAATTTAGGTTATTTACTATCTCCGAAAAATGACTCATCCACTTTAGAAATGGTGGTACCTACACCCCATAACTCACTGTATATCTTAACAACCTACTTCATCTTCTCTTTTCCCCTTGATGTGGAAGTAGACATTAGGCTTTGTGTTTGAATCCAAGTTGGAGAAATTTGAAAAATAAAGTCTTTGAAAATCTAAAGTCAAAAGTTCCAAATAAAATTTCTGAAAATTTCTCCTAAAATTTTTCCCGAAAATATCTCCGAAAAACTTTCCCAAAAATTTCTCCGAAAATTTCTACAAAAATTTTTCCCGAGAAATTTCTCAGAAAATTTTTCCGAAAATTTCTCTGAATTTTTTTCAGAAAAATTGTCCCAATTTTTTTGAATTTCAGAGTTTCAGGGAAATGGGATTCCGAATTCTCAACTAGCTCGACATTTTTAGTCCCAAAAATCTCTGAAATTCCAAAACAGAATTTTCCAAAAAGAATCCCCAAAATTAAACTCTGAAAACTTGATTCAACTTGGCCTACCTCATTCTCGAGCTTCTGGTCCTGCGATGACTCCATGACCTTCATTGCTCACTGTCTTGATTTAATGATTTCTTAATGTAGATTCAACCACTGAAATGAGCTCGGTGTAGATCTCGCTCTATGCAAATTGAGACCAATTTGAACCTCCAAGATATGAAAAAAAAGAACAATCCTAGAGGATTGTGAAACCTTCCGAATAACATACAAGGCTTTCAAAGCTTGAAGTTATCTTGATAACCCCGAAATAGTTATGGAAGAATATTTGGTCTTAGGGTATTATCATATTGTCCATTTTTTCCTGGGTAAAACATTGACAACAATATTTATATTTAATATCATATTGAACATTATGGGGATTTTAACCAGTCTTGACATGAGGTATATATCCTAATTGAATATATTGTTATTTGTAGAGGGAAATAATTGAAAATGGATACCACTAAATAATATAGGTAAAAATTTTAATTAAATGTATTTTTAAATCTAGAAGTGTCACGTACCATTTCCTACCTTATACTAGAGAAAATTATTTAAATAAAATATTATTAATGTTAAATTGTGATTTTTAAAAATTTATGTAGTTGATAGGTGAGTGCCTCTCGATTCAATGAATAATTATCCTTAGATAAGGAAAATATTACTACTTTATTATGTAACTATAATCATATTTCCACTGTATTTTAATATAAATTTGTGGAACTTTATTTTAGGAGAAATTAATAACGTGGAATTTTTATATTACATATTTATTTTATGTAGAGGCATGATATTTAATTAATGTTTTTAGATATTATTTTAATTTAGCTAGAACAACCATTGTTTTTATATTAATTTTGATACAAGACATGGCTTCCTCCTCACATTGGATATTTCTAGAGGGAGAGAATTGTAGGGGATACCGAGGTAGATCGGGAAAATATATTAGTATGAACTCATTTAAGGATCAAACACACAAACCCAACAAGCTTTACTTGCTTAGTGATCCAAATATTTTTGTGTTATATGAGTATTGGTATACCTTACTATTTTGTTTCTTACTTCAACCTTTTTAATATGTTAGTCGTTTGTGTTATTTTTGTAAATACCTATTTTCATTTTCATATGTCTAGTGATAGCTTGGATGAGGTATGGTGTTTCAGGTACTAATAGTGGTAATTTTTAGTGTTGTTTTTAGACCATTACATGATTTTTCCTACACATGTATTTAACTTTCTTAGGTTTTGATGTGATATATATGAATTTGACTTATCCACATTTTTAGGTGGCGGTTATACTTCCCCACTTCCTATTTATACACCTTTTGCAAAGCTATTTTCTTAATGTATTCAATATACAAACAATATTTTGGCTCTTGTTTAGTTCCTCACTCTTACAAATTTACTCTTTTTCTATTCTTATTTTATTAGTGCTTGATCTTGGCTCATATGGTATCAAATATTGTTCTTATAATCTGTAATTGAACACCATAGTTTTGTCATGTTTATTTTATTGTGATATTGAGTTCTTAGAGGTTATTATTGTAGATATTTTGATCTATCAATATGATCTTCTCTTACATATTTTGATGATCTAGAGAATAATAAAAGAGAAAAGGAAATAATTGGTTTTGTAGGGTATTTTCATTTATACATTTTTTGGATAAATGGACTATGCCATTGTGTTTAGATTGTGCCAAAACCTTAGGATAAATATTAAACTAAAATATGATTTAAGGAAGGAAAGATATGGTCCTTTTTAAGTTTTTTATAGTCAACTTTGGGCTATTTGGAGCATATCCATATTACACCAAAGTTTGAGTTATTTGTGGTTTTATAGAAAATCGGTGGGTATTTTTAGTTTTTAAATACCGAGTGATCATATTCATGATTAATGATGGTCATTGTATCTAAGCGTGGTTTGTGGATGTTGTACCTATTTTGATAGATGTACTTGTATTATATGTTATACCTATCCATGAATTGAGTTTGGATTGTGTACTTAGTTTGGTTTATGTGTGGTTCTACCTTTAGTCTGGATACACTTGTTATTTTATTGGTTGCTCTTTTGTGATAAACTTGTTGCTAGGATTTTTACATTTGTTTTTACTAGGCTATTCATTATAACTACTTTTCGGGGATTGTTATGATGTGGTCGTCATCTGGTTTCCATTTAGAAGTTATTTATGCTGCTATATATGTGTGGAAGAAACCTTATGTACATGCATGTTTTTCTAGTAATAATCACTATTAATATTCATACATCTCTATTTGATATGGGTGTACCACTGAACCTAAGGTATTTTCATAAGAAGACATGATAATGTTTTGGTGAGTAAGAAAATAAATTGCATAGCTCCTCATGAAAGGTGACATTGCATGTAGAGAATATTAAAAATTTGTGGAAATTACCCCCATATCCCTTGGTCATGACCATCCCAAGGAGCTTAACTCATGAAAGGTAAAAAAATCTCTAAGGCATAGAAGAAAGATCTATTTTTTTGCAAGATTAAGGAACATATAAAAGGAAAAAAATTATACTAGTAAATTTGTTTGAGGTGCTAATGTTATTTTAGATCTCTTTGTATTGGTGCCACTTAAATTTATATTTGGACTCTATGAAACACTTTGAATCCTAAAAAAACTATTCACACTACATTATAAAGTATCATATCTTAGGGTAATGTAATAATGAACTAAGATAAAGTTCCATTTTAGGGGTTTCATCATGGGTTTTGGTATTAAATTCCATCACTCTATTTTCCACCTAAATGTAGAGAAATTTTTTTATTGAAATAAGGGATACAAGGTCACTACATATTGCATGATCTAATTCTCTATATTATTGGACTCGTTTAAGCATAATGAATACAAGAATAAGATTAATTGCTTAAACCAATATTACATGGTATATGGGATAATATGTCTCACTATTATTGAGATTCAACATTAACTTGTGGACACTAAGTTCCCTTTCACTACTTGGACATTCATGTAATAGTTTTATGGAGACTTTGATTCTCCATATAAAAGTGATGTTTACTTAGAAAACCATTCATGTGTAGATAATACTAAAACTATTATGGATTATTCTACTTGTGACACCCCATCTACAATTGAGGAAATTTATATTATACATGTTACTAATTTAGAGTTCATATTCACTTATTTGAGATATTCCAGTGATTCTTTGTAGCAAGATCATGATATTACTGTTGTACTTATTACTACTTCAGAGTTAAGAGTCACTTATTTTATATATTTTAGGGATTCTTTCTAATAGTATCATGACATTCCCCTTGCACCTATTGCTACTTTAGAGTCAGAGTATCTTCTCCAAGATCTTCTAGTGATTCTTTATAACATGATAATTTAAATTCCCAATGTTTCTAATTCAGATTTGAGAGTCACTTGTTTGAGACATTCTAGTGATTCTTTACATTAGGATCATATGTGTCTTATGGATTGACATCATTGAGACATTGGACATTTCTTCTTTATTTGTAGAGTTCCATAGTTCAGATCTAAATGAAACCATTAAACACATTTCTCCCCTATTTTAGGACATTCCTTCATCAATTTTTATTTCATTAGATTATATATTTGTTTACTTGAGGGATTTTATTGATTCTCTATAGTCAAAATTCCTTCATCACCTACTATTTCATCAAAGTTTACAGTTACTCTCTTTATTACTTTTAATTATTATTTGCAATGGGGCTCTTCATGTCTATAGGATCCATTTCATTGGGAGATATACTTATAATAAATTTCATATATATTTTTGGACTCTCACCTTTCATATATTTATGAAACTACTAAGGATATTTTCCTCTTGTTGATGTCAAATATAATAGATTTACTTCTTCTACCTCTCTACATGTATTTTCTCCACTGTTGCATGTGTATATGGTTACATTGTTTGTATTTATTGAATCCTTTGATCTACCTCTATCATCATTCATGTTAAAACCTTATGAAAGAGTATTTTGTTTTTGGTTCAGTTCTAATATCCATGTTGGGAACCATTTTGAGTCCTATTTTGTACTTGATTTTATTCATTAACACTTTCCACATTTGAGCATTAGATTTATTGAGAATAATTTGGGAATATTCTTAATTTCCTCTACCATTGATCCACATTATTTTAGTGCATCATCAGGAATTCCTTATTGATATTTAATCCTCACCAATTCCTTTACTAGTACTAGGCTTATTCATCTACAAGATATATTGGGAGTTAATGAGGCTTCATATTTTATGAGGTTTGGCTATTCATCTATTCTTCTCTTCTTTCTCTCCATTTATGGGGGATTTCATATTTTATTTTAGGGGTTTATCTACTGAGAAATATTTTATATACTCTTCTATTGTCTCTCTTATGGTGAGTATTTTTTCCTTTGGGGTTTCGTGGTTTTCTCCACATTATGAGGGATTTGTTATGTTTTTGGGTACCTTATCGGGCCTTATTACCAAACTTGTTTTATTTTACCCACATAAAATACACTTAAGGGGGTGTTAGTGTAGTTTTTTAGATCATTTCATGATTTTCATCATCAATATTTATCTTTCTTAGTTGTGGAAAAGATAGATAGGATTAAACTTCTCCACCTTTTTAGGTTACAGCTTACACTTCCCACTTCCTATTTATACACCTCTTTTAAATAAATTTTCTTAATGTATTTACTATATAAGAAAATTTTGGATCATGTTTAGTTCCTCTCTCTCACAACTTTACTCTCTTTATGCATTCATATAAGTTTTGGTAAGGAGAAATAAACAAATGCCTTCAAAACCTCCTAATGGTTAAACAACGTAACCACCTTAGCATTTCCTTATAGAGATGGACACTATCAATATGTTCCACAAAAAACTTGAAACTGGAATTATGAATAGACCTTACCAACAAAATTATACAATTACCCGGCCCTAGAATGAGAACAAAACCCTCATTGTTATACAATTTTTGCCAAAATATCTACCCAATTTCCCCCAAAACCATCCCGAGGGATCCTTTGAAATTTTCTTCATGCAATCCAAAATGAGGGAAATATATTCTAAATGAAACTATTCCCTCATTCTTCCGATTGGGATAGATGAGGAGGAAGTAACATAGTGACACATGGAAATAAGGAAAAATTATATTCCTCTATTCCTTATATAATTTTTTTCCTCTAGCAAACTAGATTCTTTTTTAAGAAAAATTCATACTGTAATATATTACTTTGTGAGGGATAGTTTTTTTATTTCCTTTCTTCTTTCCTCTTTAGCTTTCTAGGTCTACATCAATGGGCTAATTTACCAAAATTTCCCTCACCCTATACCTATAGAAATCAAAATTTCCCAACATATGTATGATAATCTCCTCATTAGGCCCCAAATGGTAATGGAAAATTATTTTTGCTTTACATTTGCGTGATTAAGTTCCACATAATTAATGCTTCCCTTCTTTATCCTCTTCGATAGTTTATCAACTTTCAACTATATCTATTCCCATCACTTCATGTTAGATAAAATGGAGGTCCTTGATTCTCTAGGATTTCCAAGAGCATGATCCCTAAAACGTCTAATCAAATTTTATGTATTCTCCATTCTGATTCTTTCTCCACTATTCATCCCAATCAACTTATATATCGATAAAAATACTACCAATGTACTCAAGTGCTTTATCTCTCACCTCAACAAGAATTTTGATGGATTTTATCAGAGTCTCTACCCTTACCTTTGTAGCTTCATAGTATTCATGTTGATTTCCTACAGACTCGGAGAAATAATTCCCTCTTTAACAACCAAGTCATCATTTAAGTCCTTAATGGCTTCCATTTTTGGTAACATATCAATATAGATTGTTTTTTCAGCTTAACACTTGTCTAATAATGCCTTGATTATTTCCTTTTATCAAAAATATGGGAATAATGCTTCATAGATTCCCTGATCACTTCTTCATCTCTAGGTGACCAAATCATTTTCCCACTAAATGGTATCTTCCCTCTTTCTCCTAGATCACTTACTCTTGATATCATCATTGGTAATATCAAGGACTTCACCCTACCCTACCTTGTGGGTCCTAGTCGATTTCTAACCAAGTTCGATAGTGCTTCATTATTTTCCTTCAAATCCTTCTTGGTTTCTTTGAATTCATCAATATTTTGGAATAATCCCTCCACTTCCATAGAGAAATCATGTTTAATTTACTTAGTTGAAGGATTACCCAATGAGATCCTCGAGACCTGAAAATCAGATGGAGATTCTTCCACTTGGGGCACATCAACTTTAGGAGTTGTAACTTCTATGAATCTCTCTCCATTCCTATTTAGAACATACCTAGAATTAATTTTTTCTCTTTTGGGTTTCCTTACGTGATTGAGGAGGTCTAGAATTTTTAAATCATTATGATCCAATTATATCTCTACCTTTTTCTTCCTTGGAAGAGAATTTA
Source organism: Taxus wallichiana var. yunnanensis (assembly GCA_018340775.1). NCBI lineage: Eukaryota > Viridiplantae > Streptophyta > Pinopsida > Cupressales > Taxaceae > Taxus > Taxus wallichiana. The sequence goes on from CM031240.1 coordinate 566,392,987, forward strand.
ATACCCAATTCCTGATGGGTGACCCATATTCATTAAGTGATTGCAATATCGAAGCTAAACAAATAACTGCAAGGGCTTTGGAAGATGAAGGAGGTGTAAAGATACCTTATGTGGTTACCCACACTAGTTCCTCTTGAGCACATTGTTACAAAAGTCCACTTTGACCCTCTACTTTATCCATAGACTCAGATTAATCCCTTATTTCTTCACCTCTTGGGACCGTTGGTCACCAACTTATGTTTTTGTCTTTACCGAGAACTCCTCCATTTTCTCACTAGGGATAAGGAATATCTCATAGGGTTCTTGGGAGACAACATCGGTCATTGGGATCTAGGCATCAAGAACTCCTGCAACCACTTTAGTGTCCTGAGGTTTTTCAGTAATCGTGACACCCAAAGTCTCTCCTTTTTCTATTTCTATCCTAATCCCTTCTATGTGAGGTTGTACCTCTACGTCCTTAACCATCCTACCCATATCTTACACACCATGTTCAATGTATCACTCCTCTCCTACCACTACACTACTTAGAAACTTCTAAGGGGTGAGCTCATCCTATGAATACTAACCTATTATTTGTGTTTCAAAGGTGTGCTATTATGGACTAGGTAGGACATTACGCACAATAGCATTCATAATGGGTTGTTACTTAGTGGGTGAAACAACTTGAGTTGTTGTAATAATAGGATTTGGGTTTACATGTATTGATTCCTCAATAAGTAGATTCATTGGAGAGTAGGTAATGGATGGTGAAAGGGCATGGGCATCGACACTACTACTTTCTTGTCTATCTCTTCCTCCTCTAAGTCAATTCATTTAGATACCTTAGTTTGATTTCTCCTCCAAAGATGGAATCATTCCTCCTCTTATGAGTCTTCCAGACCCATCTCTGGTGTGTATAGTTCACAAGGTGTTTTAGATAAATTCATCTCCTTAGGCTTCATGGGATTGTATTCCATTACTTTCTCCTTTCTTTTTGACCCAAAAACAGAATCTTTGGACAACCTATAGAGGATTAACATGAACAATAAGGGCCCTAACCATAATTCCCTAAAGTACCTCTTCAATTATTTTTGTTAATTGAGTAAGGGAAGTCTCAATCTTGCTAATGGGCACTCACATCATCCCTTACTGACATAGATGTCAAATTTTAAAAGGGACCTTAATCCTTTATCTCCCTGAAAAATTGATAATAGCATAAACCTTTCGGTATGGGGGAAGGACATCATCAAGAAGATTACTGGCCCTTTACTCTCTTAACACTATGGTATTTTGGTAACTTACATCCACGCCCTTTGAGAACAACCACTTTAAACAGATTCTGATGAAATTTGTGGTCATTTCTGATTATTTCATCTTTCACTAGTCTACTAATTAATAAGAGACAAAGGAAGAGAGTCAATATTATATTTTATGTAATCTTCACCGATTATATTACCACCATCTTCTAACTCCTCGTAGGCTTGAATAATCCCAAAATCAATCATCTGAGACAATTCATCTAGAAATATTCATAATGAGGTTCATTCTCCATATGAGTGGGTGCAAAACTATATATAACTTGGGCAAGTATAATTTCCAATGATCATGGGAAACTTGATAGGGTATGTGAGATGATTGTTGGCGATGATCTAGTGTACTAGTAATAATTTCCTGACTAATTCCATCGGATCCCACTTTTCACTCACATGCCCGGAAGAAGATAGGGAATCCCATAAAACCACTATCTCGATATAATAAACAGTCTAGAATTAGATAAAATAACACCCATACTGAGAAATGACTCTCTTGACACCATGGGAAAATATTTTTGGTTTCCAATTAGGGTGGTATAAACAAATTGTGGGTGCAAAGAAGAGATTAGAAACATTCATGTAATGTGTTATATAATTCTCCGAGTTTGAAATGAAAGAAGAAATCATATACCTTAGTCTTTGTTGAGATCACTATCCATCATCAATGCTAGGAAAGTTATATGGAAAGCAATGTTATAAACCAATAAAAATTCATAAATAACTTTGTCATGTTGGCCTTTTCTCCTCTCACAATTTGAGAAGCCCCCCTCATATGGTCATAAATTCATATACTTATTATCTTGGCCCAAGGGAGATGTTTTTTGTTCATGAGAATAACCTCAATGAGCTGAAACATCCACTCGAGGAAAAAATTAGTGGATTCCATACCCATCAATTAGTTGAATAATGTAATGATGTCCCCAACTTCCTCAATGAATTTAGTTCTCTTAAGATTCTTGTTCATTCTAGGAACAAAATTTTGTGGATTGGCCAACCAAAGTGAGTATTCATAAAAAAATTCCACTTCTTCTCCCTTTTCAACATAGTTTTAAAAATCCCATTTTCACTAAAAACCAGACCTTTTAAATTGTTCCTCAAATATCATAGAAATTAGGGGAACTAATTAACTCACTTGTTCCAGTAAAGCTCTAATTATCACTCGGGACATGAATGAAGAATACCACTCTTCCATCTCTAACCTTTGAATATGATTCTTACTTCAACCTTTTTCCACCGCCACTTGATTACCTTCCAAAGTTTCAAATTTTTAGGTATAGAATAGATATTTATACCAAGTTATCACACTAAATACACGTGGATTCAAACATTAATGTTGAAGATTGCGTTCATGGGAAATTTTTGTAATTCCCATATTTTTCTCTTTTTAATCATTGCAATATTATCAAGTCCTATCATCCATGTATTTCCATCACACAAATCACCCTCATTAATCAGTCTACTTCTATAAATTTATATCATGCACGACTAGTGCATTAATGATATTTCTTACTTTGTTAACAGGATTTCGAACAATATTACAAGATGACCCGCACACACCACCTTGGTAAAAGAAAAATTCATTTCTTCTTCCATTCATGCGTGTTCCACACACTTGGTCAACATGTCCAATTCATCGGGCCTTGGGGTTATTTTTGCTAGATTTAATTCTTAGATAAACATAAAATCTAGGAAGTCATGGGATAAATCCCCTTCATTTTACAAAGAAGCTTCCACTTGATTTATTTATTTATTCGATGGCCTTCTAAACTAAATTAGGGGTATTACTTTAATTTAATAGCTCATGATCCATAACTAAACAATATTGCAACAAGAAAGATGTTGTAATGTGAAGTGATTACTAGGAAGAGTAAGAGAGAAATGCGGAAAAAGGAAACTCTTTTGAATAATTAGTGTGCTTAGTAACAAGTAGATATTAGAGTGAGCTACGGTAACACAAAATAAACAAATATTAAATGATTCATTAAATTTTAAGCAAATGAAAAGAAGTGTACTCATATGAAAGCTAAAGATAACACAAAGTTTGCCATTATCAATCACAACTTGCACAATAAGAATTTATTAGACATAAAGTTCAGCAAAAATTCTCATTTCTTCTTATTCAACCTTAAGCCATTTACAATGTGCACATATAATTATTTCAACGAAAAGTCTAAAATAACTGTGTATAACGTAAAGTAACATCTTGCAAAAAATTTATAGATCCCTTGACCCGTAGGTCTCTTATTAAATTTATAATTATCATAAGTAAAGTACAAGGAGACAATATCCATCATACTTCAATAAATGAATAACTAAAAAATAGTTAGGAGTTGAGAAATGTTTTCATCAAAATATTCGTTACATGCCACATAGAAATTTGGAATGTTCTACTATTAAAATTAGAATAACATAATCATAACTACCACCAAGTAATTGAATTTATCAAACAACTTAAAGTAATGATGATTAACCACTGATTTACTTAATTCTTACAAGGAATATACTTAGAAAGAAGAATAAAAAGAAGAAGAAAATTATTCCAAATTCATAACTTCAGTTTCTATGTTATTCTTTTGTTCATCCTTTTCTGCAGTTTCATCTTCATCTACATCCCTCTTATTTTCCAAATACTTGACATATTGATCTATCATGCACTTGATTACATCATTATCTTCCTTTGCGCTTTCCTCCATATCTATTTCCGAGGTGAATGATTCATTTTCCAATATATTACAACATCGTATGACCATCGTGGGACATGAACCTAAATAATAAACATTGTCATGAAGTTTTGACAATTTCTCTAAAGATTCATGACTAAAAGGAATGATGGCATTGTTTATTTATTATGAAGTAATTGAAGGAATTCCTCAATGTCTTTTAGAGGTTTTGTAGTGCCATACTTTTTTAAGTCATAAATTCCATCATCCAGTTCATCTAGGGATGGCTCAACCTATTCTTCCAAGAGCTACATCTTTTGTATTATATGCTTAAGAATTCTCTTCCTAAATGAGAGAAGAAGATGTTATTTTCCTTTCTTCAAAAATCCTTCGGTACCATATTCTCCTTAATCAACAAATTGTCCAAGCAAAGTGATTCTATTTCTTCTAAACTTTGAAGTTTTAGCTTAACAATTCTACATTCATTGTCATCCTCTAACTTTAAATTCTTCAATTTATCCCACTTTTCATGACACTCTCTTGTTTTCACAAGTATTTCCTTATAATAATTTGGGGCCAATTGGGTAATATTAGCCACCCATTCATCTATAACATTTTAATTGTCTCTAGTATCTTCCATTATGGTGATTACTTGAGGATTCACCTGCTCTCCTGTTAGCATTAGATGCATTGAATATCTCACAAAATTCATGATTATATCACAAAGCTTGGATGTTTGTTTCTTCAAGATAGTATTCTTTGTTTTTTCTTCATCCAGCTTAAGAAAAAGGTTGTTTATTAGTGTTTGTGTGTATTACTTTAAGCCTTTAATGGTCACTTCTCCTAGGGGTACCCTAGTTATCACCAAATCTTCACCAGCCAATTCTTCTTTATTCTTGCCCACGAATAGCGTCAATACTTCAAAAAAATTCTTTCTAGAAGGTTCAATTATCATTTTAGAGGTCACCCTGTCTACTTTGGATATTCTTCCTTTCTTTTCAATACTCTTCAACAATTGAAGATTTGTTTCTTCTAAATTAATCACTTCCTTGGAAGTGGGAAGTGTCTATGTAGCTAACCAAGTTTCAATATTTTTCCCTGAAGAATATTGGGAAATAGAATGAACAACCATTTCCTGACCAATCACTTCCATATATGGAAGTAAAATTATTTCTCAAGTCCTTTAGGAGAAGAACACTATAGCAAAACTTTTTCCAATTCGGACATGTTCTTTATCACCAATTGATCTGTAATTTCTTTGTCTTCTTCAATCCTTGTATCAATGTCACTTTCATCTTATTTTCCTTTCTCAACATACTTCTGCATTGGAGGTCCTGGAATTGAATATACTTTAAATATTTTCTCATAAACACCTTCTCAAATTTATTTTTCATTTCTCCCTCTTCAACCTCCATGGTCTACTCCAAGTTTTTACCATTTTATGATCATTAAGGCACCTCATGGAGTGAGGATCCTTTAACAAAAGTCTCTTTTATCTCCTCTAGATACAAAATTGATGGTTCTTCCAGAGATGGAGGAGAAATTTTTGGTGGAGAGAAAGAAGGAGGATGAGGATATGGAGTTTCTAAAATAATGAAGGAAACAAGAGCATAGATGGATTGCATGGTGGTAGCACAACCTTTCCCAATGTGTAGGAGGGTCTTGAATTGTAGGAGCAGTAGCTAATGAAGATACCAATAAATGAGAATTATCACTTGGGTTAACTTTTGCAACTAGACTTTGTTCTAGAGATGTTTTATGTAGAGGAACTTGTTCGAGTTCTTGGCTTCTTGATTGGTTTCAATTTTGTAACCCTCCATTGCTTTCTCCGGGACTTACTTTCTCTTCATACCCACCCGACTTATATCATTCATGACTAATTCTTCTAGAAAATAACCTTGGCTAAGCATCCATGTTGAAGTATAAATAAATATTATTGATGTTCCCTCCATAATTATCTTATATTTATTTATTACTACTTGAAATGGTGTGTTATCACCTTCTCCTTTATTGTAAGAATATGAAATTACTTTCCCATCATCTTAGAGCTTCTTTGGAATGTTGGAAAATCCTAAGCTTAGGATTTGTTTTACTATCATTCTACTATAATATATTCTTCTGATTTCATATTCATCTCTACAATCAATCAAGAAATCCTCTAACACTGGAAAATGTGCATGATCCAATAAGACCTCCTTTTTAGAAATATTCTTGTAATCAAATTTCATTCTTTCTTTGTAATTACTCTAAGTTTATTTATGAAACATTTATTTAGCAACACTCCAAGATTTGTGAATTTTTTCATAGTGATAAATACCAATAACAATTGGAAAAAAAACTACTACTCTATGAATCCCTTGTTAAAAATCATGGATTTCCACTAGTTGTCTGCATAACTCAAGCAAAATCCACTTGTCATTGGGATACCTTGGGATTTTAAGTGGAGTTCTAGTGAAACCAAAAACTCTAAAATATGTGAAATGAGAAAAAATAATAAAGATACATCCATACTATAAAACCGCATTTCATGCATCATCAATTACTCTCTTTGTCTTCAAATTAGTGTTAAGCTTGCAAATGATTTCATAGAAAAAGAAATCATTGACATGTCTATACTCCTTGAAATACCTAGGTAGGGCCAATTGTGGATAATACTCATGAATTGGAATTTTATACGCAATACCTTGAGTCCTTAACTTGAGAAAAGTACCATGTGTTGCTATAACATACACAAGATAACAAATCATCTTAAAGTCTAGTGTTTAGGTGACATTTGTCAACTAGTCGTCAATGTTATTACTAATAATCTTAGCCCAGTTGATGAAAGTACAAGGATTTCCACTCTTAATCATTTTTATAAAGTAATACTTCCAATTATAAAAGCGTTTGGAGTTTTTCTCTCCATTGATTCTACACAATAGCTAAGTAGTATCATCTACTTCTTATACTAGATTAGACCTCACAATAGTCCTAGGAAATCTTGATGACTAATTTTTTTCCTTCAAATAAATCATCTTCATAATCTAAACGACATCGATCTATTGTTATTCCATAACTCTTCTGCATTTTCCATACTAAAACCCAATTCTTTTAGTGTAGTAGGAATATTTAAACAATAGTTAAAGAAATAAATAACAAGCCTTATCACCAAATTACCTAAGCCATCCTTGATTTTACTTGTCTAAGAATCATAATATTTTGTATATTCCAAAGACAAATTTAGATAATTGAATAGTACTGGGAAAAGTAGCTACTTGTATCAAACCACTAAAAGGAATGATAACCAGATCGTGCCAAACCAAGAACACAGATGCTAATCAAACATCATGATCAATAAGATGAAAGAAATTTTCCAGAATAACTTTACATAAACCTTTGCAAACAAATGAGAAGTAATATCATAGATTATTATGGAACTTAATGAAATAAAATGAGAATGGGCCTTTCTTATATAGGCAAGGAATAACAATATAAGAACCAATCAAGGTCATAGATCAAGCCATAAATCATGGAAAGAACTAGTCATCAAAGAACTAGTCAAGTCCATAGATTTATGAGAGAACTAGACATCAAGGATCTAGTCAATACCATAGATCAAGGAAAGAACTATACCTAACAACTAGATAATATCTCCTAATCTCTAAATAAATAAAAACAAATATCTAAACACATAAGTGGGTGAGGATGAATACAATAAAGGTAAATAATGTACCTAGGCAAACATGAGCTAAGGTAAATACCTAATCTAACACCCCCTCAAGTGAAGCTAGGGGAAAAAATAGAAGTGGCATGTCTCTTTGTATGAGTCCTAGAAACTAGGCCTGATGAGGTACTCATGTAAAATATATCTCGAACAAAAAGAAGGAAAAATCCTGCTAGAAGGAAAGAGAAAGAAGAAGAAGAAGAAGAAGATGGAAGATGTTCTCACGAACACCCCCCAAGAACAACTTCTGAAACTACAAGCATTCCATGTAACTCAAGGTATCGAGGTGATGAAAAAGGCTTCGTAAATATGTCTACAACCTGCTGTTGAGTCAGAATGTACTCCAAGCATTAAACTCCATCATGAATGTGTTGATGAATGAAGTGGATGTGTATCTCAATATGCTTGGTCTGTTGGTGCTCAACTGGGTTGCGAAATGTGAATTGCACTTTGGTTGTCACACTAAAGTACAGTCAATGAATCCTATGGGAATCCAAACTCTGTTAATAACTGGTGAAGCCAAAGAATCTATTGACTCACTGTAACTGCTGCCCTGTACTCTTCCTCTGAAGATGAAAGTGCAATAGCATGTTGCTTTTTGCACACCCAAGAAACTGGAGAAGAACCAAGATAAAAAGATAGCCAGAAGTGGAATGCATGTCATCAATAGAACCTACCCAATCTGAATCTGTATACCCAACCAACTAAGTAGAACCCCTAGTGTAGTGTAGGCTAAAGTGGGAAGTGCCATGCAAATAGCACACAATCATTTTATCACTTGCAGTGACTACTATGAGGAGAATGTTCAAACTAAGATATAAGCCCTACAACAAATGAACTATCGGGGTGAGTATGGGTCAAGTATATGAGACTCCCAACCAACTGCCTATACAACATAGGATCACAAAGTGGTGTGGTACATGTGGATGTAAGAGTAACTCCAGAATAAAAAGGAGATGGAATTGGCTTGCAATCAGCCATATCAAAGCACCTAAGAAGATCATGGGTGTACTTTTGCTGACTCAAATGAATCCCTGAATCTATCTAAGAAATCTGCAAACCAAGGAAATAATGCAATAGCCCAAGATCTGTCATGTCAAACTGTGTAGAAAGATCCCTCTGAATACTCTGAATATGGGAAGAAGAGCTACTAGTAAGTAACATATCATCAACATACAAGACAAGTATCACAATATCCTCACCAACATGCTAGAGATACATTGTATGATCGAAGTGACAATGAACAAAACTAGTAGATAGAAGAAAAGAATCCATCTTCTCATACCAAGCCCGAGGGGCTTGTTTAAGACCATAGAGAGACCTTCGAGCCAACAAACAAGAGAAGAATCCTGAAAAAATCTAGCCGGATGCTCCGTATATATTTCCTCTTGTAGATCTCCATGTAAGAAGGCACTCTTCACATCCATCTGATATATGGGCCACCCCATGATGCAGCAATAACAAGTACAAGGCGTATAGAATCCATCTTAGCAATGGGTGTAAAAGTCTTAAAGTAATCAATACCTTCAACTTGTGAAAAATCCTTTGCAACAAGATGATCCTTATACTTGTCAATGGACCCATCAGCTGCGTATTTGGTTCGGTATACCCACTTACACCTAACCATCTTTCTTCCTTTAGGAAGAGATACCAAATCCCAAGTATGATTCTTCATCAAAGAAGAATACTCAGCTGCCATCACATCATCCCACTCCGGTATCCCATGAGCCTTTGAAAAAGATTGTGGATCCTCGAAACCTTCTCGACACAAAAGTCCGAACACCGTAGAATATGTGTGATGATTCCTAGTGGGTGGAAGATTCTCTATGAAAGATGTTACCTCTGAAATTGTAGTACGATCCCACTTAGGCATAATGACAACATCAGTGGGAATAAGATCCTCAATGGCATCTATAACATCCTAATCAATCTCCTTAAAGAAAGGATCCTTAGGATGAGCTGAAGAAGAAGAAGTAATGAAAGAATATGAAGAATCATGAGGAGTGAAATTCTCATCAAACTGAACATCTGTTCGAAAAAGAACATCATGTGTATCAGGATCTAAAAGATGATAAGCTCTCATATCCTCACAATACCCTACAAAGATCAAGGGTTTACTCTTCTTATCCAAAGCTTTCCTTTTCTTCTTTGGCACAAAGGCCTAAGCATGGCTCTCAAAGACTCAAAAAAATGAGACATTTGGCTTAGTGTTGGACCAAGCTTCCTCTGGAGTCAAATGCTCAAGTGCTCTGTGTGGTGTGCAATTTTGAATATAGTTAGCACAATTAACTCGCTTCAGTCAAATAGATAGGAGGTATATCTCTAGAATGCATCATACAATTAGCCATTTCCTTCAAAGTTCTATTCTTCCTTTCTGATAATCCATTCTATTGTGGAGTATGAGGAATAGAATGCTGGTGAATAATGCCCGAGTTGCCAGGAATTTAGAAAACTCATTGCTGAAGTATTGTCCCCCATTATCGGTGTGAAATTTCTTTATGCTACTAGAAAATTGATTCTCGACCAAAGCCTTGAATACTTTGAAGTGTGGAAAAACATCAATTTTGTACTTGAGAAAATAAATCCAAGTACGCCTCAAGAAATTATCGAGTAAATGTAAGTGCATACTTAGCTCCATTGAAAGATAGGGTAGGAAAAACCATCAAGTCACTATGCACAAGCTTAAGTGGTGAAGAAGCTCTCTTAGACAAATTCTTAAGAAAAAGATCTTGATGTTGTTTCCCTAATGCAAAACCATGACAAACTCCCTCAAAACAAGAAACTCTAGGAATACCATCTACCATACCACAAGTCCTCAACTCCTTTAAATATATGTAATTGAGATGTCCAAATCTTTCATGCCAAAGCTTACTCTTTGAATCTGCATGAGAAACCAATCCTAACCCTATAGAAGAAGTGTCATAAAAACCCTCAAAGTGCTATATTCTATGATCAACATACCACGAGAAACCAAGTGAATGAGGCTCTAATAAAGTTCGTATTCTGCTCCATGTGGTGTAAAAGTCATTATTTTTCCTTTACCAGAATGAAAAATTTGATGTACAGAAAAGTAAAATTTGTAGTGATGTTAGGAACATATAGTGCATCTTGGATACTACCACCATCAAGTTGTATATCAAATTTTCCCTCAATAGAAAGAAAGGAAGAATCTCCAACCTTAATTTTGGAAGTAGAACTCAAACCTAGAGAAACAAAAGACTCCTTGGAAGAAGTCATGTGATGAGAGGCACCAGAATCTATAACCCAATTGTCTGCAAGTTGTGACTGAGATATTCCAACAACATTAAGTTCTTTTCCATGCTAATTAGAAGGAGGTGGAGTGGATATAGAAATTTTATGTTTCTTGACTGCATCCTTTAAGGCTTGCATTCGCTTATAACACCTATGTTCTTCATGATTACTACCCCCACAAAAAGAGCATGAATGGCTAGACTTATTCTTGGATTTAGAGGAATCCTTGGGTTTTGAGTTGTTTTCTTTGGGTTTAGGAGAATTTTGAGATGGAGAAGGTGTGGATTTGGTTTTACTGTTTGGTTTTTCATTGCCCTTAGGTTTAGATGAAACTAATGCCTTTTGAGAGGTGGAAGACTCAAGGTGAGATAAATTGGATTCTTCCTAGTAAGTCTTTCATAAAATGTTTCTAAGTTAGGCATTTTGAAGGTGTCACCTAAGGCATCCATGCTAGAGAAAAAGGTAGAAGCAAAAATTTGGAATGGTCCTCTCAACTTGGATAGAATCAAGTAAACACGCTCTCCATCTTTCTTATCTGTTCCACTCCCCTTCAACTGTGTCAAAAAATGCTTGAACTAGGTAAGATAGTCTATAATTGTTAGAAAATCTTCAGGATTAAGAGAGGTGATATCAATTTCAAGTTGCATGGCTCTCATATGATCCACCTTACCAAATAAATCCTCCAATTTCTCCCATATTTTGAAAGGAGAGTCACACTTTTCCAAATGAAATAAAATATCATCACGACATAAGTTCCTATCAAACCCATACACTCATCAAATTTGCACTGATCATCTTAGTGAAATTTTTCATATTTCCATTCTTGGTTTCCATGTGTGCTAATTATTTGTTATTAATGGCTCAACATGATCTAATGTAGAATTAGATGCCATCCTAAAAAAATCACCAAAAGAAATGGAAGAACCAAGTAATGCAACAAGACACCCAAGTAATGCAACAAGATCTCCCAGATTTTAGCACCTTATAATAAATGCGTGTTACAATATGGCACTTTATAATTATAGTACAATTCTTAAAATAAATATTTCCAATGGAAAGAGCATGGAAAAATAAGCACTTTTGCAAAAACCACTTAAAACTGAGTTACCGATCAAAAGTTACAAGCTTTTCAATATTATGCTCTACTATGTATTTTAGTTTCCACTAAAATAGAATAAAATGCTCTTTCCTTCACCACACAAATAAAATGAAAGGGGGCTAGAGTTAAACACCTACTAGTAGGAATCATAAGATTTAAGCTCTCATATGACCATACCATATGACCAAGAGCTAAGGATTTCAAATATACGGATGGCAGTAGCGATCTCTTACTCTGATACCATAAAAGGAACAATAACTAGATCATGCCAAACCAAGAACACAGATGCTAATCAAACATCACGATCAATAAGATGAAAGAAATTTTCCGAATAACTTTACATAAACCTTTGTAAACAAATGAGCAGCAATATCATATATTATTATGGAACTCAATGAAATACAATGAGAATGGGCCTTGCTTATATAGGAAAGGAATAACAATCTAAGAACCAATCAAGGTCATAGATCAAGCCATAAATCATGGAAAGAACTAGTCATCAAAGAACTAGTCAAGTCCATAGATTTATGAGAGAACTAGACATCAAGGATCTAGTCAATACCATAGATCTATGAAAGAACTATACCTAACAACTAGATAATATCTCCTAATATCTATATAAAAAAAAAAGAAATATCCGGAGACACATAAGTTGGTGAGGATAAATACAATAAAGGTAAATAATGTACCTAGGCAAACATGAGCTAAGGTAAATACCTAATCTAACAGCCACTCCTAATTAATATTTGTATGAGTGGTGTTTCAAATTTAGCCTTGGATCTCTCAATCGATTTAGTGATGGAGACATGCCCAGTTTCTATATCGCTAATTTTTGTGAGCTTGTAAATAATGCAAGACTCCAATGGATATCCTTTATATTCATACTTCATTTTTCTTTCTTTGGCTTCACCATATGATTTAGATTTCCCTTTGCTATTCTTGGCTTTGGAAGTTTTCTCAATAATAAGATTAGGATCCTCTTTGATCATAGAAACTTCTTCTTCCTGTACTAACTTCTCACTTACTTCAATTGATTCTTCTCTTATCTCAAAGATTTTCTCTCCTTCAAGTAAGTGGTGTGTTCCAACTACTAAACATTAGCAACATTGTTGCTAATTTTAAATATAGAAATCAAGTAAAGACATGTTATTATAATTACATACATCTACTTAGATTCATTCTAGTTATGAAAAATCATTAAAATCCTTTTAGAAGTGAAGTTCAAGGTTTTCTAGAAGTGATGAAATGAAACAATTCACTTTGTAGTTCATTACAGTTTTTCAAGGTGCTACTACTTGAGACTTGCAGTTAACAAGAAGAAGTAATTCAATTTTACGCAATGAATGGGAAGTAACAACTCTTTAAAAAAACAAAATATATGAGAAGTAATAGCTCATCGGTTTAGTGCAATGAATATGAAGTAATGAGTAATTATTTTACCGCAACACATTGGGAAGTAGAAGCAATACAAATCAACGTAAAGCTAAGAAATTAATAAGATGTTAATTCAATGTAAATTAAGTTGTGAAGTAGAAGCAATTCAATTCACCATAATACAAGGGAAGTTATAGGAATTTGGTTTAACATAAGTAACAATAGTTCCAAACAATGAAATACATGGGAAGAATTTTTTTCAAAATTACACAAATAGGGAGTAAAACAATGTGGTAATGCAGTGTTTTAGGATGCAATCACTTTTAGAAGAATTTGCCACTCCAAAAACGAGTAGAATTAATTCCAAAACCTGCATTGATAGATAATGAAATGATTTATTTTGTGGATTTCTCATAATAATTTACTATTATTAAACTCACAAGAAAAAATAGTTCCAACCACTACATAAGCAAGCAAGTAAAAGACATTCAAATCAACACAAGTAAAGAGGGAAGATCATGTGGTGTTTGAGGAGACAATTTAATTTCATGGGAACATTACTCCATAAAATTCCAAGTAAAAGTAAGTCAAAAATCCGTAATATAAAATAGAACCATTATGTTTTATGTGGATATTTGAGATGGATTTTCTTCTGTTAAACATAAGAGAAGAAGAGGTAAACTTAGACAATGAAATATTAAGGAAGAGTCACTAGGAACCACATAAAGAAGAGTAAATGGATCTCGATAAAACTAGGGTTTTGTAAACATTGAAATTACAAAGACATACCATTAATGGTAGAAATAGATTCATTTAACTAACAATCCATAATCCCAATTAACATGAATGCCATAATTTTACATTGTTACACCAAACACAGAACAAAAAGCAACTAGAAGGAATAAAAACACACTAAAAGAAACCACAACACAAAAGAAGGAATAAAAAAATGCACCAACCTCCTCCACAAATGGGTCAAAGATGAAATGTGAAAATTCTCCTTCAATTTTTCACACAAAGATCACCCAAGGTTTGAAAGGAGAAAACTTCTCTCTCTGAATAAGCGAATGCGTGGATCCATCATGTAATTACTTGAGATTATATATTTTCCATGTCATTAAATGTAGGTCATACAATTTCCATGTCATCACTCCTCTTATATGTGGATTTTTGAAACTACTTCACTTCATTGTTTTTAAAATAAGTAAAGCGGTCCCCAAACACCAATAACTTAAATGACTAGTTATGCAGTCTTTGAGACTTACTTTACTTGTCTTATTTTTAGAATTAAATTTATTTGGGTTTAAGGAAAATTAGACAAGTAAGATGGTGTAGATTTAGTGCAATGAATAGGCTTAGTTGTGGTGTTTGAGAACTACTTTACTTCTTTAATGTTAAGAAGAAGCATTTTATTTAGTGCAAAAGCTAAGAAGTAAAAGCACTTGAGTTTAGTGTTAAACAAGGAAATCTAAGCCAATTATGTGGTGTTCTGGGACTACTTGTCTTATTGAATTTTAACAAGTAGAATTACTTCCAATCAATGCAAAGAAGAAGAGAATTATATTCAAATCAGGTTTTTGGATATGGATAACTTGTTACTTAGAAGTAAAGCACTCTAAGAAACCCGATAACCTAAGAGAGAAAGTAATTGATTTTCCAAGGGATTTTAGGCATTTTGAGCACATGGGTATTTCATAAATCAACCCCAAGCAACCTCTACAACTTCTTGAAGAATTATAAAGCATTCCTATAACCCAAATGAGTTAAGGAAACAACCTAAACATACTAAACAACAACCTAAAGAGCTAAAAACAACATGAACACAACTCATCACAAGACATGAAAACTAAAAATTTTTCAAAGGGGTACCCCAAAATTTCTAAGTAAAATTTTGGGGACACCAGACTAGCTCCATCTATGGACATCTTTATTTCTACCCAAAGGGAAGAAATGGAGATGATATCCCATTATCTCTATTTTCAATCCTTTTTCATTGGTTTAGAGTCAAAAAGGAAAATCAAAAAAAAAACAAAAACTAACCCTAAGAATTTATTTATATACATACAAGTTTTACCCTGTATCATCAACTCTTGTAAAGCTTCAGATGCTTCCCATTGTATGGAAGTGATAATTCAATTCCATCCTACATAGGTAGAAAAGGATAAAACTATCGATCAATAACAACAACTAAATCATGAATGGCCCTTTCCACAATGAATCAAATTTTCCATGCATTCCTTTAGCTCATTCTTCTTATCCCACAAGAGCACCTAGTCTCCAAATTCAAACTTTCTATTTCTCTGGATTTCTTTTCAAACAACACCTTAACCTTATTTTGATGCTCAACCAATATATTTGCTACCTGAACCCACAATTCTTGTAATTCAGATAAATACATTATTCTTTATCAAGTGCATCTTGATATGTGGTATCCTCTAAGGCCTTTGTAAGATGCAGGGTAGGTAATTTAAGAGTAATAGGAAATTCAACATCCTTCCCATACAAAAATTGGAAAGGAGACATACCTATAGCTTTCTTAGGAGTAATCCTATCTGCCCATAGTGCATCAAACAAATTCTTATGCCAAGTCCTATTATTTTTTTTTTCAAATTCTAGATGATTGATATCAAATTTTTATTTCTTGATTCTACTTGACCATTCCCTTGAGGATAGTAATTTGAGAATGAACTAGTTGTATCCCATATGTGTAACAAAATCTACCATCTCTTCAGAGGATAAGTTAGCAGCATTATTTACTACTATATTTTTATTAGGTACCCCAAACCTTATGATGATATTCTCCTTAATAAAGTTACACACTTCCTCAGAAGTAGGAATCTTAATAGGAACAACTTATACCCACTTTACTGAAATAATCTATAGTAGTGAGAATGTAATGGTGGCCAACACTAGAAGGTGGATTCAATGTACCAATGAAATCAATGCCCCACTACTGAAATGGTTCTTCTATCACAACTGGTTTCAAAGAAAAGTTGGAAGCTTAACACACCCAAAAATTGTTGACATGCTTGACATTTAGAAACCCAATCAATTGTATCTTGGAAAAGAGTGGGCCAGTAATACCTTTCCTAGAAAGAATTTTATGTGTAGTAACCCTTACTAAGAAATGACCTCCACATGATTTTCATGAAATTGTTCAAGAAATCTCTCCTGTTGAGAGTGATCTACACATCTGAGAAAGACACCATCTATCCCCTTTTTGTATAAGCCATTGTTCCCAAAGAACAAAATCCTTAGATTTGAGCTTGATAGTTCATTTTTCCTTACATGTAAGATGATCCATGACACTCTCCATATGTGAGGAAATAAGAAATCTTACTATACCATTCATCCACCAAATTCACAAAGAGAACCATAGGTAAATCTTCATCATCCTCTGAATCATCTTTTTTTTTCTCAATCATCAATTCACAAATCCCTCTTCCTTACACCAACTTTGTAGGCTTGATATCCAAGTCATATTCTTACACCTTTTTACCCAAGTACCTCTTAGTATCCCCAACTCTTGCTTGCATTAAAATGGACTTAACTATAGTATCGGAACATAGACAATAGTATGTGAAGAAAGAATATAGTACCTGAATGCTTTGCATTCTTTCACAACTACATATGCATGATTCTCCATGGGATTATACTTCAATTCATATGATTTTAAAGGCGTACTCATGAAATAAATAGGGCTTCAATGTCCTCCTCATTCCTCTACATCAAAATTGCTGACATTGTGTGTTCAAAGGAGTAATAATAGAGATAAACTCCTTACTAAAATCTAGAGATACTAGAACTAGTGATTCTAACAAAGATGCTTTGATTTTCTCAAATTATTTCTTTCCTTCTTCACTCCATTTGAAGTTTGTATTTTTCATCATATTCGAGATATGATAGTTAATTCAACAAAATCAGAATAAACCTTCTTAAAAAGTAACCTTACCAAAAAAGTAATGAACTCCTTTCTTAGAAGTAGGTAATGGAAAATTCTGAATATCTCACACTCTCTCAAGATCTATCTTTGTTCCTTCTTTTGAGATGATATGTCTAAGTATCTTTCCTTCATTTATGAAAAAGATTGAATTCTTAGGATTTAGAGAGATCTCGTGCTTCCGGCATTGGATGAAGACTTCTTCTAAATCAATCAATGTGATTACCTCTTATCTTAGAAAAGACTGTCAAATCATCAAGGTAAACCACTATGATTCTATCTTTGAGATGAGAAAACACCAGATCCATTTCTTTGAAATGTTTCTCTCAACATTATTATCCCAAAAGGCATCTTCTAATAAGAAAACATTCCCCATGGTGTGATGAACATTGTCTTATATTGATCTTCTTCTACTACCTAAATTTGATTATATCTAGAGAAACCATCAAGCATAGATAACATCTCTAAGATAGTAACCACTTGAGAGTATGATCCATAATCGGGATAGGATAATTATCCTTCAATGAAGCTTGATTCAAATTGTGAAATTCCACACACAATCAAATCTCACCATTCTTTTTTCTTATATGCACTATGTTTTCCAACCACTCAGAATGATGGATTGGATAAATTATCTTTACATCTAGTAACTTCTAAATTTCAGCAAAGATTTTACCTAAGATGGTTGGATTATGCCTCTTCAAATCTTTTTCTTGAAAGGTTTTTGTCCTGACTTTAGTGGAATGTAATGTTGCACTTCTACATGATGATATGTTTTCAAGTCTTGTAAGACTAAGAAAAAACATCAATGTATTTTTTAAAATCCTCGTGAAAGCTTCTTTCTCCATATCCAAACAACATTTACCCAAATTCACCAACTTGGGTTCATCTTCAGCTCCTAAATTCAACGATTACACCTCTGATGAAGAAATTCTCCATATTCTTTATTTTTCTTGAAAAATGATCATGTTTATCAAACATCTCTTCAAGAGATACCAAACCTTTAGGAATTTTATTTCCTTTCAACTGAATAATTTCTTGACTTCCTTCAAGCTCTGATCATCTCACCAATAATATTTCTATCGTGGAATTGAATTACTTCCTTCAAAGTATAACTCATCAAAGTTATCTTGTTGATTAAGAAACATAACTATTTTTTGATCATCATTGAAAACCTACCACTGATCAACGTTATCTGAACCTTTGGTCGGAATACCTTCTCCACTTTATAATCACCTTGTCCAAATATAGTAGGTGGTTGATCTAGAT
Organism: Taxus wallichiana var. yunnanensis; assembly: GCA_018340775.1. NCBI lineage: Eukaryota > Viridiplantae > Streptophyta > Pinopsida > Cupressales > Taxaceae > Taxus > Taxus wallichiana. The sequence continues at coordinate 566,411,576 of CM031240.1, forward strand.
TTAGAAGAGCTGTAGTGATTTCCAAAGAGTCTTCCCTAGAATTCTGATCTCTGGGAATGTAGGAAATAGAGAAAGCTACAAAATCCATAGTGGCAGAAAATACTCGATCTCTATAGTGTCTCATCTTGTCCTTTTTTACTTGGTATTGACCTCATATTTGTTTCACAATGAGTTCATCATCTCCTCTTTCTTGAAGAAATTTCACTCCCATTCTCTTAGCTTGCTCCATTCCTAACAACAAGTGCCTCATATACTTTGTTGTTATTATTAGTGTTATCAAACATAAGCTTAAATGAATGATGAAAATACCTTCCCTTCAAGAGAAATCAACACCACACCAATTTTATACCCAAGAGAACAAAAAATTCCATCAAAAACTCAAGAGTCTAAATCTTGTCATCTTCTACATGTGAATTATGAGTTATGGGCTGGGTTCTTCATTGTCTAACTCCAAATAATAAACTCCATGATCTGATTCTTGGAAAATAATATGAGACCTTAGGATCTTCTGACTTGGAGAATGTGTATTTAGAATTCTTCTCTAGTTCCAACCTTTGATTCACTCCTTTGATTGGAATGTGTGCACAAGACCAATCCATTTTCACTTCTCCTCCCAATTCTTTGTAGAAAAGTTTCTACTCAGCAACATACCATAAGAAATAGGAATATATGCTACCAAGATTTTCATCTTCAATATTTTTTTGGGGGAAGGCTTTCTAAGACATAATGAGCATCCTTGATTTTCCCAATGAGAGGAACTTGTCTCTCCATCGAATAACACCTTCCAATTGTTTTGGTTAATGTGAGTCCCAGAGCATCTGCAACCTTAGCTAGGCATTACATTATCAAAAGCTCCTAAATCTAAGATATAATTTCTCATACTTGAAACCATTAATAAGTAATGAAACATAGAAAGGATCAATTCTCTTAGATGATGCATAGGGGTAGTAGTTTTAGTGCATTATTTTGAGGAGGACTATTCTTAGGATTAGGTAAAATACCTCTTGAAGTATTGTAGGATAATTATTTGGTCCATTTCTTTGTACATACCTCACCAATCTATTCAATTTCTTAGAAATTCCCTTAAATACTCAACCTTAGACATCTGTATCTTTTCTTTTTGATGTGATTTGATAATATCAAAATAAGGAATGAATGTAGTATGACTAACTTCAAAAACTTCCTACATTTCTTTGCAATTGATTAGGAGAATAATTTACTTTCTTATCTCTTGGAGCCAAGGAAGAAGGAAGTGGACTACCTCTCTTTCAAAATGTAACATTTGGTCTAGGCTCATCTCTTTCTCTCCTCTGTCCACTAGAAGAAGCCTCACCATCATGTACATTTTGAGATCTTGTAAACACTAAATGTGTGACCATCACTATCTTAAAAAGATTCATAATAGCCTCCTTCATCAGATTCATAATCTAGGTAGCTTATATTGGAGTCACCAGTAGGGTCTAAAAAATATTCATCTTCAAGTAATTCATTATTAACAACAACATGATCTTCTTCATTCATCTCCAAGTTTTTCCTCGGGAAACTTTAATCGCCAATCTCTTTGGTGTAAATAAGTATTTCTTCGATTTTGATTCTAGTTATTGAAGTTTTGAGCAGGGACTATTCTGGATAGGGTAAATTTATTTCCTCCTTGCACCATCTGCTTCTTTATCTATAGCATTTCATTAGCCAACCTCTAAAGCAGTGGATCAGATGTACTAGTTGAATTCATTCCTTTATCTTTAGAAGATGAATATTTAATATTTCTATCCATAACTGAGATCATCTTCAAATTCAATAGCAATTTTTGTGATGCTAAAAATTAGTTGGATGTGCTCTACATAGCTGATATCCAACTTTAGGTAACAAAGAGTTTATGAAAAACACTTTTTGATTCTCATCACTAAGAGTAAAAGAAAGAATTTTATACAAAATTCTTTGGAATTTGGTGATAAAGTCCCTCATATTCTCATGAGGTTCCTTCTTCAATATATTCAATTGAGTAATAAGGGTGCTTGCATCCTCTTGAATGTTTGAATATTTTCAAAACTACTCTAACATGGTAGTCAAGTTGGTTATGGTTCTTGGAGCCATTTGGTAGAACCATTCTCTAGCTAATCATGCAATGTTTCAATAAACATCCTCATGGACACATCTTCATGCTCCACAGCTAGCACTCCATGATATGTAGAAAGCTTCCAAATGATCATCAGATTTTTCTTTCCATCTCCATAGAATTTTGGGAATTTTTTCCTAGAACCTTTGGGTAATTCATGAAGAGGGAGAGTTAAGTTTAAAAGACCAAAGGCCACCCTAAGGAACGGGAAGCTATTGATCCATTTGTAAAGGAATTAAAATACTAAGGATTGGTTAACTGAATAATATAAACAACCATGTTATGTTGTAACTGATTTGGTGAAGTCTAAACTCTTCCTATAGGTGAAATAATTTCTCTATTGGGTTTGGGCTTGAGGTGGATAATTAAAATTAAATTTCTCTTAGATGAAAAATAATGATCAGTTTTTCCCTAGCCCAATTTCACTTGTAAATGGATGACTTCTAGAATGAATACTTTAAAATATACATATGTAAGTTCAACAAAGTTATTACTTACGGAAAAGATAATTAACTCAAAAAGTGTGCAGCTTTGTAAGTATGAGTTTATTTTATAATGTACACTAGCTTTGGGTAAGAGGAACTTCAATGTGAACAATAGTGTGCATGCATGCAAACAACCAGTTCACTCTAAATCACATAACATAACAAGTCTAAACACCTAAGGAAGACTATAACACATTATTTCTCTAGACACCCACAAGATAAATAAGTATAAGTCTTTGATTTAATTTTTTCCCAAAAAGTCACCAAAAAATGTTGGCTAGATTTTATGCTCGCTAAACATAAAACCTAGGTAGTCATGGGATAAATCCCCTTCATTTATGATGAATATCCCACTTGATTTATTTTTTTATTCTATTTCTTTCTAAACTAAATTTAGGTATTACTTTAATTGAATAGCTCATGATCCATAGCTAAACAATTTTGTAGCAAGTAAGCAATTGTATGATTAAGTGATTACTAGGAAGAGTAAGAATGGAATGTGGAAAATAGGAATAGCTTGTGAAGAATAAGTGTGCTTGGTAATAAGTAGATAGTAGAGTGATTTACGATCACACAAAATAAAAAAATATTAAATGATTCTTACAAATTTAAGAAAATGAAAAGAAGCGTACTCATATGAAATTTAAAGATAACACAAAGTTTACCATTATCATTCACAGTTTGCACAATAAGACTTTAGTAGACACAAAGTTTCAACCAAAATCCTCCTTTCTTCTTATTCAACTTTCAATCATTTACAATATGCACATCTAATTATTTCAACACAAAGTTTGAAATAACCATGTATAATGTAAAAACAATAGTTTGCCAAAAATTCTAGATCCTTGACCCATAGGTCTCTTCTTCTATTTATAGTTATCATAAGTAAAGTACAAGGAGACAATATCCATCATACTTCAATAAATGAATAACTAAAAAATAGTTAGGAGTTGAGCACTTTTCTCCTCAAAATCTTCGTTACATGCCACATAGAAATTTGGAATGTTCTACTATTAAAATTGGAATAACCAACTCATAACTACCACCAAGTAATTGACTTTATCAAACAACTTGAAGTAATGGTGATTAACCACTGAGTTACTTAAGTATTACAATGAATATACTTAGATAGAATAAGAATAAGAAGAAGAAGAAAGAATAAGAAGAAGAAGAAGAATTATTCCAAATTCACAACTTTAGTTTTCGCCTTATTATTTTCTTTTCATCCTTTTCTTCATTTCATCTTCATCTACATCCCTATTATTTTCCCGATACTTGTCATATTGATCTATCATGCATTTGATTACATCATTATATTCCTTCATGTAGCCTCCATCTCTATTTCCAATGTGAATGATTCCTTTTCCAAAATATTACAATAACCTCTCGACCTTCCCAAGACATGACCCTAAATAATAAACATCTTCTTGAAGTTTTGAAAATTTCTCTAGGGATGTATGAACTAAAAGGAATGATGGCATTATTTATTTTTTCTGAATTAATTGAAGGAATTTTCAATGTTTTTTTGGAGGTTTTTCAATGCCATACTTTGTTAAGTCATAAATTCCATCATCTAGTTCATCCAGGTTGGCTCGACCTGTTCTTCCAAGAGTTGCATCTTTTGTATTATATGCTTAAGAATTATTTTCCTAAATGAGAGAATAATATGTTGTTGTTTTCCTTTCTTCACATATCCTTCTGGTACCATCTTCTCCTCAATCAACACATTTTCTAGCAAGTGAGTCTATTTCTTCCAAACTCTGAAGTTGTAGCTCAACAATTTTACATTCATTGTCATCCTCTAACTTTAAATTCTTCAATTTATCCCACTTTTCATGACACTTTTCCTATTTTCACAAGTATTTCCTTATAATAATTTGTGGCTACTTTGGTAATGTTAGCCACCCATTCATCTATAGCCTTTTCTTTATCTCCAGTCTCTTCCATTATGGTGATCACTTGAGGATTCACCTACTCTCTCGTTAATATTGGTTGTGTTGAAGATCTTGCAACCTTCATGATTATATCACAAATCTTGGATGTTTGTTCCTTAAAATTAGTATTATTTTCTTTCTTCATCCAACTTAAGAAAAAGGCTTTGTTGATTAGTGTCTGTGTGTCTTTCTTTAAGCCTTAAGTGGTGACTTCTCCTAGGGGTACCCTTGTTATCATCAAATCTTCTCCAGTAAATTCTTCTTTATTATTTCCCACTGTTGGTGTAGATACTTCAAAAAATTTCTTTCCAGAAGGTTCAATTATCATTTTAGAGGTCACCTTGGCTACTTTGGATCTTCTTCCTTTCTTTTCAATACTCTTTAGCAATTGAAGATCCATTTCTTCTAAATTAACCACTTCCTTGGAACTAGGAAGTGTCTTGTGTAGCTAACCAAGTTGTAAAAATCTTTCCCTGAAGAATCTTGGGCACTAGAATGAACAACCATTTCTTGACCAATCACTTCCATAGATGGAAGTACAATTATTTCTTGTTTCTCAAGTTTTTCAAGAGAAAACCCTATAGAAAAACTTTCTCCAATTTGGCCATCTTCTTAATCACCAAATGATCTGTAATTTCCTTCTCTTCTTTAGTCCTTGTATCAACATCACTTTCATCTTCTTTTCCTTTCTCAACATCCTTTTGCATTGGAGGTCCTAGAATTGAAGATACTTTAACTATTTTCTCATGAACATCTCCTCCACTTTCTTTCTCAATTTCTCCCTCTTCACCTCTATTTTCTCCAAATTTTACCCTTTTCCAATGACTGGGATACCTCATGGAGTGAGGATCCTTCCACAACAGTATCTTTTATCTCCTTTGGCTTGAGAAATTGATGGTTCTTTTGTAGATGGAGGAGGAGGAATTTTGGTGGAGAGCAAGGAGGAGGATGAGGAGATGGATTTTCTAAACAACTAAAGGAAACAAGAATGTAGCTAGCTTGAATGGTGGTAACACGACCTTTCCTTTGTAGGAGGGTATTGAATTATAGGAGAAACAACTGATGAAGATACCAATAAATGAGAAGTATCACCTAGGTAACTTTTGTAACTAGATGTTTGTTCTAGAGATGTTTTTCTTTGGAGGCACTTGTTTGGTTCTAGGATTCTTGATTGGTTTCAATTTTGTAGCCCCTCCACTGCTCTCTCCTAGGCCTTCCTTTCTCTTCATGCCCACTTGAATTATATCATTCATGACTAATTCTTCAAGACAATAACCTTGGCTAAGCAATAGTTGGAAGTATAAAGCAATATTGTTGATGTTCTCTCCATAATTATCTTGGATTTATTTCTTATTGTTAGCAATGGGGCATTATCACCTCCTTCTTTATAGTAAGCATCTGAAATTACTTTCCCATCATCTTGGATATTTTTTGGAATGTTTTCCAATCCCAATATTAGGATTTATTAAACCATGTCATTCTACTATAATCTCTTCTTCTAATTTCATATTCATCTCTACAATCAATCCAGAAATCCTCCAAGTGCTGGAAATGTGCATGATCTAATGAGACCATATTTTTGGAAATATTCCTATAATCAAAATTTCATTCTTTCTTTGTAATTACTCTGAGTGTATTTATGGAACATTTCTTTAGCAACAATTTCGAGTTTTTTGAATGTTGGCATAGTGATAACTCCCAATGAAAATTGGAAAATGAACTAATACTCTATGAAGCCCTTGTTGTAAATCATGAAGTTCCACTAGTTATCTACATAACTCAAGAAAATTCACTTGTCACTGGGATACCTTGGGAGTTTAAGTGGAGTTCCAGTGAAACCAAAAAATCTCAAATATGTGAAATGAGAAAATTGAATAAAGATACATCCATATTGTACAACCGCATTCCATGCATCATCAATTAATCTCTTTGTCTTCAAATCACTATTAATCTTGCAAATGATTTCATAGAAAAAGAAATCATTGACTTATCTGTACTCCTTGAAATACCTAGGAAAATCCAATTGTGGATAATACTCATGAACTGGAATTTTATCTGTGATACCTTGAGTCCTTAACCTAGAAAAGCACCATGTGTTGTTGCAACATACAAAAGATAGGAAGTCATCTTGAAGTCTAGTGTTTGGGTGACATTTTGTACAATTGATGTCAATGTTATTACTAATAATCTCATCCCAATTGATCAAAGTACTAGGATTTCCATTCTCAATCATTCTTATAAAGTAATACATCCAAGTAGAAAAGTGTTTGGCATTTTTCTCTCCATTGATTCTGCAAAATAGCTGAGTAATATCATCTTCTTCTTGGACTAGATCAAACCTCACAATAGTCCTAGGAAATCTTGATGCCTACTTTGTTTCCTTCAAATAACTCAGGTTCATAATCTGAATGGCATCTGCTCTATTGTTCTTCTAATACTCTTTTACCTTTTCCATACTAACACCCAGTGATTTTGGTGTAGTAGGAATATTTAAATAATAGTTAAAGAAATGAGTATCAAGCCTTATCACCAAATTACCTGAGGAATCCTTAATTGTCCTTTTCTAGAATCATAATGTTTAGCACATTCCAGTACAAATTTAGGCAAAATTGAGTAGTACTTGGGAAAAGTAATTGCTTGTATCAACCCACTCCTAGTTAATGCTTGCATGAGTGGTGTTTGAACTTTAGCCTTGGATATCTCAATTAATTTAGTGATGGAGACATGCCCCATATCTGTATCACTAATTTCTATGAAGCTTGGACACAATGCAAGACTCCACTAGATATCCTTTATATTCATACTTCATTTTGCTTTCTTTGGCTTCACCAACTGATTTAGATTTCCCTTTTCCCTTCTTGGCTTTGGAATTTTCCTCAATAATAAGATTAGGATCCTCTCTTGATCATAAAAACTTCTTCTTCCTCTATTGATTTCTCACTTACTTCAATTGATTCTTCTCTTACCTCTCAAATTTTCTCTCCTTCAAGTAACCAATGTGTTCCAACTAATAAATATTAGTAGTGGATCCTACTTTTAAATATAGAACTCAAGTCAAGATAAATTATTATAATTACATGAAGCTACTCAAATTCATTCTAGTTATGAAAGAGCATTAAAATCCTTTTATAAGTGAATTTCAAGGTTTATTGAAGTGATGAAGTGAAACAGTTCACTTTACAGTTCATTATTGTGGTATTTCAGTGGTGCTACTACTTGAGACTTGCACTTAACAAGAAGAATTAATTCAATTTTGGAAATGAATGGTAATTAACAACTCTTTAAAAAGTGCAATATATGAGAAGTAATAGATCATCATTTTAGCACAATGAATATGAATTAATGATTAATCATTTTACCATAGCACACTAAGAAGTAGAAGCAATGTAAATAAGTGAAAAGCTAAGCAAGTATTAAGGAGTTAATTCAACACAAATTAAGTTGTGGAGTAAAGCAATTCAATTCACCACAATGAAGTTATATGTATTCATTTAGCGCAAGTAACAATAGTTAACAATGCAATACATGGGAAGAATTTTTTTCAAAATCACGTAAATAGGAAGAAAAGAAATATGGTAATGCAACGTTTTAAGATGCAATCAATTCTAGAAGAATTCACCACTCCAAAGACCGAGTAGAAGTAATATCAAAAATTGCATTGATAGATAATGGAATGATTTATTTTGCAGAGATCTCACAATACTTTACTCTTATTAAAATTAGAAGAAAAAGAAGTTCCAACCACCGCATAATATGGTAAGTAGAATACATTCAAACAAATACAAATAAAGAGGGAAGATCATGCGGTGTTTAAGGAGGCAACTACTTTGGGACGTTACTCCTTCAAATGCCAAGTAAAAGTAAGTCAAAAATCCACAATATAAAATGGAACCATGATGTTTTATGTAGATATTATAGACTAATTTTCTTCTACTAAACATAAGAGAAGAATAAGTAAACTTAGACATCTTTGAAATATGAAAGAAAAATCTCTCATAGCCATAAAAAGAAGAAAAATGGACCTAGAGAAAAACTAGGGTTTTGGAAATAGTGAAATGGTGAAGGCATCCCATTAAACATAGAAAATGATTAATTTAACTAAAAAACCATAATCCCAATAAATGTGAATTCCCTAATTTCAAAATGTTACAAAAACATAAACAACAAAAAGCAACCAAAATGAAGAAAAAAAAACTAAAAGAAACCACAACACAAAAGAAGGAAGAAAAATAATGCATCAACCTCCTCCACAAATGGGTTGAAGATTAAAAGAAAAAAAATTCCTTCAATCTATTGCACGAAGATCATTTGGGGTTTGGAAGGTGAAAATTTTCTCTTTCTGAATAAGCGAATGTGTGGATCCGATGTGTAATTGCTTGAGATTATATATTTTCCATGTCATTAAATGAAGGTCGTGTAATTACCATATCATCACTCCTCTTTATGCATCTTTTTGAAACTATTTCATTTCATTGTGTTTAAAATAAGTAAAGTGGTCCCTAAACACCGATAACTTAAGTGACTATTTATGTGGTCTTTGAGACTTAGTTTACTTTTCTTATTTTTAAGAAGTAAATTTATTTGGGTTTAGTGTAAATAATAAAAGTAAGAGGGTGTAGATTTAGTGCAATGAATAGGATTATTTTTGTGGTGTTTAAGAACTAGTTTGCTTCTTTAATGTTAATAAGTAGAATCTGTTTGATTTAGCTAAAGATAAGAAGTAAAAGCACTTGAGTTTAGCGTTAAATGAGGAAATCTATTCTAGTTATGTGGTGTTTTGGGACTACTTGTCTTATTGAATTTTAACAAGCATAAGTACTTCTAATCAATGCAAAGAAGAGAAGTCTATTCAAATCTAGTTTTTGGATATCGAAAACTTGTTACTTAGAAGTAAAAACTCTAAGAAACATAAACGTAAGAGAGCAAGTAATTAATTTTCGAAGGGATTTTAGGCATTTTGAGCAGATGGGTATTTCATAAATCAACCCCAAGTAACCTGATGTAACTTCTTAAAGAATTATAAACCAATAGTGTAACCCAAATGAGTTAAGGAAATAACATAAACATACTAAACAACTTATAGATCTATAAACAACATGAGTACAACTCATCATAGGTCTTGAAAACTCTAAACTTTCAAAAGGGGTACCCTAAAATCTGTAAGTAAAATTTTAGGGACACAAGGTTACTTTTAGAAATTGCAATTCTCAAAGAAGCATGAGACTTTGTTCCTTTTTTATAGTTCCCCAACTATTGTTTTCATACACCCTTTCATAAGGGATTCTATCCTGGAGCTAGTTTGTACTTTACATAATTTAAAAGTATGAGACATTATGTGCACGTCTATAAGTGGCCTCCAATATTTATATAATTCTTGATTACATACCTCGAGACCAAAAATGCATCTTGCAACTGTGAAAACTTTATAACATCCATCAGCGACCCAATGCTTCATTTTTATCTCAAGGAAAACAATTATTGTGCTTTATTGTTTTGTTAGGAACAATAATAATCCCAACCTGGATTAGAAATATGAGACTAGGAGATAACATAATTGCATACCATGGTTTCCCACACTTAAATATGATTAATCCCAAATAAAAAAAAGATCAAACTATGAATGGACCAAGACCAATAACACAAATTTTACAAAAGTGCTTAGATTTGTTAAGACAAAATAAGGGAACCAACAATGGCTCCGACTGGGATGGACTCCCCAGGTGGATGTTTAAAGAACCACAAAATGTTTAAGAAAGTAAAATTCCATATGCCTATCCATTGGGCTAGGGATTAACACGCCTCGTAAAGAAAGTAGAAACACATCCGAAAAGAACAAAAGAACGATGACGACACAACCCCGTAAAACAACCAGAAAACTAAAAAAAAGTAATAAAATGAGAATTGAAAAAGGGAAAGTATACACTTTACAATGATACAATGGCATACCTTTTAATAAAGGAAATGCTGCATATGTCTTCCTTTAATAGGTAATTCCAAAATTTCACCATCTAAGTCCCAAAAAAGGCGTGCTCACCAATTTTGATCTATATTGAGTAAGGGCATGTCTACAAAGAATTAAACTTCCCATGCTTACCTTTAACCTTGTGTCAGCTATCTAACTATAAAAATAGATCTCCTATACTTTGAATGCTTATGGAATAACTTTCTTATATAATATTTTGTTTAATATTTCCATGATTTTAAGATGTCTTTGATATTCTAACCTCATAAGGGTTAACACCTTTTCATCCTCTAATTGTTGTATAAATTGATAAGTGATAATTATAAATGTAGGGGTAGGACCACCTAAATATCATAGACCAATTCAAATGGGATTTTACCCGTGGATATTTTAGTTGTAACCCTATCGTGCCACAATACAAATATCAAATTTTTCCCCATTTTCTTTTTTATCTCCAGTGTTCTTTGGAATTTTTTGAGAAATTTTTATTGTTAGATACTTGCTTGGAAATTTCCTGGGATTATCGTGAGAAGCATAGCTAAGATTTATATTGAACTCATGGCACATTTTCATCAAAGGATTTTCCCTAAAACTCATATCACTATCAGTAACTAACTTAGTAGGGACCCCAAACCTACAGATTATATGATTAAGGATAAAATCCATAACCACCTGATGAGTCACTTTTCTAGTAGGAATTTCCTCAACCCATTTAGTAAAATAATCAGTAGCAACTAAAATCCATTTATGCCCAACACTTGAAGGTTCAGACATTTCACCAATAAAATCTATCCCCCATTGCTTAAAAGGATCCTCTATAGAAATAGGATGTAAGGGGAGATCCCTAGATGATTTCAATCTTCCTAAAAATTGATGACAACTTTCTCATTTTTGAACATTAGATCCATATCCTTAAACAAGTATGGCCGCTAGTACCCAACTCTCGAGAATTTTGTGTGTCGTGACCTTTCCAAAGAAATGTCCCCCACATGAAACTCATGGACCATCTTGTGGGATTCCTCCTCGTAATACATATCAATAGGATTCCTTCCAAAAATTTCAGCCTAACCCATAATATGTCAATATGTATTTTTGAGACACCATCTTGAGTGTCCTTCTCTGGTTCTTATCTATCCCCTCTGGGAAATTCAAATTCCTTAGATAATACACAATGTTTTTGTACTAGGATGAAAGGATCACCTCTCTATGGGGATATTTCTCATCTTCTTCAACAATATGAATTTCAAAATTTGTAAATTTATCTCAGCCATCAATCTTGCAAGGCCTAGACCCCACACCAGCTTGGTAGTTTGTATGTCCATGTCATATTCCTAAAGTTTGTTGAACCATCTCACTTGTTTACTAGATATTTCCATATTAGACAAGATGTCTTTTATTATCTTGTGAGGTATATACACTAAATTATTTGAACTAATAATATATTGAAACAATATTTGGGTTATTTTAACTAGAATGAAAGCTTTCTTTTCCAAGATATAATATTTTAGCTCATATCCTTGCAAGGATTTTCTAAAAAATGCAATAGGATTCTCATGACCTTCTTCATTCTTTTGTAATTACATGGAAACAATAGTAAATTAAAAAGAAAATGAAAATATTTGAAAATCCCTTCTATAATAAGGAATGGCCAACACAGGAGAAGTCTTGAGTACATCCTTTACCCCTTTAAAAGCTTGTGTTGCTTCATCACCCCACTTGATCACCTGATCTTTATTCAACATGTTGGTGATTGGTAAAGTGATTTCAACAAAATTGGATATGAACCTTCTTACAAAATTAATCTATCTGAAGAAATATTGAATACCTTTGTTTGACAAGGGGATAGGAACTTTGTCAATATAAGATCTTCTCCAAATATTATAAATGGTCACCTCTGTGTTTGGAAAAAAACCATGATATCATCTTGGTATACAACAATGAACTTATTTATAAATCCTACAAAGGCCACGTCCATCACTCTTTGGAATGTAGCCCCAACATTCATCAATCTAAATGGCATTCTGACATACACATAAGTACCCCATGGAGTAGTGAATGTAGTTTTATACTGTTTACGATTCTTTAACCATAACTTGATTGTACCCTAAAAAACCATCCAAGGTAGACTATAGTTCTGACCGGACCACCTTTTGGATTAAATTATCCATATTTTGAAATGGATAGTTATCTTTAAGTGAAGTCCTATTTAGATTTATAAAATCAATACAAAGCCTTATGTCTCCATTTTTTTCTTGTTGGTATCAGATTGGATACCCATGAAGAATATCGGTAGGCTTTATAATGCTACCATTGCACAAATTTTTCAACTCTTCCTGTATCTTGGTTACAAGAATGTGATTATATTTGTTTTTGTCTAAAAGGTTTAGTATGGGAAAATAAGAGTATTTCATTCTAAAAAAATCCTCCCTGTAAGCCTTCAACATAGAATAAGTCCAAGCCATACAATATTTATACTTTATCAACAACTTAGTGTACACCTCTCTTTCATTATTTATTCAAATTTCTCCCTAACCATACATTTTTAGGATCTTGGCATGAACCCATATTGCATTCTACAACATCTCTTAGAAAAGTAGTAGATTTACAAACTTCTCTATCAGTACTATCAAATATAGACTTTAAACTAACCAAGCCCCTTGGGATTGTGTTAGTCTTTAGTTGGATTACTTCTTTCCTTCACATACCTCTACCATAGGTTCCAAATCAATGATCTAGTTGGTAAAATCAACTTGAGAACTCAAGAATATTTTAATATGTGATTCATCATCAAATACTTTCTAGTGTTAAATATTATCAGGTACAAAATTTCAAACCAATACTTCTACCTCAAACTTACAGTAAAGGGATGAATCTTTATTGCCGTATTGGGAACCCAAAACTACCAATATATCTACTACTAATTTTTGGATTCACTCATGGTATTCAATGTTAAATGAGTCAAATAATTCAAGGAGATCCCATACTACATTTTGGTATTGCTTTAATTATTAATTTTTACAACATACAATTTTCTTACTTGTTTAATCACCAACTCAGAATCCCCTTTAATGAGGAGGTCCTTTATTCCATGTCTCCAAGAAATTATTAATCCTAAAAGGAGTTCATACTCAACCACATTATTAGTGCATTCAAAATTCAATTTAAAAGAAAAATTGAAAGACTTGTTACTAGGAGAACTCAATACCACTCTTGCACCATTACCATTACTTGAGCATGCTCCATCAAACTTCATGGTCCATGGGATTATTAGATCTTCAAACTGAGAATTTTCATACATATATTGGTCTTCAAAATCAGCATTTCCTATAAATTTCTCCATATCTACATCCGTATGAAGTACTTCATAGGAAGAATTGTTAGGATCTTTAATGAGGTGTAGCATTTTATCCTCTCTATACAATTTGAATAATTTCCCTTCCAATGGTATAGAAGCATATGAAATATACATTTGGATGCTGCCACCAACACTAGTTTCCCAATTTCTTGAAAAAACATCCCCCATTTGGTTAGGTAATCACAATGACAACATTCATAGTTCATTACTTTCATAGATGTGCTACCAAATTGTACAATCAATCCCTTTACAGAACCCACCAAAGGTACTTACCTGAGTCCATAGTTTAACATACACTAAATAAAGTAGTTATTTTAAGGTCTAACGCATTCATAACTACAAGAGGCATGATATTATAGGAAGATCCAGAATCAAACATACAATTTTGTAAGATCCATCCATTTACAATAAGGGATGTGAAAAAAGGGTTGACATCTAATTGTGATTCTACAAAAAAAGTCTCCATATACACCTCGGAGGATTTTATATCTCTTCTCCAATTTCTTGTACCTCAATGTCAGTGACTATGGGGGATTACTCCTTGTTAACAAGCTTCTCATTTATAACAACATCATTTTTGTAAAACCTAAGTATTCAAAAACCCATTGTTTGTGCTCAAGGATTCTCAAAAATTCTACAATGGGAACCATAATCAGATCGGTTTAAAATATGTACCATATCACACACATTATATTTGGGAAGAGGAACATTAGAAGGCATTGTGATTGTTTTTTCATAGGGAAATAGGTTTTTCTTAGTGGGATTTTGGGAGGAACTACTTGGCTCATGATGAATGACATGAGTTATATTTAACACGTTATTGTGAGGAGCACTCTTGGGGATATTAGAAAGAATAGGAATTATTTCTTTGGTTATATTAGCAAGGCCTCTGACTTGCCTATTTATGATATTTTATACCTTTTCCCGAGCAATCGCAACATTGACCAATAATTTTCGATCCTTAATATAAGGTACATCACCATCATATTTCCTAATCATCGGGGCTCTCAAATACTCAAAGTCATGATTAATTAACTCAAAATATTGAGCCATATCATTGTCAACATTAATTTCAAGAGGGAGACACATAATATTGTTAACACAAGTCTAGAAATCAACCAATGTTCCGGCATAGAGGAAATCAGTAGAAGATGCATCCTGCTCACATTCTGGCTGACACTTCAGCATGCATACATCAATAAAATCGATATCTTCACTTTCATCTTTTTCCAATGGATCACAGGGCACATGAGGCAACAATCATTTGTCACACCAGAAAATAACATGTCCTTCCTCAATAATAACTACTCTTTCCACCAAAGGGTCGGGAATTACTTTGTTATCTCTCGAAAACTTCTTGTTTATTATTGTGACCCATATGTCCTTTTCCTCTATCTTCTCCCCTAAATTCACATTTAGATTGATTACAAAATCTACTATACCCAAGGTTTTGATGATGATTCTAGGGGTTAGGGGAAATTATTTTTGGCCCTAGCTAACTTGTAATAAATTTCTTTAATAACACTCGCTAAAGTTTTGACAACTTATTTAATGTCAATTATTTTTCTAGTATGAGTTATATTTCAACTATTCTTCAATGTCAACAACTTCTTCAATGTCAATCAGTATTATGTTTGGAGAAATCTTCATACCAAAATATATTACTTTGAAGGAAAGTTTTGGTTGATTTCCTTTCTTTTTCTTCCTTATCTTTCTCGGTCTACAAAGAATGGGTTGATTTACCAAACTGTCCTTCAACCTATCCCTAGAGGCATAAAAATTTCCCAACATCTCGTATGATAATATCCTCATTGGGACCCAAATGGCAATGGAAAATTATTTCCTACTTTACACTTATGTCATTAAGTTCCATGAAAATAATACTTCCTTTTTTTAATTTTGAACTCTATTTGTTCCCATCGCTATATGGTAGATAAACTGAAGTTCTTCAATTCTCCAGGATTACCAAAAGGATGATCCTTGAAGAGTCTAATCAAATTTTGTGTATTATCCATTCTAATTTTTTTCCACTATCCATCCCAACCAACTTTTCTATGAGAAAATGGAGACTACCAATGTACTCAAGTGATTTATCTCTCACCTCAACAAGAATTTCAACGAATTTTATTAGATTTGCTAACCTTACCCTTGTACCTTCATATTATTCATGTTGATTTCCCACAAACTCAGGAGACATAATTTCATCTTTAACAAGAAATTCATCATTTAAGTCCTTAATGGATTCCATTTTTGGTAACATATCAGTCCACATTGTTTTTTCAGCTTCACACTTGTCTGTTAGTGCCTTGGTTGTTTCTTCTTTATAAAAATATGGGAATAACGCTTCACAGATTCCCTAATCACTTCTTCACCTCTGGTGACCAAATCATTTTCCCACTGAATGGTAGCTTCCCCTATTTCTCCCATATCACTTACTCTCTTGATATCATCATTGGTAATCTCAAGGACTTTAACCTACCCTTCCCTGTGGGTCCTAGTCAATTTTCTAACCAAGTTAAACAAATTTTCATTCTTAGCCTTCGATTCTTCTTTGTTTCTTTCAATTCATCAATATTCTATAAAAATCACTCCACTTCCACAAAAATCATGTTTAATTTCCTTGGTGGAAGGCTTACCTAATGAGATATTGGAAAGCTGAAAATCAGATAGAGAGCACTTCCTTTAAGGCACATCAGATTTGGGGGTTACAACTTCTATACATATCTCTCTTCCTATTCAAAAATGCCTTGAAATAAATTTTTTTCTTCTCGGGTGGCCTTGTGCGATTGAGGAGGGATAAATTTTTTATATCATCGTCATCCAATTATATCTCTACATTTTTCTTCCTTGGGAGATAATTTTCTATCCAATCCCCTATGGGAGACCCATGTTCATCAAGTGATTTTAATAAAGCAATGCTACATCAATAACTACAAATGATTTGGAAGATGAAGGAGGTGTAGAGATACCTTCCATGGTTACACACATTGGTTCCTCTTGAGAACGTTGTTCCACATGTACACTTTGATAAAATAATTTATCCATAGACTTAGATTGATCCCTTAATTCTTCACCTCCTGTGGACCGTTTGGTCACCAAATTATCATTTTTTTGTCTTGAGCCCTCATCAAATTTCTCACTCGAGATTAGGACTATCTCATAAGGTTCCTAGGAGACAACATTGATCATAGAAATCTAGGAATAAAGAACTCATGCAACTACTTTAGTGTCATGAGGTGTTGCTATAACTATGACACCCAAAGTCTCTCCTTTTTCTATTTCTACCATAGTCCCTTCTACGTGTGAGGCTGTACTCTCACGTCCTTAATCATCCTACCCATATCTTGCACTTCATGTTCATTTTATCACTCCTCTCCTACCACCACACTAATTGGAAATTTCTCCACGGTGATATCAACTCCTACCTCAACTTCATATGGCTCAGGTTCCTCTAGA
Source organism: Taxus wallichiana var. yunnanensis (assembly GCA_018340775.1). Taxonomy (NCBI): domain Eukaryota; kingdom Viridiplantae; phylum Streptophyta; class Pinopsida; order Cupressales; family Taxaceae; genus Taxus; species Taxus wallichiana. The sequence goes on from CM031240.1 coordinate 566,428,884, forward strand.
TGTTTCCCTACTATTAGTGTCTCAATGTACTATTTTGGAATAGGTAGGACATTAGGAACATGAGCATTCATAATGGGTTCTCCCTTAATGGGTGAAACAACCTGTGTTGTTGCAAAAATAGGAGTTGGACTTACATGTATTGATTTCTCAACAAGTGGAGTCACTGGAGACTAGGTAATAATGGGTGAAGGGATAGGGACATAAGAAACTAATACTTACTTAAATTTCCTTGCATATTCTAAATCAATCCATTCATATACCATACTTTGTTTTATCCTTTAAAGGTGGACTCGTTCCTCCTCCTCTTCTAAGTCTTATAGGCCCGTTTCTTGTTTTTTCGGTCATGAGGTGTTTCGAGATAAAATGCCAACCTTAGTCTTCTTGGATTGTATTTTGTTAATTTTTCCTTTCCATTTAACCCATAAACAAATGTTGGAACAACTTGTAGAGGAGTAACATGAATAATAGGGGCCCTAACCATACTTATTTGAAGTACCTCTTTAGTTATTTTTGTTAATTGAGTAAAGGAATTCCAAGTCTTACTAGTCTGGTCACTCACATCATCCCTTACTGACGTGGATGTCAACTTTCTAAAAGGTGCCTTAATCATTTGCCTCCTTTAAACATACCTAGTAGTATAGAACTTTTGGTATGGGAGAAGGACATCATCAAGAAGATTATCGGCCCTATAGTTTCTTAACACTGGGGTATTTTGGTAACTTACATCCATGCCCTTTGAGAATAACCAATTTAAAGAGATTCCGATGACATTTTCAGTCCTTTCCTAATTATTCCTTTTTTCACTATCCTCCCAATTAATTGGAGACAAAGGTTGAGATGCAATATTATCTTTGATGTAATCTTCAATAATTAAATTACCATCATCTTCTAACTCCTCAGGGGTTTGAATAACCCCAAAATCAATCATCGAGGACAACGTAATCCTTGAATAGTCTCTTTTTCTAACTTCCTCTCTTCTTCAAAATTCATCCAAAAATATTCATAATGAGGTTCATGCTCCATCTGAGTGGGTGAAGTAATATGTATAATCTAATTTATATCATATTGTGGCCTAGCCTCAAATCTATCCAACATACATCTACCTATTTCTACCTCCAATGTTTTTTCATTTTTTGGATATTTGGGCTAGTTTAATTTCCAATAATCATTGGAAACTTGATAGGGGATGTGATATTATTTTTGGTGATGATCTCGTGTACTTTGTAACAATTTATTGGTTAATTCCATAAAATCCCACTTTTCACTCACACACCTGGGGAGAAGATAGGGACTCCCATCAAAACCACTAACTCGATATAAGAAAAAGTTTGGAATTGGATAAAATAACACCCATACTAAGAAATAACTCTCTTGGAATCCTTGAAATCCTTTTGGTTTCCCAATCAGGGTAGTATAAAGAAATTGTGGGCATAAAGAAGAGATTAACAACATTCATGTAATGTGTCATATAATTCTCCAATTTCAGCTGAAAGAAGACATCATATACCTTAGCGCTGGTGAGATCACCATTCCTCATCAATCCTAGGAAATTTATATTGAAACAAATGTTATAATCCAAATACAAATTCATAAAGAAATCTACCATGCCGACCTTTCCTCCTCTCGCAATTTGAGAAAACCCCATCATCTGTTCATGAATTCAGCTACTTATTATCTCATCCCAAGGGAGAGGTTTTTTTGTATCACCTCAATGAACTAAAACATCCACTCATGGAAAAGAGTAGTGGATTCCATACCCATTAATCAGTTCAACAATGTAATCACATCTCCAACTTCCTCAATGAATTCAGTTCTATTCATCTTCTTAGTCATTCTAGGGAACAGAAGTCTGCAGATTGGCCAACTAGTGAGTATTCATAAATTTTGTCCATTCTCCTGATTTCTAATATGCCTGTGCTGAACCTTTGGTAATAACACATTCTTCTCGTGTAGGAGGAAAACCTAACATTCTATCAAACACATACTCATAGAAAGATAAGACCAAGTCCCCTTCCCATCTCAAACTTCTCTAGTTATGGGGTTATAGTGTTGAGAACACACCCATATAATCTCTAGGCATGTTGTAGTGAGAGGGAAAGTATTGGAAAGGTAAATATAACTATTAGCCAAAAGATCCATGTTGTTACTTCTTCTTGGGGAATATAACATCTTCCTAAATTTATTTAAATTGACATTAGCAAGGTCAGATTATGTAATTTTATCTAGGGGAATTGAGATTGGAATTTGCTTTCATGGACTGCACATGAAGCCTCATGGTTCTAACACGCTTTAACAAACCCCCTTTTCACTAAAAATCAGGATTTTTAAATAGTTCCTCAAAGATCAAATAAAATATGGGAACTAATTAACTCACTTGTTATAGTAAAGATCTTATTGTCACTCAGACATGAATAAATAATACCACACTTAAGTCTCTAACCTTTGAATAAACTTCTCTCTTTAAAAATTTTCCAATGTTTCTTGAGTACCTTCTAGAGTTTTGAATTTTTATGTACATAATGGATATTTATACCAATTTATTGTTATGTCGAAAAGTAGCACCCTAGGATTTACACATTACAAAACCCTACTCTTGAGTAACATGGGATTGTCTCAAGGTGTGGGACCCTTGTAAATGAGACAAACCTCTAGAGAAGGTTGGTTCCTCTACCTATTCTAATGCTAAAACTACTCCTAGAAAGGGAAATGCAACTATTCTAACACTAACCTAGAATTTCCAAGGGACCAGGAAGAAAGAGATGCATAAGATAAAATTCCTAAACTAAGGGAGGTGATAACACCAAAACAAGACTAGAGAGATTACTAGTGAGTGAAAGTGGAGGAAAATGGGGAAGAAGAGGGAATACAAAGTTCCAAAGTTCAAAACACATTCAAACCTCCAATTTCGTGGAGCACAATGAATTTAAACCCTATAAAGGAACACAATATGCATAATATACCCAAAAATATAATAGAAGGAAAGAAACAATATAAATCAATCTAGGGAAAGAAAATCCATAAAAAAATAATTTTGTTACTTAAAATGATACACAATCCATTACAATATAGGCACAAGGAAAGAATCCTTCACAAAATGCATAAATTCAAGGCCTGCAACTCACAAAAGTGTTGGAACAATTTTGGAAGAGTTCCTTTACATTTCAAAATGTCTCTCCTCTAAATGAAGGGGAAATATATATATATATATATATATATATATATATATATAGAAAAGGAGCTACCAACCAACATCTTTCATTAATTTCCCGTATGAAGGTATGGGAAACCATACTAGTTCACTTTCCAATGGTACTTTTCTTGCATGATGAACATGGGTGCCATACCTCATTAATCTGGTTGTTGAGCTACCAGCGATGTCATTAATTTTAGACCATATTAGAAACTCCCGTTTGATGATAAAACTAACCACAAGTTGATGCCCAATAAGAAAAAGGAATTTCACCACCAACGAGGGAATGATTTTCACATGACAAGAAGAAATGTTATCGCGCAACAATGAGGGAAGGTTGATGTATGTCAAGATGGATTTTTTTGTGAAATAGGAAGAAAGTGGTGACACACGTCAAGATGGAATGGTTATCGCATGTTAATATGGAATAATTATCACACGTCAAGATGGAATGGTTTTCATGCATCAAGATATAATTTTATCATGCAACAGAAGAAAGTGGTGACGTGCATCAAGAAGTAACAGGTTCACATGCATCGGAAGAAAGGTTGTTGCTCAACAATGTGAAGTCGTTGACACACAATAGAAGGAGGTATTTGACGTGTTGTTGATGCACATCAAAAAAGTGTGATTGACATGCGATAGGAAGAGGGGTGTTGATGTGTGTCAAGAAGAAATGGTTGATGCATGAAAATAAGGTGAAAATCCATACATTTTTCCAAATCGACCATTAAAAAAACTTGCTCGAAACCTTCATTGTGGTGATCTTACTCCCCATTAACTATCAATTCCCATACCTTCAAGTTAATCCATTTTTTAGGGGGTGAAAATATGGATAACATTTGTCACATTAACTACTCATGGATTCATGCATCAATGCCGATTTATTGCATTGATTATCGTTCTTACTTTGTTGATGGGATTTGGAATAATATTACAAGATGACCCCATGCCACCTTGGTAAAATACAAAATACATTTCTTCTTCCATTCATGCATGTGTCAAACACTTGGTCAACATATCCAAGTCATTTGGCCTAGAGGTTACTTTTACAAATTGTAATTCTCAAAGAAGCATGAGACTTTTTTCTATTTCGTATGGTTCCCGACTATTGTTGTCATACACCCTTTCATAAGGGCTTCGAGCCGGGAAATAGTTTTTATTTTACATAATGTAAATGTACGAAACATTATATGCATGTCTATACATGGACTCGATCTTTAGATAATTTCGTACTACTGACCTCATGACAAAAAAAGCATCCTACGCAATGTAAACACTTTATGACACCCTCCAAATAACCAATGCTTCATTGTAATCTTAGGAAAAAATTGTTTTGCTTTATTGTTATTTTGGAAATGATTATAATCTCGACTTGGCTTATAAATATGAGGTCAGGGAGATAATATAATTGCATACTAGGGTTTCCCACACCCAAATCTAATGAATCCCAAATAAAAACAACCTAAAACTAGGAGTGGACCAAGACCAATGACACAAATTTTACAAAAGTGGTTGTATTTATCATAACAAAATACGGGCACCAACACTACGATGCCAATATTTTTTCTTGAAGTAAAATATTGACTTCACCTAGAGAACAAGATTAATCCTACCTTGGTTTAATTTTGAGAGGAAATTTTATTGCAATATTTATATTGGTTTTCAAAACAAAGATAGCAACATAAATAAAATTAGGGAACAAATTCTTGAATTTAATGAATCTTCTATGGATGCTTTAGACAAGTATTTTTGACCATGCTTTTCATTGATAGATTTCTCATCGCTATGATAAAGGGTGGAGTCATACATTGATTACTCATTTATAAGGTTGGTTGGCATATTTACAACTCTATAATAAGAACAATGATATAATATGGCATGTGAATCATCTTTTTGAGGAATAGTTATAAAACATGGATTTTATTTATGGAGGGTAGATTTTTTTCTAGCTTGAGAAGTTTATTCGTGGAGTGATAGTTTTTAGCTTCAAAACACCTGGGTTGGAAAATATTGTAGAAGAAAATTGCACGAAAACAAAAACCATAAAATCATGATAGTGGTATAACTATAACCACATTAAGATTTTTTTGACAATACTCTATAACATGATCTTAATCCTCTACTCCTAGGAACCAAAAATACTTGTAATGTGTTCCAAATCTATTGTAATTCATTAATAAATTATTATCCTTATTCCAGATAATAACTTGACATCAAAACACTACAATATAATGAAAAAGGGTGTGGATTAGTGGTATGGTCTCTATCAAACTACTTTAAAATTTCTTAAAATTGAAACAAAATATAGTTAAGTAAACAATCTAGTATTTGTATGTGTATAAACCATTATTATTTTAATGGATGCTACAAGTAGTAAATGTTAGGTATCTTTAAAATGTTTGAATTATTTGTTAGCATGTATATTATCTTATGGTATTATGAATTAAATATCATTTATTTACCTTGAGAGAGAGAGAGAGAGAGAGAGAGAGAGAGATTGCACAAACACAAACACACGCGCACGTGAGCACTACATGTCTCTATCTATCTCTATCTCTATAGGTGTATTTTTGAAAGAGATGTTTTGCATTATTTCTCTTGAGGGTGATAACACCATCACACACACCAATGCACACATGCATGCATGTACACACACACACACACACACACACACACACACACACACACACACACACACACACACACACACACACACACAAACACACACACACACACACACACACACACACACACACACACACACACACACACACACACACACACATGCATGGTTTAGCTTTGAGGTGGAATTTGAGAGATAATTTCCTAGATTTTGATACATTATCTTCTATTGACCATCACATTCGCATGCACACCCCTTAGACATAAATTATTCATCCCCTTCTATAGATACAACTATACATTATAGTTTACTTCAACCATCGCCACCTACATATTCTCATATAAATAAACATATTGACTATGAGTAGGTTGAGTTATAGTTTGGTGTTTGGATTATAGACTTATTTATGAGCTCTTATAAAGGAACTGTGAACTATTTAATCGATGTATATGTTTAGGTCCACATATTTCCAAATAAAAATATAGGTTTATTAATTAATTAAGTTAAACGTACATTTGTCCTTTAATATTTCTTATCTTTATAACTAATAAAGTATTGAAACATTCTTTTATGTAAGAAATGTAAGTAATGATGAAACAAAAATATGAAGAAGAAAAATAGGATTTTATTAATATATTATATGGAAAATTTACCCAAAGAGAAAGAATAAAGTCCTAGAGGAATACGATCAGCATGGTAATCTATTATCCAATGCTCGGTTAATTTATTAATTAAAAATAACTTGAATAATTTTGTATTATTACATTACATTTTGTATTCTAACTTATTTGTTTAATAAATACAACATAAAAGTTAGGGAAAGGGATTCCATAAATGAGAGATGGAAAATATTAGGAAAAAAACTATAGGAATTTTTTCCACCATCAAAGTGGAAAACAAAAAGATATTTTTTTTTTGTAAATGTAACAAAATTATGACCTCTTTACTTTTGAAAATTAAATACTGCTATACCAGCCAGTTTATTTTTTGAAAATGTTGTATTGTCTTACTTGATATTTCAAATTAAAAATTTTAACATATTTTTAAATGGTTACTAAATTAGTATTTAACCCTCACACTATACTACTAAGCTTGGAATATGCTAACTGACTATTGGGATAAGACAAAATCACCCAATCTTATAGTGCAGAATGAAAGATTGCAAATTACATGGGATGAATGGGCTTCCATGGAGTATACACCAAAATTATGATAATTTAATTAATTTTATTTATGTATGTGTTATCTTGAGTTCATTTTTAATAATAATTTCATTAATCTTGATATTTTTAATTTTTTTATCAAGAGGACCCCGATGGAGATTTTATCTAATCTTGGCATAAGGTACATATCTATAATTACATATATCATTATTTATAGAGGAAAACAATGGGCGATGGATGCCAATCAACATTAAAGGTAAATTTTTTTGAGTTCAATGTATTTTTTAATGTATAAGTATCACATCCCATTTCTCAAAATATATTAGAGAAAATTCTTATTTAAGTAAAAAAATTTAATATTAAATTTTGAATTAAACATATTTTATTTATGTGGTTGATATATGAATGTATTAATTTGAATTTGATCAATAACATATCTATAGGGAAAATTAATGACTTTATTAATATGAAAATAGCATCTTATTTGCATTATATTTAATTATATTGATGGATGTAGAAAATAATGATGTCAAATGTTTATATTGTACATATTTTTTATGCAAAAACATGGTATTAAATGATTTTCTTCAATTATTATTTTCATTGACCTCTAACTCGTTGGTTTGTTTGTTAATTTAGATGTAGGAAATGGATTCCTCCTCATAGTTGTTATGCCTAGAGGCAGAGCATCATATGGAACAAGGAGGTAAATTGTAACAAGTAATTTAGTATAAAATCATTCAAAGACAACCCACGTAAAGCTAATAGGAATTAATTTCCTAGTGATATACATATTTTAGTGTTACATTTTTTAGATAAGATAAAAGATTTTGGTTTTAAACTAGGGACAAAAATAACCCCATACAAAATCATGTCGAGTTTGAAAGAAAAAAAAAAAGAGCCATGGAGGTAGATTCAAAAAGCTTGATGACATGCCACCACAAAACAAAGCCAAACTCCTAAATAGTTTACATATTAAATAGTAATTTTTTTGCCAAAAGACCAAAAAAGAGAACAACAAAAACAAAAAGAAATTTTTAGCCAATAACCAACAAGTAGTTCTCCATGGCTTTCCCCGTGAGCCTTGGTACTCACCCATCATCTTTCCTTCCAGCCACCTTAATGATGACATGCTTAAGATGTTTTTCTTCATTTTTGAAATCTAGGTCTCCACCTCCTCCTTGTATTTGACTTGGGTAGCCTCCAAAACCATGCCAAAACTCTCAAGCAGATATGTGTCCTCATTTTCGAAGTGTTTAGTAAAAGCTTCATGTTAGGTTTGATCTCCTCTGATGCAGCCTAGAATTTATCAGATAACACCCTAGTCACACTGGCACATCACTCAGCCTAGACCGAGTGCTCACTCGAAGCGCGCAAAGGTACTAGGTACCTCTTTAGGGTTGCTATAATAGGATGTTACAATGATGAAGGAATTAACATATAGATTCACAACTAATCCATCATTCCACAATGCATGCTACCCTTAGATCTATGAAATAAAAATCTTAAATAATAATCATGATTGAATTAATAACATGCACTACTCAACTACACACATAATGACACTTAGATTCAACCAATATCTTCCATTTATTAGTAAATACAATAGCTCCTTACAAAGATTATCGATCTATACCAATGTGCACATGGAACTGATATAGTAGTTCAATCATATGCGTATATTCTCTATTACACATATACATACATCTCCTTCCATACATCTAATATGTACCTAACATCATATATATATGGTGGGAACTTTCCCTTCACCACTTATCTATTGCAAAAATAGGTTGCATGCTATTAACAACCACACGTCATTTACAATCATAACCACACATGTAAGTGCGCTATCTATATTCCTCTTGTAGTTAACTAAAGTGCTAATTCTATTCTCATCTTGTTTCTATGCATAAACACTTCAACCACTTCTCCAAAGATATAAAATGCATGGTACGTATGTCTCTGCATCTTTGGTGTGTTACACACGCCATCTTCTAAAAATAGTTCTTCATGCTCAAAACTGACTAAGTCTTGAAATTTAACCTTTCCTTCCGTGTGTGGGTCCTGCCTATCCTTCTGTGCCCTTGGTTCTGGGCCTTCTATCCCGCATGGACTCCTTGTGTGATCTTTGACAATTATTCTTTGATCAACATTACCCCACACTAATCTCATTGGTGTCCCGATAATGGGTATGTCTAAAAATTGAAGGAAAGAATAGAAGAATGGAAAGAATAAGAATAAAAGAATGTAGATAAATAAAGAATCTCTATGAGGTTATTAGGCAACCTCCTTTATATCAGTTTGTAGTATCAACTTTGGATACTCTTCCTTTATTTTGGCCTCTAATACCTACCAGTTAGTGAGTGCTTTCTCTAATTTTTCTGGGATGTCCACAACAATGGATTCTAACTCATCCTTGTAATCTCTCCCTTCTCATTTTGTAGAACCAACAAAACACTAGACATTGATGACATTATTCCTTCTAAAAGGTCCATCTTCTCTACAATCATCTTTCTAAGCTCTTACAGCTGATTCTTATGTGGCTCTTGTTTTGCTACCAGATCCTTGTGCTTTTGTTTAACCATTGAAAATATTTTTATGTGGCCCAATGTCTCATCTTTCATCACTGTCTAGACCTTCTTATTCTCTTTGAGGGTCTTGATGTTGATAAGCGTGTCTCTGAGTTGTGCATATATTTAAATCATGGTCCGATTTCTTCAATGCTTCCCCGTAACACTTGTAAAATCCCTTCATAAGATGCAATTTTTCTCATCATAGATTCTTTCTCTCATTTGGAATCTTGTTCAGAGCATTCTAGCACTTGCATACGTAGAGTTCCATCTTCAAGTACCAATTCCACCAACTTTCCAACATAGTGTATCACTAAAGGAAATGTCTATGGTACCTTGGCCTCCAAGTGTGGCCTTTCTCTGATTACATTGTCCTAAATCTCCTCTGTGATGCTTATGAACACCTTATTCTTCTTCTACATGAAGTCCCTCTCTTGTGTTATGTGTGCTATCTCTACGTCCTTTGTCTTCAACTCCTCGCACAATGCTCTGATCATGGAAAATTTTTCCATGTTTCTTCTAGCCACCTCAACAGAAACTTTCACTAATGCATTGCTAACTTGCTCATCTAACATAATAGTAGGCTTTACTATCATGTGTCTGGCTTGAGGTGCCTTTTTCAATCTTCTCAAAATACATGAATCTTCACACTCATCAAAGTCGCTCATCCATGTGGGGTGTGTATGGACCATGATAGTTTCTTTTGAGTGTGCACCATCTCCATATCTTCATCCATTAACTCCCACCGAATAAATCCTTCTATGCTATCGTGCTCTAGAAGCGGGCACAGACAATTTTTCTTGCATCCTCTGCATACCCCATGGCCAGTAGAATGTCCTCTCCACTTGTTCTTCTAGACCTTTGTTTCTTAGGAAATTTAGCCTCCAAATTTAGGACTTTTGTCTCGATGTCCTTAAAACCCTCTATAGCTATCTCCTCTTCTTTTTCCTTTGATGCCTCACCCTGTTCTTCTATGTCCTCTAGAAGTGTAGGAGAATTAGGCATGATTTCCTTTGATTCTTCTTCCTCCTCATTCAACTTCAATTTCCTCCTTCTTTGCGCGGTAGCATCCTTTTGTGGAGAGAGTCTGGGTGATTTATGCACAGTGGTTGGAGTAGCACCTTGGGTCCTTATTCTCCTAAATACCCTTTTAAACATGTGCTCCCCTTGGACTACATTCACATCCTCATCATCCCCCTCTTGTGGCTGAGGTGGTGTAATGGCGTGCTTAGCTTCACCCTTGTAGGATGTCTCCTACCCCTATGCTCCAAACCACCACTATCTTTGTGCTCCTCCTCCTCATCCTGCACTTCAACTGGTTCTATGGGCTTAAGCACTGGGATGTTCTCCATTGTATGCTTTCCCTTTGGTGGTGCTGGAAGTGTGAACTCACCTTCCACATATTTTTTATTCTCCATTTTTAGCTTCAACTAGAGATACACCAATGCTTCCCCACATATACTATAGTTAGGCTTATTGGCTTGATATTCAATACTTCTAAAATGATCCTTTCTGTATAAGTACTTTTGCTAGGGTACACATACTTCTTCCTCAACGTATGGTAATCACAGTCTACCTTATCTACATTGAAGACCAGTTAGCGTGTGTCTGTAAATCTATGAACAGATGTTTGAAAATACCTTACAGTGAATGCATTAGGAAACTTGCACCAAGGGCTCTAGAATCCATCTTTCATTAGGAGCGCACAATGCAGAAATGTTGATATACAACAAACTCGAACTTGTTTCCCTACCACTCGCTGTAAGTCCTTTGGGATGTGCCATTCTTCCCCAAATACCACGTAAATCCTATCATAACACTTATCTCGCCTTTTGCTTTACATCATATATCATGGCCCGCTTACATAGGTACTTGTTGAATCTCTCAGTTGGGGACTTGTTCTCCATGGGGTATTCCCATATTTTATCCTTCGGTCCATCTAGTACTCTAATCTCCATAAATACCAGTGATAGTAGAACAGCCCCAAAGCTAATCTTCCCTCTTGTGCATACTTCTTTGACTATTTTCTTTGTAATATAGCCTCGTAATGTTGTAGACTGCTCCTTCTAACATCTTACGCACCACATGCAACCACATAGTATTTACCTGAGACCACCCTCCTAATCATTCAACTTGGTAATAGGGTGGGATACATCTTGTCACAACTAGATAGTTCTTCAATTTATCTATGTCCATTCTACATAGACCCTCAAGTATCCCAACTCCATTTTGGTCTTTACAATCACGGATTTATTTGAAATATCATCTTTTATATCTTCTCCTATGGCCTTCATGTCTGTAACTAATGAGACAAGTGAAGATGAGATTCTAACTCTATGTCCTGCAAAGTAGAAGAATTCATTGTGCACCCTGCTCATGAGCCACTGATATAAGGGCTCATACTTCCTAAAATATGGAAGCTCATACAACTGGTAGACCCCAATTCTCTTCAAAATATTTTCACCTGCATCATCATATACTAGCATGTCCTCCGCCGTGCACTTGTTTGTTCTAGCAGTGAGTAAGGAATCAAGATCCTTCTTGTTTTCTGAAGTCCTATGATTATATTCACTCACTTTTCTCTTTCTGATGGGTGAATCCCATTCTTGCTTGATGATGAATCCTTCTAGATATTACATCTCTAAAAAATGGATTTTGGGTGCCATTTCTTCCTCCTCAATGACTACCTTCTTCTTTCCTTTTACTACTGCTGCAGATGCCTTCTTTGGTGCCATTTTTACCTTGCAAATATATCCTCTTCAACTCTATAAGTTTGCAAATCAAACCCTAGCTTGATTCAATCATGCCCTAGGTGGAAACTTTGTAATCAAACCCTTTTATGCCTCCCTACTTCACTCAAACCCTTCACCACCGGGGATGCAAGCTTCTTATCACATAGATCTTGTTGTCATGCTTCGTTTCACACCCTTTTCACCTTAACTCAATGACTTGCTCTTCACACTTGTATTTTTTCTCAAATACTCTTATTCACAATGGTAAAAATGAATCCACATCCCATCCTTATATAATTTTTTCAAATTTAAATGCATTTATTTCTCCTTCACCTACCAAATATCCCCTCATTCATTGACCAAATCCATGTGTTCTGCGTGGTACATCTTTGCACCTAGCTATAACCTTCTAGAGTGCCTTCCTACCCTCTGGTGATGGAATTTTCTTCATCGCGCACTCCTATGTCTGAGTACCTCATCACTATACCTTCTCCTATTAGTTATCCTAGCCTCTACTTACCTCATGTTATACTGTTATTTCATTCATCTCCATCATTGGTCACTTTTGAGAAGCAATCCTCTTTTGACTTAAAGCACGCCCATAACAACTTATTCCTTTCACCTTTCAATTCCCATAGTATTTTTCTTAGATAACTACAACCAACCCACACTAAAATTATGTGCATTCATTTGTGCATAAAAAGTCTTCATATAACAATTAGCTTCATGCACACAAGCACGTTTATTACATAAGAAAAAAATGAAATTAACAAAGCATAGCGATAATGAAGGAAATACATTAAGGAAATATAGAATTGAAAACCTAAACTAAATGGAAATTTTTCCTTATTACAAACACCAAGAGGACTTATTTATATTAGGGCTTCAGCCTACTCCCGTTAAAGTAACTAGGTAGTTGTGTTCCATCAAGCACTTCTAACTAGCAATCACGTCATTCAAGTATAGAAGTGATAACATACGGCCCCAACCAATGTACCTTGAGCTTGCCTCGGATGGTGCAAAAATTGAGTCATAAAGAAGTACCATTTGTCCAATCTTAAATTTCTTATCCCTTATGTTTCTGTCATGCCATGCCTTCTGTCTGGCCTTTTCCTACTTCTGACTCCATCATGTTATGGCTCAACGCTCATCTAGTCGAATCATATTTTCGATATGCTCTTCTAAATCATGTTCATCAAGAAGACTTCTAGTGCATGCAATGCACAAAGAAGATAACATAAATTTTATAGGGAGAACAACTTCTGTGCCAAACACCAACTAAAATGGTGTGGCTTTGTTCAATCTCTTGTAAGTTATTCTATATGCCCCAAGAACAGCTAATACTTTTTCATCCCAATCCTTTCTCCCAACATTAAAATTTTGTGTCAAAGTTTGGCTCAAAATATTGTTGAAGGCCTCGTAGCTCTATTTTCCTAAGGATGATACGGTGTAGTTTTATGGTGTGCAACCATAAACTCATGTAATAGTATCATAATTGTCTCATTTAAAAAGTGCGTACATCAATCAATTGTCAATCTTAAGGGACATCCATATCTCATAAGAACATTCTCCCACAGGAACCTAGTTGTTGTAGCTTCAGATAGTCCTTGGTAGGTGTTGCTTCTACCCACCGTGAGATATAATTTGTGCAAGTAATGATATAACATGATCCAATCTCAGCACGCACTGGAAAAATAGGTCTTACAAAATCAATGGCCCATTTCTCAAATGGTTTGGCACTAGTGATCAGTATCAAAGGCATCTCATCTATTTTCCCTAGTTTTCCTAGGTGTTAAAAATGATCACACGCCTTACAATATTCTTTACAATCCTTATACAATGTCTCCCACCATAATCAATAAGTAGGATCTTTCTGGCGCTTACATCACCTACATAATGGCCTCCTGCAATACCACCATGATCTTCTTCCATGATATCCTTATGCTCATGTTCTAATACACAACGATGTAATACTTCATCTCTTCCTAGCTTGTAGAGGTCACCACTTATTAACATAAACAGTGTCGCACGTATAGCAAGATGTTTCTTTTCTAATGCTTTCATTCCTTTTGGTGCCATACCTGTTCGTAGAAAGACAACAATGTCTTCTAATTCCATGGGAACATGTTGAACCTATATAACTATATATCTGACATTTTTCTTCAATTTTATGTGCATCCCCTCCTAAATTGATTCTAGATAAATGATCTGGTCCGAATTGCTTTTCCCGGCTTCACCATAATTGTGAAGTCAAACTCTTGAAATAGGAGCACCCACCTACATATGTGCCCCTGTAAGAAGGGCTTGTTTACCAATTACTTCAAGGCCATGTGATCTATATAAAACAAAAATGGTTTTGCTAACAAGTACTGTCGAAACTTGTATAATGCATAGATCATTGACAACGCTTTGTGCTCTGTAGCTGTATAATTTTTTTCCGCAGGAGTCAGATTCCTACTAGTAAAAAAGATTGAGGATCTATAATACCTTCACCAGTTTGAGCTAACATAGTGCCAATGGCCATACCGTAGTGTCCAGATGTACATGAAATGATTTATTCCATGAGGGAAAGAACAGAATGGGCATGATAGTAAGTCTCTCTGTTAATATCTCAAATGCGCGCTATTGCAGCTTCTCCCAAATAAAATGTACCTTTCCTTTTAGTAATTCTTTTTTAAGGGTGTAGAAACTTTGGCATACTCTTTTATGAATTTTCTATAATACCCTATATGACCTAAAAATCCACGTACCTCACTCGTACTGGTAGGTGCTTCCAGGCCTAAAATGAATGCAACCTTGGCTGGATCAACTAGTAAACCTTCCTTGCAGATTATATGTCCTAACAGTATCCCAAATGGGATAGAAAATATGCACTTCTTGATGTTCAAAGAGATACTCAATTGTCTTCATCATTCAAAAATTAAGCACATATTGTCACAATGATCTTTCGTAATCCCATATACTATCTAATCATCTAGGTATACCTGTAAGAAGTTGTGAATAAAATCCTTAAATGCCTAAACAACTATGTGTGAGAATATAAAAAGAACATTTTTCAATCCAAAGGGAATCACATTATAGGAAAAATTTCCCCATTAAGTAGTAAATATTGTCTTTTCTTGATCCTCCTGAGTAATCCCAACCTAATGATACCCAAAAAATCCATCCGTGAAAGAATATATTTTGTGCCCTGCAACACCTTCTAGTATTTACTTAGTGAATGGCGTAGGGAATGAATCTATGACACATGTAGCATTCATCTCCCTATAGTCCACACAAATCCTAATCCTTCCATCCTTCTTGATATTTATCACCATTGGGCTAACCCAGTATAACTCATCAAGGGGCTTGATAATTTCAGATTTCAACATTTTATCACTTTATTCTTTTACCTTTTCACGTAAATTAGAATTCATTCTATAAGGTCTCTTTCTAACTGGTCATACACCACCCTTAAGTTTGAGCTTAATTTCCCCAAGTTATTCATGCATGCCTTTAAATTCATGATATCCTTGAGGGAATAAGTCCCGATAATCCCTGAGTAACTTGATGATCTTTTCTACCCCGAGTCTAACCAAGAATATCCAATTATAGCCTCCTTAGGCTCATCCTCCAAACATATATTCACATTCTTTGTCTTCATGGGTTCATGGTAGGCACACACATCCTTTTCTACACTATCCAAGACCTTGCACACCCCATGAGAATGTTCAATATCCAGGTTCTCAACTTCCTCATCATCCACGACATAAACCATCTTTCCTTTCTATTTCTCAAGGAAAGTGCATTCAAGTAGTATGGAGTCCATTTCTTATTCCTTTTCAAAACATGCTCCGAACTCTGTCTCTCTGAATAATTCATGTATATGCTCCTTGGCTTTTGTACTATCTCCCATAGTTAAGCACTTGAGAAATTTTAATGCCTATGATATAGGAGATTTAGTCAAGAAGTATTGAAAAGTATGAATCATTCCTGTAGTCAAATTGTGTCAGTTCCCAATTTCTCAATGTAGTTCTACATATACATACCAAGTGTGTGTACATCCTTATAGTGTAGAATAAAATCTATGCACCTAGAGTGAAGGTGGTAATGCTTCCTGTCCTACTGTCTAGAGTCTCTCACATTGTTGAATGTTATGTTGAACAGGTTGATCACCATGATAAGTGCAACTTTGCGTAGGTGCATTGCTCCTTATAAACCTAGTAGACAAAGTGACTTCAATCTCTTCCCAATTTATAAGATTATCTCTGTGGACTACTCACTAGTGTGTTATTGTCCCACGTAGTTTATATACTAACATATATCTCCTATAAAATTGATATGTCCACCGTGTTTCCATGGCCCTCAAAAAGGCAGAAGATCTTATGTCCCTATATAATAAGGTACAAGTGCTACCTATCCATCAAATTGAATGAATTCCATTCTTATGTGCAACCATACTTTTCACCTCGTGTCCTACTAATTCATATGTACCATGAGCCCAATTATCGCAAGTAATACTTGTAGTATCACTAATAGAATGATAATCCTCCCACTATAGGATGCCTTCTTTTGATGGCTCATTGACCTCTGGGTCCTAAATAGCGTGTACATAGACTCTGTTTAAATCCTCCTCACTTAGAGGTTCAACATATGGTGTAGAATTTCCATCTATCAAAGGTATCACAACCCTTTCCTCCTTGTTTTCAAAGCTGATATACCCCTTATTGAATCTCAAGTAAGAATTATTCACATAACACCAAGGGCATCTAAGAAGGGCCGGAAAAGTGTCATCTTCTACAAGTTCTAATACCTCAAAATCCCCAAAGTGAACTTGGCCCCTTGTATAGTTATAGATGCATCTTTCAAAACTCGTATGGGAGTGGCCTTAGTCTAGTTTTCCATAAAGATCACATTAGATGATGGATGCAATGGAGGCCTCCTCATTTGTATCCATGCATCTAATGTAAGCACATTTACTTCTGCACCTATATCAATCAATATGTTGCTCAATAGCCACCCATACACAATACCATTCAAAGTAATTTCTTTATCATAGTAAATGCTATCAAGGGGAATATTTTCATGTAGAATCTTTTGTCCTGGTCTCAAGACTTGCACACAGAGTGTTCCCTTTTAACCAACTTCCTAATAGTGGAATAATTTTCTCTTGGTGCAACATCTTGCACACCTCTCGTAGATCATTGATATCAGTTTAGACTATCTCTGATGCTTTCTTTTGCTCCTTTAGGTATTGTATCTCACCCTAAATATTCCTTAGCACTTCCATGGTATCCTAGTAAACTTCCTTCTGATGAGTAGGATTTGGGTACCTCACATGCAAAACCTCCTCCTTGGTGATCATAGGCTTCTTGTGCAATGCCTCTCTCACGCGTGTTGCTTCAGCGCATGTAGTAATCTTCACTATCAATGCCTCAGGTCCTTTTGCTATCTTGGGCATCCACTGATCCTCTACCACGTGTTGGATTCTAACCATCCCGACACCCTTGGTATCTTACATATGCTACTTACTCAGATGCTCATATAAGTTTAGGCACTCTTCATAGCTATGGTTCTTTCCACAAAAATAACATGTAATATTCTAAGGACATTCATGCCTATAGTGGTCAAGAGACCCGCATATAACATGTTATACTAGGGAACTCACCTCTTCCTCCACCACATCCTTGTCCTCCATGTCCACCATGATATCCATGTGTCCTTCCACAACCTCCTTCAAAACACCCCTCATTTCTATCATATCACGTCGGATTATGATCCCGATCCTGAGCTCATTATTACCCTTAGAACTATCTCGTTATAATTTTTTTCATACCCTAAGGTCTATAGATCCTAGATCTAACCAATCAACCAAAAATCCTCAGTATCATGGGTCATGGGCCTGTAAATTTTGCACAAGAAAGATACATTCTTCCTTATCACACGTTGTAACAAACAATGGTGACTAGCATCATGATTTAAATGATAATTTTCATAGTCCAATAGTAGTGAGCATATAGATCTGTGAGAACAACTATCCCTTGTGTGACCTTCCACTTCACAATCTGTACACCAAATTCCTGAGCACATTCAATGGGCTGAATTTGATGATAGCTTCTCTAACTACTTTTCCATAGCTACAATCTATGCCTCTAGGAATGGACTAACGCCAGTGTCAATGCTCCTAACTACCTCAACACGTAAAGCTACTTCCAGTGCTTCACATAGATCGATGTATGTATTATGTGATAAAGCACCCTTCTAAAAGATGTAATCAATCCTCCAATGAACCATTGTGCATGCTTTGGTTAGTGTGAATATCATAAGATAGGTTAGATATAAGTGTCTTGAAATGAGCATCATACTCACGTACACTCTCGGTAGTTCCTTGCTTGATATATTTGAGCACACTTATACTCTTTTCTCAAACTCGTATATGGAACTCTTTCAAGAAAACATCTCTTAATGCTGCATAATCCACACAAGTTTGATCAGGGTCAAATTTCCTATACCAACCGTGTGTATGCTCCTATAATGTAGTGGTGAATTGACTTTCCTTTTTCTCAAGAAAAGTGATCTCTTTAGCATGCCACAAGATTTCACACATATGCACATATTCGGAAGCATAATATATACCTTCATTTACTCTAGGAGATGAAGATACATCTCCATATATATATTTTGTTGTTGTTGTGGGCCTTGACCACCTGATATGGAACCTCATGTGTTCCTCTACCTCCGTAACCACTACATCCACCGAACTAGAACCACCTATACCTCTTTATCTACCACTTGTAGTTGAAATTGGGCCCGTAGATGTACCCCCTTCTTCGACGGTAGTACTTTGTACTATACCCATATAATGTGAGGTAGTTCCACTTTCCGAGTGAATCCAACATTCTACTCCCTCACATTCTATGTGGATGATGCACCTAAGAATGCTCCTCTAAATGACATTGACGCCATCTATCCTACCATTGATGTTCTTGATCCTTAACTTAATCTTGCTCTCCTACTTCCCAAGTTAGTTTGTTGGTTACTTATCATACTATATACTAAAAAACCAAGTGCAAGGGATAGGTCACCAAGTGGATTAAGATGCATGCCTACGGTCCAAGTAGTCTCTTCGAGCACTTCCGTGTGAGGTTGAGGAGGGATGTCTCTCATTCTTTCCAAGATGGGGAGTTCCTAATGCTCTGGCTCAACGTCTTATACACAAGCTGTAAATCCTTCATGATCCATCTTTCTCCTCCATGCCATACTCTCTGTAATGGAAAGTTGTTTCTCTATCTCCCTCTCACATGCCTCATTATACTTAAACCACCTTTGCTCTCTCTGCTTCTCTACTGCTAAGTCTACCATCTTAAACCAAACTTGTTCTTGCCCCCGCATGTGGTGAAGTTTAGTTAACCATTAGCTTACTCTCTAGGTTCAAAGTTACCATTAATATCTTGATCTCTAGTGGAATACCTTGCAAATATGTTCCTCTTTGATACCATAAAAAATCGGAACTTAGCTACCTCTAGGCAAGAGTATGTCGAAGTTGAATATTCCAAAATATAATTGTTTAGAACATCCTAAAACCACATATCCATTGGCATGAGTCCGATCGATCGTGATCGAGAAGTCTTGAAATTCATCCTATGTCTATACTAGTGCGTGATACCTCCAATTCCACCGAGATGCATAAGCACTAAGCCACTCGTATAGTTCTACTTTGGGAAGATAGTGAAAAATATATCATATAAGCTGCCATATAGGTTCTGTTTCTACCCAAGTTTGTGCATTAAACTTAGATCCATTGTTGAATCATCACACATATTCTTCTTCCGGATCATGTATCGATTCCTCAATACTTGTTAAAGTTAACTCGGCACATGTTGATCATGAACCATCCCGAAAACAAATGAAAAGAGGTCCTCGCAACATAACCAATGATGCGGCCTAGAATTTACCGTATAACACCCTAGTCATGCCGGCACATCACTCAACCTAGACTGAGTGCTCACCTGAAGCGTGCAAAGGTACTAGGTCCCTATTTAGGGTTTTTTTAATAGGATTTTAACATGATGAAGTAACATACAGATTCATAACTATTCCATCATTCTAAAATTCATGCTACCCTCATATCTATGAAAGAACAAGCTTAAACAAGAATCATGATTGAATTAATAACATGCACTACTCACCTACACATAGAATGAAACTTATATTCATCTAATATCTTCCATCTATTAGTAAATACAAAATCTCCTTACAGTATTTTCAATCTATACCAAAGTGCGTGTATGGAACTCGATACGATAGTTCAATCATATAGGTATATTCTCTATTACACACATATATGCATCTCCTTCCATACATCTAATATGTACCTAACATCCTATATATAGGGTGGGAACTTTCCCTTCATTGCTTATCTATTCCGAAATAGGTCAGCATGCTATTAACAACCACACATTGTTTACAATCATAGCCACACATGCAAGTTCGCTATCTATAGTCCTCTTGTAGTTAACTAAAGTGCCAATTCTATTCTCATCTTGTCTCCATGCATAAACATTTTGAACCAATTCTCCTAAGATAGAAAATACATGGTGCACATGTCTCTGCATTATTGGTGTGTTACACATGCCATCTTCTAAAAATAGGTCTTCATGCTCAAAAATTGGCTAAGTCTTGAAATCAGAACTTTCCTTCGTGCACGGGTCCTTCCTATCCTTCCACACCCTTGGTTCTAGGACTTCTATCCCATGTAGACTCCTTGTGTGATATTTGAAAAGTATTCTTTGATCAACATCCTCCTTGACAACCTCATCCTATAATAAGGAGATCCTCTATTCCTACATAACATAATCCACCCGAATGCCTCTTATAGTCCTATTTTGAGCTTCAATCCTATGATGGAAGTATTTCAGTCCCGAATGAGGTTCTTGTTGACAAAGTGAGGATGGTATCATCCTTGGTTTCTAAACTCTTTGTTTGGCCTCCCATTCAAAAAAAAATATGGATCCCTTTTTCTATAATTTTCCCCTAGATTATGAATCCTTTCTTCAAGTTGCAAAGGTATTTGAGATCCCCAAAAGGGAATTTTTCTTTCTTATTCCTTATGTGATTTAGATGAGAAGCTAGGCTCTCCTGATCAAAGTTAGGGTCATGACTCGGTTGGATAGGAATGAAAAGCTTTCTTCTTAGAAAAATCAAAAGGATCGGACCCTATCAAGGGGGATTTCCACCTTCTAGTTTTTAAAATCTTCAATAGTAGAAAGTAAATACCTATAGAGGAAAAATGATAATCTCATAGTCTAGTCTCCGAGAAAGAAACTCAATATTGATAGATGGTGAGAAAATATCTTACGGAACTTCCCCTCTAAGTTTAGATATTTCATGACCACCAGACATATATCATCCCATCTATCGTAGGAAGGTGCAAGCAATACCATCATTATAGGCAATTATTTTCTCCTTGACATAAAAAAAAAGTAGCAATTTCATGTTTTTTACGGGTTTTATCTTTGTAAATTTTGAGGCCATCAGTTTTCAGTCCCATAATCTTAGAGATAGCTTCCTTAGTCACCTAAATTTGGACCCCTCTAAAAATGAAACCCTATAAATCCAAGCAATGGAAAATTTGACAGAGAGAGTAGGGTCATTACCTTTTAACCAATGGATGTATTGGGTGAAACCAGCTTTGAGCAGCAGCTTCCGTAGTGCATTTCCATTTTTAAGATGGATAAAAGTGGTAGGTTCAGTGCGAACCCTATCTCCTCCCATGGGTCTTTCATTATGGCCTTCTTCAAATATGTGTGATGGGTTTCGTTATTCCCTTTATTTAATCAACTCATGGTTGATGTTATATTAAAACTAAGGGTGTGTTTGAAGCTATATGCAACAAGTGAAGTCTCAGGTGAACTAGTAATTGATTATAGATACTTATTATTTTTATTTTTATTTTCTCTTAGGGTTTCAATATTTCTTAAGATTTATTGGCCAAATCCTTATTAAAGCTAAACTATAAGAAACTTGTTGAAATAAGGACACATTTATGAAAGGAACAAATCTTGTGGAATTGAACACACTGTTGGAAATAAACACACGTTACATAAATGAATACGTTGGTAGAAATAAACACACTTTGAAAATGTTGTTTAAAATGCTTGTAAGGAAATAATAATGTAACTATAACACCTGTAGGGACAATAAATAACTCCACATAACATATTTTAATTGATGAATCAAAAGTACTTTCAGAATTTCCAAATAATAGATTTATACAAATTACTTGAAAATATAAATACCAATGAAAGAGAAGATCCTTCTTCTTGGAGGAGTGGGCCCTTGCTCCACCTTGAATCAAGAGTTAACACAATATGTTGCTCTCAAAATAAAATGGCTATTCTTATTATTGAATTGTTCAGTCTTACAAAAACTTAACTCCCTTACATCTATCTTCAATTATCTATATATATATTCCATCTGAAGATGCATTTACAATCATGAGTGTTCAATATTTGTATTTCCACCTACATATTCTATTGAAACCGAATAGTGGCCAAAGTAGATATGAAAGTTAGAAAAATAATTGGATATACGCTTTCGGTCTTACATATGTATATTTGGAGTATGAAGAACTAGAAAATTGTTGGTCTATTTCTGATTAGAAGGCCCATTCTTTGCTCCATAACCAAATTTTGATAGAA
Source organism: Taxus wallichiana var. yunnanensis (assembly GCA_018340775.1). NCBI lineage: Eukaryota > Viridiplantae > Streptophyta > Pinopsida > Cupressales > Taxaceae > Taxus > Taxus wallichiana. The sequence continues at coordinate 566,451,847 of CM031240.1, forward strand.
TAATGAGATTCCCATTGATTCTGGAACTTTGGAGAAGTTTTGGAACCAAAGGGAAACCTTCCAGAACTAATTGCTAAAGTTGGAGCTAAGTGATGGAGTTCTAGAGCTAAGTGATAAAGTTTTGGAGCTAAGCGATAGAGTTCTAGAGCTAAGTGATAGAGTTATGGAGCTAAGCGATAAAGTTCTGGAAGCTAAGCTGAATTTTATCTCCTTCCTCAAAAAGGTGTTGGTTACTTCACAATCACTTATCCTAACCAAATATGACCTGTTTATTCCAAAACTAAATTTCCACACAATTTGTTAGGAATTATAGAGTTTTTAGATATTTGAACTAAATCAAACAAATATGGACAATTACATCCTAACTTATATTTAGATCAAACAAAAGTTATGAAATGTAGACAAAATTGATTAAAAGGGAAGTAAAATGAGAGTATTTATTGCACATTGATGAGGCATATTTTAGCCTCATCATCTCCCCCACACTTACTTGTTTGTAATTCCTCTTACAAACTCTATTCTTCAAAACTGGGATCATGAATTCTACATTCCAACTGACTGCTAAGGTCAAATGGTTGAAATTGAATGTCCCAGTGCTTCTAATCAAAACTGTTGTATCCTAATCCTTCCTCCATCTTTTTCTACCAATCCTCAAAATGAGTGGGATCCTGAAGTTCTCTATTCTTCCATGGAGACATGGGTGTAAGAAGGAGAGGAGGCCTTGTTCTCATACCCATCCACATACCTATGTGTTTTTCACAAATTTAAGGAATGAGTGTACATAAAGTTCTATCCCTTTCCAGACTCCATATTAGATTTTTGGAGAGATAACTTCTCTTCTTCTTAATGCTACAGTAAGGAATTCCCATCTCTTTAGGAATCCATCATAAATTTCCTCAAATTTTTCCTCTTCATATGAGGTGAATGCATCAATACTCCTCTATAGGCTAGCAATGTAATGTTCCTTTAATCGATGTTAAAGGCATGAGACCTGAAATGTATAACAAATGTAGATGGTTTCTTGTAATGAGATCTCATACAGAGGCCAAATTAACTAGCCTTTATTAAGTGTTCAACATTCCTTTCTTTCCAAGCTATTTGATTATGGAGCACGAAAAAATTCCTGAAGTTGGATTTCCCCCACATAAAGATTAATCATAAAACATGATTTATTTTTTAACATAAAGTTACAAAGATAAAGTTCACAAAGAATATTCTTATACTGGATTGTACAAATAATATGTTGTCATGAATTCTACTTCATCCTGTAATTCATGCGCAAGGCCACATGAAATCCTCAATATTTCCACCAGATAAATTGTTCTTCTAGGAAGAAAATTTATGTAGGAGAAGGTATTCTACATGCTAGTAATTTTTCACTCATCATAAAGACCATCTATAAGTTTTCCAAACACTTAAATTTTTCTTCTTCACTTTTGTAAAAATTTTCTTCCCATTCTTCCCTTTCCTTTTTCTCCTTTTCCATTTGACTTTTTAGTTTCTCATTTGATAATTTTAATTCATTCATCTCTCTGTATCATCCCATATGATTTTGAGTGGCAAGTAAGACAAATCTGTTTATACAATTTGATCCATTGAATATATTTTTTCATAGTACTCTATTCAGTAGACAATTACAATTCTTTTTCTTTTTCAACCATTTGTTGTTTTACTAATGCCAATTCTTCATTCTTATCTGATTAGCTGAGTTTTCAATTGTTCAATAAGAATTTCTCTATGCTCCAATTTGTGTTTGAGGAAGTTAAATTCCTCATCTTTTTCCCTAATTATAAGTTCTACCTTAGACAAGAACAAAGCCTACCTCAACTGTTGTTTTTCTTCTTTTACTAGGAGTTCCTTAGGGAATGAGCATTGTTCCTCCACCAAAGGGAATTTTCCTTTTAACCTCCAAGATGCCAATTGTTCCTCCTCATGTGACAGTATTGCTGAGTCATCCATTTCCTAAAAATCTTTCTCTTCCAATAGTTCAGCTTCTCTCTCCAACTCCTCAGTTTGACTTTGTAGAGGAGGAGAAGTTGCCATGCTACCAAGAATATCAACAACTTCTTTCTCTAAATCCTCTTGTACTTCAATATTTCCTGGTTGAGTTTCCTTAGAATTTTTATGAATTCTTTTTCTTTTAGGAGCTTCAACATTTCCTGAAGTGGGCTTCCCTCTTGAACTTCTTCTGATTTTTTCTCCAAAGTCCATCTTGGGTGAACTATCACTATCAGAAATAGGTATTGGTTCTTCTGTATTATTAAAGGGAAGGAGTTTATTTTAAAGAAACAATAGATTTTGTAGCTTCGATCATCCTCTCAGATCTCCTCCTTTTTGGTATTTTAACCCCACTTATTTCCTTCTTCTCATCAAAGGGATTAATTTCTAAGTTAATTTTAGGAGAGAAAGGGGTTGGTATTCCCCTTATGATAATATTAGGAGTTTGTCTAAATTTGTGGAGGAATTTTTCCCATGCTTCCTCCCCATTTTTCTTAGAGAGAAAATGATGTTGACAGACCAGATGAATTAATCCATGGTGCCTAATTGTCCCTACTCCCCAAGAATATCTCTGAGCCATGGTATGGATGGAATCGAAGAGGAAACCAGGAAGATTTACTATATACTCCTAGTTTTTTCCCCATACCTAAGATATATCAATATTTTAAGGACTTCCCTTCCAACAATCCCATATTGGCCATCGCATGTCAAGTATTTTACTACCCAAAATGCTACTCTGTCAAAGGGTTTGGGTAGGCTAGCTCTTTTGACCCCTTTTATGAATTTCTTAGTGGTATAAATGTACTAGGGCTCAGGTTCACCTTCTTGTCTTAAGGTTTCTACCAATTCTTTTAGAGTTCCCTTACAAGATTTGGTACATTTACAATTGGTACACCAGATACATTTCTCATTATATTAACAATAAAGGGAATTATAATTCCCTTAACCTTGGTCCTAAGCTGTTCCAAATTCACAAAAATTCTCTTACCAGTTCATCATTGTATTTTGAGAATTTCTTCAGAAACTCTAGTCAACCTGCCTATTCAAAAATGGTTGTTACTTCTCCATCTGCAAGGAGTTTGGATTGTGTTCTGGTTCTGATTTATTTTTGATACCCAATGCTAAGAGAACAATTTGAACTCTTTTATTCTTTCAAATCCTTTCTCTACTAGGAGATAGCTATGGAACTAATGGAATTAGTTCCGTAAATGCAAATACAATTTTATCAAGTACCCCCTTGAATTTCTCTCGCAACTATTCCCAATTTTCTTTTCTTCCGCTTTAAATGACAGCTTTTTATTAATACACTATCAATTTCATTTATTTATTTAGCATCACCTTCATGATTATTTCCCTTTAATTATGATGTGGAATAAGTAAATCACTATCCCACTCGACTTAAATCAAGTCTAATCGGACATGCAAACTTTTAATTTAACCCTTAATAAGATCAAGACATAATTACCATGTTTGTTGATATAATCCAAGTGCCTTGATAAATCATCATTCCTTTAAAAAAGAAAAAAATAGTTACAAAAGACAAATTGGAATTCCAAATAATTTCATTTTATTTGAATTAGCCAATTATTGATGAGACCAACCACCATTTCTAGTTTTGTAATTGGCCTTTTGAGATAATTTTGTATTTTTGGGAAGAGAATGCCATTTACTAGTTTCCATTCCCTTCCCATTTTCTTTTTTATTTTGTTTTTATATTTTTTCTTTTTTTTTTGGGGGAGAGGTGGGCGGGTGAGAGAATTCCATTTGATGGTTTTCATTCCCTTCCCTTTATTTATATCCTTGCATCTAATTACTTGATCATTTTGGAAGAACTAGGTTCTTCCATATGATAAAATTCCTTTCCTTCTTCAATTTGCTTCAAGATTCATTCCTAGTAGGAGGATTCCTATAGATTTTTAGTCTATTTCTATTAACCAAAACTTTCCTTATGCTGCCATCAATGAGAAGTAGTTGAATAGAGCCATTATCATATATTTGTTCAATCTGATAAGGTCCTAACCACCTGATTCTCAACTTCTCTTTGAATTGTTGGTAGTTGAAATCAAATATTAATGCCCAATATCCTATATTAAACTACCTTTCCTTTATATGTGTATCATTCCACTGCTTCCTTTGGTCTTGGATTATTTCTATTTGTTGAAGTGCTTCAAGTCTCAGCTCATCTAATTCATTGAGTTATAGAATTCTTTCCTTTTGTGTTGTATCCAATTCAATACCCAATTTAGTTGTTGTCCTCAATGTTTAACAAGGGCTTCTTCCCATACACTAACTCATATGGTGATAATCTTTTTGTAGTCTTCCAAGTTGTGTTATAATCCTAGATAGCCTCAGGTAGCCTTTTCACCCAATCTCTTCTACTTGCTTCAACTATTTTGGTGAGAATGTTTTCGATTCCCTTGTTGTCATTTCTGCTTGTCCATCGGAAAATGGGTGATAGGGAGATGAATTCATATGATTGATCTGGTAGTAATTATAAAGGCCTATATCATATTAGACATGAATTGTGGGCCTTGGTATAAAACTATACTTCTTGGTGAACCAAACTTCATCATAATTATGTGCTAAAGGAAATCAACAACTACATCTTCATTATAATTTGTTAAATCTTGCACCTCTTCCCATTTTTTTACATAATCAGTACATAAAATAATGCACTTATTTCCCTATGAAGGAGGACTAAAATGGCCAACAAAATCCAGCCCCCACCTTTCAAATGGTTCAATCTCCACTTGAGGTCAGCAGAGGCATTCCACTAGCAAAGTTGGTTGTCCCATAGTTTGATAGGGATCACACTACTTGATGTATTTTTCATATATTTATACAAATATGGTTAATAATAGCTTGATTCTTACAATTATTTTTGGGTTGTTCTTTTCACTAGAATAGTGTCCTCCACTTAGTTCATCACGACATGCCCTAAGTATGTCAAAAATTTCATCCTTTGTCACACACTTGCATAGAAACAAATCAAGACCACATTTAAATAACATTCCATTTATCCATTTAAATTATGCACTAGTTTTGATTAACCTTTTCATTTGTTTCTTAGTAAAAGGAGGAAACTTCCTTGTTGCAAGATAATTTTCCATGTCAGCAAACCATGGTGTATCAGATGAAATAAAAAATAATTTTTCATCTGGAAAGTTGTCCTTAATTGGATCTTGTTCCCCTGTAGTGGTTAATCTTGACAAGAAATCAACTACCACATTATATTTTCCTAGATTATCCACAATAGTAATATCAAATTCTTGTAAAAGTAATAACCATCTGATTATCCTACCTCCAACCACTAGTTTTTTCATTAGATATCTAATTGTTGAATGATCTATATGTACAAATATTTTGTACCCTATAATATAATGTTTGAACTTATTAATTGAATAGATCACAACAAGACATTATTTTTAGCATTGGTGTAATTTATTTCAGTGGGAGTAAGATTTTTACTAAGATAGTAAATAGCATACATTTTCCCTCTTCATCTTTCTGTCCCAAAACTACACCAATTGAGTTATTTGAGGCATCTGTTTGGATGTGAAAAGGTTTCTCCCAATTAGGTCCTCTTAGTATTGGGGCAGTGATTAGTTTTTCCTTAATCTCTTCAAAAGCATGTTGACATTTTTCATCCCAAATAAATTCACAATCCTTGGTAAGAAAACCAAACACGTGGGCACTAATTTACTAAAATATTTGATTAAAAACCTATAGTACCCAACATGTCCTAAGAATGACTTAATATCCGTGGGGGTTTGAGGAATAGGTAAGTCTGAAATAATCCTGATTTTGTCTTGGTCAACTTGAATTCCTCTTTTTGAAATATGATGTCCTAGAATAATTCCCTCATCAACCATCATCAAACATTTATCATGACTAAAATACAAATGGTGTTGCTCACATCTTGTTAATACTCTATCCAAGTTTTTCAAGGCATCATCAAATGTGTCTCCATGCACAGTAAAATCATCCATGTATATATCTACACAATCATTAGTTAGATCTGCCAAAATTACTAGTACAACCCTTTGGAAAGTTACTGGAGCATTACATAATCCAAATGGTAGTACCCTATAGGAAAAGGTACCCCATGGACAAGTAAAGGTAGTTTTTTCCTGATCCTCAAGTAGCCACCCTAATTTGTTTATATCCACTAAAGCCATCCAGAAGGAAAAGTATTGTTTACCTGAGAGGTTATCTAAAACTTGATCTATGAATGGTATGGGAAAATAATCACTAAGTGTAGCTTTGTTCAATTACCTATAATCAACACAAATTCTCAATTTTCCATTCTTTTAGGCATAATTACAAGTAGATACACCCACTGACTATCTAAGATGGGGTAGATAAATCCTACTTGTAATAGCTTTTTAATTTCCTGCTTGATTATGTCCCTTAAGGCTGGATTGATCCTTCTCTGAGGTTTCCTAACTAGTTTAACATTTTTAGTATAAATGTGATGGGTGTAAATAATTGGGTGGATTACTTTCATGTCTTTATAATACCAAGAAAATCTCTAGTATGACATTTCAAAACATCAAACAATTTAGCTTCTTGATCATTTTCTAACCAGTTGTTAATGTTCAAAATCTTACCTGGTTGAATCTCAATTTGTTTGGTTCCAGTGTGTGATGAACTAATTTGTTGAAAAGGTTCCATTAGGGTGTTTAGTGGACATGAATGAGGTAAAAACATATGATATGTAGAAATGTCTCTAAAGTTCCCTTGAGAAAGAATACTAGATAAAGGACAATAAGTAGAGTTATGATACTTATCTTGACGTTGGTCAAGCTCCTCATCATTGACGTTTTCTAGAGATTCCTTACTATTTCTTGATATCTCCAAGACTAATGTTACTAATTCTGTAGCTATTTCCACCTCTCTCGAAGAGAATGCACATTCTACCAGAGTAAAATTATTTACATCTATATGGGATTGTTGTTATTTCAGAGATAAGTCCAAGGTTCCCGAACTAAGTTTGAAGGTTCCGGAACTATCTCGTGATTGTTCCAAAGACAATTAGTGATCACTCAATGGGTGATTAATAATATTCTCCACCTCCCGTACATGATCCTGTAATGTTTTCATAGCCAAAGAAGACAAGTTGTGTTTATTAGTATCGGGATCATTAACCCATAATTTATCATGATTATCAGTAAAAGCTATTTTAGAAGGATATAGGGAAATTTATTTAGAACTCTTACCATTAGATATGGTCATATCACATGATTTGTAATCACTTAAGGCAATAACTATAGCTAACCATGGTCTCGCCAAAAATGATGGGATAACCAAGTGTTTTACCTTTTGGCCGTAATATAAGGAAGTCCATTAGATACTCCCATGACTCCACCATGACTGCAACATCTTCAATGATCCCTTATGGTTTAGCTACTAACTGATCTGCCATCTGTAATATGGTGCTAGTAGGTTGTATACCTATCAATGGTAATGTTTCCAAAGTGTCTACTATCATAACATTTATAGTTTCTCAATCAACTAAAACATTATGTATATGTTTGTTATCTATAGTGATAGAAATAACAGTCTCCCAGATCCCCATATTTGAAAAGTGAGAACTTTCCTACTAATAAATCAACAAGTTTCCCATCTTCCTTAATAGTCCTAGGTTATTGCTTCTTCCTTCCAGGTCTTTTTTAAGCATAACATTTTAATTAATTTGTTTAATTCAAGAATGTTCTTGATTTCTTGTAACAATGGTATTTCAATATTTAATTTCCTTAACTCTGCACCAGTTCATATTCCTTGGTCTCAATAACTTCATTAAGTCTTTCTGGAAAAGGGGTTTCTGTAGAATTGTTATCTGGATGTTTCTCTTTTTCTTTTCCATCAACCTTAGGGATGACTGAACTAGGGGTTTCAATCTCATTTGACATCTCGGTAATTATAACAAGTGGACTATTAATTATTTTTCTAGATCTGGTTTGAATATCTTTATCCATGGCGTTAAGATCAACCGATTTTTCTTGTTCCTCTCCATAAACAGGGTTGTTTGTTTGTTTTGCTGATTAGCCACTATTTTTACTTTAATTTATGTTTGAACCACATTTTTAGTTTGTGAACCTTGTGCTAGGGAACCCATTATGGCTTGTTGTTGTTGGTTGGGATATGTCTTCCCTTGAGCATAGTTATTGGGGTTCCACCTAGGTTGTGACCATGCATAAGGGTTACCTTGACTAGACCAAGGTTGTTGGTGTCCTTGAGCATACCAGGCTTGTCCTACCCAATCCTGGGGATTCCATGTTGGTTAAGGGGCCCAAGGGGGTTGTCCCCAATTTTTTGGTACTATCTGAGCCACCCATGACATCATCCAGGATTAGGAATAGATCTTGGTATGAACTTGCCCTTGGCTAGCTTGTCTCTGGACAAAGTTTACTTCTTTTGTGGTGGATGAATTACTTGGTTTGTTTAAGCTGATTTTTTATGAATGGAAGAAGAGAACAAACATTAACTTCATGTTCCCTAGATTCAAAAATAAGACATATTTTTGTTTTATCCATAGGAAAATCTCTTATTACATGCTTCTTTCTACATCTAGGATAATACATAGCTAATGGTTCAGTATTATCATTTTCTTTGGCTTGTAATCCATCCATGGTTAAAGTTAATTGAACTAAGATATTTGTTTTAAAGTTTTCTAGTTCATCCATAAGTTTTTTCATGTCTGGATTTGTACCTTTCATAGTTTTTCCTTTCCTGGGTCCACCCCTCGTTCTTGAATAACTTCTACAAAGATCTTTAATATCGTTCATTCTCAATTGATTGATGTTTCCACCTCCCATTAAATTAAGGGATTCCCTAGATTCATCATCCAAACCTTTAAGAAAAATGGTTTTTCTTAACTCTTCTTGAAGTACAAATCCACACCTTTTACTTATGAAGAGGAATCTATCTAAATAATCTTCCAAATTTTCATCCTCTTCCTATTTGATCCTAAAAAATCATTCTTCCTATTTCTCCCTCTACAATAGTCCTAATATTTGTCTAAGAAGGTAGTTTCCATTTTCCCCAAGTGGTAATGGAATTGGATGTTAATCCCATAAACCACCTCATTGTTGCATCTTTCAGGGTAGATGGGAACAACTTGAGTTTTTGATTATCTATTTTGTAGTCATAGGTTTGACATAATACTTTAAATTCAAACAAAAATTGGTCAAAGTCCTCAGACGACATTCCTCTAAATGTGGGAAAGTTTGTAAGTGAAATGTTATTCATAGGTGTATCATCATCCTCCCACTGAATTAGATAAGTAATAGTCCTATCAGGTTCTCTTTTAGCTTCTCTAGCCATATCTATAATATATTATGAATCTTTTTCCCAATCAACATGGTATGTGGTCCAATTTGGTGAAGGTAAGAATTCAGAAGTAGGAGGTTGAATTCTCAATTGAGAATCAAAAATTTCTCTAAATGGGTCTTAGGATATAATCCTTCTTCTAAAGGTTCGACCCCCTTCTGGTGATTGATCTAGAAATTCCAAAAGGTGGAAGTTCTTATTCCTGTTTAACAGGGGACAATGGTGCTTCAAATTCTTGTTCACCTTCCATATTTGAACTAGAGGATGTTGATAATTCTGCCGAGATATTTTTGGATAAATCTACCCTTTCAGCCTCTTGTTCTACTCATAAATTTTATGACAATGAAGGGAAGATTTTTCAATTACTAGATGTGTGATTTTTTTCTTCTTGACACCTAATTAGAAAATTCTAACTAGTATGTTCCCCGGAAATGGCACCAAAAATGATGGGTTTCATTATTCCCTTCATTTAATCAACTCATGGTTGATGTCATATTAAAACCAGGGGTGTGTCTGAAGCTATATGCAACAAGTGAAGTCTCAGGTGAACTAGTAATTGATTATAAATATTTTTTTGTAATTTTTATCTAGGGGTTTCAAGGTGTCTTAATATTTCTTGGCCAAATCCTTATTAAAGCTAAACTATAAGAAACTTGCTGAAATAAACACACATTGTTGAAATGAACAAATCTTGCAGAATTGAACACACTATTGGAAATAAACACACTTTGAAAATGTTGTTTAAAATTCTTGTAAGGAAATAAGAATGTAACTATAACACCTGCATGGACAATAAATAACTCCACATAATAGATTTTAATTGATGAATCAAAATTACTTTCAGAATTTCCAAATAATAGATTTATACAAATTACTTGAAAATATAAATACCAATGAAAGAGAAGATCCTTCTTCTTGAGGAGTGGGCCCTTTCTCCACCTTGAATCAGGAGTTAACACAATATGTTTCTCTCAAAATAAAATGGCTATTCTTATTATTGAATTGTTCAGTCTTACAAAAACTTAACTCCTTACATATATCTTCAGTTATCTATAAATATTTTCCATCTAAAGATTCATTTATGACCATGAGTGTTCAATATTTGTATTTCCACCTGCAGATTCTAGTGAAACTAAAAAGTGCCCAAAGTAGATATGAAATTTAGAAAACTAGTTGGATATACATTGTTGGTCATACATATATATATTTGGAGTATGAAGAACCGGAAAATTGTTGGTCTATTTCTGATTATAATTCCCATTATTTTCTCCATAACCAAATTTTGATAAAATAATGAGATTCCCATTGATTCTAGAACTTTGGAGAAGTTCCATAACCAAAGGGAAACCTCCCAGAACTAATTGCTAAAGTTCTAGACCTAAGCGATGGAGTTACGAAGCTAAGTGATAAAGTTCCAGAGCTAAGCGATAGAGTTTTGGAGCTAAACGATAGATTTGAGCTAAGTGATAGAGTTTCGAAGCTAAGCTGCATTTTATCCAACTTCCTCAAAAAGGTGCTTGGTTACTTCACAATCACTTATCCTGACCAAATATGACATGTTTATTCTAGAAACTGAATTTCCACACAAGTTTTTAGGAATTATATATTTTTAGACATTTGAACTAAATAAAACAAAATGTGGACAATTACATCCTAACTTATATTTAGATCAAACAAAAAGTTATGAAATGCGATAAAATTGATTAAAAGAGATATAAAATGAGAGATTTATTGCACATTGATGAGGCATATTTTAGCCTCATCAATGTGGACTTCAAAAAATCTCAAAAAGATTGAAAAAATACCAAGTAAAATGAATATGGTCAATATTCCAAAATATTAAAGTCCTTACAAAATCTCAAGTGTGAGAGCTAAGGGAGTACATCATAGCCATGCCTACTAATTTGTTTTGTCATTAATGAGATTATTAATATGACCCCAGGGGATACGTGTCCCTGGTCACATCACCAAATAAACCATGTTATTACCTTTATATTGGCTAGTGCATCCATAGGCTTATTTCTAATGCATAAAGTACGAAGGAAGTCAACTTGATCAAATGATGCAAGGGTATCAAGAGCTGCATGATTAATGTATTAAGATTCCATCCACTTTTACATTGATCCTTGAGGGAATTAATCACACACATGGAATCACCTTTAATGATGATGGATTTTAGACCTAAATCTCGACACATCCTAACACCCCATAAAGATGCATAGACCTTACCTCTAGCAATTTTGTTGGATGATTACCAATGGGCCCCACATAAGCATCGATGCATCTATCACTATGTTACATGATTATTAACCTACCTTGATTTTTTTACTTTAGAATTTTTATGTGTTAGTGACTTGTGATATTTTTTATGATTTTTTTCAATTTCTTAGTTGAATTATGGTTTAGATGAGATATGGAACTTTAGGGCACTAGTAGAAGGAATAGCCACTTAGGATGATCTAAGTGGTAAAAAAAAATATTAATGATCTATTACTACCGTTAGTGGCATAATGAAATGAGTGAAGCTTATTGTTAGGAAATAAGGCATACAATATGTAGAATAACCCCTCACAGAATTGCAAAAGTAGAAACTAATATGCAAAAAATATTACGATCTCAAATAAAAGTGCGTAATAAAATAACACAACACAAGGAGATATTAGTTAACGTAGTTCACCCAATTTGGGCTACGTCCACCAAGAATCACTTGCTCATATTTTATTACAAGCCACTACTCTCTCAATGCAATACCTGGATCTATTTTGAGCTATGATCAAAAACTCTACAAAATTCACACTGAATTCAAAACACATCCGTAATATTACATTATATCTTTCATATGCATAAAACCATATAAGTAGACTACTACTTAAGTAGTTTTAAAAACAAGTGGGTATCAAAACCATGGGCCAAAACCATCCCATAAACCTATGGGTCAAAATCCCTCCCATATGAGAAAATATGTTTCTTGGTATATCGGGCACGTTTTAAGGCCCGGCCCCAAACCCCCGTGAGACAACTATGGAAAGTGTACAATAATATTAGTGTACAAAGATTCAACACTTTCTCAAATGAATACAGGATCTACAACCTAACAATCTCCCACTTGGAGACTAGTTTTCCTCGAGCAAGATTCTCAACCTTTCAAGTTTCCGTGAAGACCAACCAAAGTTGAACACAACTTCAGTTTTCCTTGTGACCACCTTAGTCATCATGTCTACAGGATTATAACTTGTATGAATCTTCTTTAGCTTCAACTTCTCTTCCTCCAATTTTTTTCTGATGAAATGGTACACTTAACTATATATGCTTCATCCTAGAGTGGAAATTGGAGTTCTTAGCTAGGTGTATAACACTATGACTATCACTATGTAGCTTTCCTTCCTCCTGCTTATGCCCCAACTCCTCAAGTAATTGTTGTAACCAAATTATTTCTTTGCTTGCCTCTGTGGCAGAAACATACTTAGCCTCCATGGTTGACAAAGAGACCAGATTTTGTAGTCGTGAAATATAGCTTACTATTGTCCCACCTATAGTGTAAACATAACCTGTTTTGCTCCTCCTATTGTCTACATCTCCAGCCACATTTGATTCTACATACCCACAGAAAGTGGTGTCTGATCCACTGTAGCAAAAATTTGTCCCCATGGTCCCTCTTAAATACCGAAGGATCAACTTTACTACCACAATGATATCTACATGGATCACTCATAAATATAATCACCTCTCCCATTGCATGGGAAATATCGAACCTGGTGCACACCATGGCATACATCAAAATTCCAACCATTGATTAGCAAGGTACCTTGGATATTTGGTTTCTCTCCTGCTCTATCTTGGGACACTTCTCCTTTGATAACTTGAAATGGCCTGACCAAAGGAGTCCCAACTAGTTTAGGATCCTACATATCAAACCTCTCCAAGAATTTCTTAATGTACTCTTCCTGAGATAAAGTTATCTTCCTTTCCTTCCTATCCCAATATATCCTCATACCAAGGATTTGTTTGGCTTCCCCCAAATCCTTCATAGCAAAGGATTCACTTAGTTGCTTCTTGAGTAATTTTATTTCCTGCATGTTTTTAGTGAAACCAACATGTCATCCACATACGAGACAAAGGATAACATAAATATCATCCTCAAATTTCTTTTATACACACAATGGTCGAATGACATCTAATATAACCTTGCTCCATCATGAAGCTATCAAATTTCTTATACCATTGATGTGGAGCTTGTTTTAATCCATACAAGCTCTTATTTAGTTTGCACACCATATCCTCTTTACCTTTGACCTCATAGCCCTATGGTTTTTGCATATATAATTCCTCCTCCAAATTACCATGGAGAAATGCGTCTTTATATCAAATGTTCTAAGTGCAAGTATTTTTCTACAATTATTCCTAGAATAATTCTAATTGAAGTCACTTTTACTACAGGAGAAAAAATCTAATCAAAATCTATACCTTTTTTGTGTAAACCCCTTGACCACCAACTAGGCCTTGTATCTTTTCTTGCCTCCTTCTTCCTCTTTGACTCTGAACACCCACTTGTTCTATAATGCTCTTTTTCCTTTGGGTAGCTTCACAAAATCCCATGTTTGGTTCTCCATGAGAGCCTGATGCTCCTCATCCATGGCTTTCTCCCACTTCTTCTTGACATCTACCTACATTGCTTCATCAAATCTCTTTGGCTCTCCACTATCAGTGAGTAATAAATAATAAAGAGAAGGAGAAAAATGTTCAAGTTATCTTCTTACCCTAGAAGACCTCCTCAATATAGGAGTTTGGGGTTCCTATTGAGGAGGTTCCTGAACTAATTCATGTGTCACTTTCCCATCCGGAAGATCCTTTACCACTGCATATTCTTTCTTGGATTCTTTCATGTTTTCCTGCAACTTGTTGCTTATACATAATTTTCTCATTAAATACCACATCCCTATATCAATGATTTTCTTGTCGTTAATACTCCAACATTTATATCCAAATTCATCACCACTATAACCAATGAAAGTACATTTTTTTGATTTAGCCTCTAGCTTGGTCCTATCATCCTTGTCTATATGGACAAACACCTCACATCCAAAGACTCTAAGAAATGAATAATCAAATTTCTTACCATACCAATCCTCCTTAGGTATGCCTCCATCCAAGGAACTTGAGGGTCCTTTGTTTATCAAGTACACAGTTTGTGCTCACCGCTTCTACCTAAAAAGAATGAGGCAGTCTTGCATGTAACCTCACACTCCTAACATGTTCCATTATTATTTTGTTCATCCTTTATGAAACCCCATTCTACTGCGGAGTTCCTAGAAGCATATTTTACCTGCAGATTCCATTTTTAGAACAGTAACCATCAAATTCATTGCTGCAATAATCCCCTCCATTATCCGACTCCGAGACATTTGAGCTTAAGACATGTTTCATTATCTACCAAGGCTTTCCATTTAACAAAAGTGTCAAATACAATAAACCCAAACTTTCCTTGTTTCATCATCAATACAAGTAACATAATAACTTGAACCCCCAAGAGATGATACCTAAGACACCCCCCACACATCAGAATGCACCAGCTCTAACTTACTCTCTTTCTTTGTAGGTCTAACCTTGAGAAACCTTACTCACTTTTGTTTCCCATATATGAATTCCTCACAAAACTCCAAACCTATTTTTGTATATCCTAGAAAATCCTTCTTTATGATCTCCATGCCCTTATGGCTCATATGACCAAGCCTATAGTGCCACAATGTTGTATCTACTTCTGAAGCCACAAGATTACAAACATTAGTGTTATAAGTCATTAAATACAAGGTTCTAAACTTCTTACCTCTTTCCACCACAAGAGCACCCTTGGTAACCTTCTAAGATTCTATTATAAATATCACAAGACAACCATCACTTCCCAAATACCATGTCGATATCAATTTTTTTCTTAATGTAGGCACATGTATGACATCCTTTAATAGCCAAGTATTCCTATTCTACATATTAACTAATGAACATTTTCCAACTATGCTTCAAGGCTCATCATCACCCAAAATATCTTTGAACATAATCAACAAAATAATGCCTATGTGGAGTAGCATGGAAAAAATCCCCAAATCTAAAACCTAAGATTCAGTAATATTTTGCAAAGAAAGAGTCAAAGCATCTTGACATACATTACCCGTTTCCACATTTTTATCTTTTTTTTCTTCCTTTTGTTTCTTCTTGTCCTAAAGTTTCCAAAATTCCTTCTTTGCATGCCCAAACTTTCCACAAGCAACATACTATCTTGCTTTTAGATTTTGACCTTTTGTGATCCTTTGATTTTCCACAGATTCCTCTATTCTTCTGTCTCCCTCTAGTTTCCACTGTCAAAGTGATGCAGGAGCATAACTTGCAGAGGCCATAACTTTTGATCCGACCATTGGATCGTCCTGAAATTTTACAGGGTGGTAGATATACATTAGTACTATGCTGGGGACAACTTTGCTTGCAAGGTTGTGCTCATTTTGGCACGTTTTCGGGCTCGGATTCCGTCATCTAGTGGTCTAAAATTGGCTCCGAATGTTTTTTCTGCTTTTCTCTAGGTCTTAGAACTTTAATAACTTTTGTTGTGCTTTTCAGAATAAGTCCAAATTTCGCGTGAGCCCTAATTTATGAATGCATATTTGGCACGCAAATTTTGGGGTCAATCCGAGTTGTTTTGCATTTTAGGTTTTTTGGCATTTTAGGGTTTTAGAGTAGTCTTGAAATAAAAGGAGAATGGTAATGATGTAATAGATCAGTGTGAATTCCAGAATGAGAAGTAAGCTATTGTGAAACTCCTGGTTTTATTTGCAAAGGTGTTTATGTGTGTTTTTGGAGGTATTTCAACCTCTTGCAGCTGGATTCACATCAATTGGTATCAGAGCTGGATTTTGATCTTGCGGAAATAATTAAGGTAACATATTACATTTTTATGTGTAGTTTTTACCTCTGTTTTATATAACCATGGCTAGACATGGGAGGGGAGGTTATGCCCAGATGAATAGGCATATGCAGGAGCTACAGAGACAAATTGCTGAGCTCACGGGGGAAGTTACCCGCCTTAGAAGGAGACATGCAAATGGGGATGCAAACCCAGATAGTGATATTGAAGAAGAGACTCCATTAATGAATGAAGGAGGAGATGAAGAAGAAAATGAGAGAGACGAAGAAACCTTGAATGAGAGACCATTTGAGGAGAGATTGATCAAGGCTTTAGAGGGAAAGAATGACGACATCAAGATTAATGTTCCTGATTATGGTGGAGGGTTACGACCAGAGGAGTTGATTGACTGGTTAAATCGCATGGAAAAATTCTTTGAGTGGAAAACCCTTTTAGAGGAGAAGAAGGTTAAGTTTGCATGCACTAAGTTAGCTGGACATGCATTGATCTGGTGGGATCACCTACAAAATGAAAGACAAAGGAATGGAAAGGGCAAGATCCGAAACTGGAATAAAATGGTAAAGAAGCTGAAAGAAAAGTTTCTTCCTGTAGATTATGCTCAGACACTCTTTCAAAGGTTCCAAAACCTAAGGCGAATGATCTCAACATTGAGGAGTATACTAATGAATTTTACAAGTTATCAATCATGGTGGAACAGGAGAGTCTGAAGAACAAAAGGCTACACGGTACATAAATGGGTTGAGTTACACCATACAAGATGAGCTGAGTATGCTCCGGATCCATAGCCTAGATGATGCTTATCAACTTGCATTAAAAGCAGAGGAAAAGAACAAGAGGAGTAATTTTAGAAGAGGTGTGAAGAGAGGTCCATCATCATCTCCAATGAGGGGTAGGGGTAGATTTGAATCTACAAAAGGTGAATCCTCTAATACAGAAGGGCATGAAGATTCTGGTCAAAGCCATGGTAACTACCAAAGAGGTAGGGGATTTCAGAGGGGAAGAGGTTATAATGGAGGACGGGGCTGGAATAGCCCCCAAAGGCAATATACATGTTACATATGTGGTGAAGAGGGGCACAGAGCTTTTGAGTGTCCGCACTATCCTACACAAGATAGATGGCAAGGAGAAAACCACGAGTAAATCTGGTTGAGGCTGAAGAGGAAGAAGAAATGGAGGTTGCTGCAGACTTGGGTGAAACCCTCATGATAAGGAGGATGATGATTGTCCCAAGGAAGGAGAAAGAACGTGATGTTGCTGGAGCTGATTCATGGCTTCGAACAAATATATTTCGAACAAGATGCACCTCTGGAGGAAAGGTATGTAAAATTATTATTGATGGTGGTAGTTGTGAAAATATGGTTTCAACTGTAATGGTTGATAAACTGAATCTGAGCTGTGACAAGCACCCATATCCCTATCGTATATCATGGTTCAAGAAAGGAAATGAAGTAACCATAGATAAAAGATGCCTTATAAAGTTTTCAATTGGGAATACCTACAGGGATGAGGTGTGGTGTGATGTTATCCCAATGGATGCATGTCATATATTACTGGGTAGGCCTTGGCAATACGATAGAAAGGTTACACATGATGGAGGGAAAAATACATATACCTTTTGGAAGGATGGTGTAAAGGTGGTCTTATTACCCTTCAAGGAAGAAGAGAAGAGTGAGGGCTTATTGGCTACAAAAGAGTTTGTTACGGAAATGGAAGAAGTTGGCTGGTGTTATGCACTAATGTCAAAGAATCGGAGAAAGAAGGCTTTAATATACCTATTGCTGCAGAAAAAGATACTAAAAGAATACAAAGATGTCATACCAGATGAGCTACCAGATGGGTTACCCCCAAAGTGAGATATTCAACACCATATTGATTTGATCCCAGGATCGGCCCTTCCAAACCAGGCAGCCTATCGGATGAGTCCGACACAGAGTGAAGAGTTGAATAGACAAGTGACATCTAATACAAAAAGGGTTAGTGAGAGAAAGCATGAGTCCATGTGCAACTCCAGCATTATTGACTCCCAAAAAGATGGAGACTGGAGAATGTGTGTAGACAGTAGAGCCATAAACAAGATCACATTAAGTATCGGTTTCCAATTCCGCGATTGGATGATATGATGGATGTGCTAGCGGGAGCCCGATATTTTAGCAAGATTGACCTACGGAGTGGGTACTACCAGATCCAAATCCGTGAAGGGGATGAATGGAAAACTACTTTTAAAACAAAAGATGGATTATACGAGTGGATGGTGATGCCATTTGGGCTATCTAATGCACCCAATACATTCATGAGGTTGATGAACAGAGTACTCCGAGAATACAATGGTAAGTTTGTTGTTGTCTATTTTGATGATATTTTGATATTTAGTAAGACAATGGAAGAACACTTGTTACATCTGAAATTGGTGTTAGACTTGTTACGTAAAGAGAGTCTATATGCAAACTTAAAGAAGTGTAGATTCCTTCATAAGAGTCTTGTTTTTTTGGGATTTGTCATATCGGGGATGGAGTGAGGATGGATGAGGAAAAAGTAAAGGCAATTTGAATGGCCTATTCCAAGGAATGTGACACAGAGGTTCGTAGTTTTCATGGATTGGCAACTTTTTATAGGAAGTTCATCAGAATTTCAGAGCATTGTTGCACCCATAACAGAGTGTACAAAAGGGAGGGAGTTTGTATGGACTAAGGCAGTAATGATAGTTTTGAATTGTTGAAGAAGAAAGTATCGAAGCACTGCTTTGGTATTGCCAGATTTTAGCAAGGTCTTTGAGGTTGACCGTGATGCCTCACATGTTGGGATTGAGCTGTGTTGAGTCAAGAAGGACGACCAAAGGGCATTCTTCAAAGAAAAGCTAAATGAAGTCGAGGAAATATTCTACTTATGATGTGGAATTTTATGCTATTGTTCGCATTAAGGAACTGGAGACATTACTTGGTAGCAAAGGAATTTGTACTCTTCACCGACCATGAAGCCTTGAGGTATGTAAACACACAAAGAAACTAAATAGTAGGCATGCAAAATGGGTTTCATTTTTGCAAGAATATACTTTTGTTTTAAAGCATAAGTCGGGTAAGCGTAATCAAGTCATGATGCCTTGAGTAGGCGTGTAGCCCTTTTTTTACAACAATGGAAAATAAAGTCCTAGGGTTTGAGGCGCTTAAGGAATTGTATGAAGGTGATCCCGATTTTGGTGATGTTGTCGAAAAGCTTAAGGAGCCTACAAGGTAGTGATTCTTTTGATTATTTGATACAAGGATGGTTATTTGTTTAGGGGGAAACAATTGTGCATCCCTGCTGGTTCAATGAGAGAAAATATTATAAGAGAATTGCATAGTGGAGGGTTGGCTGGACACTTTGGTATAAGTAAGACAATTTCTCTTGTCGTAGAAAAGTATTATTGGCCAAAGGTAAAGAGGGACATCAGTAGGGTTGTAGCAAGATGTAGAGTGTGTCAAATGGCTAAGGGTCATGCACAGAATACTGGGTTGTATATGCCATTGCCTATCCCTACAGGGCCATGGGTTGATCTGAGTATGGATTTTGTGTTAGGGCTTCCTAACACACAGCGAGGGAATGATTCTATCTTTGTTGTGGTTGATAGATTCTCTAAGATGGCACATTTTATTTCTTGTAAAAAAACTAATGATGCTTCCAGAATGCAGAGATTTGTTTTTTTCAGAAGTGGTTCGATTGCATGGAATTCCAAAAACGATCACTTCAGATCGGGACACGAAGTTTTTGAGTCACTTTTGGAGGACTCTGTGGAAGAAATTGGGGACACAACTACAGTTCAGTAGTGCATATCACCCCCAGACTGATGGGCAGACTGAAGTAGTGAACAAAAGCTTGGGAAATCTCCTACGTTGTATAGTTGGAGAAAAGCCAAAACAATGGGACTTAGCTTTACCTCAAGCTGAGTTTGCATATAATAGCTCGATAAACAGGTCAACAGGGAGGTCTCCTTTCCAGATTGTATATGGTAGGAATCCAAAGGGGGTCCTTGATCTAATTGTTCTACCAGGTGAAGATGAAACTAGTGATGATGCAGAAGCATTTGCAGAACACATTCTACAGCTACAAGATGAAGTGAGGGAAAAGCTGAAAGTGAGTAATGCACAATATAAAATGGTCAGAGATGCCAAGAGGAGAGTAAGTGTATTTGAAGAAGGAGATATGGTGATGGTTCATCTTAGAAAAGAGAGGTTTCCAAAGGGAACATATAATAAACTCAAGTATAAGAAGATTGGGCCATGTAGGATTCTGAAGAAAATGAGTGATAATGCCTACAAGGTGGAGTTACCTGAAAACTTTGCTATCTCACCGCTTTTAATGTTTCGATTTATATAAGTTTCCAGTCATGATGAAAATGTTGCAGAGGAGGAAGAAATAAACTGGAAGAAACAGATGCCGAAGGAGAAAAAGGAGAGGGTAATGCGTGTCTTAGACCAAAAGACAATCACTACTAGACATGGGAGCTACAACAGATATTTGGTACAGTGGGAAGGTTTGCAACAAGAAGAAAACACTTGGATTCCTGAGTGGGAGCTGAGGAAAATTGACAGTGCAAAATTAGATGAGTTCCGTCAACAGAATTTGCAGGAGCTGAATTCTTTTCAACCAGGGGAGAATGATGCGGAGCATAACTTGCAGAGGCCATAACTTTTGATCCGACCGTTGGATCGTCCTGAAATTTTACAGGGTGGTAGATATACATTAGTACTATGCTGGGGACAACTTTTCCTGCAAGGTTGTGCTCATTTTGGCACGTTTTCGGGCTCGGATTCCGTCATCTAGTGGTCTAAAATTGGCTCCGAATGTTTTTTCTGCTTTTCTCTAGGTCTTAGAACTTTAATAACTTTTGTTGTGCTTTTCAGAATAAGTCCAAATTTCGCGTGAGCCCTAATTTATGAATGCATATTTGGCACGCAAATTTTGGGGTCAATCCGAGTTGTTTTGCATTTTAGGGTTTTTTGGCATTTTAGGGTTTTTGGCATTTTAGGGTTTTAGAGTAGTCTTGAAATAAAAGGAGAATGGTAATGATGTAATAGATCAGTGTGAATTCCAGAATGAGAAGTAAGCTATTGTGAAACTCCTGGTTTTATTTGCAAAGGTGTTTATGTGTGTTTTTGGAGGTATTTCAACCTCTTGCAGCTGGATTCACATGACACAACCGGATTGTCCCAAGTTCCTTCCTATCTAGCAAATCTAATTCCGCATCTATCATGCTCGAGAGTTTGTTCACTTTCTCGATATAGTAGAATATAAAGATCCTTATGATAAAGGTAATCTTCCATTTACATCTTCCAAAGACTCGAAAGTTTTCCCATTGAATTTATCAACCCTTGATCTTCCATCATCTACCATAGCTCACACTCAAGAAAATTTTTTCCTTATGATTCAATACTTTAGAAAACCAAACTAGGCTCGATAGTAATTGTTAGGAAATAAGGGATAAAATATGTGGAACAATCCCTCACAAAATCACAATAGTAGAAATTAATATGCAGAAAATATTACAGATCTCAAATAAAAGTGCAAAATAAAATAACACAACATAAGGAGACAATATTTAATGTGGTTCACCCAATTTGGGCTAGATCCATCAAGAATCACTTGCTCATATTTTATTATAAGCCACCGCTCTCTCAATACAATACCATATCTATTTGGAGATATGCTCAAAAAAATATACAAAATTCACACCCAAATTTAAAACACATCTACAATATTACATTACATCTACCATATGCATAAAACCATATAAGTAAACAACTGCTTAAGTAATTTTACAAAACCATGGGTATTAAAACCTTGGGCCAATACACTCCCATAAACCTATGGGTAAAAATCCATCCCATATGATAAAAGCACATTTCCCAAGATATCGGATACATTTTAAGGCCAAAAGTGTTTTTCTCGGGTTGCGCCCTCGAACCCTGGCAAGACAACTGTGGAAAGTGTACAATACTCTTAGTGTATAGTCTTCAACACTTTCTCACATGAAAACAGGCTCCACAACCTAACACTTATCATGGAAATGGTATTAGTTTTCCCTTGTATTGTGCAAGTACATCTTTATTTTAGTTATTTTATATTGTGAAGGATAATGTTATGGAAAGAGACATGTGGTCCTAGGATGTCATTATTTATTGTTGAAGTAAAATCTTGACTTGACCTTGAGAACACTATTACTCTAATATAGGTTTTATGTTAAGAGGTTTTTTTTAGTGCAATTATTTTATTATTATTAGGAAAAATTAATATAAAATAAAGAAAATTACGAAACAACTTCACAAATTAATTTCATTTTTTAATTCTTTTCACTTTGGTTTTGTTGGCCACACTTTTTGTTGAAAGATTACAAATAAATATGAGAAAGTGTGAAATTGTACCTTGATTAATCACTTATAGGGATGAAATATTTATAACTATGAAATAAGAAGAACTATGTAATACAACTGATAATATTTCTTTTAGGAATAGTTAGAAAAAAATTATTTTGATTAGGGATGGCACATATTTTCCTTTTGGTTTGTGGGGCCTATTTATGGAGTGATATTTTTTAATTGGAAAAATCATTCTGTTGAAATATTTTATAGGATGAAAGGGTTGTAATAATAAATATATAAGGATGAAAGAGGCACAACTAGAAATCTATTAATAGATTTTTGATTTTTTTGCAACAAAATTCCAATCCTTTCCTCTTGTGCACTAAAACACTTGCTCACTATTCCAAATCTATAGTAATTCATTAAGAAATTTTTCTCCTCCCGGAAAAACCTAGTTTGACACCAATCCTTTGGAAATTAATTAAAAAAATGGGATGCGTATTTTTGAGATGGTATCTATTCAACTAATTTCGACATAAATTCTTTAAAATGTCACTTAATGTAGTTCAATAAAAATCTAGTATCTTCAAGTGTATGAAACCTTATTATTTGAATACATGTTACAAGTAGTAAATCTTAGTTTCTCTTTATATGTTTGAACTATGTATATATCATGATCATTCTATTATTGTATTATGACATAAATATCATTAAATTACCTTGAAATAAAGAAATTGGGAGAGAGAGAGAGAGAGAGAGAGAGAGAGAGAGAGAGAGAGAGAGATATAATGGAATGTATCTCTCTCCCCTCTCAATTTTGAGTTTGATAAAGAAAGCTTTCATTCTCTCTCTTGAGGGAGAGAATAGTTTGTCTCTCTCCCTATCTCTCTCACATTGAAGTTGTATTTGGAGATATATATTTATCATAATTTTTATGAAATTCCCTCCTATCAACATCAAATTTGTGTAAACTCTCCTTAGAAATGCATATTTTTCCCCTTATATATGTAATTCCTAAAAATTAACCTAATAATTATAAATGTATTGCAACATTTTATTTTTAAAATAATTAATAAGAATTAAAAGAGATGAATGTTACTTGAGTTTTGTTTTGGCATATCACTATGGCACACAACCCAATTTGTGCTCCACCAATCCATTCAATTTTCATGATTAAGTGAAGTAAGCCTATAGGTAAATTGGATTCGCTATAACATTGGCTAATTATTAAATTAATAAAGGAGATTGATTTGATTTTTGTGTGTTGATGGTGCACTAGTGTTTTTCGAAAGTTGGGTTTAAGTAGAAAATAATGGGTTTGGGGTTGTTAGAAATTTTATTATCCCCTAAAATAATTAAGATCTATTTTAATTAAATACCCACACACCATTAAAATATTAAAAATATCCTTATATTAAGTATTCCTAATCACAAGCCAGGAAATTAAAATCTCCCAAACACACATTTAGGATTGCATTTGCGCATTTCGATCAAATGATCCTCAACCTATCTTTTCTAGAGGTTTTCCAATAATTATTTCATTTATATATGGATTTTTATAGATTTATTTTCTTTTCTTTTTTCTCCTTCTCATTTTTTGGTTTTGTATGCTTGAATTGATATATCCAACAAAAGATCCTCAAGATTAGGGCATGGTTGTATATGCACATGTGTATAAACCCATCCCTATTTTATTTATTTTATTTCCCATTGTTATTATAAATTTTTAGGGTTCCCCTATAAACAATTCGGGTATGTGTACATATGTATATACAACCTAAAATGATAGTTAAATTCCCATGTTTTTAATATATACAAATATAATCCTATATACACACACTTCCCTATTCAATTTATTTAGAGTATTATTATTATATATATATATATATAAATATATAAAAGCTAGACTATGGAATCCACACCACTTGCTCAATACCCTAGCTAAGCCCCAAGCCCCAAGTGGCTATGTAAGTACTAGGATAAATCCCTTTTGTATCTTTATCGGATTGTACATAAAATAATGACCAAAACCTTTTATATTGGGGATTTGGGGCGGGGCGGGGTGGGCTATTTTATATATGTGTTATACTATGGGTTTTGGAAAGACTATAGTTGAATGATGGCCCAAGGCCATGGTGGAAGGTATGAAAAAGGGTCTTATCCCTTATGAAAAGGATGACCCCTATGTAATATGTGAGGGGAGGGTTGGGCTATCATATAAAATTTCCCCTTGTTTGAATATTATTGTATATATAAAACATATATGGTGGGGTAGGGATGGACCCTCTATGATGCCAATATTAAAACATATTTATTTTTTAATTCATATTAAAACATATGGGGTGGGCGGGGTTAAGATTTCCCACCCTATTTTTTTCAAAATTCTTATATTTTTATAATATTTATAAAAATTTACACATACACAACTTGTTTAAATACCATTTTATACATATATATAATTATTGTTTCTTAAAAATATAAAAACCTTGTACATGTATAGTTTTATATATAGAATTTTCCTATCACTTTGAATTCCTACGGTTTCACATTTTAACTAATACTAAATAATTATTTCAACCGCATTTATACACATTTACATGTTTCATTTTACTTCCCATTATAATCAAGATATTCAAACAACATCTATATTTCTTGTTTTCTCATGAATACCAACTCACATGAGCTTTTAAAGTTTTAATTTACAAAAATTTCCCCAAATCTATTTACTTGAAAATAATAAGTAGGAGGAAAATAGAGTTTTAACAATTCTCCTATGACTACTTAAAACCCATTTACAAAAAAATTAGCTGCAATATTTCGACATACAAAAGAAATCACACACCACTTTACAAGGATTTGTAATATAATGTCAATGATTAACTATCAAAATGCTTCCAAAAGGCTACAAATATTTTCTTAACACAAGAATTAAATATTAATTTTTAGTTCTTCACATTGGGGTAAGAATGAATGAAGAAAGATAGTTATACATTCATTTTATTTCACAGATTGAGACTTTTATAAAAAAATATCTTATTAAAATTTATTACTTTCATAAAAACTTTCAAAATACAATAATATGTGGATACAATATTTCCTCTCACACTTATAGATAGAAGGATAGAACAACATAAAATTATGTCCATAAGAAAATACAATAATATTTCTCATACTTAAGAAACCAATAAGAATCAAAACATATGATGTTTTCACTATCAACTCTCACAAAAAGAACCATATCTCCATTTCATTAATAAATCCTCTTCCAATAACTCCATCGAGCCAAGATTATCATACATGTTGTGACCAATACACCCCCATTCCCTTTTGAAAAAATAATGAATAACCCTTTTATTCATCAAATATTAAAAATTTGTTTTCAAATATCTTTTTCATGTTAAAAAGTCTTGGCTTTTCCATTTTTTATTAAACTGGTTAAAATGATATAGTTTAACTAGGTTTATAACTTGTTTATAGATTTAAAGTTTAAATATTTGATTCACTTTTGTTTTGATCATAATATATTCTTTCATTGGTTTGATTTAGTATTTATTATGTGTGTTTTTAAAAAGGAATTATAACCTAAAATTCAAAAAAAAAATGTAGAGTTAAAACAAACTTGAGACGTGTAAATGATGGGTTCCTTTGTGTTTTCCATTATTTACAAACCATAAAATTTAATTTCATCATTTCAAACTATGTCATAGGTTTAAAGTGGTACTGATCAATTTCCTATGTCTCGAAGGACACATGGTTCATCTTATTAAAACTCAGGAAAGTTTGTTAATCCTCACCAAAAAATTCTTGAGTTTATAGGAGATCGAGTCTTCCCATAGAGGTCAAGTCTTCCTAAGACCTTGAGAATCCTAAAATATTACCATGTTGTCCCAGAGGTGATAATAATATCTAAGAGACTATCATTATAAGTTGATTAGCAACAGAGGAAATGTGGAAAACATTCGTATTTGGTTGAGTTGGTGTTGAGTCTTCCTTGCAAGTTGGTGATTGCTAAAACCTAAGGGTTGGTTATTCTTTTAAAGTTGGTGCTTCACTAAATTTAGGGAGTTTTAGCTTCTTTTCAAGTGGGAGTTTGTTAAAGTCAAGTGGGTTCTTGAAAACTTGGGGTTGGTGCTCCATGTGGATTTGGTGCTTCACTAAATCTTGATTTTTGTGTATAAGACAAATATAAGTGGATTTTATTCCCCTTGAGGGTCTCCCACATATATGGTGTGTTCTATCTTTCTTTATGTTCTTTTGGATGATTTTTTCATGCATAATAATCTCACGATGTTTAATGTATGTTGAATGGTTTGTTTGATGGTTCATACAAGTTAACATAATTGAAGTAAAAGTTTTAAAGACATTGATTCATCCCCCTCTCAATTATTGTTCTTCCAAAAATTTGAAATTTTAGACAAGGATATAATAACCAATGAAATTCAGCCACATGGCACCAATGAGATCCCTCAATGAGGGTCATAAGAAAAATGAAGATAGGAGCATATTTTTGAAATCAAATTTTGTCTCCAAATTTTGATAGTGCGAGTAAACAATATATCTTTGTATAATTGGCCATATCTCCTGCTTAATGCCAAAAAATAAAGAAAGAGTGGATTTTTTGGAAATATATCAATAAATTCTACTAAATGGAACACATCTTGCTCTGTGAACCTTCCCTTTTATCATATTTTATTCAAATCTCAAATGGAGTTGATTTCTTGATCCCATCACCTTGTTTAAGTAATAAAATCTTGTTTCCATAAATGTACCACCCATTTCAAGATGTTTTAGGTTTGAAATTCTTCTATATAGGATTTTATAGTTGGGAGTCAAATTGGATTTTTATTTTCTGTAACCACATTTAAGCGAGCTTTTAGGATTTCAAAATTGGAATTTTCCTCTTCTCTCCTAAACTCTATAAAATGTAAATGATTTACATTGAAAATATTCCTCTCCCTCTCAAATGTAATGTCACTCTATTTTTTTAAATCCCAATATTCTCTAATTGCTTAGTTTTTATTTATCATTCCTATAATATATCCACTGCCTCACCCATGTATGTATCAGATTATGTAAACTTCAATAGAATTATAAGGGTGATTGTAACCCATATCATCCCTTAAACATTATGGTTTTTTATTGTTGTTTATATTTCTTATAAGATTGTGTGTGTGTTTTTTGGGTTTTATTTGCAAGAATTTAATTCAAGTAGATCTGTAGTTAAAAACTAAGGGAGAGTGACCAAAATTTCTCTTGTACATAACCAACTATTTTTCCATTTCTCTCCTTCTCCCTTCTCCCCTAAGATTTAGTTTAGGATTTAGCTTAGTGTTAGTGTAAGAATTAGAGTACTTGGGTATAAGATCCATATTTATCTAAAATAATTCTCTAGAAGCCTCAATCTCGCACACCTCATGGAATATTCCATACTATTGTCCGAGTTCCTAGGGTACACATCTTTGGACCAATAATTGTTTGAAATTCCCGATGGAATATGTTTCTTGAACATAATAAATATTGATTTTAAGTACAAAAATACATGATTCTCTACTTACTAATTTATGGTGTTATCTTAGTTACTTTGATTTTGATCCATTTTAACCACCTAATGATTCCAATATTCATTTTTAGAATCAAAAATTTATCATTATATATGAGAAGTGTTCAAATAAGAAGTGTCCTAGAGGGTTATACATTTAAGTTCTTGTAGCTATCACCAAAAAGGAGGATAAGACACATTGTTATGTGACAATTTCCCCATAAGAAAAAGTTCAAACATTATGTATTTAATAAAAAATAAAATCGTTATTATGAGTGTTCATATGTATTTAATAAAAAATAAAATAATTATTATGATTGTTCTAAAGTTATTATCCCCGGGTTTACAACCACCTCTTAAAAATTATAAATAATATGGTAGACTTTTGAATGGGGTGAGCATGAATTATTTTATCTATTTAAAAACCCAACATAGAAGATTCCAAAAGGCTTTGGAGTTAGTGGTGGACTTGTTGGGAAGGGGGTATACAGAGTATATCCAACCAGGAGTACAATGTACACCATGGAGTGTTCTGGCCAAGGCTATTGGTTTGTTAGATCAAAGGACCTCTAGAAGAGAGCTCCAATTCCTCAACAGTCACCCTAGACAACCATATTCCAAACATAGGTATTTCTATTGTGGAAACTCTAATGGCCTTAATTTTCATCTTTCATTATTTATACACATGTGTTTTGAATGCTAATCTATATATTAATTAGATATCAACTCTTTATTACTTTAACATGAATTATTTACTATATTATAAAGTACTTAAATAAATAAGTTATAAACTGGGAAAATAACCATTACAATATTTAATTAACATTAGGATTATTAAATAGGAAAAAGTAACATCACATTTTGGTATCAGAGCTAAAATTCCTCAAATAAATAAATAAAACCTATGAGTTATACAATATAATTTTATTGGTTAAATTAAAATATTAATTTACCATTGTATTAATTAAATTCATAATTATATTTTGTTAAGGTATTTAAATTAATAATATTAATATTTATTTTATTTATTTATTTTTATCAAGTATTTAATATTTTAAAAATATGTATATTAAAATATTGTTATAAAATAGTTGAGGAGGATTTATTGAGAAGAGTTTAATTTTTATTAAGTTTACAAATTCAATATTTATGTTTATTTTTAATTCTTTCTAATGAATTGGACTTATATTTATATTTTATTTTTTTACTACTTGAAAGACAAGTGAAAAGATGTGTAAAATTAATTTACCTAAGGTCTCTTCGAAGGAGACAACACTCCATGAAAATAGGAAATTGATTTTTCCTATTGGTCTTGTCCTTTGGTATTGTGTTATTAGTTTTTCATCTATATTATTCGAAATAAATTTTACCTATGTCTAAGTGTCCCCTTTAATAACAAGGGTTGAATTGATATCCATAGACTATAGTTTAATTTTACTAAATGTTTAAATTTAAAACCTATTTAAAAATATATGCTATAGTGGTATGTGGGCCAATTTTAAATTAAAACATAGTATTAAATCTATGTTTAATGCTTACCTATATTATATATTATAATTAGTCATAGTCATGCCTCCTTTGGCCGTGGGCCATATAAAGTTTTTTTAATGTGATGATTTTTATAAGAGATTAATATTATAAAGCGGGAAGAATTAGAGTTAATACAATATTAATAAGTTGATATGCAAAATTTGAAAAATATGATTAAATAAATTATAATTAAACAATAGATCAATTTAAAGTATTAATAAGTAGTTTTTTTTTAAATATGTGCAAAGGTAGTCATTTAATAGTGTTTTTTTAAAAAAATCAAAGGATTGAAATTTTATCATACAAACAAATGGTACATAAATTTAATTAAATGTCAATACGATATCATACAATAATAGAAGTTTTATTGGGTGAAAAAATGATAGTTTTGATATTATTTGAGTTAATACATTTTAGTTTTTTCCTTATTTAATATTAATTTTAAAAAGGGATTTGTTTTAGGAAGTTGTTTGATGATTCAATTTAAATAGAAAAATAAAATAATTAAAAAGAGAAGGATAGAGTTAATGGGGTCAGTAGCTAATTTAGGAGGGGAGAAATGTAATGTGACAAATTCCCCACAAGGAAAAGTTTGAAAATTATATATTTAATAGAAAGAAAATAATTATTATGAGTGTTCTTATGTACATTTTGGAGTTCCAAAACATACTCGTGCGGTCCCTCTACATCAAGGCCTTATCTTCTTGCTACATAAACTCTGTATCCTTAAGTTTCCCAGCCTTCCTTCTTCCCCCATCTCTATTCCATCTATTCCCTTCACCACTGCCGCTACTCCCATCTCTTCTCCTTCTATCCCCATCTCCACTGCCGCTACCCCTCTACCTTCCTTCTCGGCTCCCACTATCATCCCCTCCACCTTTGCTCCCACCCCCTTTGCCTCCACTTCGACCAGACCTATAACTAGGTCTTCTAAGAAACTGAATCTGGATACCCCTATTTCAGGGAACGCTCCTCAGGAATGGAGGTTGCTCAAAATCTTCTTCATATTAGTAGTACTGGTTCACAGGAGGCACACACCGAGAGCTCCACAAAAGGCTGGAAGCCTTAGAAAAATACATGTTGTTGCTGAAAGATGAAGTTAAAAACTTGGCTAAGCAAAAAGGTAAGAGGAAGGAGGAGGAGGAGGTTGATCTCGACAATAAACAAATTGAGGATATCTACAAAAAAATCGAATGCCTGGACAACCTGTCTAGGGAAAGCCAAGACTCACCATGACCATAATATGGCTATTTTTAGTGCAATCGAGGACTTTATTAAGCAGCATGTCCGTAATGTCTCTACTCTCAGTGAAATCCCAGCAACTCTTTGGGGCACGGAAAAAGAAAGCAAGCAGACCATTCAACAACTGGATACTTCTGAACCTACTCACATGACGACTTTGGCTATGTTCACCTCTTGGAAAACTATTAAATCCAAAATCGCCAAAGCCGCCAAGAAGTAAATGTGGAGCTGCACTACTATTGTTGTCTTCCTTCATGTTTTTTTGTTGTTTTTTGTTGTGTTTTGGCTACTTTTTTGCAGTGTTTGAACTGGTTAGTTGTTTTGTGGTAACTTCTCTTTGGTTACCTTGGGTTCTTATGACTTATCTGGATCTTGATCCTTTTTGTGATGCTTTTCATTCCTATTCTGGCTTCTAGGCCCTCTCTATTTACAAGGGTATAGTCCCTTTCAAAAAACTATTTACCAATAAAAAAATGTATTTAATAAAAAGAAAATAATTTTTATGAGTGTTCTCAAGTTATTTTTCACTAGGTTTGAATCCTAAAGTAGAAGAAATAGTTTTAAAACCATGGGTTAATATTGAGACATGTGACGTAATTTGTAATAAATAAAATAAACACCCCCAATTTATGTGTGTATGGATGTAAAAGTAAAATAGCATGAGTAAATAAAAAGTTAATTAAATCTAAAAAAGTGATTATCAAGTACACGATAAATGGGTATGAGTTGATTATTAATTATAATTAAGTAATATTATATGCAATGATGAGTTGTGATTATTTATAACCACCTCTTGAAAATTATAAGTAAGAGGGTAGAATCTTGAATAGGGACAGAATTGATTCTTTTATTTGTTTAAAAACCCAATATAGAAGATTTTGGAATGCTTGGGAGTTAGTGGTGGACTTGTTGGGAAGGGGGTATACAGAATATATCCAACCAGGGGTATAATGTACAACTTGGAGTGTTTTGGCTAGGGCTATCGGTTTGTTAGATCAAAGGACCTCTAGAAGAGAGCTCTAGTTCCTCAAAAATCACCCTAGACAACCATAGTCTAGACACAAGTCTTTCTATTGTGGAAACTCTAAGGACCTTAATTTTCATCTTTCATTATTTATGTGTATGTGTTTTGAATGCTAATTTATACATTAATTAAATATCAAATATTTATTACATTAACATGAATTATTTACTATATTATAAAGTACATAAATAAATAAGTTAAAAATCGCGGGAAATAACCATAACAATATTTAATTAACATTAGGATTATTAAATGGGAAAAAGTAACATCACACACATTCAAATACTTGTATCCTTTCCCCATAAATCAATCCACACCCTACCTAGTAAATATTCCCACGTTCCTCTTATAAATATCCATCAATTGATTCATATGGCCTTGTAAAGTAATCACCCATTTGTAGCATTTCAAAAATGTTTTCCTATAGTATTATCTACCTAGAATGACATCTCATCCTTAACACTAAAAATAATCCATATTTTAGTGGTGAAATTTCCCTTACCCCTAATAAACATATCAAAGATGTTACATGTGTCTATTTTATTCACCATATAAATCAACATGATGTAATTGTTAGACTAATACTATTATATTTAATAGGTAAATATCTAGATTGGTATAGAGGTTTTCCTCTTGATACTATACACAACTATGGTGAATTGGGAAAATGATTGTGTGATCATTTTTAAGAAAGAGCTGAAAAAAGTGTAAATTATAGAGAATATTACTAAAATTGAGAAGAAAGCTATAGAGATAATTAAGAATTTAATTATAGGTTCCAAAAACTTGGAACAAAATCCCACCCTTGTTGATACAATATTCCAATACTTCCTTCATCTATTATCTCAAGGATTTAAATTATGCTAGTGTTATCATAATTTATTATTTGGGAGAAATAGTATTACCATATTCCTCAAACATCATCATGGCAGACTTGGGTCCCGAGAA